>OV049924.1:188066454-188762324 GCA_920104205.1 Eupeodes latifasciatus
CCGAACGCAGGCAGGTGGAGTAGTCTAACGGACTGTATTATCCAGGGAAAAAACAGTTTTATCTGCATACAAAACAAAAAACGTTTGAAGCCAATATCTTTTTTTGGAGCTTTTCATTTTATTAACTTATCCAAAGTTAACAGCAATAGTTTGCATATAATAAAATCAGTTTGATTTCAATATCTTTTTTGTTGCTGAGATATTTTACTCGAAAACTAATTTTTGAATCATTTTTTACATTAGGAACAATATCTTGTATAGAATGAAATTAGTTAAGTTTATTTTTGAGGCGTTCGTTGGAGTAAATAATCAATTTTTACCAATTTTGTGTAGAATTTTCTGTCGATTGGATTCTTCTTAAAAAAAAAATTGTATAAGATACGTTTTGTTTAAGATACAATTAGTTAGAACTAAATATCTAATATACACATATATATGTATACTGTGATTTTCTATCATAGATAAAAGAAACAGGGTTCGTCTTCATTCTTTTTAACACATAAAAAGGTATTTGTGAAGAAATGGAAAATAAAAACCACACAGAAAGATTTTTAATAATTTATTGCTTAAATGCAACAATTTTTGTTTTAAATATAATAAAAAGTAGAACTGTGTTTATTATGATGTTTCATCCTGGAAAAAATAATAGAAACAAAATTAGAATGTTACTCTTTTTTTATCGAGAAAGTAACTTAACGGTAAAAGTACATTGTTTTTCAACAGCAAACGACGTCATATTTCTTGCCGCTCTTTTGACATTTCTCTTCAGTAAGGTTTACCATTTCCTGATGGAAAGATATACATACCAGCCAACAATTAGTCGAAATTATTAAAATTTACTACCGAAATTCGGAGTCAGTGGCCTCAACGTTAAGAGCGCTACGTCCAATTTATGGTCATCATAATAGTCCTCGCAGATCAACAGGTACAGTAAAAAATGTTCCCGTGCCAAGGAGATAAAGAAGTGCCCGGTCAGTCAGTTGCAGAAAACCCAAATGTGTCTCACACGTGTGTCGTTCTCAAGCATTGGGAATCTCTGTGACGTCGTTGTGGTGAATTTTGCGAAAAGATCTTGGCCTACATCCTTACAAGATTAAATTGACTCAAGAACTGCTGCTTGGCCACTAAAAGCGTCGTATGTTCTTGAATTGAGCTGAGCAACAACTTGAAAATGATTCGAATTTTCTTCGAAAAATCATCTTCAGCGATGAGGCTGAAAGGCCAGATTTCTTCCGTGATGATCAAGACCGGCACGTTACTGTGAATGTGGATCGCTACCGTTCAATGATAACCGAATATTTTTGGCCCCAATTGGATGATATGGACTTGGAGGACATGTTGTTCCAGCAGGACGGCGGGCGGCCGGCGCCACAAGCCACACAGCGATGTCACAATCAATTTATTGAAAACCAAGTTTGAAGAACGTGTTATCTCACGAAATGGTTCAGTCCTTGGCCGCCTCGGTCGTGCGATTTGACGCGTCAAAACTTGGTTTCCAATAAATTGATTGTGGAATTCGCTGTGTGGCTTGTGGCGCGCGCTAGCCGTCCTGTTGGAACCACATTTCTTCCATATCATCCGATTGGGGCCAAAAATATTCGGTTATCATTGAACGGTAGCGATCCGCATTCACAGTAACGTGCCGGTCTTGATCATCACGGAAGAAGTATGGCCCAATGACGCCGCCGCCGGCCCATAAACAAAACCAAACCGTAATTTTTTCGGGATGCAATGATGACTCATGGAATACGTGTGGATTGTTGCCTGACCAATACCGCATATATTGTGTATTGACAAAGCCATTCAGCCAGAAATGTACTTCATCGCTGAAGATGATTTTTCTATGAAAATCCGAATCATTTTCAAATTGTTACTAAGCCCAATTCACGAACATACGACGCTTCTGGGGGTCAAGCGGCTTCAGTTCTTGAGTCAATTTAATCTTGTAAAGATGTAGGCCAAGATCATTTCTTAAAATTCGCCACAACGACGTCACAGAGATGCCCAACGCTTGAGAACGACGTATGAGAGTAACATTTGGGCTTTCGTGAACTGAAGCATAAGCGGCAGCAATATTCTCGACACTGCGGGCACTTCTTTGTCTCACTGGCACGGAAACATTTTGTACTGTGCCTGTGGATCCAAATTTTTCCACTAAACGCTCAATTGTTGATCTGCTAGGACGATTATGACCACCATAAATTGAACGTAGCGCTCTTAACGTTGAGGCCACTGACTCCGAACTTCGGTAGTAACTTTTAATAATTTTGACTCATTGTTGACTGGTATGTCTTTCCATCATGAAATGGCAAACCTTACTGAAGGGAAATGTCGCTCTACTTTTACAGCGTCCCTGTTGTTGTATTAATATCAGGATATTCGAGTCGATAGTCGTTTTTACCAATATTTAGTGCTAATGTCCTATTATATTTACGTTTATATTTTTGCAAGAACACCGTCACTTCGGTTTTTCTAAAAACTTTACCAGACGGTTGACTTCGTAGTTCGATTATCGTCAGACCATGAGTGATAGTGTTGCCTTATATTGATTTACCTAAAATGATAATCGTCAAAACGCTATCGTCAAATCGACCGTAGTCTTTATAATGGGTGATTTTTTTGAGGTTAGGATTTTCATGCATTAGTATTTGACAGATCACGCGGGATTTCAGACATGGTGTCAAAGAGAAAGATGCTCAGTATGCTTTGACATTTCATCATGAATAGACTTACTAACGAGCAACGCTTGCAAATCATTGAATTTTATTACCAAAATCAGTGTTCGGTTCGAAATGTGTTTCGCGCTTTACGTCCGATTTATGGTCTACATAATCGACCAAGTGAGCAAACAATTAATGCGATTGTGACCAAGTTTCGCACTCAGTTTACTTTATTGGACATTAAACCAACCACACGAATGCGTACAGTGCGTACAGAAGAGAATATTGCGTCTGTTTCTGAGAGTGTTGCTGAAGACCGTGAAATGTCGATTCGTCGCCGTTCGCAGCAATTGGGTTTGTGTTATTCGACCACATGGAAGATTTTACGCAAAGATCTTGGTGTAAAACCGTATAAAATACAGCTCGTGCAAGAACTGAAGCCGAACGATCTGCCACAACGTCGAATTTTCAGTGAATGGGCCCTAGAAAAGTTGGCAGAAAATCCGCTTTTTTATCGACAAATTTTGTTCAGCAATGAGGCTCATTTCTGGTTGAATGGCTACGTAAATAAGCAAAATTGCCGCATTTGGAGTGAAGAGCAACCAGAAGCCGTTCAAGAACTGCCCATGCATCCCGAAAAATGCACTGTTTGGTGTGGTTTGTACGCTGGTGGAATCATTGGACCGTATTTTTTCAAAGATGCTGTTGGACGCAACGTTACGGTGAATGGCGATCGCTATCGTTCAATGCTAACAAACTTTTTGTTGCCAAAAATGGAAGAACTGAACTTGGTTGACATGTGGTTTCAACAAGATGGCGCTACATGCCACATAGCTCGCGATTCTATGGCCATTTTGAGGGAAAACTTCGGAGAACAATTCATCTCAAGGAATGGACCGGTAAGTTGGCCACCAAGATCATGCGATTTGACGCCTTTAGACTATTTTTTGTGGGGCTACGTCAAGTCTAAAGTCTACACAAATAAGCCAGCAACTATTCCAGCTTTGGAAGACAACATTTCCGAAGAAATTCGGGCTATTCCGGCCGAAATGCTCGAAAAAGTTACCCAAAATTGGACTTTCCGAATGGACCACCTAAGACGCAGCCGCGGTCAACATTTAAATGAAATTATCTTCAAAAAGTAAATGTCATGGACCAATCTAACGTTTCAAATAAAGAATCGATGAGATTTTGCAAATTTTATGCGTTTTTTTTTAAAAAAAAGTTCTCAAGCTCTTAAAAAATCACCCGATACAATGATTGTAAGCAAACATAACAATGCTCCCCTTTTAAAAGTCTTTGATCATAAAATTAGTATAATGCAATTAATTCCATACAAGATTCATTCGTATGGAAACATTCACAAGAAAAGAGGTTTTTAAAAAAAAAGCGTTCATTGAATTGTTTTTGAATTTACCCCTTGAACACAATGGGAATTCGCTAGTCGTGGTAAAAATCGCTGTAGCACAAGCTGTCACTAAAATCGCTCACTATGTAGCACGTCAGCTGTCATTTTTTTTTGACATTTATACATTTGTGTTTAGTTTTGTATTTCAATTTTTAAATTAAAAAATGCAACAACGTGATGAAATTGCATTTATTGCAATGATAATGCAAATGTGCTGCTGCGGAATGAAGCTTTTAAAGCTTTAAAAGGTAGCGCGACTAATAGCGGAAAGTAGAAAATTATTCAACAATGGCGACAGCGATCGCTGCAGCAACAGCTTCCCATTGTGGCGCTGTGTACTATTTTCGTATATGTTTCAACTTTGACAGCGCGACAAGCGGCCGCTACAGCGACTCCATTCTGTTGGGGCACTTATACCAATTTTGTATCATGTCACAATGTAAAATATAAAAATTATTTGAAGTCGAAAGCATTTTTGATTAGTGAAATATTTCTGGTCAACACATTTTTTAAAGTTAGAGTAATATTTCAATCCTTTTTGGGGACTTATTTCATTATTTTGTTTGAATCAGTTATATCGAAAATAGGGGGTTAGTTCTCACTAAAGGTGTTCCCTTGCAAATACTTCTCGGGGTGCCAATAAATTTCGAGGGTAATTATAACGAGTTAATTCACAACAACCCAGGAAAATAGTTAACTCTGAGCTCAGAACTCTTTATAATGAACATTGGATATGTTAGGAATGGTGCAAGTTAACTAATAATGCAATGGAAAACTAAAATCATTTTCACTTTTGTAAAAATTGACATTTATTTAATTTCCTCACCAACTTCAGTTAAACATTTCATACAAAGAAACAATAAAATGGACTTGGGAAGTTTGCATTGAATCATGAACAACGATACCCTAAGGTGGTTTCTGCAAAGTGAAACTTTTGATTTTAATTACTAGAAACATGTATGGATATAGACTATTATATAGTATAGATATTACTTCTTAAACAACAAAACTCAAAATATTTTGCCCTTGGACTTTTTAGAAGTCGATTAATTCAGCATTTGTTTGGATAAATATTTATTTTGTAATTTTCAAAAACAAATTCGAAATGGGAAGTGTTGAGGGTAAAAATAGTAATACATTTCGCTTACAGACATTCAAATTTACAAACCTTTGAACATCGTCTTTGCGACCATAGTTATTCGCAAATAACTTCCAGGCAATTTGTTTTTTTGATAGAGTTGATAAATTATTGTTATAATTATTATCTTTTGATATTAGCATGAATCTGCTTTGACTTCTCATACTTAGTAAAAGTGTCATCAGAACTTTTAAATTGATTTTGCATCACACAAGAAGTTATGAAGTGCTTGATGAATATTTGATTGTATTTTAAAAAATGAAATAATGCCTTAGCCCAGGGCATTATTTTGATCTTGAGATTAAATGTCAACAATAAAGAAATCAATACTTAAAGGGCACCCTCCACGTTGTTCATAGTTGAAACCAAAAGGTTAGAATAGATAAACAAAAATCTTACTAAGAACTAGATTCATATAGGCTAAGAGATGAGGGCTAATTTTTGGCGTGAAAGGAAACCAGTTGATATTACAGATGCAGGAAGTCTTAGAAATGGTGATAACAGAAACGTTCGACTGCCAGCACGTAATGGCAGCGTTTTCGAGAAAAAGTGCATTAAAACCACTTCAATTGACGCCTATTGACGAAATTGGTCTCATCCCGAATCCCTCGACTCCTGATTACTCTCGAAAATGTGTTTTTTGGCGTTTCGGGCTTTTAGCAAACTACTTAAGATTCTTCCCAGTCAAAAGAACTCAACATTTGTTTAAATTTGTATGTACAATGTACATGACAGAAATGACGTGGCGGCTTTGTTCTGACAGACGCGTTTAAAATCGCTGTTTTTGGACAAATCTTCGGATTCGGATTTGGCACAAGAGTTTTTTGTAAAGCCTAGTACGCAGCTGAAGTGAAACGAATTTTTTCGGCGGTCTCCAAGTGCAGAGCGAAATGAAAACGAAAACCACAGCGGAAAAATATTTGTGGAGAGTTCTGTCTGGAAGTTGAATTTCACTGCTTGTCTTCATCACTTCTTGCACATCACCAATAACATCCTGAGTTTCCGATTCAGAAATGCAATGTTGGAACACATTAGACAAATCCATTTTATTTTAAATCAAATATAAATCAAAGTCAAAACACCGAAAGTCACGAGTAAACAAAATTTTTTTTTTCAATAAAAAAATTAAACGTCAACATTTCGCAAGCAATTAATGTGCTGGGCAATTAAATTGAGAACGAAAAGAGTGGAGAATTGTACTAAGAAATCTAGTACAGCTATCCACTAAAATGTCACATTTCGTCGTTCAGCAGCGTACTGAAAAACGAAAAGCACAGCTTAATTTTTCGTTTATGATTACGTCATGTCATTTTTGTATGGGAATTTTCGTTTCGCATCAGCCGCGTACTAGGCTTGATTCTAAAAAGTTTGCAAAAGGTTTGTTCCTAACTTTAATACAATCATTGTCATTCCATTTGGAACGAAGTGTGCTCTTAATGTTATTTTTGTTTGTCAGATTTGAAGCTCGTCTTACCGTAGTAAGTATCGAGATAAAAATTTCATCAGAGTATTCATAAAGCTTGTTTACGTTATTATTAAAAGTATCATGCAGTTTCGTACGGTAGGTGGAGAGGCTTTTCAAAATAATGAGGTTTTAATCATATTTATATCGCCCAAATTATTAAAAAAAATAATAAACTTATGGCATAAGAATAACTTTTACGTCTAGCACATATAAAAGGATCCACTGTGCGTTAGCGGCGCGCGCCGGGCCGCCTAAATTGCTAAGTTTTGCCCAAAGTTCAATTTTTAATTTACTCTGCACTCTTCAAATAATTTATTCTTATTTTCTTAAAACGCTAAAATATTAAGATAAGCATAGGCATTTGTATTAATTAAAATTAAAAAAGTTATGCTCTCAAAACCATATTTAACTATTTCTTAAAATGAGCTATCCATATTACGGACTTGAATTCAGTTGATCCTATTTTGCGTCTATTAATTATTGTTTATCCTAATTTTGTATGTATAATGATAGCTTTAATGTTATTTTAAATATTTTCTGCACAGATGGACAAATCATACCAAAAGAAAATCATGGAAACAACAACCACTCCAACAACAATCTCAATTCATACACCAAACCTATGGACGTGATACGCCACCGTTACGACGAAATCGCTACCATCAGGGATGGCATCATCAAAACAAACAACAACAACACCAAATTCACTACCAAAACCAATCACATCACCAACACCAACAGCAACAGCACAACAAAAGACGTCCCATATGGTCGGCGTCCAACGAACGAGATGTAATAGCAGTGTCACCAGAGCCGAAATAAAATTAAACGAAAAGATCAAAAATGCGAATTCGGGATTTTTTCAAAAAGAAATAAATTCGATACAAACAAAGTGATACTAACTAACCAGTGAACAACGACCAGGAATTGCTCTTCGTATATATTTTATAAAACTTTGTGCAGGTAATTCATTTCAATTTTATTAGAATACTCTTTTAAGTTTAGGTCGGAATAGGGCCTCAGGGCCTCATCATTGATAGCGGATAAAACATTTCTATTTCCATTTGAATACTTACTTGAGGTAGCGCTACATTTTGGTACGGACCTGGGCCTCAACCAACATGCATATCCAGCCAGCTCGGTTCCTTGCCGGCTGTCTCCAGTTTCACACGCCAAGTTAGTTGAGGTTCTCTCCCACATGCGTGCGCCACCTGAGTCGCGGTCTTCCTCTACTATGCCGTTCCTCATGATTGAATTCGAAGATGTTCTGGGCTGGAGCGTTGATGTCCATTAGCTTTACATGACCCATCCATCTAATTCGAGCTTTAATTCTTTTAACCAGATCATTGTCGCTTAAACTACAGCCCGGAAAGTGTGTCGTTGCTTCTCCTTCACTCCACCAAAAATTACCCGAAGAATTTTTCTCTCGATGCATCCTAAGATGTTCTCAGGGCCCAAGCCTCAGCACTATAAACGAGAATCGAGATAAAGACTGTCTTTTAGTGGGTAACCTAAGTTGCTCAAGAGAGGACTTTACTTTTTTATTCTCATGACGTTATGCCCAAGACGTCGTCGTTCAATATCCTTTTTTGGTGACAGCATATACTTGGTATTGCCCTCATTGACCACTAAACCCATCTTCTACGCTCTCATTGCAATTCTCAAAAACGCGCCACTGCCATCACGCTTCGATCTTCCAATTATGTCAATATTATCAGCGTATCCGAGTAATTGGATGGACCTTTGGAAGATTGTGCACCTAGTGTTGACGATTGAGTTTATCACACTTTTTTGCAAAACGATGTTGAAGAAGTCGTATGACAGTACATAGCCATATATAAAACCTTTTTTGCACAAACGGATAAGTTTGGCAGTGATGCCAAAAGTAGACACTGCTTTGTAGTCTGAGATTCCACTCATCAGGCAAGCTTTCTTCCGACCACATTTTGCAAACTCTTTACCAAGTCATCGCTTGCTGCTTTGAATAATTCGGCAACGGTGCCGTCAGCTCCAGCAGCTTTGTTGGGCTTCATATTCGATATAGCTATCTTCACTTCGTCGAGTAAGCGGAATTGTTATTATGCGTCGCCCAGGTTGAATGTTGCTATCTCCCTTACAGCGGAATTCAAACCTCATTCCAGTTGTAACATCCCTCTATATCCTCGATCGCGCACTTCTCATGCTCCCTTTTTTTTCCATCTAACAAACCGGTGTTCCCCTCTACTCTTTCTGGGCACCGCCGTTTTGTATGCAAGTTGCTTAGATGCGTGCGCTGGCCGGCAGTTCGTCGTTAAACCAACGATTTCACACGGCCACCAGTGAAACCTAGCTCTTAAGAGGTGTCATCTCTGATGGCTGCAAGACAATGTTGGCACTGGTTTTCAATACTTGATGCAAGCAAATTTATAGTTTGTGAACACGCCCAGCGTATCTATTATTCTGAGCTCAATTGAATTAAATCAATCGTCGAAACGATTCTTACATAAAGGTTGTGTTTCAATGAAAAAAGACTGATCAGCGGCTACGACAAATCTCTGGCGATTGTAGACGTCCAACGTAATCTTCTCACAGTACTTCCTTTTTTGGCGTAGATCGGGATACTCGAAGTACAACAAGATAGAGGTCCGAGTCCATGTTGGAATGTTCGGACACACTGTATACTGGAGAAGTGTCAATCACAACGTTTTCAATCTGGTTGACAATTGATTGATCAGGAGATTTCCATATCCGCTTGTGGATATCGAGATATGTGAACTGCGTACGAGCTACCAGATCGTCTCGCTCCGATGCAAAATCGATCAGCCTGAATCCGTTGTCAGAAGTGGTGTCGTGCTGTATTTCTCAATCGTGCCACCAAAGATGTTTTTTGTTTCAGCTTGCCGTTAAAATCTTGTAAGACAATTTTAATATAGCCAGGGCACTGCTCAGAAGTCTTGCCAAAGACCTCCAAGAATATGTCTTTGTTATGTTCATCTTTTTCCTCTGTTGGGGCATGAGCGCATATGGTTCGTTGGCCTTATTCTGTTTGCTTGGTCCGTCATCCGTAAATCCGATCGTATGCGAGACTTGTTCGTGCTTCGAAACTTAATATATTTACGTCCGGTGTGACTTCGCCACAACCTCCAACCTTTAGAGCCAGATCCTTAGTATAACTTCAAGAACGATGAACTGGATTAACTACTCTTTACAAACCTGAGCTCCGAATATGTCGAAGATGCCAAATATAGTGTTCATTAAGTAGTTCAACCTATTTGGAACTGTAGATCCCAACGTTGATTCCATCTTCGGAATTCCTCCGATTTCTTGTGGAAACATCTCTCCACATTTATCACGTTTGCTGCCCCAAAAACTTATTACTTGGGCGTTAAGTCTTTTCGCCCAAAACCATATCGTCCAAACAAAAAATGTCATAGCGCCCAAAATAATTGTATTAACATTTCGTTTGTTGGGAAATATTTCTGAGCCTTTGGGCATTAAAACTTTATTTGATTTTTATGAAATTCCAAATAAAAACAAGTGTCCGGTCTTATTGCCCAATAAAATAACGCCAAGATAGTAATTAAAAATGTCACATTCCCCAAAAATGGCCCTATCGCCCAAAAACTTTTTTATAAGAAAATGCCACAAAGCCCAAAATCAATGTCATAATGTCCAAATTAGTTTTAATATATCATAACGCCCTATTCATATCATTACAGCATGCCCCCCCCTTATTTACATACCACACTGTTTATTTGCGCCTAAAAGCCCAACAAACAATAAGACACCTTTTTGACGTTCTGACATTTCTAAATTTAAACATTACGATATTGAAAGTTTTGGTGATATGACATTTTATTTGGGCTTTGTGACGTTTTCTTAATGATATTTTTTACGACTTTCTTTTTTTGGGCTTTATGTCGTTTTATGATTTGGTTTATATGTATGTGGATAGAAATCATAATCGTCGTAATGCCCAAAATAAATACACAAAGCCGAACCCTTATGTCATATACTCGTAACCCAAATTCAAAATTAAAAATTCTTTTGGGCAAAATGACAACTAACAATTTAAGCGTTCTTTTATTTAAAATTTGTTTCGGCGTTACGACAGTAGCTTTGGGTTTCTTGGTGATTTTTTTAACTTTTTGGGATTTATGACGTTTTAAGATTTGAGCGGAAAGACCTATCCCCTTTTACTTGATGTTGGAACCCAATCTTCATTTGAGGTGATTAGACAGCCTATATTCACCGCCCGCAGGATGGTGAGATTAGGAGTTGGTAGACTGAGATGGATTTTGAGAAAAATGTACGCTACTGCTTCTCTTCTCTTGGGTCAAAACCAAAAGCTTGGAAAACAAGGTGTTAGGGAGTATTCATAAACGCAGAAAGTCTGCGCTAGTACAATCGCATTTTTTTTCTGATGCATTTGTGAACGCACTCCCAATGCAGAATGTCTGCAGTATAAACAAAAAGGTCTGACTTAGTCCGATTTGTATGTAAACAGAGTTCATAAACGTCAGAGAAAAATGACTGCCAAACAAATTTTGTTGAACTTGATTTTTGAAACAATAATTTAAATTATTTTTATCAAAAAATTAACAAAATATTTGCCATTAGTTCATTCTTTACGAGTCAGTGCCGCTTCGTCCTTCTTGTTGTTGTAAAAATTATTTTAATAATTCCCGCTCTTTCTGCAGCCAAACAAATTTAGCTGCACAATCTGCCCGACGACGCTGACAACAGTCTGACGTTTATGAACGGTAGGTACTGCAGTTTCGATCGAAAATCTGACTTTATGAATCAGATAACGCAGTTCTTAGTTAGGGTGACGTTTATGAATACACCCTTACTCCATTTGAAATTCGTAGTTTAAAATATTTTGATAAAAATATTGTTTTTTCTATTTGTTAGCCGTCGAAATTACGATTTTCTATGAGGTGCTCAATAGTTGAACTGAGTTTTTCTTAAACCGATTGTTGCACCAGATATGTCAGTTTTGGTATCGTCTTGAAATAGAAATCACATGTCATTTATGTTTAGAAAAATATCTAAACCAACTCAATTTTACTACTTTTATGTCAAGGCAGTTTTCATAATTGAAAACAATAAAAAAAATATGGCTTTTTTAACGTAACCATTAAAGCTATCATCACCGATTTGAAATTTGGAAATAAGTTTTGTTTACAGTTTTGTGAACATTTTTCGTTAATAGCATTCACCATGATATAAATGTCGTTTTAAGTCTTGTGCCTACTATAAACCTGAAATGCTATATACATTTCATATCAACTTTGATTCAAGTTTCAAGTTGTGTTTAAACAGTGATCCGAATCTTATATAATAATATCGGTTTCTATGCTACATTACCACCATTTTTTACAGTGTACTATTAATTTCCATTTCTTTTCAGGATATAAATAAGCTTACCAGCAAGGAGAAGACGCTCAGGTCTTAATATGGACAGCGGACAATTCTACAAGCTAGATGGATTTTAATAAAATTTTAAAACAAAAGAACTAACAAAAAATTATCCTCACTTAAGCACAGCAAATTTCTTTCATTCAACACTAATAAAATCTCTGCATTGGAAAAACTCTTTTTCAAACTAATTTTATGTCATTTATCTATGACTTACCTAATTATGTATTTCTTTTCTTTTTTTTTAAAAAACTATAATTATTGATTGTGCATTTTAATCTAGTTAATCATTTAAACATTAAGTTAAACAAGGTATTATTGTTATTTATAAAACTTTTGCTTTTTTTAATGTACAACTTTAGCTAATATTTTGTTTTTATACAAAAATGTTCAATGAAGAAAAAGACTGTTTTAGGTTCAAAAAAAATAAAAAAAAAAAATAGCATTTTTATGAACCTTTTACTTTAAGCTTTCAATTTATATTAATTTTTTAAAAATATAAAAAATTAAAATTTAAATAAAATAAAAACCAGCGCTACATAGATATGTATAAATAATATAAACAAATACTTGCCAACGATTGCAATAATAATATAAACAAATTTAAGTAAAAAAATATTTTACATTACTTTTTCTTTAAGATTTAATTTAATTTAGTTTTTTTTATTAATTTAAAATTAACATTATGGCAATGTTACTCTTAAATTATATGCAAAAATAAAAAATCTGCATACATAAATGTAGCTAGCAATCATATCATTAATATTATAAATAAATACATATGTAAATTTTAAATTAATAAACAAAAAGTATTTAAAGTCCTTTAAACATTATGTTTAAAAAAAATTGTTAAATATAAATGTATGTAAATAAAAATAAAATAATATGTAATTCAATTGTATCTAAGGTTTGAAAACACTGTTACGTTAACAAGTAGTATTTTAATTGAAAAACAAAAACTAAAAACAAATTGTGAACAAACTTGGTAGACAAATTTCAAATTAAAAAAAAAATTAAATTGATTAAATTATTGCAAATAAATTATAAAACATTTAAAATCGCTAAACAAAGAATTATATATATATTATGAAATATAAAATAAATAAAATAAAATATATTGGTGGAATTGTTGAAATTATTTCCTAAACTTGATTAAAAGCATTTAATTAAACTATAAGACAAAGTTTTAAGTAAGCTATTTAAAACAAATCTTTATGAAGTTAAAATTCAAATATGTATGTATATTCAATAAATAAGGGTTCCATTTTCTTGTTGCCCCCTTCCGACGAAAAATTGAACCAGAAACTCATTTCAGAAATGTTTTTCTATTTCTGAAACGCTTTAAAAATGTTGACACACCTTAAAAGAGGTAAAAGTCCTTTAATTTAAATAAATATACGAGTAAATATGTACTTCTTGCTTTCTAACAAAATTAATTCACATACCTATCGATCAGAATTGGTACAGACCAGACACTCATGACATCGGGTGTCATGCTTGTAAAATAATGCAGTCTTTAAAAATCATTTATTGAATTCATTTTGCATTTCAAAACTGAGGTAAAAGTTCAATGGAGTCAAGAATGCAATAATATAGTCTAAACAAAATGTTCGATCTACATACGAGTACATACATATGTACTCGTATGTGGAACTATAAATATTATTTAAAACATTTTTTGTAGTTTAATTTCCTAAATGCTTTGAGTTTTGGCCGTTTTTACTTTACCTCAACTCGCCCCCACCATTGACCTTAACCTAATTCAATAAATGTTTAGGGTGACCCCAGGTCTAGAAAGAATGTGCTTTCTCGTTTTTTAAAACTCGTTATTTCAAACCTAGATTTTTTATAACAATTTTCTTATGTGATATTTTGTGATTGTTCAAAACACTAATCGATTTGTAATGTATTTATTTATCTACTAACTATAGCCCCCTTACGATTCACTGCTTTCCAGGTACGGTCCGAACTGGAACCATTTTAGCCACATCTGTATAGGTAATTCTACTCAAAAGAGAAAGAAAGAAGACATCTGAAATGTGAAATTTTTAACTCAATTCTGATTTGACATGATTTTTAAAAAGTGCTTCCAACGAAACCCTTAAGCACAATAATTTACCATTCCCTCGGAAACCAAATACAATATTTGTTGTATTAGGCGACCATGCTGAAAAGAAGGTATATATCTTTTTTTTAATTTGGCTTTTATTTTGTATTTATCAAGCTTCTTAAACTTTACTTATACCGCAATAAGATCGAGGAGAGAGTGGGTGTGTTTTGTTTAATCCTGCAGTAGTGTTAGTGATCGGGATTAAGTCGAAATAAATAACTGTTATGTTAATGTAATATTCTTAAATAAAAATGAGACAAAGCTATACGTGCTACGCAGCATGGTCGCCTGGTGCGAAGAATCAAATTGAATTTGGCGTGTTATAAAAGCTGAAAAGTTGATGCGTGGATGAGAAGAAGGGGAACTTTAAGAAATTGTTGAAAAAGTCGTTGGGGGCGGAGAGAAGAGAATAAGAATTAGGTGCCAATTTTAAAACAGAAGCACAAAAAGCAAAAGCAAATACCTACTACTAGACAGCATAGTCACCTGTAAAATTAATAATAAAAGCAACAAATGCGGATTGCAAAAAGAGAAATATTCTTACGGCTCGCGTACACCTAACTCGTCATCGGCCGAATTTTGCTCGGCCGTTGTCGGCCGAACTCGGCCGATCGAACCAAACACATAAGAAGGAAAGAGAGCGCGTACACCACTGAAAGCGGCATCGTCCGATGACGCCCGATGACGGCCGATAATAACCGATCAACCGACATAATCCAAACATGTTTGGATTTTTCGTCCGTTGTCGGGTCAATTCATACCATAAAGTTCACGAAAAAAATAACGAAAAATTAATTAATTGTATTCACAACAGGCCACCTCTCTGGCATTAATTTTCAAAAATTTATAACAACAGAGATAGAACTGACTGTTGCGGATATAAAGAAACAGAATCCCGACCTCATACCCAAGTCACAACAACATAAAAAACTATGAAAAATCGGTGCTTATAACTCAAAATCAACGTTTTACTTTTCAAAGATTTGGAAGGTTTATGAAAAGAAACATTGAAGCATTTGATGGGTTATAATTTCAAATCTTCAGTTTCTTTCTTTGCATAAATATTTAATTAACCCATACACACCGACGACGACGTCTTATACATACGTTGACGCATTAAATGATGGTATGAATTTCGAAAATATACATTTCTTTGAAATCTTCCATTAAAAAAATTATTATTTTTACATCCAAGCTTCACAAATTCAGACTCCAAACCGGTAGGTATCGTCCGATGTCGGAAGCAGTGTATGCAGTCGAACGCCCGATACGCTCGTCCGAATTGTTCCGATCCGATATCGGCCGATAAATCGGTTTTAGTGTACGCGAGCCGTTAGACGTTCTAGCATGAGTTCGTTCAGTTTGCGAATACTTTTCACTTATTGACAAAATTACGTTTTTTTTCAGGAGCAAAAATAAAACCATACTTTGGATTAGGATGTCCTTAATTCGAATCTCACCTTAAAATTTGTCTAAAGCTTTTATCATTTAAGAGGCATAATATTCTCTTAAAAAATGCAAAAAAAAAAAACAATCAAAAACCGTGTTCTGAAGGCCAAGGTTACAACTCAAAAGATTTCTTAACAATAAATTGTATGATGATTTTGCAAAGTAAAAATCTTTCTATTCTAGATCATTTTAGTATTTCACTCAGTTTCTGGAATTTTCATTAGTTATGATTCTTTATTTGAAAATACATGAAGTTTAAGTCAAACCTTGAGTTTAATACTTTCATAGTTATGAAAAATACGTTGCGGAGTTAATTTTTGGAGTTGATTTCGAATCCAAACTTTAATTTTAAGTATTTCATCAAGATTTAAAAATACCCCTTTTCAACTTTATTTTTATATCTTTCAATATACATACATACATATGTACATATTTCAAAAACTTAAATTAATAGAATTGTTTAGACAACAGATTCGTTTCAAGAACAAACTTAAAACTTTATTTTTTTTGTTAGACGTGCGACGTGTGCTGCCACCAATATTTATTTGATCGACCGCCCAGCAGAGTCGATAATTCAAGTAACCATAGATCGGTTCCACGCATCCTGAAAGATGCCGTAGAGTTCGTATCGAAGACGCTATTGTTGCTGTGGAGGACATCGAAGAAGACCGGAATCTCAAACAATAATTGGAGCTGTGCCCATTGCCCAACCTCTTCATAGAAGACTTTGTAGAAGGAACTTCGTTTGCGGGCTTACAAAATTCAACTCTTCCAAGAAATGAAGGCGAACGACCATATTTGCATAAACATATTTGCGACCGTCTAGCCTATTTGCACCTTTAGACGGGTAAGGTTATTCACTATCATCATAATTGAATTCTCCCGATTTCCAGTTGACAGAAATTCAATGATTGCATGACGACATATTATATAAAATTATATTTGATCGGTAAAAGAAATTGCAGGAGCGGTTAGAACTTGCGGCAAGAACTTCCCGCAACATCATTTTAAGAAAAAAAAAAATGATATGCTGTATGAAAAAAAAAAATGTTTTTTCATTAAAAGCCCTACTGCTTAAGAAGAAACGTTGTAAAAGGATCAAATCACACGGTTTGGGTGGACATTTTATGTCGCCTCGGCCGGCGCTAGAGAACCATGCCATGCCATGAAACCATTCGCGCAGAATAGCGATTGTGTCTTGAGCTGTGTGACACGTAGCGCACTCCTGTTGTAACCATATGTCTTCAGTGTCAATATTATCCAATTCAGGCCACAAGAAATTTGTGATAATTGTCCGTATAATAATAATGGTAATAATAATGGTAATTTATCTTTTAAAAAACATTTGTACTGATTTAAATTCTTTAAATTGGGAATATTGAGAATACAAAGTCGTACGTTAAACAAATTCATTTTTCTTCCTTACCATTTTAAGCCATCAAACATGTTTTCATGTTCAGCTGAGGTTAGTAATATCAAATTCTGACTTTCGTCAAAATTATTAAAGTCAATAGTTTTTAATTATTTAAACTTAAATACATATTAACTGAGTTTCATTTAACAAATTTCTTATTTTATTCCTTGAGTATTGCCAACTATTATACTGCAATATTTCAAAAATAGTAAGAATATTATTTTTAACCATAGTACCTATTAGTTCCTTACATTTGAAAAGGTCTGATCATGTTTTAAAATAAAACAGTTAAAAATTTTACTTACCAAATATGAAAGCCAATAACCTAAAAAGTGCTTGCAGAATACCTCTGAGTCTATACGAACTCCTGCTTTAGTCTCGATTCTCGAAGACTTCTTTTACTCCTCACATGCACCGACTTCGTCGCTTATAGATTAAGATTTACCAGGCAACCATGTTTCTTAGTAGGTGTTTGGTTTTTGCAAATCTGAAACTGTTCTGTTAGAAATTGTAATTTTTCCTTTTCCCCTTAACGCACGATGGGAGACATCAAACTAAGATAAACTTGTTTTGATTATTATAGCAATAATTTATTCCTTAACTCTTCTATTCTGTATTTTCGCATCAAATACCTCCTATAAGACAACTCCCTTGGCTAACGGCCATCTTTTTTTTTATATTTTCTATTTTTGTTTCGTGATCTCCATTCTATTCTACATTTCTGCTGCCAAAGACAACAAAACAGAGTAGGGTTAGGATTAACCACGCCCACTCTCACCTGGACACTGTTTTGCAATTGTGGTGGGATACAAAATAAATATGTAAATGCAAAAGGGACAAACAAATAGGAAAACACAACTAAACCATTTTTACAACATGATTGCCTGGTACATCAAAAAAAAATCGGCTTAAAAATAAGTAAAAACCAGAGTTGTAATAACTAAAGTCTATTAGTGACTTCAGATAAGTCATGACTTTGCATTTTTGTTTAAAGTCTATTGATTTCCAAAATAACTTTGAATTTCAACATACAAGTTAAGTCATTTTCAAAAGTCATGACTTGAAGTCAATTAGACTGCAATCTATTTCACTTTATAAAGTCCTTTAAGTCCTTTAACGCAAGTCAATTTTGAAAGCCAGTAAGTCATTTGAATGCAGTTTTTTGATGGCAGGTCTTGAGGTACATATATTCCAATAAACTATTTCGCAGTCATCAAACTTTGTTTTAATTGAGTTCATAATAACAAAAGGTTGACAAGACGATGACCATACATTTTTGGTTGAAGTCTCTTGATTTAATGTGTAGGACATAGCTTTGTGAAAGAAACCGTTTTTGAAAACATGTTAATTAAAACGATGTTAATAAGGCATATTCCAAAAAAATAAAAAATTCTTTAAAATGGTCAATGAATTTCGATGAAAATTTGTACAAACCATTTTCAGATGATCAGAGGAGGTCTGTTTTTTTCCTAACTATTGTCAACAATCGTTAACTGTTGTCGTTCTTAAATGTTAAGATCGTTACGAATTGCAACAATAAGACGTCTTCACATCTCTTCTAAACTCATTCTTACCAATTGTCTTCTAAATAAAACAACATACATTTTTGGTAATGGTACATTGACAGATGAACTATTTCTATCAATTTTGGCAGAACTGCGGAGCTTCACTCAGCCTATACTAATCGTTTTACCAGAGTTGTAAAGACTAAACTGAAAAGTCAAAGTCAACTAACTAAAGTTTCTAACTTAAAGTAAAAACTACCGATTTGAATTTTACTTTTGTGTTCATAGACATTTTCATTACCTTAACTTAAAGTCAGTTTAAGAGTCAATTGACTCAAACTATTTATTAGTCATGACTTATGTATCACGAAAAGACTTTAGTTATTACAACTCTGGCTTTTAAATATTTGGAAGCCGATTTGTTCATGAATTTTTAAAATGTGCTTCTCACAAACTTGAATATGCCATTTCACAGAAAGCACACTCAATTTGATGTATTAGGCGATCATGCTGAGAAGAAGGTTATTTTTTTTTTTGGTTTTGCTTTTCATTTTTTGTTATAAAAATTGTGTAGTTGTGTTTAACTATTTATTTTCTTTTTTTTATTTATACTACAAAAAATATTTGTATTTTGTCTCCTAAAAGCAAAGCCAATTGCAAATTAGGAGAAAGTGGGCGTGGTTAATCCTTTTGTTTTTTTGTCTTTGGCAGCAGAAATGTAGAATATAAACAAAATTAGAAAATATGTATAATAGAATACCTACTTCACAACATGGTCGCCTATTGCATACATTGTATATATATTTCTTATAGTACTATTATGAAGAGGAACGATCGAAGCGACATCTGAGAGGCGTGGAGATGATATAATTTGATCCCTTTTTTTATACCCCTCAATAGTTGGGAAGAGTTGAGAATGAGGAAAAATTCAACAATAATTAAAGAATAGAAAATAGAGAAGAACATTATGCAAATGTAGTAGGAGATCGAGGGAGACAATAGAAACAACCTTTTGGCATAATATGTATTTTACGGTTATGCTTTGGCAAGAAATAGAAAAAGTATAACAAAAACAATAACAAAGCAAAAAAGTACTGCAAGAGTACTTTTTGCTGTTGGTAGTTAATATAATATATTTTTTAATATGTTTTTTTTTTTTCAATTCAATAGGGTGTTCCTGATAATTGTCTTTATTTTTGATATGACTCTTAAATTTAAAAAAAATTATATTTTATCTTTTTTATACCAAAAATTTAGTGTGATATAATTCCTATAATTTGTCCGTTTTATATGTATATGTATATGTACATATATGTATATGAATATGTATATAAAGGGTGAGTTTTTAAAAGCTATAGAAAAGTTATTAAAAAAAAACACATAAGTATAGGTACAATTCAAAAAAATGCATGAAATATTTATTTGAATCGATAGTACGGTTCATAAAATTTAATGTTTGAAGATTATTTCATGCAAATGTTGACCTTGACTGCACCTCAAATGGTCCATCCGATTAGACCAATTTTAGCACAAAAAATAGTCTAACCGCTAAATCGCACGATCTAGGCGGCCTATTGACCAGTCCCGAACGTGAAATAAAACGTTCACCGAACTCGCCTCTCAATAAGTCCATTGTTGCGCGTGCTGTGTGGCATGGGGCATGTGGCACCGTCTTGTTGAAAGCACATGTCATGCAAGTCAAGCTCTTACATTTTGGGCAAACAAAAGTTGGATATCATCTCACGTAGCGCTCACCATTCACAGTTACGTTACAATTCGCATCATCTTTGAAGAAGTACGGTCCAATGATGCCACCAGCCCATGAACCGCACCAAACTGTGACTTTTTCTGGATGCATTGGTAGCTCTTGCAATGTTTCTAGCTGATATTCACTTCAAAATCGACAATTCTGCTTATTTACGTACCCATTGAGACAAAAATGAGCTTCGTCGCTTGCTGGAAGAAGCGCGCGATGAACTTTCTCAATAGAGCACGTATTTTGATAGTAAAATTCAATAATTTGCAAGCGTTGTTGTTTGTTTGTAGGACGATTCATGGTTAAATTATAGACCAAACTGAAGATGTTTGACAATGAAACAAAACACAAAACGTGCGTCAGCTGTTTAAACCAGTGTTGCCAAAAAGATAATAGCTACAAAATCAGCCTTTACTTTAAAAGGGACTCTTTTGTTTTCAAAAGGATTTTTTTCTTGATAAGCTATTTGTTAATAATTTTGATTGCGTCAATACTTGCAGCTAAACCTCAAACTCTCTACGAATTGCTTGGTAAGTTCTCATGTACTAGAGTCAAATGGGCTATATGTTTTAATAAGATATCCATTTTTGAGACTTTTTTGTTGCTAACTTCCGAGACATGCTAATTAAAATGCCCTCCGATATCAAACTAATGTGGAAGCATGGTCAGGTCATGTTAATGTTGTTAGTAAGAAACTCTTGAAACAAGGTGCAAACTCGGCATACAATGCTCTAACAATTATGTTTGAATCTTTTACAAGAAAAGACCTCAAAAGATTAAAACCGAAAAAAGTAAAATGGTCTAGACTATATGAATCGAAGAGTCTCACAGAAGCAATTAATGTTATTATATTATTATTACTTATGTACATATTTTATATGAAAACTAAAAAATCAATGCAGTACATCCTGTTAAGCCGTTAAAAAAAAAAAAAAAAAACGACCTAGTTTTGAATACCTTTAAATGTATGCAATTTTGATAGTGTTTGTACTTGATACGTACAAATAACAAATAATACTCAATAATAACAACAACAAAATAATTGAATATATTTAAAATCTTCAATGCATTATATGCCAAATATGGCATTATTTCATTTTTCAAAAAAAATTACAAATTGAAAATTTAAAATCAAACGGGAATAATTATTAAATTCAAAATACCTACAACGTTAAAGTATACATAGCTACAAACATTATGTATTTGTATATGCCAAATATGGCAACATTTCATTTTTCACAAAAATTTAAAATTTAAAATCAGACGAGAATTTTTAAGTTCAAAATACCTACGTTAAAGTATACATAGCTACAAACTTATGTATGCATATGCACATCTCCTCTACATTCACACGTGAAAGCAAAAAAAATGTAAACAAATATTATTTCTTCTTGGTTTGACATTTGTATTTTGGCTATCTCCCTCGAACATATTAATGCTTATGAAACTTAAACAAATTTACTTTTCTCATTCTTTCTTTAGTAATTTTCTCCTCATTCTTAATTGGATTCAGGAATGGACATTCATGTGAAACGGCGATTAATTGTGTTGTGTGGAATTAAAAAAGGAAGATGGATGGTGGACTTTTGATAGTGGCTGTTTTTCTTGATTTGAAAAGAGCGTTTGAAACGATTGATAGAGAAATATTACTGAAGAAATTGCGATTATATGGTGTGTGTGATCGTGAATGGAAATGGTTTGAGTCATATCTTTCGAATAGAAGCCAAAGAACTAGAGTAAATGGTGAAACATCGAGTGCTAGAGTTAACAATTTGGGAGTGTTTTTTGTTTCTTTTGTATATTAATGACTTTAAAAAATGTTTAAAATACTGCAGTATGAAACTCTTTGCAGATGATAGTCTGATTTATATTTTTGGAAAAATAGTGAAGATATGTGTGCCAAACTGAATGAAGACTTGAAAAGACTTGATATATGGCTGAAAATGAATAAACTTAAGGTGAATGTTAATAAGACGTTAATAAGAATGAATGATAACATTGATGTGAGAATGGATAATGAACCGTTAGTTTGTGTTGAAAGTATTAAGTATTTAGGTTGTGTCATTGACACAAGTAGAATCCGTAAAAATTTAACATTGAATGCTTCGACTCTTCTGTATAACGCGATAATTTTGCCGCATTTCAGTTACTGTTCGACATTATTATTTGGTTCGAATGCAGACGTCAAACAAAGACTGCAAAGACTACAAAATAAAAGTATGAGGATAATTTTAAGACTAAACGTGTATACACCAATCCGTGTTTTGCTTGAATGTTTGTGTTGGATGAATGTGAAACAGAAATTGATGTTTGATGCTATGATTTTTATTTTTAAATTGAGAAATGATATGTTACCGGAGTATTTATCGGATGGATTAGTGGAAGTGGCGGCAGTTCAACCTTATAGTTTGAGAAATGGAACCAACCTCAGACCGGAGCGATGTAGGTTAAGTAGTACCCAAAGCTCAATCTTCTACGATGGCATTAATTACTTCAATAATTTACCGAATAGTGTGAAGAGTGAAACTAATATGAATGCTTTTAAGAAAAAGTTGTGTGAATTTATTAAAATTGATATAACCTAGTGCAAATGAATACACGAAAGAACATGATTTTATAAATTAATTATTAACAAAAGTATATTTTAGAGTTTTATAACTAATCTCGTTTCTTTTATACCTCTAGGGTTAGGGATAAATAGAGCCCAATCTTATATATGAGATGGGTACTCTTGGCTTTAGCCGAGATGGTATGCGGAAACTCTATATATACTTCCCTACCAAGTACTTTGATACACGCAGCGCCCTCAATAGTTGTGGAGATGAAATAAAAAATTTCGTCTCATAATAGTACTATAGTAAATATATATATAATGGAAACATCGAAACACCATTTGCATTTTAGAAAGTGCTGTCAAACATAATTTTTAAATCTTCTTGTGCGGTGGAAACACCAAAAAGATTTATTTAATCTAAACTGAGATAAACCTTTTTTGGAAACATAGCAAAACTTAATTATCTTTTCTATTGTTTTCTCTTGCAAAATAAGCCCAGTTAGTCCATTTTCATTAACAAAACTAAATAATATCTACTCAACGAACACAGCCATCGAGATACAAATGCAATATCAATCGTACCAACATTTGAGAACGAAATCACATAAGATCCATTCGAGACTCGTATAAATGTCAAAAACCCATCCGTAGTAAGATTCTACTTTAACTTTTATCGGTAGTATTCATACTGTGGATATTGTTTTTGTTATTCGTGTAAAATCCTAGTATACTATTGACAGATTTTCCAACAAAACACGGGTAATATGTCAGAAATAGTAAATAATAATATGTCGGAATATTATTTCTAATCATTGTATTAGTTTATTACATTCAAAAAGACCCGATTCAATTTTAAAATATAACTATCAAAAATCTTACTTAAAAAAGTGGAAGTCAGCAACTTAAAAAGTGTTGCAGAATACATCTGAGTCTAAACGAACTCCTGCGTGAGTCTCGATTCTCGAAGACTTCTTCTACTCTAACGCAACGCACCGGCTTCGTTGCTTATAAATTTAGATTCACCAGGCAGCCATGTTTCTTAGTAGGTATTTTTGGTTTGGCAACTCTGAGGCTGTTCTGTTACAAATTGGCGACGGCGAACATGTTCTGTAGTAGGTATTCTATTTTATTTTCTGCTATTATTTTATGATCAAAAACACACTAAATCCGCGGTAGCCATCTTGGTTTGCCTACAAGCTAAAGCGGAAATCTGATTCATAAACTTATTTAAGTATGCGTGACATTTCCCCACTCTAATTTATGACATTTGTGAAAACAAATCATTTTTGTTCGTTGAAATTCACATCTATTCGTCCACACTACAAATACAACAATGTTAAGAAATGGGTTTTGCAGGGTGATACGTACGAAGGATTTATACAAAAACGCTCTCTATGAAAATATAAATCCTTCGAAGAAGCATATTTTAAAAATCATGAACACATCGTAATAACTAACTAAAGTTTTTTAGTGACTGCAGATACGTATGTCATAACTTAGCCTTTTTTTAAAGTCTTTTGGCTTTAAATTCAAATAACTTTGAATTTTAACATTAAAGTTAAGTAATTTTTAAAAGTCATAATACCAAGTCCATTCATTCAAAATCAAAATAATAATTGCAATAGACAATGATCAAATGGCATTGTATAAGTATTATTGGACTTTTCTAAGGTCTTTGACTCACTAATCTAAATCATCAAATTCTTTATAGTAAGCTGTGAAATAATTTTGGCTTTTCCGTAGTCTTGTAAGCTAGTTCATTTGTACCTTAACGGTAGACACAAATGTGTAGTGGCAATACACCGGCCTTCCACCTTTCTGAATGTCTCTGCTAAAGTGCCTCAGGGATCTAGCCTCCGACCCATCCTTTTATCACTATATGTAATTGAGTGCCACATATTGTTAAAAACTGTATGATTTATTTATATGCCGAAGATGTGCAGCTCATTATAAGTATATAGCTTCAATGAATGATTCAAAACTGAATCGTCTTCGTTTTAATCCACTCCCGTCCATTAAAATTATAAATATTTTCATAATCCATATTTATTCAATTTTCATCTTTGCCCGATCTCCCAACGGCCAACACTTTCATTGTGTTGTCTTCTGGTGTCCATTCTTATTCCATGCATGAACGCGGCCTTTTTGCTACATTTCTGTCTGTCAACTGTGAGCTGTCACTGTCATCATCACGTTAAGTCTGACACTGACATTTCACACTCAAATTAGAAATACAAATTTAGTTTGTTCCTTTTTAATTAAAAGAACTTTTAAATTTTTATCAAAAACAATGTTTAATCCTAAAGCCTATGGTCTGGCGGATGATTTTCGCCTTACAAATTTCTCAACCTTACGCGGCTGAGGCTGCAAACTCCCTCAAGATGTTCTTCTTAAATATCTTGAGGCTCTACAAATCTTAAATACATCTCCGTGGCTTAATAAAACTGATAATAATGTCGAACAATCTATTGGTAAGTGGATTTTTTGAGTTTTAATTGAAATATTGTTGTGTTGAACGAGAATTTATCTTAAATTATAGGTAGTGGTATGGATTGCGCTGTCATACCATTAACGCGCCACAAAAACTTATCCCTTGTCCAAACAGTTGACTTCTTCTATCCTCTGGTTGATAATCCCAAAATAATGGGCAAAATTGCTCTCGCTAATGTCCTGAGTGATGTCTATGCTGTGGGTGTGACTTCGATAGATAAACTCAGCTTAATTCTTAGTTCTCCCACTGGATTCACATCTGACCAACGAGATGTGATTCTTCCTCTAATAATTGAAGGTTTTAATGAATCTGCCAAATTGGCTGGGTGTCAAGTTGGTCTGCGTAATATTGCAGTCAACGAATGGTGTATTATTGGAGGAATAGCAAGTTCGGTCTGCAAGAGTGATGAAATTATAATGTAAATATTTTTGTATTAATTCCAAACATTTCAAGAATTGATTATTATCTCTCTGTAGGCCTTCCAATGCAAAGCCAGGTAATGCGATTGTCTTGACCAAACCCATAGGAACACAATTAGCAACAAACGCAAATATCTGGTGGAGTGAGAAAGGTGAAAAATACGATAAGCTATCAACTCACATCACTGACCAGAATATTCTTGAAACCTTTCGCATAGCAATTGAATCAATGACCCATCTCAATATGAATGGTAAGGAACTATATCAAAAAAAGAGATTATGTTTAAATGAATCTCTTTAAAGGTGCCTTGTTGATGCACAAATATTCGGCTACTGCCGCTACGGATGTGACTGGATTCGGTCTTCTTGGACATGCCCTTAACTTGGCTGAATACCAAACTGAATGTGTAGAATTTGTCATAGAAAAACTTCCCATCATAAAGAACGTCATAAAGATTGGTGAGTTAGTTGGACAGGATAAGAAATTGAAAAGTGGCCGAGCCGTGGAGACTTCTGGAGGTTTATTGATTTGCCTGCCAGCTGAAAATGCACAATCTTTTTGTGACGACTATGCTGAAATGCATGGTAACAAACAAAAAGCATGGATTGTTGGACATGTTAGGGCTGCCGACAAGAGAAGCGCATCTCTTGCCGACAATGTTGATTTAATTGAAATTGAACTTTAAGAGAGATGTATTTAAGATTCCTTTATTTTATTGTTTTTTTTTTTATTCCGGATTTCTTTTCAAAACAGAACTAAAATTTGTCCAACGTATGACAGATATATCTTAAAGGTCCTAAGATCAGGATATATCTCGATTTTTTCTTGGTATTTTAGTTTTTGTTTTTGGAATGTGCCTTATTATTCAAAATAAAATATATATTTTTATAATACATTTATGATTTAACTGCGAATCAAATATAGATGGCGTGGGTTGGTATGATAGCTTTTGAGCTAGTACCCAAACTTCATGACCATACATTGCTACTTAATAGAAAGAAGGAGCATTTGAAAATATATAAACCAAGCTTGATAGACAGCAACAACATGTTGTTGTAACTACTAACAAAGGTAACAAGGTTTTTTAATAGTACTAAATAATTTACACTTTAATTAGGCATTTTTTTGAAATTAATTACATTATAAAATCCACCCAGAGAAATTAAGATATATTAAAAACGCCTTTATCAGTTACTTCTTAATTGTTCTTAAAAATTCAACGCCCTCAATAGCCTTTTAAAAAAAAACTCCAATTTATAAAGGGTGATTTTTTAGCTATTATCTTTTTGGCAACACTGGGGTGGAATCGCGTAAGGTGATTGTTGATTGTTGATCATCAAAATGGATGATTTTTCTTCACGTAAGGTGATTATCAAATTGACGATCACTTTTTTGCTATGGTTTGTTAGTGACAGCTATTTAGGTGTCACTTTCATATATTTTGATTAATTTTTTGTGAGAAAGATAATTTGTGTGAACTTCAGCTCCACTATAAATTTTAAATTTAGTGAAAAAAGTGAAAAGATATCAAAGTTAAAATAAAAATAAGTCAACAATAATGTATACTTCAATGCAAATTTTCTATCAATGCACCAGAACGAGAAATGAATACAAAAAAGTTCAATTGCTGAGAAACAACTTAAGGAATAAAGCAAATATTTTGGAACTTTCTAACCCAATGTAACTATGAAATTTTCTATGAATATTTATAAATAAGTTATTTACAACATAATGTATGTACGTAAAATTATTTATTTCAGATTCTTGAAAAATTTTCGATTGAACAAAGAAACGTTTGTGTATGTTTTGCGGTTGCTCGATTTACCATCAGGAATAAGATCAACACATATTCCACCTATCCTTTAACTGGCTGCAACTTTAAATCTTCATGGAGGTGGTGGTTATCAACGAAAAGTTAGGTCTGATTATTATGTACATTATGTTGTAAATAACTTATTTATAAATATTCATAGAAAGTTTCATACTTACATTGGGTTAGGAAGTTCTAAAATATTTGCTTTATTCCTTAAGTTGGTTCTCAGCAATTGAACTTTTTTGTAGTCATTTCTCGTACTGGTGCACTGATAGAAAATTTGCATTGAAGTACTCGTATACATAACTATTCACTTATTTTTATTTTAACTTTGATATCTTTTCACTTTTTTCATTAAATTTAAAATTTATAGTGGAGCTGAAGTTCACACAAATTATCTTTCTCACAAAAAATTAATCAAAATATATATATATAAGCTGTCACTAACAAACCATAGCAAAAAAGTGATAGTCAATTTGATAATCACCTTACGTGGAGCAAAATCATCCATTTTGATGGTCAACAATCAACAATCACCTTACGCGATTCCACCCCAGCTGACGCACGTTTGGTGTTTTGTTTCACTGTCAAACATCTTCAGTTTGGTCTATAATTTAAAAATGAATTGTCTTACAAACTAACAACGCTTGCAAATTATTGAATTTTATAATCAAAAAGCGTGCTCTGGTAAGAAAGTCGAAGCTAATTTTTGGCTCAATGGGTACGTAAATAAGCAGAATTGTCGATTTTGGAGTGAATATCAGACAGAAGCATTGCAATAGCTACCAATGCATCCAGAAAAAGTCACAGTTTGGTGCGGTTTATGGGCTGATGGCATCATTGTACCGTACTTCAAAGATGATGCGAATCGTAACGTAACTATGAATGGTAAGCGCTACCGTGAGATGATATCCAACTTTTTTTTGCCCAAAAGGCAAG
Organism: Eupeodes latifasciatus; assembly: GCA_920104205.1. Classification (NCBI taxonomy): domain Eukaryota; kingdom Metazoa; phylum Arthropoda; class Insecta; order Diptera; family Syrphidae; genus Eupeodes; species Eupeodes latifasciatus. The sequence goes on from OV049924.1 coordinate 188,094,977, forward strand.
AGCTTGACTTGCATGACATGTGGTTTCAACAAGACGGTGCCACATGCCACACAGCACGCAGCAACAATGGACTTATTGAGAGGCAAGTTTGGTGAACATTATATTTCACGTTCAGGACCGGTTAATTCGCCGCCTAGATCGTGCGATTTAACGCCTTTTTGTGGGGCTATGTTAAAACTCATGTCTATACAGACAAGCCCGCTTGAAATGACGCATTGGAAGACAACATTGAAGCATTTATTCGTGAGATACCGGCCGAAATGTTGGAAAGAGTATACCAAAATTGAACTTAGTGGATGGACCATTTGAGGCGCAGTCAAGGTCAACATTTTCATGAAATAATCTTCAAACATTAAGTTATATGGACCGTACCATCGAATCAAATGAATATTTCATGCATTTTCCTGAATTGTATGTGTGTTTTTTTTTTAAACTTTCCTATAGCTTGTAAAAGATCACCCTTTATTATGCTTTAAGTAAGATCAATTTAAAATAATTGCAGAATTCCTTGTTATACTAAGCCACCAACAGAGGTAACATCTTTTAGACCAATATCGCTTATACCAATCATGGCAAAAGCTTTTGAAAAACTGCAACCATAAGTTTGGATGTAGAAATAAACATTCTGCTATAGACCAAGTACATCGAATAACAGATGGGGTAGAAAAGGTACTTAAAGAAAAACGAGTACGCTCGTCTGTATTCTTAGATTGGGCTCAAGCCTTTGTCAAGGTGTGGCATTTGGGACTTCAGTACAAACTGCATAAGGACCTTTCCATACAGTACTACGAAATACCGAAATCTTATGTTACGAGCACGGTACGACCAAAATTACTCGGAACTAAAGAAAATTGAAGCCAGTGTAGCGCACTAAAGTGTAACAGGACCAACCTTGTATTTATATAAAAGGGATATTCCAAATGTTAACGCTGCAATATTGCTGCAAGATATATCCGTTGCAAAGGCTACATCGAAAATACAACATGTAGCCGATAAATTTAGTTTTCGGTCGCAAAAATGAAAAAAATCGACGCAAAAGCTAAAATTAAGTTATAATTTCTATAAAGAAAGAAGAAACCAAACGCCTTGAAATGGCTTTGGGTGCAACGCTTAAATGGAAAGAGCACATCACAAAGATCAAGAAGATCTAAACTTAAAATACAGAAGAAATAGAAACTGGTTAATAAAAAGGACTCTGATTTATTTATGCAGAAAAAAACTTATGTTTTAAAACCAACTACTGAAACCCGTTTGGACTTATGGCATCCAACTATGAGGCTGTACAAAGGAAAGAAATGCTGAACCCATTCAAACATTTCAACACAAATACCTTTGTGGAATGATAAATGCCCTCGGTGTATAAGAAATAGCGATCTACATCGCGAATTTCCAATTGAAATAGTTACGCAAGTGGAATGCAAAACCATTGAAGCTTCGAAATGGAGACCGTCTTAAATGTATGTACCACTACGAACGTATTCGGTAATAGTTTTTTTTGGGATTCGTAAAAGTTTCCTATTACTACTTTTTTGTTTAATAAATAACTGTTTTTCCTAAATAAATGTGTCGTAGGAAATTAACAGTTAAAAAATAACTTTTTCATATGGTATATTCTGTTCTTGTTGCCATTTCTACAAATGAGAAAAACGCTACAAAAATTAAGATGCAAAAAGCCAGAATATGAAAAAGTTTGCCATAAAAATTTGATCTTTTTTACAGAATTTAATATGATCATCCGATGTAATTGCCGGGTGTTTGCGGTCTTGTTTTGATATGTGGATTAAGGTACAGTTTAAGAGTCTTATCATTTCCTCTTCTGACAGGTAATTAGATTCAAGGAAGGCTCTCCTACTTTCTACTAGCACAAGACATTTTCTTTAGAAGTGAATAACATCTTTTCTTTCTTTCGGTTACATTACGATCTCCCTATGCGGTATATAGTTGAGATGCAGGAGCTTCCCTCCACACACTGTTTTCATCTCTAAAATAGTTCTTTGGACCAACGTTATGAGAAAAGTGTTTGTAAATTAATTTATTAGTTGAATTTGAAGCTTCTTCTATACAGCGGCTACGGAGTTTTTCATCAACCCTCGCAGTTGATTTATACAGTTTAACCCTGCAATCATCAACGTTACCGAAATCCAGAGACATTTCATTGATTCGAAAATGGTAACGCGTGTACTTTGAAGTCAAGTATACAAGTAAATAATTTATTTAATTATTTGTTTTTAAAAAAAACTTTATTTTTCATTTGAGCAGCGCTTCCGCTGGTTAGAATACAATTGACAAATTTGTTCTTAAATCTAGAGCTTAAATACTATTTTCCCTGCTGATGGTTCCCACAGGTCACATCGCGAACGTGATGGAATTTGGCGATGTCGGCAATGTTGTTGCAATATTGTTCCCATGAACGGTGTTGGTTTTCCGACTTGTTTGATGTGTTGGCATTTTCAGACGACTCATGTGAGGTGTTAGTTTTCATCTTCGTTTTGACATCGTTGTCGTTAACTTACACTCCACCATTGCTCCTCCAGCTAAACTCTAATCTATTACTGAGCTACTCTTTATATGTATGTGTAAACAAAAAAAGATGGAATTGAAGCCTAGTTTTAGGAATTTAAAGGCAACTTTAGTTATGGTTAAGAAAATTAAAAATGATGTTTTCTCAGAATATAATTTGAAATTGACGATCTTTTTTAATGTTTCTTTTTAAAAATCTAAATATTGTCTTTTTTTTCTTAGAAAAGAACTTAATAAATTAATTACACCATTACTAAAGTTATTTTTTCAAATTTAAAGTCTTGTGAATACATTTAAGGTTGAGCTGTTTTTGGCAGACAAACCGCCTTTTTGGTGAATATCGTTTAATAACTAAGAAATCAGGACATTGAACAACGACGTCTTGGACAAAACGTCACCATGGACAGCTATAACTTCGAAGTAGTTAAGAACTTTGTCTACCTAGGCACCGCTATAAACACTATATAAGGTCTTCAAATCCAATCCCGAGGGACGGCGCAGTAGAGGAAGACCGCGACTCAGGTGGCGCACTCAGGTGGGTGAAGACCTCAACCAGCTAGCTAGGGACCGAGCTGGCTGGAGACGCATGAGGCCCAGGTCCGCCCCGGACTGTAGCGCCACCTTAAGTAAGTAAGTAAGTAACTAAGAAATCTGAAGATGAAATCTTTGCTTACAAACTCCGTCTTGGCCGTCCATTGGTATAAAGTTGATGAATTTGTTCCTTTCGAATAGAATGGGTTCGGATTTCCGATTCATATTGTGTTCTTGGTCCAATCCTAAGTTAAAAGTAGGAAGTAGTGGAACATAATTCAAAGTAAAAAGAAATTTTATTTTAATATATAATAAATAAGTAATTTAAAATTGAAGTGGGGTCACATCCATAAACGTAATACGATTTGTTTTAAATTCAAGGCACTTCCTACTAATTTTTTTTTAAATCTCCCTGGGGGCAAAAGGTTCATTACCCCTATACTTACCTCCTGGATCCGCCTTTGCAACTTATAATAAAAATTACCCTACCCCTAAAGTGAAATACAAATTTAGAAAGAAAAATCATTTTTCGATCGTTCATTGAATGGTTTTGAATATCCGGTGGTTTTAGTGCTGTAATAGTCTAATACTACTCGGTTCCGATTCTTACCGGGTGTCTTGTAAAGATTTACAACGGATTTTGACATTTGTATATGGTGCATATGTATAAAGTCTTGCAATAAAATGTAGAAAGGGCTTCAGGTATTTTTTGAAAACAAAAAATGTTAGAAATCACAGTTTAGTTCAGTTAAACCATTAAAAAATATAAAACTTTAAATTTTAGTATAATATTTGTATTTATTTGGAATTACAATAACCACACATCGTCGTTTAGATACATTTAAAAAGGAACATTTTACATCTACAATCTTTTTTTGAATATACAACTTTGGTCTTAAAATATAAGAAATTTTTCCTGTTTTTTGAATCAAAGAAGAAGTATTGGGCAGGTTCAGGCGACATAAGGGACTTGAAAGTAAGGCAAGTAGGCAAGTTTCTAGTATCTAATTGGCCAGCTGCCAAAAATTTGCCTTCCAATTAAGGCAACTTCATTGGAAAGTTAACTGGAAAGTTAGTCAAGAAAAATCTCCCTAATTATTAAGTCAAGTCTACTTCTGTCAAAATGATATTCGATCATGTTTTTTTCATTCAACTAAAAGCTGAACTTTGTTACGCTTTGATTTATTTATTTTCTGCACAGCTTCATTTAATGTTTTGTGTAAAAAGGTTCCTTGTCAATTTGGAAAACAAATAAATAATATTACTTTTCAATACAAAATACACATCGTGATGGACATGAGTGTTTTTTAGACAATAATGCTTTTGTTAGTTTTTGTACTATTAACTTAAAGTAGAGTTTTGTGAAGTAAAGTTATGAATTTGAAACCCATGACATTTTAAAAACTAACTAGTTGCCTTGGTCAAAATTCACGTTCAAAGAATGAAGTTGACTGCAAATGAAGTCCCTTATGTTGTCTGAACCTGCCATTGTTTCCGTTTTCACTTGAAGGGCTATAGGATTTTGAAGGTATACATCGTCAGCCTCATAAGCGAAGCTTGTAACTCACAAACTTCAACGAAGACCAAGAGTTCCGGATCAAAATATTAAGATATTTAGTCAAGTATTTTCTTAATTCATTGCTAAACTATGCTGCATAATTGAATAACAAGCAAGAACATTGTCTAGAAAATGGATTTCAAATATAATTTTTAATGTGGAGTTACAAGGCCTGCTTCTGAGGGCAACGATAGAATGTTTTTTGAAAAACGTATTCATTTCACATAGATTAAGTTTCAAAAATCTCTTCAATTTTAACCTTTTATGTTTTTCAGTTCTTGCTGCAGGTAATTTATTCTTGTTTTATTATAAAGTGTGGTGAAATTTAAATGGCCGATGTTGATTGTGAACCACACCTAAACGTCAAGTTTTTTCTGCATTTCATTTGAAAGATCTCGTTTTCAGACAAATTCAATATGAACCATAAAAAATTGCGGAACGCGTTTAAGTTATTCAAGCTTATTTTGAAAATGAGAGTTCAAATGTGCGTATACAATCGGACAAAATTGTGACAAATTGTGAGCAAACCGGGTCTGTACGAGTAGGTCAGTAAAACTCAGTCTGCAGACAATATTGCTGCTGTTCGCCATAGTGTGGCTGAAGAGCCGTCCACCTCAACTCGTTGTCGCGTTCGTCGTGCCCGACAATTGCACCTCTCACGTTGATGAACATTATGCATGGAGACTTCCATTTTTTCACGCTAATAATGTGCAATTGACTCAAGAACTAAAGCCTCTTGACCATTTCAAGCGTCTTCAATGGTTAGAACGGTGCGTGGCAAGAAATGGCAACAGCGGATGATCAATTTTCGAAGAAAAACCAATGGCTGCGTTCAATCTCGTGTTGGAGAGAGTATCTTGGATAGGTGGATTTTTAGATACCTTGGTGAACGAGTTGGATAGCTGTATTGGGATAGTTGTCAAAAAAGAAAAACAACTTTTAGCTGTTCACAAAAAGCAGAGAAACATTTAAGCTTCGAAGTCAAAATTGTTGTAAGATTAAACATTTAATGGATAATTCAACTGATTCGTCGGACGATGATGAATTGATAGTTGCGTAATAATTTAATAAATAAGAGATAACCTTAATCTGTAATCTATGTTAAATTTCCTCTTAGCTCAATTGGAATTCTAAACAATTAATAATTTACTTGCGAAATCTCCGGTTTTAAACGATTTACGTTTAACAGAAAACTATCCTAACAGAAAAGAGGACTATTATGAAGTGACAATACATAGATATATGTATGTATGTACATAGTTTGGAAAATTCGGAGGCAAATAACTTCTTCATCGTCTATTATGTACAGAACATCCTCAAATACAACTTTAACTAACATTTTGTATCTTTTTGTTTACCAACAAATACAAAAAGCTGAAATCAATTTTCAAGTTTCTTGAAAGTCAACCATGTGTTGAATCAGCTGTTCTGTCAGATACCTGCATACCCCAGAAATTCTTGGATACCTTTGGATTCCTTTTTTGACATCTCAGCTTTTTTTGATCAGCTGTTATTTTACACGTAAAACACTAACAAAAAGGTATCCGGATACCCTATCTGTCTGAGATTGAACGCAGCCAATGCACCCACAAAGAGTGACTGGGCAGGTTCAGACGACATAAGGAACTTGAAAGTTAGGTAAGTTTCTAGTATCTGATTGGCCAGCTGCCAAAAAAATTACCTTCCAATTAACTGCTGGAACACAATGGTGTCGGAGCCGGAGTCGGAATCGTAACTGGAATAGCTGTCAAAGTATTCAATGTACGCAAATGCAAATGTACGAACACAACGCGACGGAACTGGAATCGGAGCCGCAGCCGGAAGATTTCACCAACTTTTAACTTTGACGTACGACACATGTGACGTTTCCATTTTGTAAGTGAATAACTTGGTGATTGTATTTTTTTAATAGTTTTTCATTAAAAAAGTGGAAAAATATTTAAATAAGAAATAAAAATGAACAAAAAAATATTTTCTGACAAATTTGATGTGGTTGTAAACTGCAAATATACCAAATAACATTAAAAAGCCGTACGACACATTGTGTGCCTACTTTTTGTGAAGCGTACGACAACTGTTCCGACTCCAGTTACGACTCCGGCTCCGATTTTGCATTGTGTTCCAGCAGTAAGGCAACTTTAATGGAAAGTTGACTATGAAATAAGAAAGATCTCCCTAACTATTAAATGACAGTTGATCATGTTTTTTTATTCAATTGAAAGCTGAACTTTATTACTCTATGATTTATTTATTTTCTGCACAACTTAATTTAATGCTTTCTGTAAAAGTGTTCCTTGTCAATTTGGAAAAGAAACAACTAATATTTCTTTAAAAATACAAAATACAAATCGTAATGGGCTTGTAGCTTGCCTGCGGAGTATTTTGTAGGCAATAATTTTGTTGGTACTTTTTGTACTATGAACTTAAAGTAAAGGTTTGCGAAGTAAAGTTCTGAATTTGAAATTCATGAGACTTGAAAAACTAACTAGTTGCTTTGGTCAAAATGTACGTTCAAAGAATAAAGTTGACTGCAAATGAAGTCTCTTATGTTGCCTGAACCTGCCCATTGTCTGGTGCGGCTTATGGGCTGGCGGCATCATCGAGGTAGTTAATGTGAGTGGTGTTTGCTATCGTGAGATAATAACGAAATTTGTATGGCCCGAATCGGAAGATATGGATGTGGACGCAGAAAAAATTCAAGAGCTAAAGGATGAGATAATTCGGCATATTAAAAAAAAGAAATGACATTACTTTTCTAAATAATTAGTGTTTTATTCAAAATCAACATCGGCCCTTAAAATTTAACCATCCTTTACGAGGCAGAAAATATGGGCTAATCGGACTCTTGTTTTTATTTGGATGAATCTAAATATTGATGAGACTATTAATAGTAAAAAGATTTAAATGTTTCGTTGATTTGAAATTTAATTTTGTGTGGTTTTGGTTTTTGGTTCAGTTTTGGTTTTGCCATTTTTTGTATATAATTTTTATTTAGTTATATTTTTTTTAATACTAGTTTTGTTAATTATGATTTAGATATTTTGTTTGGCTTTTTTATTTTTTATTTATTGTTTGTATTTTACAATGTTAACATTCGATCTGATTTTCTTATAATTAATTTTTGTTTAAAGTTTTGACTTCGTCAAATTTTTTTTTATATATTTTAAATAATTAACCATTGACACAGAGTTAAGGAAAAAACAATAAAGGTACATATTAATAATTGTTAATGATTTGAATCTTATAATTCTTCTTTGGGTTAATTTGGCACATTTTTACATTTTTTTTAACATAGTACTTCAAACAAGTTTCTTTTGTGCATTTCTTTTCACAAGAACTAAATTGTGCCGAAAGCTTGTCCTTTCGTTTGTTAAGATTATAAGATTTCCTCTTCCTTTCAAAACGATGAATTGAAAGATCTTCTCGTATGATTCTTCACAAAAACAAACTTTGTACACTTGAAGCCTTATTACAAAAGTTTCATATCAAAGTTTCACACAGTTTTTGAAAATATCAAGTGAAAGTTATAAGTTCTACTTTATAGTGAAAAACAAAACACTCAAATCATCATTTTGTTTTTTAAAACAATTTTTAAATCGATCTTTGTGAAACTAAAACTTAATCAAACTTTAGTTTTATAACAAAAGTAATAAAAACTATCTAATGATATTATTAATCTGAAATCAAATCAAACCACTAGATGTGAAACATTAGTCGTATATGCCGGCGAATATCTCGGAGGTGGTAAAAGGTTCGAAATTGATTGCTTCCATCCAAAGGCGTTTTTACTCGAATCCTCGTATAAACGTCGATTTCGCACAATATCTGAATCGCCCGGCCAAGCGCGCTCGGGACCCCTAGCCCCAAGGCGTGGATAACGAGTTTTGTCTACAGCTAAACTTATTGTTCCAGGATTAGCGTTGAGGCCAACATTATATTGGCGTTGCATTGCCAAGGAGGCACGTAGTGTCTTCCGTTTCTAGTTTTGAAAATGAAAAAATTTTACATTTTTATTTAAAAATAATTTAAAAATAAACATATGTATGTACATATATATGGTGCGTCAGAGAAATGGAAAGAATTTAAAAAAAAGTCTAGAGCCACCTGAACCCGGAATTTACTGTTAACTCTCTTATAACAAGGATCTGGACATCAAAGTGACCGACCTTACTTTACCCCTCAATAATTCTCTGGAGGCTGCTTGTCTTCTTAAACAAATATGAAGTAAAAAGAAAACGCACTGGTGGAACTCGGGGCTAGATCCACTAAGAAAAGAATGTAGAAAGCTATTTAATGGAGCGAAAACTTCCAGAGAAGTATCTGATTGGGATTCCTTTTAAAAATTCCCTCAAGATATATAACAAGGAATTGAGGAAAACAAGAAGAATGTCTTGGAGAACTTTCTACAGCAATGTAGAAAGCAACTCCGAGACATAAAGGCTCAGTAAAATCATCTCAAAAAATCCAGTTATGCCTATATAGTTGCTTTAAAAAAACACTGGTGGTTTCTGGACTGATTCAAGCGAAGAATATCTCAATCTGCTCTTGGATGTACACTTCTCAGGCAGCTCCTCTTCTGTTGACAACACTGACATGATCAGTTTCGTCAGTAACTTAACTCCTCCACAAGGTTTAATTTCAAACGAAAACTTAAAACGGGCAATAAACAGCTTCAATCTATACCTGGAATAATTCCAGCGGAACTTCAGGAAAATTCTGAAATTCTAATATCCATTCCTTCCAAAATCTTGAATGGTTTGTATAGATCTGTCTCACATTCCGTTGTCATGGAGAGAAGTTAAAGTTGTTCTTACAACGAAAGCTGGTAAAAAGGATTATCCTCATTCCTTCTTAAAACATTTTAACGTCTGATTACTATTAACTTGAGGGCAAACATTAACAAATCTTTGTTATCCAATGCTCAACATGCCTACAGCATAAAGGGAAATCTGTAGAAACTGCTCTACATACACTAGTTTGCACTATCGAACATTCCGTCCATCACAAGGAGTTCATTTGTATTGCTTTCCACCGCAAGCCGGTGTCCTTTCTCTGTTCCTCTGGAGCCTAGTAGTGAATAAACTTAAACACTGAAGGAACTACTACAAATTGCATTTAACAATTTCATTACCAGGGAAGATCGGTGTGGACTTGACTATAATCCTCACAAAACCGAACTCGTCCTCTTTGCTAGGAAATATAAAATCGACCCATAGGCCCTCCTTATATAAACGGAATACCGCTTAAATTTTCAGACAAAGCTAAATACTTGGGCCTAATCCCTATTCTCTTATAAAAAAGCCATTGGTAATAAGTGGGAACTACACTGGCTATGCAGTATGCACCTCGGTCATCAGACTGATACTTGCATATGGAGTAGCCGTAAGGAAGACTGCGCTGGGCACAACAAAAACCGTGAAAAACTCAGCAAAGTCCAACGAACAGCTTCATGTATGATTGGAGCGCTCCACTGCACTTGATGTTCCGTTCCATCTTCTATCGGTAGATATTTTCAACAAACAATCGGCCGCTAGCACAACCGTTCGACTTAAAGCCTCCTCACAGTGCATCAATAATAATATTGGCCACTCCATTATTCTGAACTCATTCAGATCTTTACCTAGTAACGTCGACTACATAACCCTTCATCCACAATTTAACAAAAACTTCCAATTGTCCATTCTTTCAAGGTCTTCCTGGGAGCATAAGTCATTTTTGACAGAAGAAACAATTAACTTTTTTACAGATGGATCAAAAACTGATGAGGAGATTACTGGAGGCGTGTACTCTGAAGGACTAAATCTAGGTCTTTCATTTCGTCTTCCCAATCACTGAAGCGGGTAACGTGATATCGACTACCGATATACCCGTCTTCTCAGATAGTCTACCTTCCATACAATCATTGGACTCTATAGGTAAACTCACTAACATCCCAAAACTGATCATCTCTTTTGAAGATGGCACATCAGCTCAAATTACATCTTATTTGGGTACCTGGCTATAGAGACATTCCAGGAAATTCGAATGCTGACGAATTTGCAAGAAATAGAACAAATTTACCTTTGATGGGCAATAAATCCAACATCGGAATACCCCTAGCTACTTGTAAACTTATGCAAAAGCATTATACCATAAAGAAAGCAAACCACAGATGGTCTAATATGCATTCTTTTCTACTTGGAGCTCCTGCAAATATTTTTGCGGAAGCTGAATGGATGAAGAAGAAGAGGTGGCAGTGCCTTAATTTCCATGTTCATGTCCTGCCCTATCAAAAAATCGAAGGCCCCACCTACAATGACCCTAGTGATCTAAGAACTTCATACATCTATTGTCTCAAACGCTTCATAGCTAGCTCTAACTGGTTCAACGAGTAATTTAGATCTTAAGATACATGTGCTATCACAACGGACCAACTATTGGTCTAAGTGTATTGGTTTTCCGTCAACACCCACCTTAACCTAACTAACAAATCTAACCACTATGCGCCGCCGAAACCATAGATGGCAAATGTTTGACAACCAATTATTTTTGTGTAACGCAGAAATCGTATGGCCGTCGGGCTCGCCTGATTTATCTTTTCACGACTTTTTTATATGTTCGTGGCTATTGAAGTCCAATGTAAGTGTAACTAAACCTTGGGGCTGCAAACATCTGAAAGCTTTAATTTGACAACTTTCTGTCAACATTTCAACGATTATGTTAAGGAAAGCCCACGACCATTTTGTTTTACTTTCGTATCAATTTTTAGCAAACCAGGGCCGTCATTTGAATGACTTTATTTTTCGAGTTTCGAGTTTCTTTTCTCTTTCCAACAAAGTAAGATTCGTTTCCCTAACGCGTTATGATTTTCTTAAGTGTTTCCATTTTTCTGACGCACTTTGTAGGTATGTGGGTAAAGAAATTAAATTGAACTTACTTCGATAGTACCCCTCCATTTGTCAGCAGCGTGACGAGCTATTTCCATTCGCTTTTGTTTCTTTATTTGATGTTTTTTATAAACAACTTCTATAATTATAAGTCCTATGCCACCAACAATACCAGCAGCAACCAATATGAACACCCCCGCCATATTTTTTAAACCTAAAGTATTTGGAGTTTTTTCAAATTGCTCACACTGCTGTACATTGCCGTGAAAGATCCAATCCTTGTCAAGGGATTCCATAAATCCACCTGAAATTATCATAACAAATTTTATTGGTTTTTCATATTTTAATCTCGGATGTAGCTTTACTTTCATGAAATTCTAGAATTGCTAATGTTACCGCATCTGTCCAGGGTGAGCCTTTTTGTAGACCTATTCCGTAGCCACTTCGGCCAAAAAGTTCTCCAGCTGTCACCAATTCACAATCCTTGGCAGCTTCATATTCCAGTCGTGAAGAATCCCAAATAAATGCCATTAACTTCCTATAATATAAATATTCCCCCCAATTAAATTATTTTTGTTTGAAAGATTGTGGCTCATATAGCTTACCCCTTTTTAACATCTTGTATAGCCTGTTCAGCAGTTCCGTAATTATTTGCTTCCATTGTTCGATACATATTTGATAGCTCAACCTGACGCCTAAAATACATATCAACCGCTGAACCCTTGACTGTTGCACAAGTTAGATTTTCCATAGTGTTCCTCAATCGAGCATCGTTGATTCCACTAAGTTTAGTCTTTGGACGTTCCAACACGAGGAAGGCAGCCAAGTTGGCAGTATACGATGCTACAATTATCATTGCAAATCCAGCCCAAACCATTCCCAAAACACGAGCAGAAAAACTACGTGGTGTTCCCTCTCCGATTCCACTATTTAGAAGAACTCCCCATGCAAACCAAATGGCTGAACTTAAATTGAGAGCATCTTCTTCTGTATTGTCGTTGCTGGTAAGTTTAAAACGACCAAATGGCGAGAACCTATCCAACAGATAAAGCACTAAAGCCACAACATGCACCGACACCATAACCAGAATCCAAAGAGTATTACTAAAAGGCTGTAAGAACGACACCAGCGTACTAGATCTTGAAGGTTTTTTCTCTAAAATAGTAATTCCTTGATATTTGAAGGGTTTGGAGAATTCAATAAATTCTGCTCTCTCGGGATTTATTGTAAGAGGGGCTACAATCATATCAGCACGTTCATTTACAACTTCCCCAATTAATCCAGTCCATTCTTTTTTCATTGCCATGTTTCCGGTTCCTGTTGTTTGATTTTTAAGAATATAGTGCCCAAATTGTCCATCCGGGGATAGAGCAAGGTCATAAGTAAAGTTTATACGACGAGATAGTGCTATTAAAAGATCAATGCAGTAACCTCTGCAACAGTAGTCGTCTTCTGTAAAAACCAAAGAGGGTTTAAAATATACATAAGTTAGTTTATATAGATGATAAGTATAAATATACGAGATTTAAAATTCAAAAGTTATGAATTACTATACACATTTGCTAAAATTAGACACAGTAAGGTATTTCCTTCTTAACACTTGGATGAGTTCTTCTATCTGATAGGTATTTATATAAAACAGAACTCGCATCATAGTTATTTGAGTAGATATTGAGAGGAATCAAAATCAGAACCTAGGGGAAATAGTCTTTGAAATGTAAAAATCGTTGAAGTGTAAAAAATTTACGAAAGTTGATTTCTATAATCACTTTGAACTTAATTTATATGCTTCATCAAATACGAGTTACTATATAGTCATGTACAAGTAGTTATTAAAGCAATTTACGCTCTTCTATTCATTTTCTCCATGTCTTATGTCTATTAGTTTAAAAGGATTGGACCAGCCGACCATATCAGAGCCAATTTGCCGATGTATGCTAAACATAAACTCCCAACGACTCGAATGAGGCCACAAATTTTGGAATCGATTTTCCAGATTTTATAGCTGGTGGAAGTGTTGTACCCGGAAACGTTTTCTACGTATTTCACCATTATAAATTCATAAAATAAAGATCAAATTAGAAACGAGTGTTGGGATTTCCCAATATCAAGAAGACTTAACAGAAGCAAGTATGGACAAACTTAAAAAGGGTATCAGTCAGAAACAACGTCATGAGAAGAACGGTTAATTCTACGGCTTGTCTCAAATTCCACTCTACCAGCAACTAAAATAAGGGCCAAAAGCTAAGTATCAGCCAGAATAACAAGGGTTCAAAGGACATTACATAAAAGTGATACTATCTAGAGAAGAAAACTAACAAATTAACCTGTTTGGAGGCAAGTACAGAAGGAGCATCGGATGAATTTGCAAGTTTGGAGTAGTGAATGGAAACGCGTTGTCTTTTTGGGTTATAACTTGTACTTCCATGATCTAAAAATTATGAGTTTAGTTTGGAAAGACATCATAGCCGCGTACATCAGGGCCCTATTCCATAAATTTGTTACACTTATGTGACAAGTTTTCATTGCATATTGTATTGACAGGTGTCATAATTGTCAGTTAAATACAACTACAATTTTGTCGTGACAATTTTGGCATTGTCAAAGTAGTACAATTTTGTCGTGACCATTATCATCATCCATCATTTCAAATGGTGTATGTTCACTTCCCAAACGATTTTCCAAGTTATGCAGTACTGTACAAGATTGTTCAACTTGGTGTGGTGTTATCAGCCAACTTTTTCGTCCATAACCGCTGTTATTTGGAAATGGCCTCCATCTACTTTCCCAGCGCCCGTCGTCGTGCTAATGAGCTATTCCTTAAAACCCTAGCATCGTGAACGGAACCAGGCCAGCGCGCGTCCAGAAACATAAAAAAAACTCCAAATTTGGGCCGCATACAAACATGGCATTATTTGAGTGGTCACCATTTCTGTCAACAAATGCTGACTCATTATTAGTTGGAGCATCAATTCTTATTAATGACCCATCAACAATGTCAGCAACACAAGAAAATTAGCAAAATGTCTAAAATGTGTAGGTATAGGTATGTATATAATGTTTTCCAAAGGCCAGCGGATTTCTTCCACAATTAAATTATTTACTGTCAGATTGCAAAATATTTTGACGCAGCGCTGAATGGAACTTTTAGGGCCCTTTCACACCAAACGAATTCGAATCAATCAGAATCACTCCGAATCAAGTTGAATCTGATTGACCAAGATTCGGCTTCGAGCACTCCGTTTAAATGTGAAGGGATTTTTTTCCCGCCTTCAGACCGGACGAATCTGGTTCAATCAGGTTTGATTCGAGGTCGCACTTGATTCAACCTGTCGGATTCCTTGATTCTTGATTCTTGAATCAACAACCATACGAGATGGACGTGGAGTTATTAATTTTAAAAGTTAAAGAAAATAGTGCGATTTATGATTCAGGTTGATTCAGCTGGTGTGAAAGAGTGGAGATGACGAATCAGATTCAACTTGATTCAGAGTGATTCTGATTGATTCGGATTCGTTTGGTGTGAAAGGGCCCTTAGAAACACCCTGTCCATGAGCAACTATTTGGTACTGAGCCCCACTTCTAAGCCAGTGTAAAGTATGTACATACAATTTGAGTCTTAGCATCAAGAGCATGGTTTCTTTTTGTGGGATGCTGAATGTACCGATTGATTAACACAATATATATTCTGCCGTTGTTTTGCAGACGCGAAATTTGTCCTTAAATTTATAATCACTTAATGACGCGAAATCATTGTTTATTCTTTGTCTAAAAATTCGAGGGTGGCGTACTTCGCGTTCATCATCACTTTCACTTTAAAACATTATATCAAAATAAAATTGTCACCTTACGACCGAAACTCAATTGCCTGTCACATTTGTCAACTATACATACCGACAAAATTTTAATTTGAACTATTTTTTCTGTTTCATAAAAAAATTGTCACTACAAATTTGTCGGGGAATTTGTGACAATTTTCAAAAAAATCGCTGACAATTCATTGCCATGACAATTTTTTTATGATCCGAAATGTTGACAACTGTGGCAAAAATTTTACAAAATTGTCAATTTTTTATGGGACAAAACGTAGACAATGGTCAGGTTTGTCATTTACAAATTGTCACATGTCACCTGTCGCACCTGTCATTATTTATGAAATAGGGCACAGGTGTGGGGAGCATACCCTACTATGACACATTCGACTTTTAGTCGACAATAATAAACGGGAAAAACTATGAATGTTTGCTGGAACGGTTATTTCCAAATACATATATATAATATTTTTGGACCTCTGCTTGGATTTCCCACGCTTCGAGGGTTGTTAGCAGCTGAATTCAATCACACACTTTAACATAATTGAATCTACGCAGATAAGCCCAACACGATTGACGATTTGGAAGAGAATATTCGATGCGTTATTGCTGACGTACGGCCCAAAAAGTGGTCAAAAATTGGGTCATTCGGCTGGAATTTATTCGAGCCAGCCGCGGCGCAGCCGCGGTGCCACTTGTCCTAATCATTTTTAAAACAAAATAAAAACCTTTATCTTAATGAAATCAAATTGTATGCGTTTTATTTCTTCTTGAAAACTTCACGTCGAAAACAACACCCTTCATAAAGCTACATGATTTTCATTGTATTATATGATTGTCGGACACGTACAATAAAATCAAAACTTGTGACATTTATTTTTATCAATAAATTTTAAAGTATGAAACTAAATATTTGTATTTTATTTTTTAATTCTACTTCTTCATATGGGACATTCCACGCCAAATCGAACGGTTTCAAAAATTTGAATTTTAGATATTCTCAATTTTTTGGTATTTTTTAGTACCCATCAAAAGAGGCCTCCTGATAAATATTGAGATTTGTTTAATCGCTGATTCAAAAAATATCTAAATTTGTTATTCTTAAAGATTCCGAATGAATTGAGCTTTTAATAAATTTGTCAACAAAATACACATATGTACATACATATGTATTTATGAAATTCAAAGCAATTCATTTAATTCAAAAGGCTGCATTTAAATGACTTCCTGAATTTAAAAATTCAAAACACTGCATTCAAATGACTCACTGACTTTCCAAATTGACTTGTGTTTAAAATTGACTTTTAAGTAACTTTAAACTATTAATAGAGTCAAAGAGACTACAATTAAATTGACTCTTTAACTGACTTCAAGTCAAAGTCATGAAAATAACTTTTAACATTTTTGTAAAAATTTAAAATCAAATCACGAATTTTAACTTTTAGTTAAAAAATTTAGTTAATTGACTTTAACTATACTGATTGTATTCAGTGCATGACTTTAGTCCTTACAATTCTGGAAAAAAGCTACCTGAAAGCAGGTGTTTCTTGAAATTTAACTAAATAGACATCAATCGAAAAAGTCATGATGACTAGTTTCCAAATGCTTTTAGGTCTGAGCCTGACTTTTACCCATAAAAAGTTTTGAAACACCTGCATATGGTTTTTGATGCAAAATATTCAAACAAAATTGAAAAATCAAGGTTGTTTTAATAAATCAAATGACATTTAAATTTTTGAAGTGAAACTTCTTTTGCAGGTACATTTTTAAATCTTAAATTATAGGAACTGGAAGTTCGTGCATTTTATTTGTTAAAAACTACGTTTTGTTCAACCAAAAGCTTAAAAACACCGTATTATGTATTAAAAGTTGCCCTAATAGAGAAAATATATTTTTATAAGGTGTGGCAGAAAAAAACCTTATAATTGTTTTGTACAGTGTATATAATTTTAAATATTTTGTTATCAAACTTTTGTTATGTATCAAAAATTTGCAATCGGAGTCAATTTTCATTGACTGGGCCAAAAAACAATGCTATTTTTTGAGACCTTCTTTTCTATCTAGAATTTTCAACAAAATCTGCGCTTGCTTCAAATCAAAACATTACTCCAAAAGTTTGCTGAAGTATACTTTTAAGAGAGGATAACACCCATATTTTGGGAGCATATCCATGATGTACAGTACTGTGACCTGATGAAAACCTGTGTTTTCGCCAATTTATAATCGTATATCTACGACATAACTAACATAGGATGAGGATCTTTTCTTAAATAGAAATTGCTTTTCCTAATTTTTCAGTTTGATCACCGAAAATGTGTTTAAGCGTTATATTCAAAGTAGACTATACAATTTTGGTTTGAAGGCGTAATATCAAAATTCAACAAATCACTCATATGGTATTTCTATACAGATGGGTCAAAAACAAAAGAAAGGTGTGTACTCTGAACGACTGAAATTAAGTCTCTTATTCCGCCTTCCCAATCACTGTAGCGTGTTCCAGGCGGAACTTTTGGCGATAAAAGAAGTCTTGTCCTGGCTTAAAGAAAACGTGATATCAACATCTGGTATCCGTATTTTCTCAGATAGTCAGGCCGCTATCAAATCTCTGGACTCTGTCTCTACGAACTCTATAACAGTCCATAACTGTCGATCATCTCTAATGGAGATGGAACAACAGTTTAATATTCACCTTTGCTGGGTGCCGGGCCATAGAGACATTCCAGGTAACTGAAAGGCAGATGAACTCGCCAGGAACGGTACAGTACAGCCCATCCTACCACGTTTGGCACGTACTGGCATACCAACCGCTACTTGTAAACTGTTGCTAATGCAAGACGCTGTGAGGAGGGCAGGCACCAGGTGGAACAACGTCACCACGTGTCAAGTCACAAAAAACATCTGGCCAACACTGGATTTAAAACGTTCAAGGTGCTTGCTCTCTCTAAGCAGATCGCATATAAGCTCGATAATAGGTGTCATAACCGGACACTGTCTAATAGGAAAGCACGCCACGAGATTAGGCGTATTCTCAAATGATTTCTGCAGAAGCTGTATGGACGAGGAAGAGGAAGAAACAGTTCTTCATCTTCTCTGCACATGCCCTGCTCTGGCTCGAAAACGCAAGAATTATACCTAGGAGAATTCTTCTTTAACGATCTAAACGATCTAAATCATGTCGGCATAATCAGCCTCTCACGTTTCGTAAGAGACTCAAACTGGTTCCATTGAGCTTAGGAAGAAAACCTCAAGATTCATGTGGTATCACAATGGGCCATTAAACTGGCCTAAGTGTGTCCGTTTCCATCTTGGACAGCCACTATAACCTAACCTAACCTAACCTAACCTAACCTCATATGGTAGTTTTTTTTCTAACCGGGACTATGGGAGGATACTGAAAACTGGAATGTTCCAGACTTTTGTTAGGAAGGTATCTTTAACCATTTAAAAAAAAGAGACTCGGATGCGACCCACGCTAATAACTTCCCATCCCGTCTGTCGATTTGTCTTGCTTAAAAGGTTTGTAGGTTATCGACATTTGCTAAAAAGTTGTCAATTGAACTATTCTAAAAAAAAATTAAAAATTACCAACAATATTTTGCATATGAGAAAATAGTTTCAAAATCTATTTTTGATAACGACATTTTTAGTCGAAAACCAATTTTTACCAATTTTAGTAGCATTTCTTAAACATTTTTATTTCTTATACAAACAAAACTTCTTGTACATATAAACGAATACAAATTGGATGAATGAAATTAATTTTCAAAATTTAAGTGAATATTTTTTATTATTCATGAGATATCGAGAACCGAACATCAATTCTAATCTTTTTTTGTAGATTGACTGTTGAATTTGTATACAAAATTTACTGAATGTCGAAAACAATATTTTCTGTGAGATGAAATTAGTTTGAAGCCAATATTTTTAATTTTTGAAAAGATATTTGAGTCGAAAGTAAATTTTTATCAAGTTTTAGTATTGTGTTTTTAGGTTTTTATTTTTTGTACAAAAAAACTGTCAATTCAATTTTTCTCAAATTTTTACCGAATGTTAAAAACAATATTTTTCATAAAATATAATTAATTTAAAGCCAATATCTCAAAGTTTTAAAAAGATATTTGAGTCGAAAATCAATTTTTACCAACTTTTAGTAATGTTTTTTTAGGTTCTTAATTTTTTGTAAAAAAAACTGTCAATTCGATTTTTTTTTAAATTTTACCAAATGTTGAAAACAATATTTCTTATAAGATAAAATTAGTTAGAAGCCATTATCTCAAATTTTTGAAAAGATATTTGAGTCGAAAATCAATTTTTACCAACTTTGCGTAATTTTTGTTTAGGTTTTTATTTTTTATAAGAAAACTGTCAATTCGATTTTTCTCAAAATTTTACCAGATGTTAAAAATGTTATTTTTCGTTGCATAAAATTATTTTTGAGATAAAATCATTTTTTGTTCATAAAGTTTTCGAGGTGACAAATATTTTTTTTTTTTCAGTTTTTTTGATTTATAAAAAAAAAAAGTTATTTGGATTTTTTTTTCAAAAATATATTTGTTTGGTTCACGTTACAGTATAAAATATAAAATTTAATTCGAGTCTCAAGCGTTATTGGTTCGTGAGATATTTAGGGTTAACCAAAATATTCCCCTTTTTTTTAAATTGCTATGGTAAAAAAACCACACACTCATTTTTTTTGAGAGATCTTTCTGCATCTTTATGCACTATTATCTGTATAACAAAATTTATTTGAAGTCGATATCTCTTCTGTTTCTTGAGCTATGGACGACGAAAAAAACGTCGCGAACGTACGGACATACGGACGTACGTACACACGCACGCACAGACATCTCTCTCTTTTATTTCGACTCTAGAGACCTTGAAACATCGAGAAATGTGAAAAATTTCAATTTGACAAATCGGACCAATACGGATACTCGTATATACAAATTTTGCTCCGATGTAAAAAAAAAATACCAAAAAGGACAACATTTTCGCCGTTTTATCAATAGGTATCATAACAAGCAACCAAAAAATCAGATTTACTGGATTTGACACATGGTCTGATTTATATTGTTAATGGACTTAAAACTCTCTTAACAATTCTCTCTTAAAAAGTTAAAGCAACTTTAAATTTTCACTTCCGGTAGTCTAGAAAGTAAGTTAAGTATTTACTAGAAAAAGGATTTCTAATGTTTATGTATTTGTTTGAAAATGTATTAAAGAACTTAGCATATGTTTGTGAACATGGCATTTATCTCTACTTTTCACATTACAGGACCATGAATCATTTTCATTGAACATTTAATTCTCAAAGCATTGTACATTCAACAGTATATGTATATGTATACCTTACATACATATGTAGATACAATACTATAAAATCATTGCTTCATAATAATTGTTGCCTTCCATGTTTACACATTTATACATTTCCATAGCTAACGTTTAACCTATTCAGCTTCCTATAACCATTAGGTTACGGTGAGGTTAAGCTTCTCTTCCCAATAGAATATTTAATAAATTCCTTTATCCTCCAACAACCCTAACGTATAGGCAAAGTGTATCTTCTTCAAGCTTCCTGCATCTTACCCGTCGCTTGAGTCGTCGTCGTGTCGTCGTTCTAAAGTGTCTTCAAAACAAATTTAACCTACATAATTCATCAATGCAAAGTACCACCCCGCATTATTGCATCCATTGAATTGATATACGAGTAGTAAACAATTTGAAGAGAGAATCTTACCAGTGCCATCGGTCGTGTTATAATACGGGCAAGGAATCTCGTCTTCATCACACATCACCTCCTCGTCGTTCAAACGTCTTACGTACACAAAAGGTTTCTCTTCTATCGTCAGGACTTTCAAGTGAGTCGGAATTATAATCCCTTCTGGCTTCTTCCTCTGTTTACCAGGCCATAGAATCTGGCTATCGTTGATTTTTAAACGCATCTTTGCTTTATCCTGTGAAGTATTTTTCTTTTTAAATAATGTATGTATAAAGTATGGAAGATATTTTTTAAAACATACAGCATCATAGTAGAACGATCCAACAACATTTTTTTCTTGACGTTCACCAATGTTGATCACATCGTAGGCTGCATAGATTCTGTCTCCATTGTCGTCGAAAGCAATCTGTCCAGTCTCACCCGTTATATTACGTGTTTTCAAATACTGGAACAAGCGTTTACCTTATAGAGAATAAAGAATAAAATTCTGTGTTAGATCTGGAACACAATATTGAAACAAGAAAGAGTTGTTATAGGTGAATTTCACAAGTTTAGATTTGAAAAAAATATCTTGACATGTTTTCAATTTCAACTTGACAAATAAATCTTTGTATGTAGGTTTTTGTTATAAAAGATTTCATATTTCATTATTATTGTGAATAAAACGCTATTTCTCCAGCAGTCACTTTTGAAGTTGTCATCTTTTTACAAAACTACGTTAACATTAAAATTGGAAAGATATACACGCTTCAATAACGTTTTTAAGTTGTTAAAAAGGTCTTTTTACCCCAAAACATAGCGCGTGAATCCTGAAATGTCATTAACCCCAAAATTGGTCCCAAACCACAAAAAATCGCCAAAAACCCATTTTTTTTATCGTTTCTTTTGTCTTATCACCAAACGACATATAAAAATAAATCATAAAATGACATAAAGCCCAAAAACAGAAACAGTCGTCACTGTCTATACTCACTGTGAGTAATCAAAAATGATTATTTCACTTTGAAAATTGACCTTACTTTGCTTTCTTAAGCCTAGTACGCTGCTGATGCGAAACGAAATTTTTCGGCAGTCTCCAAGTGCAGAGCGAAATTAAAACGAAAACCACAGCGGAAAAATATTTGTGGAGAGTTCTGTCTGGAAGTTGAAGTTCAATTTTAAGCCTAGTACGCTGCTGATGCGAAACGAAAATTCCCATACAAAAATGACATGACGAAATCATAAACGAAAATATTCGAAAAATGTTTCAATAAATAAATAAAACGTCAAAATTTCGCAAGCAATTAATATACCGGGCAATTAAATTGAGAACGAAAAGAGTGGAGAATTGTACTACGAAATCTAGTACAGCTATCCACTAAAATGACACATTTCGTCGTTCAGCAGCGTACTGAAAAACGAAAAGCACAGCGAAATTTTTCGTTTATGATTTCGTCATGTCATTTTTGTATGGGAAATTTCGTTTCGCATCAGCAGCGTACTAGGCTTTAAAGTGAAATAAAGCCAAATATATTATTTTTTACGCTTTCTTGGCAAACTAACATTTTTTTTGTTTAATGTTTGAGTTTGGGCGATAAATTTTAATTTTCAAATGTTGCCCTAATGTTGAAATACATGACATCTTTTTGACGATATGCCAATCAGTAATTTGGGCGTAATGATATTTGGGAAATAAGACATTGATTTTGGGCTTTGTGGAATTTTCTTTTAAAAAAGTTTTTGGGCAATATGACATTTTTAATATGTTGGCGTTATTTTATTGGACCGAACGCTTCTTTTTATTTGGAATTTTATAAAACCCAAACAATTTTGAACGCCCAAAGGTTCGGTAATATTGCCCTAATCGTACAAGAACAAAATGTTAAAAAAATTGTTTTGGGCGCTATGACATAACATTGCGAAAATTTTGCACAATTTTGAAGAAAAAAGTTTGACGCATTTAAATTTGTTTTCTTTGGGGTCACAAATAGGAGAAGGTCCATGGCAGTGAATCGGTTCAAGACCTTTCAGATAGAATTCGTGAAGTTATCAAGGACATACAGTAACCTTCTGCTCTAAAATTTAATTATGAAATTCGTCGAATGAACAACATTGTCGATTCCTAAGACTACCTTATCATTTCTTTTTCCTTCTTCCCTATCATCGCTGTCAGTTTTTGACATGCGAATGACAGAGAATCCTAATAAAATGTGTTTATTGTTCGATGGATACAGCAAAAAATTATTTAAATTTTCTTAATAGCAAAAGTTTGTGATAATGTGTCACAAATGTCAGTTTTTTGACATTTCTATCATATTAAAAATGTAAAAAACTCGCTCGGAATCCATTCGCAAATCATTTGTCGGATTCTTTAATTGTCATGATCGAAATTGTCACTTAAGATCATTCGCCGACTCATTGTTTGACAGCTGGCCAATCAGATACTTGAGACTTGCTTTGTCGCCTAAATGTGTCCATTAACAAGATTAGGTACTTTACAAGAGTATGAGCTAAATAGAAGAACTATAATTGAGTTTGTTTGGAAGTTGATTAACATTTTATCCGTAAGATGGCGTTAAGTAATGTGTCAATCAACTGTCAAAAATTGGGTTTATATATCGATAATCTAAAAACTAAGAACTATGTTTCGCGCGCCGTAGACACTAGGTGCCGCCTCGAAAAAAACCCGTGATGATAGTACTATAGGTTTTATATACAAAGATGACAAAATAATTGTCAGCTGTCAAAGCGCGACGAAACAGAAAATAGATCTATTCGGGCGTTAAGCTCTAGCTTACGAAATATACTTTCTAAACCTAGCACAAGGCTTTAGGTAGCATTTAAGATTGCCTCATAAGAGTCCATTGTGCCTATTCGATACGTCAATGTAATTTGTCAATTTAGAAAGCCAAATGTAGTCTTTTGAATGTTTAAGGTCATCAAGTCCTTAGAACGCACTGTTTTGACATATAACGATTTTTTTTGACGTAAAACATCTAATCTAATTTCCTACGTCAAATTAATTGATTTAAGTCAAAAGACTCGCACATTTTAAAAATTGAGTCAAATTAAAAATTGACTTCTTAAATATTTTAAAGTCTGAGATAAAGAAAGAGCCGTCAAAATGATTTGGTCAGTTGACTTCTTCAAGTCATGACTCTTAAATATGACTTTTAACTGTTATGTTATTTCAAAAGTCAAACAAAATTTAAAAAGGTCAATGTCATAACTTAACTGCTGTCACTAAAAGACCTTACAACTCTGGTATTTCTTTTAATTTTTTTTTAATTTTGCGATAGAGAATTCTTGAGAAATCGAATCATAAAAATTCTGTTTACATTTAAAACGAATAACATTTGTAGTTTTTTCTGAATTTTCCCAAATAAATTTTGAAAAAAAAAAACAAAAACCTTCAATTTAAAATATTTACGAAGTTCCATTGAAGCCTATACAGATATCATCAAGCTCAACTGTCATTAAAAAAAAGGAACTTTTTGCCAGTTACTTAACGTTGAATTCAAAAGTGAAACAAACTCTTTAATGCTTAACAAGGTTAAATTCACATGTCAACATATAGAAAATTCAATACCTACCCGATTCCCAATTGACACCGGAATCTCCGCAGTCTTTGGGAGCCTCAGTTATAGTTTCATTGGCCATCATTTCTTTTATAGCCGATGCTAGCACGTAGACGCTATCCTAAGGGAGTTGGTACAGAAAAAAAGGTAGATAAAAAGTTTCAATATTAATACGAGGGTTACTGGAATGCTGCTAAACCTCTTAATTATTCATGTACCCACAAAACACCTTGTTTTATACAAAGAAAAGGAGACCTATGTATACCTATAGCAACTTACCCTTATATGTTGTTTTTCACTATTTGAATGCTCCAATTGAAGCCCTAAGACACCATCTGGAGTGTTGTTGGCTTTAAGTGCTTGTTCTGTAACAATCCAAACGTGACCAGCCTCGGTCATATTAAACAAAGCAGCATCCCGGAATATTACATGCGCGTCTTCCGTACTAAAAATTTATAATTAATTTACTTAAAATGCATTTAATTTCGAAACGGAATAATTTATAAGTGATTTTAAAAATGCTGATAATGAAATCAATGGAATGGTTTCGAATTTTAAAGTTTTTATATGGACGTCTTTATTTTACCTGGCATACATGAGGTAAACCCGGGATTGGGCTGATTTCATATCAGTTAAGTGTTCAGTGAAAGCTTCAAGTTTTGGTTCGAATTCTACGATTAATTCAACTGTTGCACGTACATCAATGTCATCGTAATTGGTTTGTGAAGATGTTTGGAAACGTCCAAGAACCGCCCGACCATCTGTGTCAGAGCTATGAATGATTATTACCTGAACAGAAAAAAAAGAAAAAAGGTTTAAATTTAGGAAGTGGAGACAATTCAAAGGGAGACGAATGTTATGCATTCCTTAAAATCTTCACATGACCGCATTTGTTTAGTGTAACCTGCCGATAGGGGGCCGTGGAGTGTATTGTATATTAAATCTAGAACAATGCAATAGTAATAACAATCATAATTTAAAAAAAAAAATGCATACACTTTAACATTTAACATTTTTTTCAATGCCTATATTGATTTTAAAATTCACTAACAATGGGTTCGTTATTTAAATTTGTTGTCTCCACCTTCTGTGTTCATTATTGCGTTAAGTCATTAAGGCCTTCTTCGCTCCTCATTAATTCATTTTGTAATTTCAATACGGAAAACAATCTTTCTGCACTACAATTTGTCACTGCAGTGCACAAGTATATTCTTAGAGTAATGGAAATGTTTCCTTCATCTTCCTTTTATCTTAGTACATGAAAGTTAAGCTGCCTTAAACTTATGTTATCAGTGTTGTTTTTCTCCAGAAAATGTTTAAAGCTAAGTATACACGATTGGAGGATTGTCCAATATTGGGGCAGATTTTTCGCAAAACATTTCAACCAATTTTCTATCAACCATGTAAACAGATGATTGTATCTGTCAAAAGTGACAGAAAAAAAATTGACAGCCAATGTCCAACGTTCTATAAAAATATTGACCGACTTCTTTTTGTATTTTCAATAAATCGACGATTTACTAATTGGGTATTAGATGATATTCTTGCCAACAACATAATCCAATTTTTAATTTTCAATTTAAACACTACGAAAATGAAATAGTCACTGTCTGGCAAAATAACGAAAAAGTAATCAAACAAATATAGTTGAAACGGATGGGATGCATGACCAAATTTTACAATTTATCCAGAATATCGAGACCAGGTGATATTTGTGGGATGCAGGTTGTGCGGAGTATAAGATACCTTAGGACACGATCTTCATCATTATAGGCCAGTTGTAGCCAGTTACATACATATATATAGCATTGGTTTTCATTACTGGAATCCATCATTATAATTTTGTTGAAAGGTTGGTTATAGCTCTCATTGAAAATTTCTGTCATTGGACTCAAATTTCCTGATTTGACATTAGGGTTGATTATTGAAAGTAAAACTGACAGGTGGTAATACTTAGAAAATGGAATGCTTTCAGTGGAAAGATTTTGTTCCGAAATGTGAAATCAATAATCAATGAAAACGATTTCATCATTAAGAAATTTAAAATTAACTAAGGCGCCAGTTATAGCTATCAATGGTTTTCATCATTGAAAACAAACATTGGAATTTTTTTGACAGGTCGTTTATAGCTATCATTGAAAATTTCTGTCATTGAAAAAAATTTCCTCATTGAAACCCACAGAAAAATTTGTACTGACGGAAATCTGTCATTGGAATTGTGTGAAATTAAAATCAGTGCAACGATTCTTTTCAATTTTGGACATAAAAGTATCAGCTGTTCAGGAAAATGAATTTCCGTCCGTATATAGAAAAATAAATGCGCGATTACACTTTTTATTCTTAAAAAAAAATTCTTTGTGTGATTTCTGATCAATCAGTATATAATTTTTATTTCTAATCAAAGGGAAACACCGTCAAAAATTTTCCGTTTTTTGTTTTGTTTTGCATACAGTATTAGATTGTTTGAGCATAGAAACCCAAAATTTAGACAATATTGCTGTCTCTCTACCTACAGTTTTCACTAAAGCTTTCTGGGCATTAATTTTAATGGCATTGAGATTGAGAGCCGAGATTATTTGGACTCAATCTGTGTGTGTAAACTCGTACATCGTCCCTGGCCAACGGATAAGTTAGTAGTTTTAATATGACTTTTTCGGAACCAATACAAATTAAATAAGAAGATCAGTTGCTATGTTAATAACGTAAACAAACCCTTTATATTTTGTAACAAGCCGATGAATTTTGCAGCTTCTGAAAAATATTCGAAGCGCTTCTTCTTTAATTTTTGCTTGTAATGCAATATAACGCCTTGACATGTTACACATGCATTATCATAAGATCGAACTTTGCAATTTTCTATGTCAATGTTTAATGACTTAAAAGTATCCATAATTGCTTGTAAATGTCTTCTGTTTTATGGCCTGTATTTGGCAGAAATCAGAGAAATCGTTCAACGGGTTCAGCGTTTTCTTTTATGTATGTATGTACCTATATAATATCTTGAAATAAATGAAAGCTGACCTAAATTAAACATGTCAGGAGTCGACTCAGCGAGAAGAATTAAGACCTTTGAAATTGTCTCATAATAGTTTATGTTACTCTAGTTGATACAAATTCTACGATCTTTTCATCGGCTGCAAAAGATTATTATTTGTCTTGTCTTTTGTTTCCTATTCCCGAATTTCTAAAGATTTGTATATATTTTGAAAGAAATTCACGTTGTGTATAGCTTCAAATTTATCTATTTTCCCAATTACAAAAAAAGGTCACGGGTTGCTTAAAAAGCCTTGACTCGAAGCAAGCTGACCTTTTCCCTAAGTGACTTTGAAAAAATAAAGTAAACTCGAGAAACATGTCCACCAACGATAAGAACGGTTTTAACAAAATGTTTGCTTAAAAAGCGATATTGACCATCAGAAATTTGCTTTGCTTCGAAAATTATAACTGCTAGGCGCGGCTTGAGTTCGCTTGCATGTTTTAAAAGTTCAATAGCTTCAAACAATAAAATAAATTGGCTTGCACCTCTTCTAGCAGCCTTGTCGCCCCAGATTGTACCGCTTTTTGCTCTAGGGCAAATATACGCCCCTGCTCGTATGGAATATAAAATGTTAGTACATTTACGAATGTTGCTGGTGATGTTCCCCAAATCTCTCCTTAGCGGCTGCCTAAATGTCTCTTCAGCCCTTTCTCTCATAAAAGTGTTCTAGATTTTATATACAATGCACGGTTTAATAACAAAAGTTGTCCCTTTCTTGATGATGCTCATATTATTGGACTTTTTTGAGGTCGATAATTTTGTCGTTTCTTGATTTTATTTCAATCCCACTTATTTAAAAAAAAAATCAGGAAATGGGCTGGTTCATAGGACATGACGACATAAAGGGACTTCACATTGGAGTCAACTGGATTCTTTAAACGCAAATTAAAACTAAAATAAATAATTAATTTTTAAGATGTCATCAATTTCAAACTTAGAAGTTCGTATTGAGTTGGATACAAACAAAAATTGATAATAATTAATTTTGACACTAGTATCTGATTTGCCCACCAATTAAAGCAACTTTATGGGAAGTCGAATGAAAAGTTAGTCAAGAAAAATATTCTTAACTATAGGGCCAAGTCTACTAACATATGTCAAAATGACAGCTGTTAATGATTTTTTTTTCTTTCAAGTGAAAGCTGAACTTTATTACTTTGTGATTTATTTACTTTCTACAGAATGCCTAAAGGAGTTCCTTTTCAAATTGAATAGGGAATAAGTAATATTTGAGCCTTTTATTTTGAAAGTGGCATAAGTCACTTTTTTTTTAAGTCGAGATATTTAAGATATTTGTTATACCGTTAATTACCAATACTTCTCTCGAAGAAATCTCAATAGTTCTCAACTTATTGAGTGCAAATTTTTTAAAAATGAAAAGATACCGTTCAATTGTATTTAGTGTTGCCATAACTCGATTTTTTTTGAAAAAGTGACTTATGCCACTTTCAAAATAAACGGCTCATTTCTTTCCAACACAAAATACAACTAAAGATGGACATGTAGATTCCCTGAAGATTTTGTGGACAGTAATGTTTGTGATACTTTACAATTCATTGTAGAAATTAGTGAAGTAAAGTTCCAATTTTGAAGTTATTGACACCTGGAAAACAAACTTATTGCTTATTTATTATGTGTAAATTTACGTTGAAAGAATGTAGTTGACTACAAATGAAGTTCCTTATGTTACCTGAACCAGACCATTATTGGAAAGTTGACAAGAAAACTTCCTTATGGGGTTTTCCAATGGATAAATTAATTTTTTCTCAATCTAGATCTGTCAAAACACTAATTTTTCCAGTGTTTGAATTGCATGGGACAAAATAAATTGATTTATTTTTGATTAAAGATTAAATCTTCAGATCTGGATTTTTTTGGCAGATTTTACCCTCTGCACCAATACTAATACAATTTTTAAAAAATGTTTATCTGTGATCTCGACTACAATGATAGAAAAAAAAAAACAATTCCAATCGTGTTCCATGCCCCAGGAAAAAAATTAATTTTTGAAGAAAATCTGAATTTACCCATGGAAACCTCCAATACTTTCAAGTCAAGTGCGCTTGTGTCAAAATATTAGTTAGTCACATATTTTCATCATGTAAATAAAAGCTGAACTTTTTTAATCGGTTATTTTTTTGATTCTTTGTATTATTTAATTTACATTTTTGTACAAAAAGATTGTTAAATTAAAAAATTAGTAACCAATAACTATAAAAAATGGAGAGGAGTTTTTTTTTTGGTATTAATAATGCTTTGTTTTTTTTTTCTGTGCAAGTAACTGAAGGTAAAGGTTAGTGAGATATAGTTTCAAGTTTGAAATCAATGAAATCTGAAAAAAAAAAACTTTAAATGAATGCAATTGACTGCAAATTAAGGAATTAAGGATTTTTTGACAGTTGGCCAATCAGATACCCGAAACATGCCTTATCTTCCAGTCTTGTATGTCGTCTGACTCTCACTCAATCTCTGCCTCATTGTCTTCCTTGTTTTTATAATTTTTAAATGAAAGCAAAATAAAAATAAAAATACATTACGACACGTTAAAATAAACAGCCTAAAAGATTCCATTGAAATCGTTAACAAAAGAAAATGAGTTAACTGATACGTTCTTAATATGAAAACATTGACAGCACTATATGTAGTTGTGCTCATGAAAGTCTTGAATATTAAAATGTAAATCAATTTTTAAAGCCTTACCTTGGTATATCCAAAATGATTCAACATCTCTAGCCATACATCCGCTTGATGATAATACGGCGGCACAGTTCTTAGAAATGAAACATGAATATTTTTATCGGAAAAAGCAGCATCTCTCGAGGATATTCCAATTACAGGAATCTGATAAAATCCACTCGTATAACTGACAGCTGCCGGTGATAGATCACCAGACGTTTGTTCATGAGATACCACCACTGCATAAACCTATAGATTAAAGAGTATTGAAAAGAAGAAAAAGGAAACAAAAATATTTATAGTCGGTGCATACAGCATACCGAAGATATGCTTAAAAGGACGCGAGGACATCTTTGAACTGTTGAAAGGATAATTTTGTAAATTGACTTCCTAAACGAGTTAAACTACTTCATCCTCTTGGATTGTGCCTGGTTCTTCTATGAGCAAAAACCAGAAATGAGCTTAAGTTTCCAATAAAATAACTTATACCAGGATGACACCTTTCAGTAAAAGGATATCTAGTCCTGGGATATGATATTACATTTGAAGTTATGCCGCAAAATTGCTTTCTTATTCGTTCCCGATGTCACGAGTATATAAAATACTTTAAATCTTTTACCCACCCGTTTTTCTATGAGCTTATCACAGACGTTGAAGACTGTTTTAATAGGATTCTTATCCATTAGTATCGTATGGTGGTAGTAGGTCACTGTTCTTGGCACGTAATGTTGATCAAAGTTTAGATGCTGTGTCCATAAGAAAATACGTTAAACAAAATCGTTATGATTGCAGTGTAATGTTTAGGTTAAACCTCACCTCTATTGTTGTTTTAAAGTGATCCATGGTATCATTGTCACTCAAAACACCACCAATATTATACTCGGAAGGATTATCCGAATTTGACATTTGCTTTTCCATTGTAACGACTTGTAATCCTCTCAGAATGGTCAGAACTATGATGATGCATTTTGTTAGTTGATGAATATTGTTATTGGAGGCTGCCATCGCGTTTGGTTGGATTGATTGATTTTGAATTTGAACAAAAAAAAATCAAATCAAATGAAACAATATGTGTTCTGATGGCACAAGTTATTTATTGCATATTTTATAATTTTTGTTTGAATATTGTCTGACTTCTCGTATTGGTGTTTTTTGTTAATACTTCAGTAAGTAAAATTTAAATGATTTAATGAACAATCTCTCATTTCATGTTTAGTAAATAAGCTGCAATAAGAAAACAAAAATAATTATTAATTAATTTATTTCCACAAAGTAATAGACTATGGTAGTTAAAGTTTAAATGCAAACTTTTGTTTAACATATCACATACTAAAGGATGGTTAAATTTTAAGGACCGAATTTGAATGTGAACCACACCTAAACGTCAAGTTTTTTTCTGCATTGCATTTGACATTTCTCAATTTAAGACTAATTAATTTTGAACCATAGAAAAATACACAATCGAGCAACGGTTTAAAGTTATTCAGGCTTATTATGAAAACGGATGTTCAAATCAGAATGTACATATATCGTGCTTGTCATGATTTTTGTTGTTCAATTTAATCGTCCAAATGTCCGTACAATCGAAAATACCGTGCAAAAATTTTAGCAAACCGGGTCTTTAGGAGATGTGAAAAGAAAACACCAGTGCATGATCGTATAGCTCATAATGCAGAAAATATTGCTGCTGTTCGTTATAGTGTGCCTGAAGAGCCGTCCACCTCAACTCGTCGTCTTACCCAACAGTGCAGTGGCACCTCTAACGCTCGTCCTTGATGAACTGCATAAAGACTTCCATTTACATTCGCTAACAAGGTGTAATTGATTTAAGAACTAAAGCCTCTTGACCATTTCAAGTGGTCAAAATAGTGGCAAGAAATGGAAAAGTGGATGAGCAATTTCATTTTGCATTTGGGAAAATGATAATCCAAGAGTGATTGTCGAAAAACCAATACACTCTCAAAAAGTGACTGTTCGACTCTTTAGTGCGGTTTATGGGCTGGCGGCATCATCGGGCCGTATTTTTTCCAAAATGAGGCCGGCCAGGAATTTTCTGTGGGTGATGTTCGCTATGGTGAGATGATAATGAACTCTTTAAGGCCCGAATAGGAAGATATGCATGAGGATGATATGTGGTTTCAACAGAATAGTGCCACTTGCCGCACAGCTAAAGAAACAATGGCTGTTTTGAGCAAAAAGTTCAGTGGGCGTATTATCTCACGTGGTGGCGATGTCAATTGTCCGCAAAAATCATGTGATTTGACACCGTTGGAATTCTTTCTTTGAGGTTCTTTGAAAGAAAAGGTGTTCGTCGATAAGCCAGCAATAATTCAAAAGCTAAAGGATGAGATAACCTCGAAACCTCAATTAAGCCTCAGCTTCGCCGAAAGTTTGGACCATCGGATGGAGGTGTGCCGGCCATTTGGCCGCCGATATTTTATTGTAGACATAAATACATATGTATTTGAACCATACCAAAATTATAGAAATATTTTATTTGTCATGGCAACCAAGAATAAAAAGTTTCAATTAAAATTAAAACGAGTGTTTTTCAAAATAAAAAAAAAATTATCCTAGTTATGTATGTATGTACATATCACACATCGGATCGGCTAAGGGTATTTTTCAATGCTTGTTTTATTAAGGTAATAAGGTAGTTATGCTGCAAATATCTCTCTGTTGTTCTTAAAACGAACGCTTTGAAAAACACTCTTTTTTGTATTAATCAACCAAAAAACAACCTTTGAATTAAGTTATTTTAATCGAAACTTTGGGTTCCTGGTTGCCATAATATATCCTATGACCTCAATTATTTTTGTGGTTAGGGTAAAGGATGGTTGGCGAGGATTTAGGTTGAGGGTTTCTCTCCTCCAAACATACTTATTCTTGGGAAAATCTTAGAATGTCCTCATGTCTCAAAAAAAATATTTTCCCAACCATTCTATTCATACCCAATGAGTTGTGAACCATTAGAATACCTTTTAATGAAGACAATGGAAGGCTGCAAAGTTATAAAAGGTATTTTGTTTTGCCTTTGGAAATATCTGGTAATTGGTAGATTTCGCGAAACCCTACAAGTTTCAAGAGCCAACCACCTATTGTTTGCAATTTCAATGAAACTTTGGTTGATAAACTTATTTACTTTCTCTAAATAAATAAATTAGATGGCGCAAAAGTCCGTTGAGATCTATAGGGAACGTATTTTCTTCGCTGAGTAAACAAAGATCCCTACGGTATTGTTTTAGCAGTTTTTTATTATTTATTATTGATCTTTTTATGCGAAAAAATACCACGAACCGTCCGTAAAGAACGATACATTATTTGTTTCTAAGACTCTGTTTTACTTCTTTTCCTGTATAGAAGGGATTTCAGTTAAGGCTATTGCGTTACGATCTACATATATAAGGCTTTAAATCTCAATTGCGTATCCATGTCTATTTTATGTTTCTATGACCGACGAAAACCCTTTTAAAGTTATTATATTGCATTAGACGTAATGCACTTTTAGCCGCCAGTTCCTTCACGAATATATCAAGAGGTCTCTAGAGCTGCAACTGGTTTAGTCCTTATGGCACTTGTAGAACTGTACATACTATTCTTTAAATTGTAGTCACACTTTAAGGTTTGGTAAACCGTTCAAATACTATATTGAAGAGCATTTTAAAGAAGGATTTAACTGGAAAGTGATTTAAGTAGTGAAACTTTACTTTTACATTGTGCAACAGAACCTAAACTTAGAAAACCCAAAATTTGTATGTGGAGGGAAATTATTCTCTTATATTTTCATTTTTCACTAGATATAACAGTTATTCCCGCTTGTATATGTGATGCAATGAAGTTTGTTACATTCATAGAACACAGCCAAGTCAAGTAATTGAACTCTTCACTACTTGATATTTCAAGGTCTCCCTTGATCTAGATATTTAACCTCATTTGAAATCTCCAGGCCTCCATTGGAATTTCAAGACCAATCTTGGAATCTCTAGACCTCCTTTGATATGTTAAGACCTCTCTTTTAATTTGAATACTTCTCTTGAAATTACCTTCTTTGATATTATCAGACCTGCTTTGAAATCTCCAGGCTTCCCTTTAAATATCTAGGCCTCCCTTGTAATTTCAAGACATCCCTTAAAATCCCCAGAACCCCCTGGAATTTCAAGACCTCCCTTGATATTTCAAAACTTCGCTTTTAATTTCAAGACCTCCCTTGAAATCTCTAGACCTCTCTTGATCTTTCAAGACCTCCCTGGAAATCTACAATTGGAATGTTTAGTCGGATTTCATTTTTTTTGAAGAAAGAAACTTCAAGCCATGTAGTGCGTTAAAAATATTCGAATGAATAAAAACTATATCCTAGTCCAATTATTAAAAACATAATAATGCAATAAGCCCGGAAAGGGCAAACGCAATGAGCGATTTTTCAGTTTTTTTTTCAGGTCGCATTTGTTAAAACCAATACATCATTGGAAAATTGAAATAACTAGAAAGTTTAAATTAATTAATAAGAAAGAATATATGTGAAACACACTGTGCGCTAATGGGAAGAAACTGGAAAGTAATTTAAGTGGTGTGTAACTACTCAGAAATTTACTTTTATATTGTGAGACAGACCCTTATTTATATAAACTACTCAAAACAAAATAGTGCCCACCCAAGATTTATTTTATATTTTGCGTAAAAAATACTTAATTGGTGAAAATTGTCGAAGCCCAGCATTTTATTGAAAAGTTTTCATGTGTTTGATTCCATATCGATGCTTTGAATAACAATTTTACCGTTACCTCCAAGTGAATAGGCAAAAAAGCGGATCGCTCGAAAAAACAACCAATGCAAAAATAATTGCATATGTTTTCTCAGACCGATTCTAGCGTTGTTGGTAAAGCCTAGTACATACTTGTGAACCATCTCGTGAACCCATACAAATTTCAGTTTTTGGTTCACCCGTGAACTTGCTCGTGAAGCTGAGTGGAGAACAAAGTGGAGAGTTTTCGTTCACGGGCAATTCACGTGCAAAATGTACGGGAACTGTTGGTGAAGCTTTGACATTTGGTTTCCGCATTTTAAAGTTTGTGGCTGCTTGCGCGTTGTTCTAAAAAAAAAGTTAAAATGGTGTCATATGAAATAGAATACCTATTTGAAGATTCAACTGATGAAGTTGACGATGTTGGCCTCTCAAAAACAGCAAAAAAAATGTATAACACATCAAATAAGAGACGAAAGCCGACATCAGATGGGGACAAAATTTATGTCTTCATTAGAGTGTTTTTGAAACGTCAAATGTTCACAACGTGTACTCACAAGTGTGTACCAGTGAGCAATGTCAAAAGTTCACTTTCTCCACTGGCGAACGTTCACTTCACGAGGAAGTATGTACTAGGCTTAAGTGTTTCTTTATTTAATTAAATAAATAAATTGGGTGACGCAACAGTCCGTTGAGAACTAGGGCCTAGTGACTTACAACTCTCAACCATTCCTGTGTGCGAGTACTGTTGTTAGGGATGGAGGGGACTTACAGTTTCAAGCCGAATCCGAACGACTAATTGAGAAAGCACTTTTCATGACAAGAATTACTCTTGGAGAATTCGTCAGTTCCTCGCAAGAGGCAGTACCCGTGAAAAAAACTTTAGATGGCATAGGCAGGGATCGAACCCAAGACCTCTGGCATGACAGTACAACGCACTAACCATCATGCCACGGGTATTACGTGGCATTGTTGTTCTTTATTTCTTCGTGATTACAATGCCCGGTTTTAGGCGCCATTTGGATAATGAAAACGCAATTGGAGCGGTAAATATGCTGGAACAAGGAGTGTCTCAAAAGGCTGTTGCATATCAAATCGGTGTTTCGCGGTGAGCTATCCGAAACGTGTGGGAACGCGTCCAGGAAACCGTGAGTGTAGCAAAGAGACCAGGATCAGGAAGAAATCGGGCTACAACTCAGCAAGACCAGTACATTCGAATAACTGCCGGTCGGAAGCGTACCCTAACCGCCCGCCTTTACAAACTCAACTGCGGCAGTCAACTGGCACTCAAGTCAGTGATCAAACCATTCGCAATCGACTCCACTAAGATGTTCAACGTTCCAGAGCGTATGCTATTCAGCCCAAACTTACACTGGCTCATAGGGCAGCGCAATTAAGGTACGCCCGTGAGAAATTAAATTGAACCTTGGACAACTGGAGGTCTGTACCATTTAAAGACAAATGCAAAATCAAATTTTTGAGTATAATAATAAGCGAGTACGAGTGTAGAGAAGGGCAGGTGAATGTTTTAGCGACCCGTGCATTCACGAAAGTGAGCGATTTGGGGGCCCCAGTATTATCGTATGAGCTGGAATAAGTTTGCTAAGCAGAACAGAGCTGATTATCCTGAATGAGGGCACCGTTACCGCCGTCAGTTACTTTGAAATGGTAATATGACCTGTTGTGATCCCATTTTCACAAAGAGTTGGCGAAGGGTTTGTTGTTATTCAAGACAATGCTCGCTAAAATGTATAAAAATGTTTTTTTTTTTCAGTGTAACTTGAAAAAAGAATTTTTTTTCCGTGTTTAAAGTGTGTACACTATTATTTAATACTTAACTGAAACAAAATAACCAAAAACAAAAATTTAAATACTATTTTTTTCAAGCGAAAGCCAACAAAATTTGTGGCCCTATTTTGTTTTGAGCAGTTTATATTATAGAAATTGCTGTAAAATTCCACCATGGGAATATTGAATTTTGACAGTTCTGATTGGAAATTCTTCAATCAAATTAAATTGAGTTGAATCATCAAACACATACTCGAAAGCTCGGTGATAGTCAATTTGACTATCAAAAATAAAACAATCACTTATCACCTTAGCCGATACAACCCCAGATAAAACACAAAATAAAAATGTGTTGTTGTATTACATGTTAAAAGAAAACCCATGTGTATAATTTTTTATAATAAAACGCACCTAGTATCCCCAAAACAATCAGACTTTTCTAGTCGAACAATTTTAAATTCACCAGCTGCAAAGCCACATTCATTCATTAAAGCTACAAACCAACATTTGCTACAAGCAAACAGAAAAGAATAAAGTCTACGAACGCACCCGAACAAACATTTTGACAGTACCACTTTGTCTTTTAATCTGACAGTACTTGTGACTGACAGTTCAGTTCACGAAAAAATTTCAATTTCACTTGTTGATCTTCTCGCATTCGGTTCATACAGTTTTCGGTTATTTTTTTGTTAATAATTATTTGTTCTTACGGTCTCCCAAGTTTTGTTTGTTGTTATTTATAATAATAATCCAACTGTAATTCCAATTATTTAATCCAGTTCACGAAAAACACGTTAAAAACCATGAGAAAAAAGTGTTAAACACAAAAGGTGCTTCCGTGCACTTCCATGTTAGCATAGCAGACCAAAAATGAAAAAGGTAAGAAGAACAATATTATGACTATTTGTTTTATTTAATGGATTTCACTTGATCGTTTATAATTATATATTTTATTGGTTTTTTAATAAATAAATTAAATTGGGATCGTAATTGCTAATTAATGCAATAAATAGCATGCGAACAAAGTGTATGCTGAGTGCGCAGTGTGTGTTTGTTTTGTTATTAATTTTCTTTATTATTTTGGGCTGTTTGTCGGTTGGTCGGTCGGTGGGTGGCACTTTCGGGCTTCGTGAATCGTGAATATAGTAAATCGCGATATGCTTTTTGAAGGGGTTGTCATTGTCACAGTCGCCAACGGGTTGAAGGGAATGAGGAATAAAAACATAGATTGCGCAAAAGCAGAAGTACTTTATATACCCGCAATTATTATTATTATTATTGTGATTTGTTATTTAATTTGTTTCTTCAATGATATTCAATTATTTCATATAAATTCGTTATACGAAGAGAAGAACCAAGAATAGACACATTCTCTGGAGATGCTAGATTGGGCTAATGAATTAGGTACAATTCTTAATTGAACGATATTTGATCAGTTATGATATCTCTCGCTTGTGTGATTTAGATTCAGATTTAGAAGCTTTCATCGGTTCGGCAGCATCGTCGCTTCGTCGTCATCGTCGTTGTCTTCGTCGCGTCTCTCGTCGTCGTCGGTGTTATCGTTGTCGGTGTGTCATCAGTCATCACAAAGGTGCATGTGATTAAAGCTAAAGGTGGTTCTGATTATGTTGGTGATGTTTTTTTTTTCTTTTCTATACATCTCAATTTAATATTTTGTTTGTACTTACTAATTTCACAAGACAATACGAGTCAACTTATATTCAATTGGACACTTTTAAGACATGTTGTGTGCACGATGTTTTAAAGTTTGTACTCAATTATTTTATCTTAAATCGTGCCTTACGATAAAACCCAGATGGGTATTTTAAATCGAACAAAGTATTTCAGTATTTATTGTGTTAAAAAAGGCTAAATGCATTCGAAGGCATTAATAAAAAGTTGTAGTTGTTTAAGCTATGTATATCAAGTCATAAGTAGTCCTAAACCATGTTTATTATACTAAGGTTTTAAATATGAAAATAAAACCAAAACATATTTTTTTGTTTGATCATAACAGAAAAAAGATTCAAGTCTAAAATTAACATTTTCAAACTTAATTATGCTAAGAAAAAATTATTATGACTTCTAGTGCAGTAAACTGAAATGTTATTCTTACTGCGGAATAACAAATAAGTAGGTAATAAAATATTCATTAAATAATATTTCTGGTTTGGGAATTAATTATTATTTTTCCCGTTCTTTTTTTGGATTCTAAAGAAATTTTCAATTATAATTTATTCTCATTTTTTTGTTTGTTTTTAATTTGTAATTTAAAAATATTTAAGCATTCTAACTGCCAATTTCTCTGTTTACTAAAAAAATTATAACGCGATTAAGTTCTAACTGATTTCTTCATCACGTTCTCAAGTGTTAGAACTCTGATTTAGACCTCAGTTTGAGATAAATTACATCCTCGAATTTGGTGGTCTAGGATATTTAAACTCGGTTTAGCAATGTGTTTAATTCTTTACACGATTTAATGATCAGGTAATATTGTCTTATTACATTTTAAGTCACCAGATTTTTTAATGTGCAATGGTAAAACATTTTTAGGACATGTAGTTATGGACGCCGACAAGTTAAGCTCGTAACAACTTTCAGTTTAAAAAAAAAACACAAATCAGCAAATCGAGTGCAATCAAATCTAAATCTAAATTGAAAATAGGGGTACATTGTTTTCAGGGCTCAATTTTTCAATAGAAACTGCATCTAAAATCAAAATGTGGATGTACACTGCAATCGTCAGACTAGTGCTCACTTATGGAAACATGTTTGAGCAATACTTAAAAATCCAGCCACATCAGACACGCAGAGATTCTACAAAAAATACACATAAAGGATTAGTGGCTAGTGCCTTCTCTGATACACTCAATCTTGTCTACTCCTTTAGACTTACATAGATTGGCACTAAGCAGCGTCTTTCAAGCTGAAGTATTGGCAGTGGCATACGCTGCAAAACATGCTCAATGAGGCGCTATCACAAGCTGATTCAACCACATTAATATATAGCAGCAATAAAATCGATTTCTGTAACAACAATCAAATCGAAGCTTGTAAATTACTGTTGCCAAGAACTTACGGTTCATAGCTCACAGAATAACATTAGACTTTACTGGGTACCAGGTCATAGCGATGTACTTGAGAATTAAAGAGCTAATGAGCTGGCAGGGATTGGTACACCACTGAACCAATCCAGTATAGACCCAACCACAGACACCCCAACCTGTAAATTAAAACAAACCATTGGTAACAAGATACTCCAAGAAACTAATGAAAGATGGAAATGTCTTGAAACCTGTGCTACTGCCAGCAAACAAATTCGAAATGAAAACTAAATTTGGCTCGATTATCAACTCACAAAAAGTCTTTACGACTGCTTCTAAACATAATAACAGATCACAATCTTTTGGGTAACCCTTAAAAGAAAATACAGCTTTCCACCGATGACATGTTCAAAGGATGCTGTGATGAGGAATAACAAGAAGAAACAGTCTGCTTCTTAGATATCATCATTGTTGAGGACGTTTTTTTCCCCGAAAGCGCGCCGGATTGTCTGAAGGATAGGGCATCTTCCTAGGAAATGTGTTACATTTTCGGTTTCTTGGAGATTACATAATGTGCACCGAGTGTTGTCGTTGGAGCCGCATGGTTGGTAATTTAAACGCAACAATTCCCCACTGGTTTTGAAAATTAAGGCTATTGTACTGATAGGATATCGATCGTCGAAATAATTGTTCACACCCATGTCGTAATTTAATTGTCCATATAGGATTCGGGACTCACTTTGTTGAGCCGACTCTCCAAATTTAAAATGATACTTCAATTTTTCAAAGCAATAGTGGGCATACATTTTTCCAATTATCTATACCTGATTCTAGATTCTAGCAACTGGATGTCATGTTCAAGACCAAGTCGAGTCCACTCTTCAAAGAATTGGGAATTCCTAGAAAGCAGATGCCTAACGATTATGTTAGGTAGCAGCTTAGCTTGTAAAAGAATGCATTCCGATCAATTAAATCGAATTCTTTTCTGAAACCACTCTGACATTCGCTTAGCAAATTGTTATCTTGAACCCATAGCGTAAGTCTGTCTAGAATTACACCTGTAAAGATTTTCATGACAGAGTTCATAAAAGATATGCCACGATAGTTTGTTGGTTCGTTGTTGTATGCATCTGTTAGTTTTTTTTTTAAGTTTTCTGAAGCATATTTATAACATTCATAGGGAACGCGAACGTCTCCTGGAGCTTTGTTGTTGTTGCATCTGTGAAGGACAGTCGCTACTTCTTGAATTGTGAATGCTTGATCCAGAATTTCGTTTTCGATTCAAGGATAAGCAAACCTAGTAATCTTTGAAAATGATTCGTTAATAGTACTAATGTCGATTTTCCTAACGAAAGGTATCCCATTTAGTTCTCGTGCTAATTTCCAAAAAGAGCTGCTATCTCTTACTGCGTTCAGCCTTACCATTAGGGAAAGGGAATATTGTTTTTGTTTTTCCTTGCAGAGATTTTTGTAAGCCATATTTGCGTTTTGGTACATCGTTTTTGCTGTGTTTATCATTTTTGCCCAGCACCATGCCATACAAGAAACAAATTCTTAGGCAGACATTTCTTCAACAATCTTGAAGATATTATATAAAGCAGCTTTATCAAAGCCTCTAAATGGCTAAACGAAGGCATTCTATAATATAATCGATTTAATAACTCTTTTAG
This sequence comes from Eupeodes latifasciatus, assembly GCA_920104205.1. Lineage (NCBI taxonomy): Eukaryota > Metazoa > Arthropoda > Insecta > Diptera > Syrphidae > Eupeodes > Eupeodes latifasciatus. The sequence continues at coordinate 188,136,499 of OV049924.1, forward strand.
GGAAGTGCAATACTTCAGAGTATCACAATGTATCACATTAATCTCATTGCGACGATAACGTCATCAATCGCCAGCCTATCAACCTAACCCAACGTTTCTTTCGATCGATTTCATAACTTCGATAACTTTTCGAATTGATTGAATTTTAAGCCAGATGACATAACATCAGTCAATAAATTATTCCGTTGATTGTCATAATTTGTATAATTTCTTATGTTCTGTGCATTTCGATAAATAATATATGTGTTTTTTCTTTGCATTGTGTTGATGCATTTAACAGCTAGCTTTAGATTTGCAGTTCTTTGCCATAACCAGTTTCCAAATATTAGTTAGAAAAGACTATGGCCTTGAAAGTTGTAGAAAGAACATTGTCTCACTCGAAATATTATGAAGACGACTTTTGGCGTGCTGAAAAATTGTTTTAAATTCTCCAACTCAATCTAGTCCAATTCAAATACCCTCAAAATCGCCATAAAAAGAAATGCACATAGAACACTTCGTTTTAAGTTCGAAAAAAAAATGAAATTTATTAAATTTTACAGCGTACGAATTCATAAACGAATCGAATATCAGTTTCGAATTGGATTGGCTTTCGAAATGCATTACAGAGTAGGGCCCCAGAATTCCGATTTAAATCGAGTTCAATTTCATTTCATAAAGCATTACGGGCATTATGTCTATGAACATTTTAATTGAATAAATGCGTCTGTTTAAAGAAGGTAAACCGTCTGTTTGGACATAATGTCCTTTCTCGACACCTAATGTATCCCAACTTTTAGTTGTGTTTTTTTTTTTTGTTATTTATTTTTTTGTAAAAAGAAGTTACTTCGATTTTTCTCGAAATTTTACCAAATGTGAAAAACGGTTTTCTTTATTGCAAAAAATTATTCTAAGGTGGTATCATTTTTCTTTCGAAAAATATTCTAGGTGACAAATATTTCTTTCATTTTTTTGATATTTAAAAAAACCGTAAATTGATTTTGTTTTCAAAATTATACAAATTTTTTTTTTTTCACGTCACATTATAAAATATACAATTTAATTGATGTCTCTAGCGCTTTTGGTTCGTGAGATATTTGAGATCAACCAAAATGTTTACTTTTTTTTAAATTTCTATTGTAAAAAGAACACCCACTCAACTTTTTTTAAAGTCCAATCTGAATCTTTCGATGATATCATCTATAAACAAAATGTATTTGAAGTTTATATCTCTAATGGTTCTTGAGATGTGGCAACGAAAAATAGTATACCGAACGTACGAACGTACACTTAGACATCCCTTTAATCCCTCTTTTCTTTGGTTTAAATTTTAGGGACCTTGAAACAACGAGAAATGTCAAAATTTTCAATTCGACAAATCGGACCGATTACAATAACTTCCTATGAGAAATTAATAAAAACGAAAATTAATTTAAATCGACAATTTATTATTTAAACTGATATCAATAACACAATTGTTCACCGCTAAATCGAAACTGACAAAAATTCAATTTTATTAATTGATAGAAAGTCAGAAATGTATGTCAAAATTCCTACCTATTTTTGAATGTATATTGTGCTCGAACACGAGGAGATATAAATACCCTTATAATGATGTAATACAGTGCGAGCAATTAGGAATGCAAATATGAAAGTATTAAATTATTCGTTAGAACTTTGTTTTATTAAACCGAGATCTAAGCTCTTAAAACTCTATTGTAAAAAAAATATATGTGGAAAATGAAGAAATGCTGGAGTTTAAATTATTTTAAAAACCAAATTTCAAAAATAAACCGAGAGTTATTAGATCGAGTTTAAAATTGATTTTAGAACTTTTTCAAGAAATGTAAGAAATGTGTAAGACTAAGTTTTGTTTATTTAAAACCATGTAAAAAGCAAGTTGGTTTTAACTAGGAGCTGTGTGCGTTCATCTTATAAAGTGTATCTTAAGAGAGATGTCATGTTATGTGAATTTCACAGAAAAAAGAAGGTAGATTTTACAAGGTAAATTAATTATAGATGCATTCATTACCGTCTATCACCTCTCACAATGGCTGGCCTCCTCTACAATGACCCGTACGCAATCTAACTCAATGGAGATAGTTTGGTTCACATGAGCTAAGAGAAACTGGTTTGAAAAGTTCTTTATACCACGTTTTATGCTTGGTATTCCATGTTTCCTCTGTCATAGACTCTACCAGGACTACTGCGGATTTCTATATCTGAATACCATTTAATGAATAATTAGTTTGGCTGCTACACCAAATAATTCGTTCTTTCATCCAAAAATCTTCGGCTAAGTATTTTAAAATATTTTGTATTATTTTTGCAGTTGGAGTAAACAGTTTTTGAAACAATCGGTTTCAACTAGTTAATGGATTTCTTTTCGTAAGAAATTGCTGTCCCAAGTTTTCATAGATTTATGATTATTTTATTTTTATTTAAAAAAAATCGATTCCGGGCCATTCCTAAACTATTTAGTGATCATAAATGGCGGTGCTTTGAACGTTAGTTTCCTTGGCCTGGGGTAATTAGTTGCTTCAGTGTGGCCGCAAACGTTGTTCAATACAAATATATGCGTTTTTTAAAATCAACTTTAGATTAATCAACCAAAACAATGGGAATGTTGAAGAATTCTCCAATTGACATGACGAATCAGCTAAAAATCTTAAACTACCCACACACCTTGTTCAATTAGGTTTTTCATCCTGGCCTCTAAGAGTTAAAGACTTTGTGTACCTGGGCTCGGCTATGAATGTAGAAAACAACATCAGCACTGAGATCAAACGTAAAATTAATCTTTCTAACCGCTGTTTCTTTGGGCTAAGAAGGCATTGTGTACTAAGGCCCTCTCTCGAGCAACCAAAGTGTCGCTATACAAGGCCCTTATCATCCCCGTCCTGCTATACGGTGCAGACGCATGCGGGCCTATGACAAAAGCGTATGGAAGCATCTTGAGTCATTTCAAGTTTGTGGGTTTAAGGCGAGAAATCGTTAAAATAATTGAAAACAACGCGTTGACTCCAATTATTATGTAATAAAATATTGTTATATTTTGTAGCAAGTCTAGTACCGTAACCGCAGTTCGAAAACTTGGTGGTATTGTTTAGACCAAGTAGAGATGTAGTTTTTATAATTCCGTTCGTCATTACAGACTTTCTTGTACTTCAATCTACAAGTTTCCAAACATTCTTAAAGTGATTGATGGACAAAACTGTAGTGGCTACTGCAAAGCAGCAACATTTTCTCTTTTAAGAAGGTTCTAGTAAACCGGTTATTAATTGGGGTTCATTTTCAAGTTGAAGTAAACTAATTTCAGGCTTATTCGAACTCAAATTAAGAAGCTAATGATTTTCCAGAATTTTTCGATTAGTTAGCATTAAAAGAAACAAGAATACTTAAAAACATGAAGTCAATGCGACCAAAAAAGCAGGTTTTGATTTTTTGTCAAAATGAACTCTTTTTAATTGAAAATGGTAAAAAACAGATCCATTTATCAAGTTTCGAAATATGGACATGGAGGAGAATCAGTCCGGTGTAGATTTAGACTGCGTGCATAATGTTTATATACTTATTTTGCAGTTAAATAACTAAAATATATAGAAATAGTTGATAATTAGTCAAGCATACATTCTTTAAAAAAAAAATCTTACTGAAAGAAAGAAAAATATCTAACCGCCTTTTACTGTATAACTTAGTTAGAGAATAGTTATTTTTCATTAAGAACAAGTGCTTGGCGCTGCTTCAATACAAATTGAGTATATACAGATAAATGTTAAAACTACTTTTAGAAAATTTAATTTAATTTAATTTTTTTTTCTTCTCAGACTCTGTCTCATAGTATAACTATAGCTTTCAACACATTTGATAATTTAATTTCATTAAATATATATGTATGTACATATTTGCATCAATATTCGCGTTTAAAGCTACAGACATTTATGTCGATGTTTGTTAGAAAATTGTAGCTCTTTGAAGTCTGCTAAAGGCAAGGTCGTGAGTTGATCATGACAATTGACGAGTAGCAACCATGCAACCAACAACACTATAAATAGGCAATTTGAAATTTTTAATTGGTTTCGGAAAAGTCGGTGTATATGGCTTTTGTTTCTTATTCTTATCTTTGAATTATTTGCATTTTAATATTATAATGAACTTGAAAAATAAGCACATGCACCTATTTAGGTAGGTATACAAAAAGTTCAATGGCATTTTGGGTAAAAGCTTTTACTGTAGGCAAATAACTATTGTCTAAAAACTGTTTGAAAGATTTAAACGTTTGTTTTTGGAATCATAATTAAATGTTAAAGTTGATTTACTTTTGAATAGAAGCAAATGTATTGCTGGGGTAGTAAGGCAAAAAGCGTACATTTGCAGTCAAAATTTGTATTCGTCAACCAGACTTAAGAAAGTATATTTTAAGGTGTACTAATTTAGAAAAGTAAGTAAAATAAAAAATTATATTTAAGTTTTTAAAAAAAGGGACCTTTTTTCGTTGTTTTTTCCAAACATTAATGTTTTTGAATGAACGCAACACCCCGTAACATAGTCTATCATATATTTTATTTACCTAGTCTAGCCATAAGTTCTGTTACACGATTTTAAGAGCGCATTGCTCATAACTTCCACTAGGAATAATACCGTTAACTTTTTTTTCGAAACACTTGATCTTATTAGTAAAGAATGGAAGCTAGTTTGGTTTCAGCTTTTCATCGGAAATCATGGAGTGGGGCGTTAAAGAAAATCGAGTCGCGATAATCGCATTACATATGTATGTATGTGTGGAAAAAATTCAAACCAAATTTTTGAACTTTTAAAACCTCTTGGTTTATCGCGAATGTTTGTGTATCGTACTATAAAACGTTTTGATGAACTGTCAAGAGTAGAGGACAGACACCAAGAAGTGGTCGTCCACGCGTCGCTCGAACGAGCGCAAAAATTGGAAGGGTTCAGCGTTGACACCACCCCGCTTCAATAATGGCTTGGTGGGGGGTTTCCCATAAAGGTGTCACATCACTGCATTTTTGTGAAAAAGGTGTGAAAACCGGTGCAAAAGTGTATCAGGAGAATGTTCTCGAGGTTATTGTTAAGAGATTAGCAAATACTTTCTTCAACGCGGAAAGATGGATCTTCCATCAAGAATGCTTCAGCACACAAGGCCAAAACCACACAAGAGTGGCTTAGAACAAATATTCCGGATTTTATAGCAGCTGCAGATTGGCCGTCGAGGAGTCCAGATTTGAATCCATTGGATTACAGTTTGTGGTCCGAACTGGAGTAGATGGTCTGTAAGACTCCCTATCGAAATTTGGATTGCCTAAGAGCTGCTTTCTTAACAGCAGCGTCATCGATACCCATCGACACAGTGCGTGCCGCTATAGACCAATGGCCACAACGTTTTAAAGCCTGCATAAAGGCTAAAGGCGGCAATTTTGAGTAAGACTTTTTTTCTTAAGCCTAGTACGCTGCTGATGCGAAACGAAATTTCCCATACAAAAATGACATGACGAAATCATAAACGAAAAATTTCGCTGTGCTTTTCGTTTTTCAGTACGCTGCTGAACGACGAAATGTGTCATTTTAGTGGATAGCTGTACTAGATTTCGTAGTACAATTCTCCACTCTTTTCGTTCTCAATTTAATTGCCCGGTATATTAATTGCTTGCGAAATTTTGACGTTTTATTTATTTATTGAAAAATTTTTCGAATATTTTCGTTTATGATTTCGTCATGTCATTTTTTGTATGGGAATTTTCGTTTCGCATCAGCAGCGTACTAGGCTTAAAATTGAACTTCAACTTCCAGACAGAACTCTCCACAAATATTTTTCCGCTGTGGTTTTCGTTTTAATTTCGCTCTGCACTTGGAGACTGCCGAAAAATTTCGTTTCGCATCAACAGCGTACTAGGCTTTAAAACTAATACATATTGTGAACTAATTTAAAAAATAAATTTGATATAAAATGTATTAGATTTTTTTTTTATTGCGCTCTTAAAATGTAACAGAACTTATGGCTGGACTTGGTAATTGATGAATATGTAGAACAATCTTACATTTCAAACCTTTGAAAAAACCTTTTAAAGTGACCCTTATGCTAATAGATTTTTGTAAGAGTCTTATTTGAACTTGTGTATGACCAGAAAACAGGTCAATGATTTTTTTTAAAATGAACCTCACAAAAGCTATTTGACGACAAACTTGAAGGTTTGGATAGAAAAACTTATGAATTTAACTAATTGTCCCCCAGATAAAGAACTTAACTTCTCAATATTATCAAGGCTTTCAAACCAAATTATAAACGAAGATGGCAATTCTGCAATAGAACAAAAAGCCATTTCTTGGATAAGAATAGAGAGTAGCTTAGCGAAAAATAACACTTGCTATTAAAAGTTCTAAAGGTAACCGAAGCAAAGAATTCGGGGAATCAAGTGACCGAACAAAACGTCGAAACACAATGAAGCTTGGAAAAAAGTCTGTCTGTTGATGAACTTAGATAGGCAGTACAGATGAGTCAAAGAGCGGCGGGAAATATTAATGTACATACATACATAGCTCAATTGATGCTGATTGTGACAAAAACTCAAATTGAGGTTATGAAGTTTCGGAAAGCAGCTGCGATTAGCAGTGAAACCTTGAAAACGATGAAACAAATACCTGAAAACGCTTTGAGGAAATTCGCCGAATCCAGTTTAACAACAAGCCAATACGAATTGATTCATCAGGCCAATAAAGCAATATATAAATATTATATATACGTGCTATACCTACTTTTATAATAAAAGCTTAACAAGATTTTTAACCATCAAAAAACGTCAGTGAGACAGTTGCGGAAGTCAAGCTCTAAGAACCAGAACTCTCAGAGTGCTTTGAGAACATATTGATGATGATGTTAATGATGAAAGATGAAGACGAAATAATAAAATAAAAACTGAACTAACTAAATAAAATTAATCCATAATTTCATCTTTAAAACTTAATTTCTCAAAAACTATTTATTTTATTAATTTGAATCAACCAACAAAATAATGAATACAAATATTAGCTCTTAGTGGATTAAGTGTAAGGAGTTGTTCGTAGATAATAATGTTTTTGGTACTTTTCTAAAGTAAAAGATACTCAAGTAAAGTTCCGAGTTTGAAATTAATGATATTTAAAAAATTAACTGGGCATTTGTGTCATAGTTTTTTTTTTTTTGCGTTAATCAATTTTTCTTCAAAAATATTAAAGCATGTAGAAGATTTTTCATGGTTTAAAATAAGTTGAAGAGTGAAACCAAAACAATTCTTGCTACGCTGTATTCAAGAACATGCAAATATACACACTAATTATGAAAAAGAAACCCTCAAAAAAAATGGTTGGTGATATTCACAAGGAGACATTGAAATCTCCTGATCAATCAACTGTCAACCAGATTAACTTTCCAGTATGCAGGATTTCCAAACATTCGGAGGGACCAACATTGACTCGGACTACCTTTTTGTAGCCAAGGTACGGCTACGGATATCCCGATAGAAGTCAAAACAAGGAAACACTGTGAGAAGATTCAACGTGTCGTCGCGTGCGTTGGTCAGCTACAATCGCAAGAGATTGTTATGTCATTTTCCGATGAAGTCTCTAATAACCTTTTAAGAAGCCATGTGCTGCCTGTATCAAGTATTGAACAACCAGAGGCAACATTGCCTAACTGCCATCAGGACCTCCTCTGAAGCCTCTGAAGTGCTAGGTTTACACTGCCACCACAGCGAAACGCCTGGTTTAGCGATGAGTGCGGGCAAGCGCACGATGGCACATGTATTTAAAACGGCGCTGCACAGAAGGACCAGAGCTATTCACGAGCTCCTATGGGAGCTTGAGAAGCTTGCGATCGAGGAGATAGAGGAAAAACGCTATCCGAAGCCTGTAATGACGATCGGGGAAACTGGGAACATCGTAGTCGAACCGCAGTCTTTGCTGAATCGATGACGAACTGATGTCCGCTGCAAGAGAAATAACGGCAGTAAACTTAGGCAATGCAGAACAACAATCTCCGTTTATCCGACCTCAGTGAATTGAAGATAGGGAAAGAATAGATAACTTAGGAGCCAAAAATAAGACAACGGTATTTTGTAGAGGAATTAAAAACGAGCATCTTTTACTATGGGAGGGGGTCTATCTTTCCCCGTTAAGAGGTAGGGTCAGTTTTAGAAAAAAGGACTTACATTTAAAAAAAAATGTTAAAAAACGGCAACACTTACAGTAAAGTATTATACGAAATTTGAAAACCAGAAATCCATTCTATAATCCAAAATTAAAGTTAAATTATTTACATATGTCTATCTATTTTGTCAAATAAAAAGAATAAAAAAAAAGTTGGGATGCGCCATACCCGCCCGTGGCTTAATGGTTAGTGCTTTGGACTGTCATGCCAGAGGTTTTGGGTCCCTGTCTGTGCCATCTAAAGTTTTTTCACGGGTACTGCCTCTTGCGAGGAATTGACAAATTCTCCAAGAATAATTCTTGTCATGAAAATTGCTTTCTCAAATTAGCCGTTCGGATTCGGCTTAAAACTGAAGATCCCCTCCATTCCTGACAACATTACTCGCACACAGGAATGGTTGAGAGTTGTAAATCACTAGGCCCTAGTTCTCAACGGACTGTTGCGCACACCTAATTTTTTTATTTATGCGCCTCACACTGATAACTTCCCATCTGTGCCCGTCTGTCGATTTGTCTAAAAGTTCAACAAAAAAATAAGGACAACATTTTGTTTATCTTGCTTTTTTCCTTCCTTGTTTTTATAATACTTGAGTCGAAAACAATTTTTTAATAGTTTGCCAAAATCTGTTTTTGTTAACGAGATTTGTATTCTAAAACCAATCTTTATCAAATGAAGTAGCGTTTTTGAAAGTTTTTATTTTTTTATAAAAAAAAAAATATTTTTCTTGGACCGTTATCTTACGTTAACAACAAAATTTAGCTCAGAATGACATCATTTTTAAGTCAACACCTTCATTTATTCACGAGATATCGGAGATCGAACATCAATTTTTACGATTTTTTTTTCAATACTTTTTGAAGATTTTAATTTTTATGAAAAAACTGACTGTTGGATTTTTATAAAAAAAATTACTGAATGTTGGATTTTTATAAAAAAAATAACTGAATGTTGAAAACAAAATTACTAAAAGAGGCTGGAATGCGACCCACACTGATAACATCCCATCCCGTCTGTCGATTTTTCTTGCTTAAAAGGTTTGTAGGTCTTCGAGTTTTGTTAAAAAAGTTGGCAGCTGAATTATTCTAAAAAAAATAAAAACAAAATCTTCTTTTGTTCCCGCGATATCGAGAACCGTACATCAATTTTCAGCAATTTCGCGTAATTGTTTATGAAAAAACTGACTGTTCAATTTTTATAAAAAATTAGTTTGAAGCCAATATTTTTAATTTTTGAAAAGATATTTGAGTCGAAAATCAATTTTTAACAACTTTTAGTAATGTTTTCTTTTAGAAAAACTGTCAATTCGAGTTTTCTTCAAAATTTTCCCACATGTCAAAAATACTATATATATTTTATTTTCAATTCCATCTTAGTTTTTTGATTTGAAGTGATTTTTACTTGCAACATAATATACAGGGTGGGCCGTAAATAAGTGCACTTAAAAAAAAATTATATTAATACAACTGTAGCGCTTTTAAATGAAATATTTATTTTAAATTATACAAAACGAAATGAATTTTTATTTTTTAAAAATTAAATCATCCAAATAGTGTCCATTTCGCCTACAGCACTCTTCCAATCTGACTCTGAGATTTTGGAACACTTTTGTCAAAAGTTGCGGAGTGATTAAGCGGATTTCTTCTTCAATTGTCGCTTTTAATTCAGCCGTCGTTGAAAGATTATTAGAGTACACCTTACTCTTGAGGTAGCCCCATAAAAAGAAATCCGGTGGCGTTAAGTCAGGGCTCCTGGGTGGCCAAGCAATATCACCCCTCCTCGATATCAACCTTCGAGGAAACATTTCTCTAACGACCTCCAGAGAGTCGTTACTTGTATGGCAGGTAGCGTCATCTTGCTGGAATCAGGTGTGAATAGTGTAACCACTCGATTCTTGCAGTTTTGGAGCTAAAAAATCTCTAAGCATCGAAACATAACGCTCTGAATTAACAGTAACATTACGCCCGTATCGATCTTCATAAAAATACGGCCCTATGATCCCCCACTTGGCTATTCCGGCCCAAACGGTCACTTTCGGAGAGTGTAACGGTCGTCCATGTTTTAAGCGTGGATTTTCTGTTCCCCAGTATCGACAATTTTGTCGATTAACAAATCCGTTGACATGAAAATGAGCTTCGTCTGAGAAGATAATGTTATTGAAGTGAGGGAATCTCCGTAACATTTCTGTTGCGAAATTGAACCGTGAAACAAAATCGGATTCTTTCAAATCTTGGACAATCTGAATTTTGTAAGGGTATAACTTCAAATCATCCCGTAAAATGCGACGTAAAGTGGTTCTGGGTACTCCCAGGGCCGCAGCGCGTTTCCGTGTAGAGCTTCTTGGATCCTCGCGCACAGAAGCTTGTACGCGTTCAATTGTTTCTGCAGTCCGCCTGGAACGTGGGCGTCCTGTAGGTCGAAGTTTTTGCGTTGATCCCGTTGCCTCGAATGTTACGATCCATTTTTTGATTACATTCGTACTTGGACACTCGGTGATGTTGCGTAATCCAAACTTTACCCGAAAAAGCCGACGAACAGTCACGTATGAGCGATTGTTTTCATAAAAGGCGCGAACGCAGAAATCGCGCTGCTCTCCCGTGAACGGACTCATTGCGACTAAAAATTTAGATCTCGAGCTGCAAGGAGATACCATCCCCGCGCGTCTCGGTTATTTCGTTCGGGAGTTAGAGCGAGACAAAAAGTGCACTTATTAACGGCCCACCCTGTACATAGGAACTATATTGAAAGTGCCACGGGCACTGTATGGCAAGAATTGCAATTGTAAAAAATTTTGAATCAAACATGACATTACGATGGTAGAAAAGTCCAAAAAAGTGGGTCCCCGATTCCGTCCGTCTGTCTTTCTGTCCTTGAAATTAAGGTTTTCAGCAGATTAGCTCAAGGCGTTTTTTTATCATTTTTTAATACGAAACATAACAGCAGTCCCCATACAATTTTTTTGGTTCAAAATCGAAAATTCGAATGTTTTCAAAAATGTACCGATAGATTTTTTAAAAACTTTCTCTAACTTTTTTTTCTTAATTTGGCTTCCTTCCACAAGAAAAACATATTTTGGCATTGCTCCAGAAGGGTAACCCTCATAAAACCGTTATTTTGTTTTTAGGTTTTCTCCAGAACTAATCGATAAATTTCAATAATCTTTTCTTTTAGTGCAAGCTTTTGTCGATGGTCGAATTTTCAAATTGATGATGATTTTTGATGATCAAAAATGTCATTATTTTTGTTTTGATTTTAAAAAAAATAATAATTTTTTTTACAAAACTTGATATCTCAGAAAGGGGTGAACATTTTTTAACGAAATTTAAATGTAAAATGTATATTTATAAGCACTAAATAACTGCGTACCGAAAATATTTTAAAGGCAAAATTTAAAAATTGTGTATATAAAAATTAATTAAAAAAAAAAACCCGCTCTAATGATTTTTGAAAGAAAAAATAAGGTAATCTATCTTATAATATAGGAATATTTTTAAACAGACTTTTTTGAAGAAATTCGAATTTCTAACGACCCAGTCATTTGCATTATATTTCTTTCAAAATTTATTTTCTGTTGTTTTTGAATTTCTGTAGCGTTTTTCGCATAAATAGAAATGTCAACAAAAAAGAATATACTCTTTTGGGAAAAAAGCTAAGTTTTAAAACAATTTCTTACATTTCTACGCGAAAGCAACAAAAACCCTCTAAACTATTGTGTTTCGCTCTTAAATATGCAATATATAGAAAACTGTTGGAATCTTATGCTTTCATATGTAGAGGGTCGACCAAATTAAATAGTTAGACTATACCTTGCTGGACAACAGCGTTCTAAAATAATTTAATAACTAAAATTGTCACTTTAGCCCTTGAAATGTGTTATTTAAATTTTGCTAGCCTCCTTTACAGAACATTAAATAACATTTTTAGGCGGTGAGTAAAAACTTGTCTATATGTTAAGCGTGTGAACCCTCCCACCCCCTGATCCGTCCTTGCCTCTATAAGACACTCATCATCCCGGTTCTCATTTATGGCGCTGAGAATTGGACCTTGTCAAAGAAAGATGCTTCTCTTGAAGCATCCCAACAAGTCCTGTCTGCATAAATAAATTTTGAGCATATTATGTTATCATATTTGTTACATACTACTCAAAATCCAAAACATACAGCTGTGTTCAAAATAATAGGAGTGCTTTTACAAAATTTGCTCAAGTGTTTTTTTTACCATGGGTATACTGGGAATCAGCCCATTTCTCTACCGGTAAGCATAACGGGACATTAAAGATGATAAAACAATAAACTGGTTTGCAATTTATAACCGTTTACATTTGTAACCAGAGATCAAATGATCTTTACTCTCAATCAGGCTATTCAAAATAATAGGAGTGTGAGTTATATTGTACGTAAAAAAAAAATCAAAATCTTAAAAAAAATAAACAGTAAGTATCTAAATTAAATTAGAAATATTAAATAGTTGAAATATCGAATATCTAAACAAGTTTGGTTATTTAGTGGGCCGAGGAAAGCACTGCACCGACGAAAAACGGGAAATCATAAAAAAGTTGCAAAATGAAGGAAAAACGTATAAGGATATAAAGTTCATGTTGGGGTGCTCTGACCAAATGATCGCCAATGCTGTAAAATATGAAAGAAAAGTCGAAACCCAGGGACGGAAACGAGAAACGAGTGAAAATGACGATCGTCGTATTGTTCGCTATAGCCGAACGGATCCTTTTGCGTCCTCTAAGATGATCCAGGAAGATCTCGGACTGGCAGTAAGTAGCGTAACAATAAGAAGGCGATTGTTGGAACACAATCTTTCCGCTCGCAGTCCACGAAAGTGCCGATGCTTACAAAAAAACTTATAGCCGCTCGTTTGAAATTTGCAAGAAGACATGTTAATTGGCCTGCAGAGAAATGGCGAAACATTTTGTGGACTGACGAGACCAAAATTGTTTTATTCGGTGGAACTAGCTCTAGGCAATACGTCCGAACGTCCAGAAAATTCTGAGTTTAAGCCTCGGTACACTATTAAAACGGTAAAGCATGGAGGTGCTAAAGTGGTTTCATGGGGCAGTTTCTCATATGCTGGTGTTGGCCCCATACATCAAATCATTGGCACGATGGACCAGCGCGTTTATGTGGATATAATTTCCAGTGTGATGCTGCCTTATGCGAGTTGGAATATGCCGGTTAAATTGGTATTTCAACAAGACAACGACCCGAAACACACCAGTAAGTTTGCCAAGGAATGGTTTCGGGTCAATGGGGTTGAGGTTGTGGACTGGCCAACTCAGTCGCCTGACCTCAATCCCATAGAAAATTTATGGGCAGATGTGAAAAAGGTGTTTCGCGACGAAGAAAGACCCTTGAATTCGAGGCAGTTGTGGGACGCAGTCGAGGAAACATGGAACCAAATTCCACTTGAGCGTTGTCAGGCCCTTGTGAACTCTATGCTACGCAGATGCGCAACAAACAAAGTAGTCTTTAAGCATAATTAATAAAAGACTGGATTTCTTATTTTGTACAAAAGAAAATAAATAAAATATTTAAAAAGAAACCACAAAACCAGTGGACTTGGATATCGCCAGACAGGAACTACAAAAACCAATACGATTATATCCTATCAAATAAACGATCTGTTTTAGAAGATGTAAGCGTTTTGAATAATTTCGAGTTTGATTCGGATCACCGACTAGTACGAGCCAAACTGAGAATTAGTCACAACAACAGACAACTCCACTGAACAACAAAGAAGAATGTATCAAAGACCCTCACCGATGAAGCCATAAAGAATTACAATATTGACCTACAACAAAGATACCAAATACTTGCATCTAGACATGAGCCATTTCAAAACCAATATAACATCTTAGAACGAACAATCAAAGCAATCTGCAGATAGACACATTCTGACAGCATCAGCAATGAAACCGCAAAAACTCTCAAACGAAACATTAAAGCTTATTGAAGAACGTGACAGTATACGCCTAAAGGTCAGTCTTAATCGATCCGAAAAACATAATCTTGCAAATCTTAGGAAAAAAATTAAGAAGACATCCAAACTTTTAACGACAACTTTTTACAAAAAATAATTGAAAAAACAAAATCAATTAAAAAAGCAAATGCTTCATTAAAAACTAATAAAGAATAGATCGTTGCCTTATCCAAAAATGCTAGCAAGACTCATAACAGAAAAGATATCAACAACATAGCAACAAACTTCTACAGCAATTTATACAAAACCCAACTAAACAATTCTGACTCTCATTCACTTTTAAATGCTGACACAAGCACTGATTGGCAAGAAGAGCAACAGTTTCCAATTTTACCTAAAAGCGAAGTCGAGAATGCGATTCAAAGCTTAGAAAACGAGAAATGCGAATTGCTGCAGAGTATTTAAAATACGCAAAATGTTCATTGGCCAACTGGTTGAAAGATATTTTCAATCAGGTTTTGGTCACCGAGGAAATCCCAGAACAATGGAAGAAATCCGAAATAATCCTCATCCACAAAAAAAGCAAGACGGACGACATAAACAACTATAGGCCCATTAGTATAATATCTTGCGTTTATAAAGTATTTGCGAAATGCCTTTTCAATAGAATGAAAACAAGCCTAGAATTCAATCAACCTTTTGAGCAAGCTGGGTTCAGATCTGGATTCTCAACAATGGACCATCTTCAAACAATGAGCCAAATCATAGAAAAGAGCAAGGAATATAATATAACGCTATATATTGCATTTATTGATTTCGCCAAAGCGTTCGATACAGTTGAGCAAATATTTATCTGGCAAGCGCTAATTAAATAAGGTGTGGAACCGAAAATTGTTCGTGTTCTTCAAAACATGTACAAGGATAATGTTGCGTGCATTAAAACGGAAAGTACTGGACCAATATTTCAGACGACACGTGGAGTACGGCAAGGTGATCCACTTTCACCAGCACTTTTTTCCGCAACTTTGGAAGAGATTTTTCGTAACTTGGAATGGGAAAAAAAGGGATTGAATATAAACGGTAGATTTCTATCAAATCTTAGATTTGCAGATGATATTGTTTTAATCGCCACGTCAAAACATGAATTACAAACTATGCTAAACGAGCTTTGTATAGAATGCAAAAAAGTCGGTTTATCCACTAATCGACAAAAAACCAAAATAATGTCAAATGGCAACCATTCCATAATAAAAATTGATGATATCGCTTTAGACTACGTAGAAGACTACAATTATTTGGGTCAAACTATATCATTCATCGATAAAGACGTTAAAAATGTTAACCATAGAATAGCAAGCGCTTGGAGACAATTTTGGAATGTGAAGAATCTGCTGGATCTTAATATCTCAACCCAAACAAGAAAATGTGTTTTCGACTCGACGGTTTTTCCAGTCTTGACATATGGTTGCCAAACATGGCAATCTACGAAAGCCCTCGAAAATAAGCTCCAATCTTGCCAAAGAGCGATGGAAAGATCGATTCTTAAAGTGAGGTTATCCCAACGGATTAACCACGAAAACATAAGAAACCAAACGAAATTTGAAGATGTTCTTCAAAGAACAAGAAGACTTAAATGGGATTGGGCTGGACACATATTCCGAACCTCAGATGATCGATGGACCAAAATAACAACAGAGTGGACCCCGCGAGACAAGAAAAGAAATGTAGGAAGAAAACTCAAAAGGTGGAGAGACGAAATACAGCATTTTTGCCCAAACTATTGGAGAGAAGCTTTAGACCGACAATTGTGGAAGACGAAGGGGGAGGCTTATACTCATCAAACTTATTGAATAAAAATGTAAAAAAAAAAAAAATGTATACTTTTAAGAGTGAATAAAGCATGAATAATAATAATAACAAAAGAAAAAATAAATTTAAAAAAATTATACAACTTTTGAGTCACGATTTAATCTAAAAATAACAGGCACTCTTATTTTTTTTTAAACACAACTGTAAATATAAATTATTATAGATTAATATGTAGCTTTTTATATAAAATGCACTTCCTAAAAGATTATTTCATCATTATTTACCAAATACAGAATTTATTAATATACATACATACATACATCATCCTTGAAATGCTAAAATAACATTCATCTTTTCACTTACGAAAATATGTATGTATATATAATCAAGTAACCATTTATATTTAGATTAAGAGCTCATTGATTTTAAGGAGCATTTGCACTATCAGCCAACATGACCATCCCACAGATCCATTCATAGATATACATACATTTATATGTATATACAAATATACTTTGTTTATAAAATAAATCACAATCAAAATGATAACAAACAAATCGCACATGTTTTCGACTTTTGACAGGACAAAAACAGAGAGGACATAAATATTTCGAAATCAAAGAGTAACCCAAAAACAAATAAAAACAACACCTGCACTTATTTGCGCATATTCACTTTTTTCGAAAACTTTTTCTCATTTCTCCAGCGTATTTAAAACTTCGATAACACTCGCCGCTCGTCGATGATGCGATGGCGTTGATACTCGTATTGTTACCCCTTCGACAGAAAGTAACAAAACGCTTTAAGTTGACTCTTAAGCTTAAGCTTTTCAATTCACTTTCTTTTAAGATGTTAGATTTTTCTGTTAACACTTGCTTTTGGCACTATAATATAATTTTCGAAACAATGACTTCTTCTTCGTCGTCTTCGGCTTCCTCCTCCTGCTCCTGAAATAAGTTATCCCATATAGATACTCGTAACGCCATATACACCAGCAGAAAGAAGAAAACAATACCGAAAAGTTGACGACACAAGATGACCTTATTAATAGATATATTGGGGCGTGATACAACGGCAAATTTTTCATTTTTGAAGGAAAAGTTGAAAATTTTCTCATAACTCTAGGAATTTTTACTTTTCATATCACATCAAATTTTCTCTTAATGAAAATGCAAAATACAAAAACACCTTTATCACATAACTAACCTTTTTTTTTAAACTTTAAATTGTGGAAAAAGATATTTTCAACCATATAAAAGATTGTAAAGGGATTATAAAATATCTTTTTTTTAAACGCGACGTTGATAGGAAGTCGTAGAAAAATAAATTAAAACTAATCAGAAATCATATTTAAGGACTTTTGAGTATAGCTCAGAAATTAAAAGCCTTTTAAAGATTTATATCTATAAGAGAAAAAGAATCCGTACATTGACGGGACAAGAACTCTTACAATGTACAACTTGGTCGTTCAAAGATTTTCGCACAACTGAAAAACTGTAGAAGCGAAGCAAAAGGATACGGTTTCGAATTATTCCTCTTGCCATAAGTACGAAAATTAAGTTTGTTTTATTTTCGTATAAAAATAAAAAACAAAATTAAAGCTTTCCCAAAAAGTTTACATTTACATCTTCAACTTTACACTTCTCCTTCTACACATAACAAAAACAATGCCAAATGCGAGAAAAACTAAATGATATATTTGATGAAAGTGCATTGGATACTAGAGCCATTTAGACATGGCCGTTACATAACCTTTAGTAAGAGGTATACTTTTTAAGACTTAAAAACAATGCAAGTAAAAGCAAAGATTTCATAAATTTTTAAACGATTGCTGTTAAATGTCAGGGATCGAGGGAGCCCACAATTTTAAGGCGAATTCGAAGAACTTTTTATGACAAGAATAACGCTTAGAAGATTTGTCAATTCCTTTAAAGAGGCAGTACGCAGCCCATAAAAAACTCCGTTTAATTATTTATACAAAATTATTGTTTAATTTTGGTGGGGGAACAACCTCCGTTTACTTTACTTTACTTTAGCTGGCGCTACAGCGCATTGTGCTCCTGAGCCTCAAGATATAACTTTCGCCAGCTTACTGCCTCCAGTTTCGAATACCAAGTTGACGTGCGTCGGCCTCAACTTGATCATTCCACCGGAGATGAGGCCTGCCTCTGCTTCTTGTTCCCTCAGGCTTGGCGTTGAATACCTTACGGGCTGGAGCTTCGATGTTCATTCGCTCGACATGCCCTAGCCATCTTAAGCGTTGAACACGCAGTTTTTTGACCAGTGGGAAGTCGCTGTACTTTGCCTGTCGACACAAACCGGACCATAGATCGTACGCAGAACCTTCCTCTCGAAGATACCAAGAGATCCTTCATCCGCCTGGGAGAGGGTCCATGCTTCTGGCAAGACTGGGATGATTAAGGTTTTGTACAGAGTCTCTTTGGTACTTGCTTAGGCCAAAGAAACAGCAATTAGCAAGGGTAATTCTACGTTTGATCTCCGCGATGAAGTCATTTGCAGAATTAACAGCAGTGCCCAGATAAACAAATTCGTTTACCACTTCAATGTTATACCTGTCAATTGTCACGTTTTGACCAAGTCTACGGTGTGAATTGACTCTATTTGACGACAGTAAATACTTCGTTTTGTCCTCGTTAATGTCAGACCCATTTTCTTCCCCTCATACTCGATATTAGAGAAGGCACCCGTCACTGCTCGTTTGGTTCTTCCCATAATGTCGATGTCATCTGCATATCAAAGATATTGTGTGGATTTTTGAAAGATGGCGCCACTTGTATTGGCGTTGGTGTTGCGCACCACTCTTTCAAGAACAATATTGAAGCAGCTACATGACAGCGCATCGCCTTGTCGAAGTCCTCTGGTGGTTTCGAAGGTTTTGGTCGAGTCTCTTCCAATATTGACGCAACAACGATCATTTTCCAACGTCATCCTGATAAGTCGTATCAGTTTGGTAGGGATACCAAAACTCAAAATGGCACGGTATAGTACGTTCCTGTCTACACTGTCATAAGCTGCTTTAAAATCGATGAAAAGCTGGTGTGTTTCGATGTTATGTTCTTGGGTCTTTTCCAGGATTTGGCGTAGAGTGAAAATTTGGTCGATGGTAGATTTGCCAGGCCTGCTGCTCGCTGGCGAAATCGTTGACTTTATTACCATTAAGCAGCTGGTTGAAATGATCTCTCCAGATTTTTAGCATTGACTGCGTCTTGATTACGGTATTTCCCTCCTTATCTTTGCAGGCTCCAGGGTGACTAGTGAATGCCTTTGTTTTCTTTTTGACTATTCTATGTATAAAACCTCCGCACCTGTTTCCTGTTAAAACATCCCTGGATCTCCTCGACTTCACGCTGCTCATGGGCTTTTTTCTTTCTTCTGAGCAAGCGGTTCTCATCGCTTCTCTTGTCGATGTAGAGCTGGCGGGAAGATCGTGTCCTCCTTTGCTGCCACAATCTGTATACCTTCGTTTTGGCTTTGTTTGCCTGAGCACATTCGGAAACCTAGCCCCTCTTCTGCAGCATTCCTGATGGATTGTTTGCAAAGCTGCCAGTGGGTCTCTGGACATATCTCGTCCGTTGTAGGGTTTCTCGCAAGCTCTAGGGATACTCGGTCGGCAAAGGCATTGGCGGTATCCTGCTGCATTCTTTCAACGTTGAATGGAACAACCCCCATTAGTTCGGCTTAATTCAAGCTATACACTTAACCTAACTTAACAAACTAAGCAACAGTTTCGAAGACAGAAGTGCTTACATTGAATCAAAAAAGTTATTATTTAAATTGTAAAAGCTGGTGTCAAGGAAGAAGCAGTTAAGTAGATAAGACAGTAAATAGAGCAGACGATGGATAAACAAGATATCAGATATTTGTATACGTTCTTCTAGAACGGTTTTGATATAGAGAAAAGATCAGGAGATCATGCCAAGGTAGGCCCTGAAGGGTAAATCGAAGGGAACGTCTTTGAACCCTTTAAATTCTTGAAATATGTACGCCTTGTAAGGTGACTATACTAGAGGTGCGTATTTAAGGCGGGGACGACAAAGGTGATATTGAGAGGTTTGGTTACCGACTGTTTTGAATATGAGCACGGAAATTTAGCTCTCGGTCACATAAAAAAAAGTCCAAGGTTACGAACACCATCAACAGAGGGAATGGGTTGGTTGTGAAGAAACTATTTACGAAATGAAGTTCTTACACGTTTTCGTGAAAAAGTAATTGACTGATATTTGTTTCTTTGTACATCTAAGTAGTTCTTTTCACACCCGACTGAAAAGCTGTCGAATCTGTTGAGGCTGTTAAATAAAGTAAGATTCATGCATCAACGTAATGGACTTGAAAAATTGTATACCCGGGTTCCTAAGTAAGAAGAAATCCATTGGGACAAAATTGGTTCGAAGCCGAGAGTAGAAACTTTGAAGAGTATAAGTCTGTGGGATATTTAGTCAATTTTGAGAATTGCCGCAAAAGAGAGAAAGCGTAACTCAAATGGCTCACCAAGCACACAAATAGAGGTAGACCTCAACATGCTCTACTTCTATCTCCTTTATGATCACAATCTCTAATCGTGAATTTTTTAACAAACAAATTTTCTCTCGCCGACTGAGAAAGTGAACCCGTCCACAGACGACATAATACACGTTATTATTTATAAATTAAATAATTTTTGACTCATATTTTGACAAAAATAAAGGGTGTCCTGCGGGAATTTCCTAACATTGCGATTATGGAAATATTAGCGGGTTGAAGTAAGCAGGAGGGATATCATTCAAAGTGTAGAATTTTTCGGAATTGTTAGCACCGCTGAATTCCGCGAATGAAAGAACTTCCCATTTTGGGGGATTTAATTCATGCTTATTTGAAGAGTAATTTCATTTCTAATTTGGGGAGTTATTACATCATGAAATACATCCCCAAACTTGTAATTTGTACGACTTTTTCTTAATTCACTATCACAAGGGGAAATAAGCCAAATAAGTTTGGTTTCTAGACAGCATTAGGGCGAATACATAGTGGGGTATGTATTGGAGGGACAACGCCCCCTGGTTGCTTACACTACAGGATTTAGGAAAGGTGCGAGGTTGGGCAGCATGCCCGCCTATACATACCTCACTATTTTACTTACCGTAACGGTGTTTTTACATCAGTTTTTCCGAATAAATTGATCAGCAAGTACGGAGACATTCTTTGGCCGCTTCGGTCGCCATAACTAACTCGACACCCTTTATATTTAAAGATTTGTCTTGTCTAATTTCTTAATCAACTAGTTACATTAATTGAAGATCTATTTCTTGGCATCCGACCAATCAGATACTAGAAACTTGCCTAATCTTCAAGTTCCTTATGTCGCCCGGCCATGTCCATTTTGTGAGTTCTTCTAATATCATGGCTGTCATTTTTTCTCAAGTTAAAACTTTTAAAAGGGTGCAGAAGGCAAGTGACCACAGCGATCAAGTGATTCGAAACCGAAAAGACTGTTTTTACGCGAATGATATACCGGGAAAAATGTCGTTTTAAACTCCTTCAAAAGAATAGCACGCTGCCAATCTTTCCGAGGCGGCCATCTGAATGTAACCGTTTTTCACACTTAATGACAAAGTACAGGGTGCGTCAGAGAAATGGAAAAGGTTTTAAAAAATTAAAACTCAATTTTAAATTGAGCTAAAAACGCAATTTTTTTGATAATATACATTTATTTCAAAAGCTTGTGAGTTTTAGAAATAACGTTATTCAGATCACGGCCCTGATTTTCTATACAAAACAAAACTTTCTTAGCATTTTCTTAACATAAACGCTGACATGTTGGGAGAATGTTGTCGAAATTACGCTTTCAGATCTTCAAAAAAATTGGTTTAATTTAGTACCCTTTTACTTCAAATGGCCCGACTCGGATAAATAAGGACATTCGATCTCTGCGCTAAAAGAAATTAATTGTTTTGGCAAACATTTTGCCTAAACAATCCATAGTTTCGGTGGGCTGGTATGACACGTTGTCCCTTCTTGCTGCACAAACTCGTTTAACAGCTGTCTGTACCGTTCGCTGTTTAACAGTTGCATCGAAAAAATTTACACCGACGACGACGCCCCACGCGCGCTACTACTCCCGTCCAAACGGTAACCTTCTGCGAATTAAGAGTCTTCTCTTAAATCACGTAGGGGTTCTCCTTACACCAATAACGAACATTTTGTTTATTTACGTCGGTGCCGTTAATGTAAAAATGAGTCTTATCTGAAATCATACTCGCGTCAAGTGGCAATCGACCGTGAAAGAATCGCTATAGAGAAAAAGCACTTTATAGCTGCGTGCGCTTGCCGGCATTCGTCGTCAAAACAGGGGGTTCGCTTTGGTGGCCGTGTGAAACCTAGCACTTCAGAGGCTTCATCATTCTCCTCTGTTGGTGCATGTGCGCATATTAGGCTTATGTTGCGGGATTTAACCTCGATGCGGATTGTCGTGATGCACTCGCTCACACTGTTGAAACTCAAGACTTTTTGCCTGAGTCTAGTTTCAACAACAAATCTACACCCAAATAGATGCTGGCTTTGTTCTCTGTAGCAGTCGCCGTAGTAAACATCACAGTCTTGTAGTTGCGTTTGCCCGGTCCATCCCATCGCACTTCTTGGATGGCCGTTATATCTGCCTTGCAGCAGTTTAGGGCTTCCGCTAATTGTTCGGCTGCACGTGGTCTGTTAAGGGACCTAACATTCCACGTACAGATCCGAAGTTCGTTGTCCTTATTTCATTTGCGTGGGTTGTCAACAGTAAATCCGTCCGTATGCGCGGCTTGTTGGTGCTTCGCAATTAGAATAGTTTTACGTGGTCATCCCGACGGTACAATCCCCAACCTGGAGGGCCAGATCCTTAGTATAACTCTAAGGTCGGGGAGCCGGATAAACCGCTTCTTATAGGCCTGAGCTCCAAATATGTCGTAGAAGCCCTGGAACTGTATAGACGACGCCGTTGATTCCTCCGCTGCCGTCTGGATAAGGAGAGGTGCCTTAGTGGAAACACCTCTCCCCCCTCTCTGGTTGGCTGCCCCCAACAACTTTCCACTGGCACTCCAATCTCCAGTTGAGGTACTAGGCGTCCGATGTTCACCGCGGAGAGGGAGTAGTAGTTGATAGACAGAGGTGGGTTTTGAAAAAAACGCTTGTGTCCTATTGAATGCAAATGTCTACCATTTGAACATCTTGCTCACAGCTAGAGTGTCGATAAAAAAGACAAGGACAGTTTTTCGCCAATAAACTGATAAGCAAGTACAAAGACATTCGATGACCTCCTCGGTCGCCAGACCTAACACCTTTCGAGGCGATACCTCAAATCAAAGGTTTACAATGGCAACACTCCAACAGTTCAGTCCACGCAGGAAACTATTCGCCTTGAAATTGCAAGTAGTACTTTGCCTTCGCGTAATCGCAAATGTAACTATATGGAGTGTTAAAAATAGAAAATAAGCAAACACTTTTTGATAAGTACATTTATTTCAAATGCTTGTGTTTTTTTTTAAAATAAAGTCATTCAGATGAGATCCCTGATTTTCTATATACACAAAACTTTCGTTGACTTTCCTTAACAAAACCGTTGAAATTTTGTCAGAATGTTATCAAAATGGCGCTTGCAGATCTTTCAAGTCCATCGGTTTAGTTTTTAAGGGGCCCGTACAAAATTCATAGTCTGGGCTGCGATATGGCACATTGCACCGTCTTGCTGGAAACGGATCCGTTTTAGTTTTCTCATTCTTACCAATTTCGACGCACATAGTTTGGTCGAAAAATAAGGACCGATGGCGTCCCACGATCGGCGCTACTCCCATCCAAGCGGTAATTTGCTGCGAATCAAGAAGCTTCCCTTGAATCCCATAGGGGTTCTCCTCACACCATTAACGAACGTTTTGTTTGTTTAAGTCACCGTTAAGGTAAAAATGAGCCTTATATGTAATCATAATCGAGTCTAGTCGAATCCAACCTTGGCTAAAAGAGCACTCTACTGCAAATGCGCGCTGTTTGGCACACTAATACTCCATGGTGATTCGTTATAGTACTGAACAAATTGTGCGCCCTTCCTCTTTCCAACGCCGTAAAATTCGTTTCCCTTACTCAAATATTATATACATATGTCGCTATGATTTTTTTAAAATCCTTTCTATTTTTCTGACCCACCCTTTACAAACTTTAAAATAAAATAAAATAAAATGTTTATCCAAAGTATCGCTCTGCTTGTTTTATTTAGCTTTACTTTCGAGACCGAAAAGTGAATGACCCTGTGCTTGACTTATTAAAATTATTAGCAAATAATGTTAACAATGAAAATTACCTACTTGTTTTTTCGTTGACTTTTCCATAATCTCAGAGCCACTGTGCGCTTCATGGTTTAACAACAAAAAAGCTCAACTTTTCTACAGGCAACACTTCCTTCATTTGCCAAGGGGTAGTGTGTTAAATTATTGTTGTTGTATCTTTACGCTCTCACACATTATTTCGTCTATATAGATACTCTCAATTTTTCTTGAGATTTGAACTTAATTTTGGAAGTTTTATTCTTCATCCTGCTCTCGGTATCGGTATCGGTTTATTATAAATGTAGTCGAAGTCAACGCAATTCCATTTCCATTAGGGTGTGAGAAAGATATGCCGAAAGTGGCCGTGTTATCGTTCCTTAGATGCAAATAGTATATCGGTTAAAGCTCTTCAGTTCTGTTTTGACCTGGCACAGTCCAATATATAGTTTGGATGAAAATATAAAAAAAAAAACAAATCACATCAATTTTTGTGTCATGTCTAAATTACATTTAATTATCCCAAAGTGATGCTCAAAGCAGCAAAGTGAATAAAAAAGAAAAGATATTAAATCTTAAAAAATATAGTGTTTACATGTCACACAGGTGGGTGTAGGTGTTGTAGTACATCAGGTATACCTGGTACCTGGCCAAAATCTATATGTACCTAATAATGGTAATTTTTTCCCAGATAAGTGAATTATTTATTATCTTCGGAGGAAGCTTTTATTTTTATTATACTCATTTGTTTTGAGATCCGGAATCTAATTACTGAAACCCCAATGGTTTTTAAAATGATAAAAAATACTTCCTATCCCATAAACTACACAAATTTATTTTTTGTTTTGTTTTTTTTTTTTATTTTCAATCTATTTTTGAAAAGATGCGATTTTCGCGTGTGTAATTATAATAACAATACCTACTAAGTGGATGTGTCGAAGATTTACACATTGTTTACATGATTATGGGAAGAATTTATCTTAACGGAACTGTGGAACCATTTCTGAGATCTTTTCATATCGATAGTTTTTTTTTTTTTTATGTTATATATGAATAGAATTATGTCTTGAAGGTACAGTGCGGTTCACTTTGATTATAACACTCAAAATTAAATATTTTCCGAATTCATGTTCATGTTCATTAGTTTACATCCAGAAATAACGTATTTTCGAAACAGCTTTCAGAATGGATCAATATATAGTTAAGAAGTACTTACTTACTTACTTTAGGTGGCGCTACAGTCCGGGGCGGACCTGGGCCTCAACCAACATGCGTCTTCAGCCAGCTCGGTCCCTAGCTAGCTGTCTCCAGTTTCGCACGCCAAGTTGGTTGAGGTCCTCACCCACCTGAGTGCGCCACCTGAGTCGCGGTCTTCCTCTACTGCGCCGTCCCTCGGGATTGGATTCGAAGACCTTCCGGGCTGGAGCGTTGATGTCCATTCGCTCTACATGACCCAGCCATCTAAGCCGTTGGACTTTTATTCTGCTAACTAGGTCAGTGTCGCTGTACAGCCCGTACAGTTCGTCGTTATATCTTCTCCTCCATTCTCCATCTATACGTACGGGACCAAAAATCACCCGAAGAATTTTTCTCTCGAAGCATCCTAAGACGTTATCATCTTTCTTTGACAGGGTCCAGGCCTCAGCGCCATAAATGAGAACCGGGATGATGAGTGTCTTATAGATGGTGATTTTAGATACTCGAGAAAGGACTTTACTTCTCAATTGCCTTCTAAGTCCAAAGAAGCAGCGATTTGCAAGAGTTATTCTTCGTTTTATTTCAGCGCTGCACTGGTGTCGTTGTCTGTGTTTATAGCGGTGCCTAGGTAGACAAAGTCCTTAACTACCTCGAAGTTATAGCTGTCCATGGTGACGTTTTGTCCAAGACGTCGTTGTTCAATGTCCTTTTTTGATGACAGCATATACTTGGTCTTGCCCTCATTGACCACTAAACCCATCTTCTTCGCTTCCGTCGCAATGCTCAAAAACGCTCCACTGACATCACGCTTTGATCTTCCAATTATGTCAATATCATCTGCGTATCCGAGTAATTGTATGGACCTTTGGAAGATTGTGCCTCTAGTGTTGACGGTTGAGTTTTGCACAATTCTTTCCAGAACGATGTTGAAGAAGTCGCATGACAGTGCATGGCCTTGTCTAAAACCTTTTTTGACATCAAATGCATCGGTGAGATCTTTTCCGACCTTGATGGAGCAGCGTGCATTCCCCATCGTCATTCTGCACAAACGGATAAGTTTGACAGGGATGCCAAAACTAGACATTGCTCTGTAGAGCTCTTCCCTATGGATGCTGTCATACGCGGCTTTAAAATCGATAAAGAGATGGTGGGTATCGATTTGAAGCTCCTGGGTTTTTTCCAAGATCTGCCGTAGTGTGAATATTTGGTCGATAGTGGACTTTCCTGGTCTGAAGCCACACTGATAAGGACCTATCAGGTTGTTGATGAACGGCTTCAGACGTTCACATAGTACGGCAGAAAGGATCTTATATGCAATGTTAAGGAGACTGATCCCTCTGTAGTTGGCGCAATTTAAAGGGTCTCCTTTTTTATGTATCGGGCAAACTATGCTGAGATTCCACTCATCGGGCATGCTTTCTTAAGAAGTAGTTAAAAGTATATTATCTATCGGCCTAGATGAAATGGATCCAAAATTTCTTAGGCTCATTAAGGGGTTTCCAATAGTTGATTTTGACGGCTCGTTGCTGCCCTATTGTTTCTTTTACTTTCTGTCAAAATATCTTCTCTTAAACCTCTTAAACAGCCACTAAAGACAAATCATCATGGCAAGTTTCAGCGTCCAGCAACACATGGTGACCAAATTCGAGTCCACTGGCTCAGTGAACAATCAGCCAACACCCGTACGTCAACGAAACGCAAGGCCTGCCGAAAACATCAGAAAGCAGAATCAGACAGAGGCAGTCAATTCCGCGTCATTTACAAGAACTTGAACTGTCGCAGACCACAACATGGTGAATTTCGCGTCGAGAGTTGGACCTGTACTCTTACAAAATCAAACTGACCAAGGAACTGAAACCATAAGACCATACAAAGCGTCTTGTGTTCGCTAGTTGGATTTTGGGGTTGTAAGAAGTTGATCCCAATTTTGATCGAAAAATCATCTTCAGCTATAAGGATCAATTTTTGGTGAATGGGTACGTGTATAAGCAAGATTGGTGGATTTGGGAAGACACTAATTCACGTGAGAATCACGAGGTACCAAAGCATTCAAATAAAATTACTGTATGTGTGGATTTTGGGCTGGAGACGTCATAGGTCCGTACTTCGAAAACGATGCTGGACAGGCCATCAACGCCGTTATTGACCATCGCTGTAGGACGACAATCACCAACTTTTTGAGACCTGAATTGGATGATATGTACATCGAAAACATAAAGTTTGAACAGGGTGGCGCTACGTGCCACACAGCTCAAGGCACAGTCAATATTCTGTCCCCTTTAGACTTTTTCTTGTGGGACTTTCTTAAATCGCAGGTCAATGCGAATAAGTCACAAACCACCGCAGTTCTCAAAGAAAAAATAATCGGTGCCATCGGTCAAATTGATCTCGATTTATACGCCAAAGTCATCGAAAACTGTACCTTTAGAATGCGTGCCACCCAGAGAAGCCGTGGTGGCCATTTAAATGATATTATCATTGATAGGGCTCTCAAATAAAGATAAAACCTTATTGATATCTCATATAGAACTTGTTTTATTAACTTCCCATACGAAGTTATTGTAATCGGTCCGATTTGTCAAACTAAACATTTTGACATTTCTCGACGTTTCAAGGTCTAAATAAAAGATTTTTAGAGAGATGTCTGTGCGTTCGTATGTACGTCCGTACGCGCGGGAAGTTTTTTCGTCGTCCATAGCTCAAGAACCAGTAGAGATATCGACTTCAAATAAATTGTGTTATACAGATAGCAATTTAAAAAAAGGTGAAAATTTTGGTTAACCCTAAATATCCCACGAACCAATAACGCTACGTTATATTTATATTATATATTGTAACGTGATGCCAAACAAGTATATTTTTGGGAACAAAAATCCAATTAACGGTTTTTTTATAAATCAAGAAAACTGAAGAAAAAAAAAACTATTGTCACCTCGAATATTTTACGAACAAAAAATAATTTTATCTCCGAAATAATTTTATGCAACGAAGAATAACGTTTTTGATATCTGGTAAAATTTTGAGAAAACTCGAATTGGCAGTTTTTTTTTTTTACAAAAAATAGAAACCTGAACAAAAAAAAAATGGTACAAATTTACTTTCGACTCAAATATCTTTTCAAAAATAAAAATGTTGGCTCAAACTTAATTTATCTCACAGAAAATATCCAACAGTAATTTTTTCATAAAAAAATAAAATCTACAAAAAGTACGCAAATGCAACTAAAATTGGTACAAATTGGCTTTTGACTAAAAATCTCGTTAACAAAAATAGATTTTCAAATCAATCTATTTCATCATATGCAAAATATTGTTGGTAATTTTTAAATTTTTTAGAATACCTAATTCAGCTGACAACTTTTTTAACCAAACCCGAAAACCTAAAAACCTTTTGAGGAAGACAAATCAACAGACGGGAAGTTATGTGGGTCGCATCCCAGCCTCTTTTTCATTCATTCATCGATGCTCTGAACCTACTTACACCTAAACAATCTGGTTTTCGAAAAGAACGGATTTGCATGACAGCATTGCTAAAAGTTACGGAAGACAATTTTTCAAATACTGCTGTTAATCTTTTTAACTATTAGTTGGTCTAACTGAACAACGTTCTCTGTGATTTTTTTCCAACTTTACGTGATGTGCTGCAGGGCTCAATTTTTGAGCTGGTTTTATTTTGTCTGTATGTTAATGATTTGTCGTCTCTAATCAGATACTGCTATGTTAAAATGTATGCCGGGGACGCGACTATCGTTTATATATTAGTTAGGGCTTATAAAACCCGCTATGTGTTTTTTGAACGAAAATAAAGAAAACATTTCGCGTTGGTCTCAAGAAAATAGCTTTGTATTGAAACCCAAAGAATCAGTTTCTGTCGTTATATCGAAAAAAATTAAGATGTCTCCTATGTATATTTTCTCCTCTGTGATCTTGCAAGGCAATACTGCCTCGTATGACGAAACTGCTAAAAATCTTGGTGTAATTTTTAACCGCACCTTAACTTGGAATAACCACATCAGTTATGTTGTGGGTAAAACGTATTGCTATTCTCTCTCACCTTATGGGTTACGCCCTTCAAAGTACGTATGCTTTTAGCGAAAACTGTTATTCATGGTTGCCAAATATTCTCGAGCTGTGAATCTATTAGCAAAAAAAAAACTTAATGTCGTATTCAATAGTCTTGTCCACTATATTTTGGGTAACGCAGGACATGATCGTATTTCTCACTTTTCTAAGTGTGTTTTTAATATGAACTTCGAAAATTGTCTTGAGTTTCATGTCCCTTCTATACTTAATAATATTCTCTTGACCAATCAATCACAAAAAGTAAGTCAAAGCAAAGTATAATTTTTCTTTCGCCATTCTTTATTTCTGTTTGTTCTTTTGTATATTTTCTTAAATTTGTTGGTTATTTGGTTTTTTAAATAAGTTAATTTAATTAATTTTTATCATTTGTATTTTTTCCTTTCAATGTCATCATAGCTTTAGTTTTCCAATTGTTTATAATTTATACATTTTAAGCTTATATCTATTTTATAAGACAGTGTGTCTTACATATTTGAGCATTTCATGAATAAATACAGAGTTTTCATTTTGATATAGAAAATAACGAGTATTTTTAACAGAAAATTAGTGAATGTTAGTTAATTGAAAAATGAAAGGTATACCATACGAAAGCCAATACGGGTGTAGTTGCAGCACCATATCTTATTCATGAAATTTTCCACGACCAATTCGCACTTTTGCAGATGTCTCGTATGTCTTCAATAACTTAAAAAAAAACACCTTTATGGTCCTGAATCGATTATCTTTTAAAAAGTCTAAAGGTATTAAAGATCTCGGTGATCAATTGTGATCACCTCTCTTTAGAAATAACACGACCAGAAAGCTTTTCTTCGAAAATTCAGATTGTTTCATCGTTTGTGTGCCACATAAATATATTCCAATTCTGGCCAAAAAACAGTGGCACGTTGAGGACGAACAATTCTGGGCCTTATCACTGAAGATGATTTTCGGATACTTTTGACGTGTTTCAAGGGTTACAACGTTGCTAGTAAAAATAAATAAATTAGGTGCCGCAACAGTCCGTTGAGAACTAGGGCCTAGTGACTTATACAACTCTCAACCATTCCTGTGTTCGAGTAATGTTGTCAGGGATGGAGGGGACCTACAGTTTTAAGCCGATTTCGAGCGGCTAATTTGAGAAAGCACTTTTCATGACAAGAATTGCTCTTGGAGAATTTGTCAATTCCTCGCAAGAGGCAGTACTTGTGAAAAAAACTTTAGATGGCACAGACAGGGATCGAACCCAAGACCACTAGCATGACAGTCCAACGCACTAACCATCATGCTACGGGCACTACACAACGTTGCTAGAGATCGACTTTAAAAGTGAGAACTAGCACAAGAACTATTGCAGCACCATCGCGTCTTCACTGAGTAGGTCCTTAAAATACATAAAATTAGTCTGGCAACAATCTCCATACAAAATACGGTGTGATGATTTTCCACCAGTTTCTCTATTGCCGGCTGAAAAAGTACTTCAGGACAATTTAAAATTATGTATGCCAAATTTTCACCACCTTTGCAGTGAATTTCAACAATTTGAATGTGCTGTTAAAGCGTGTATCATTTTAATTTAAGTTAAGGCGTAGTTTTTACTTGACAAATGTCAAAAGATGACAACTTCAAAAGTGATAGCTGCGCGTCACTGCCAAACCACTTCAATTTCGTTTATAATTTAACCATAAATAGTCTTATAAACTAACAAACGCTTGTAAATTAATGAATTTTATTATCAGAATACGTGTTTTGTTAAGAAAGTTCATTGCGTACTTCTTCCGTTTTATAGTCAGTTTAATACTCGTAGACTTATTCGGGCAATTGTGACTAAAATTCGCACTACGTGGAAAATTTTGAAAAAGGATTTAGGTATGAAGCCTTTCAAAATACATCTAGTGCGGAAATTGAAGCTGAACTTGAAAAGTTGGCCGAAGATCCAAGCGAATTCGGTGAACAGTTTACTTATCGATTGAGCCAGTCAATTAGCCGCCTAGATCGTGCAATTCAACGCCTTTAGAAAATTTGGAAGAAATGACATTGTTCAACAAAATTACGGTGTTTTGTCCTGAATTCGAATCTCACCTTTAAATTTTTCTACCACATCAGGTTTTAAAAATATGCCATCCCAAAAATGTTTAGGGCAACCATTAATTTTTAGCGCTGATTTCGAATTCAAATGCCGATTTTAACTACATTGTACTCAAACTCAGAAATATTCGTTTTTCCTTTTTTTGTTACGAACCGTTTTAGCATAAATTTGTCATTGTTTCTTTTAAAGTTAATGTTATGGCAGGTAAAGACTTACAACTAATGATGTTAAAGGACTGTAGGTCCCCTCTGTTCCTAATAACATTACTCGCACACAGGAATGGTTGAGAGTTATAAGTCACTAGGCCCTAGTTCTCAACGGACTGTTGCGCCTCCTTATTTATTTATTTTAAGTACAAACCATCAGAAGATCTTTCAATATTGGCAGATTTTTCGCAAAAAAATCTAACCTATTTTCTATCAGCCATGTAAACTCCCAAATTTATCTGTCAAAAGTGAAAAAAAAAATTGGCAGCTAATCGTCGACAATTTTCTGTCAAAAAACACTTCTTTATTTTGGGCAGGTTCGATATAAGGGACTTGAAAGTTAGGAAAGATTTTAGTATATTATTGGCCATCTGCCGAAAAAATTGCCTTTCGTTTAAGACAATTTTATTGGAAAGTTGATTCGAAAGTTAATCAACAAAAATCTCACGAACTATCACCTCAAGACCACTTACATATGTCAAAATGACAGCTGACGATGTTTTTTTTTTATTTAGTGAAAATTGAACTTAATTATTCTGTAATTGACTTAACATCTGCACAACTCCATTTAAAGCTTTGTTTAAAAGGGTTTCTTGTCAAATTTGAAAAGGAATAAGTAATATGTCTTTACAATACAAAAAACACTTCCTGGCGGACTTGTGGCTTCCCTAAGTAGTGTTTTGTAGAATATAATGTTTTTGATAGTTTTTTTCACGATCAACTTAAGGTGGAGGTTAGTGAAGTAAGGTTCCGAGTTTGAAATTTATGACACTTGAACAAACTGACTAGTTAGTTGGCTTTGTCAAAATTAAGATTCAAAGAATGCAATTGACTGCGAATGAAGTCTCCTATGTTGAGCCTGCCAATTTTCACTTAATAGTAAAATTGTCAAATGTCATCTAATTGGAAGACTTTTGACAATTCAGACAATATTCGAAGTTCTTCCAATTGTTTGCACTTAGCTTCAAGCTGAAGCATAATGTATGTTTCCAACACATTTCAAGTTTCTATATTTTCGAATAAAACTAATCTGTTTATTGTACTTACAAAAATATACATTTTAAACATATCTGTCATAACAACGTTTAATAATATTAGTATACCTCACAAATATTTACATTTTAATCAAAACATAAACATTTACCTTAAAATTTTTAATTGATTTAAAACTACATAAACAAATAAAATGTCAGCATACCTCATCAAGTGTCCCTCACTGTATCATAATAGCAAAGTAATCTCTCATACATCTTAACAATAATTCTGTATTTTTTCTTTTGAATATTTGTTGTTGTCTTAACATCAAGCTGTGAGCTGCTTGTGGTAGTTCAGTATCAGCATTGATTGTTTGAACAATTACCCACTTCACGGGAAAATGCCACTAGTGAATTTTACGAATGAACAATAAAATTGTTTACCTTGATTTTGTATACTTTATTCTTTACTTTTAACATTTTTCTCACAAATCTAAAAGACAAATTGCAGATGGCTTATTTTTGATCTAATTTTATTTTCTCTTGTTCTAATTACAGGTTTGATATCTAATTGCGAAAAAAATAAATAAATTCAATAATACCCAACAAAAAAAATAAGAACTTATCATCTTCAAAACGAGAGCTTCAGGACCTTCCAAGTGCTGAAGTGTACAAACAATAGAACACAAAACAAAATATATTCTATTCCGATACAAAAATGGGTGACAATATTATTGGTTCAGCAAGTTTCCTGCATTTGGGAGATGTTGTGTCTTTGTATGCCGAAGGAAATGTTTCAGGATTCTTAAGTACTCTTGGGTAAGATAAAAGATCACACGTCAATCAAGATGACTTGAGATACGAGTATTTGAATTTTCTTTGATTTGTTTACTCTTTCAATTTCCCCATAGATTGGTTGATGACAGAACAGTTGTGTGCCCAGAAGCTGGAGACTTGAACTGCCCGCCCAAGAAATTTAGAGGTATGGTATTCTAAGTGTACTCTCGTATAGGTACCCTTCACCATTCACATATTATTTGTTATGTAAACAAATTTCAAAAAATCAGTACTTTTGTATATGAATTTATATATTTACACTTATATTCTAAATTATTAACAATTTTCAATGTTACAAACTTAGTTGAAAAAAGTTCCCTGTTCTCATTACGAACTTAAAACAAGCGAAACAAAACAAAAAAATAAATAGGTCAATGTTTTGATGAGCTTGAATGATTTTGTATTCGTTTATTTCTCGCACCATCAATAAAGCAATAAAAACACCAGGGGTCGTATCGTCGTCGCGAGTATAAACAAAAATCGTTATAAAAGGGGATGAGGACAGGAATATGTGTTATGTATGTTAACCTGCTGGTCTACTACTCACACTTTAAGAGAGAAGGACTGTTGGAATGTTTTTTGTTATGATGGGATTTTTTTTGGAATAAGCTTTATAGAAATTTTACATGTGATTATTACATTTTTCTTCGATTGAATTCATAAATTTTTGGACAAGATGTTAGATTGATTGGAACATAAGTTATTCGATAAATGTTTGTACCTAACTTTATGGATGATATCTTTTTATGAGTATTGTTATACTGTGGATATTGGAATGCCTCATTTACACGAAAGAATGTAATTTTTGAATGACAAGATTATAACAAAGAAGATATTGTTTGTTTGTTTGTTTGGACGCGCTAATCTCAGGAACTTCTGGTACGATTTGAGAAATTCTTTTAGTTCTAGATAGCTTATTAATTTAGAATACCTAAAGAAGGTTTCAAAATCGTTTTTTTTTTTTGTTTTCTTTTTGAGAGCTTCCACTGCGTGCGCTGCGGAGACTATTAAGGTTTTGCTAAAATAATGTGTGACAAAATTGGTCCCCTTTAATAGTTATAAAAAAAAGTCCGCTACACTGCATGTGTCTATCTTTTGTAGTTGGCTCACTTTAACCTTTTTTATGCTAACCAAATTGGTTCTTAACTAAAGCATGCGAATAACGCCGCGGGCGCAGCTACTTTTAAATATAGATACAAAGTTTTCCAATACGGACTCGACGACTTTGAATTTAATTTTGAACGCACTCTTTCACAAAGCATCGAATTGAATTTGCAAATTATTCAGTAGACTCAACATTTTCATCATGGTTAAGCGAACGGAGGAGCAACGTTTATACATTTTTAAAAATTTTCTATCGGAATTCGAAGTTAGTGACTGCAACTTTCAAAGTGTTAACTCCAACTTTCACTCAAATTAATACTTTTTTTTAAATAATTAAGATGTTCTTAGTTCGAATCTCGGACTTAAATTTTTCTATCACATCAATTTTTAAAATATGCCTCTTTAAAAATACTAAAAACAATGAAAAAAAACGGGGGTTGTAAGGCTAAGTTAAAACTCAAATATCTCTTAACAATACATTGTATCTTGATTTTGCAAAGTACAAATCTTTCTAGG
The DNA here is from genome assembly GCA_920104205.1 of Eupeodes latifasciatus. Lineage (NCBI taxonomy): Eukaryota > Metazoa > Arthropoda > Insecta > Diptera > Syrphidae > Eupeodes > Eupeodes latifasciatus. The sequence continues at coordinate 188,171,681 of OV049924.1, forward strand.
TAAATTTTAAATAATTTTAATCTTACATAGTTTCTGGACATTCTCATAAGTTATGCGTCTTTAATTGACTCCATAATATGATGTTTTGTTTTGTTTTTGGAGTTATTTTTTAGTGCTGATTTCGAATCCAAACTTTAATTTTGACTATTTGCTCAAGTTTTAAAAACAATTAGTATTTACGATATTTCAAAAACTTGATATAATAGAATTGTTTAGACGACACATTCGTTACAAGAACATTTCTTACATTTTGCCTTTTTCTGTTGAAAACCGTTTCACCAAAATTGGTTTAGCGTTTCTTTCAGATTTCTGTAAGACAGGTGTAATCTAACAACTTATGAAGATTTTTTGAATATTATATGAAATACTATAAATATTTCAACTGACTATTGAAGAAGGGGTTATAGATTTGGAAAACCAAACAAAAAGTATTGTCTGAAAAACCTGACACAAAAAAAGTAATGTCTTAAAAACCTGACGTGATGCATTCATTTTGAATTATGAATTATTATTATGGATTAAAATGAATGCCATTAAAACCGTTACAAAAGTGCAATTTCATTGCCAGTACAAAAGCCTTGTCGACCATTGTAACAAGTTAAGTGCAAAAATTTGAGTCTACATATTCATTGTGTGATGATGCCGGCAGATAACAGGTTTGTCGAAAAGTTCGATGCCGTTCGGGCTTCCTGCGTAGCAAATAATTCAAATTCATCAATTCAATGGGTTTCTCAAGAGTTGGGCATCGCTCAGACCACACTATGGCGTATTTTTCGCACGGATATTGGTTTACACACGTAAAAGATGAAGCTGCCTAAAAAATTGAAGCATTTGAGGCGACGACGACGTACGTTCTCCGATTGGTTTTTTTTTAAGAAGATGTGCCAAGATAATAAATTTCATCGCAAAATAATCTTCTGTGACGAAGTTCATTTCAAATGTTAACACTATTGGACCTATAAAAACGGAGATCATCACAAAAAAGCGGTGTTAGCGACTTTTTATGGTACATAACTTACGACGCGGACTTTAAATTTTTAGAACACCAAAAGAAAGAACTAAACATATTTCCACATTGCCCGTCTACCTAAATTGTTACTCTTGAAACTTTAAAAAAATATGATTTGGCAAAAAACGACTATGCTACTGTTTTCGTTTAAACTCTGCGACCTCTTTATTATTTTAGTTATAAGAAAATGTATACAATAATGCTAAAACAATTGATTATGAGATTATAATCTCCTGCACAGAACTTAAGATTCAGCATACTTTGATATTTCGTTAAGATGAAATGCAAAGTAGCTTGGTAATTAAATGTAGGCTCATAGCCAAGCTTTCTTCAATTCCCAAGCTTTTCGAAAGCATTTTCTGTAACTCTCTCTATTTCTATTATAGACCTATTTAGCTTCACGACAACATGACTTCTTAAAAGGAATTTGTGTCTAAAAATTTAAACGAAATCAAATGAAGTGGACGATATCACCACAGACTTTAGTAAAGTTTTTTGATGTTAACTATCAACGACGTTTTTAATATCATTGAAAATTCAACTGTCTCTGACATGAATTCAACGCTGATGCCATGGAAAAAAAATCGTATGCCAAAATTATCTTGACTCATTTCAGACTCGCTGCCACAAAAATTTATTAGAACTCAATCTTGCTAAATGATGATTCATAATATTCACCTGTAAACAGACTTTCATTCTGCAGGATTTTGTTTATTCTATTCACGACGTAGGAATTATTTGCGACACTCAGTTGTTTTCGAGCCCATTTTTATCATATTCTTAACAAGTCAACAAGGTCAACTCATCCTTTGGTCTAAAGAATTCTCGAACCCCTGTGTCACTAAATCCTTATACACCACCTTTTTTAGACTTCTCCTTGAATACTCTAGTCAAGTCTGGTCTCCCTATTGGATATCTCTACTTTTTGTTGGGATGCATTCTCACAAACACTCTCGTGTCGATCTTTACATACTTCAGAAAGGCATTTGCCAAATTAAGTCATGAATTTCTTCTTAATAAATTAATTAATATTGCACTTAAAGACCCTTGTGTAGATTTCATCATATCTTAAAGATAGATATCGTCACTTCTGGTGTACCTCAAGGCAGCCACCTTGGTCCATTGCTGTTTATTTTATTTATTAATGAGTGAAATTGGAATTTTTTTCAATTATTAACTCCATCAAAGCCTATATGTTGTATTAATTAAGTTGGAATAGACAATCCAAAACACATGGTTTTGTCAAAAGATTTTCCAGTGAGTTCCGTGATCTATATGTTCATAAATCAGGCCATTTCTTGAATGGGTGTCATACTATTCCGTTCATATTGTTAGAATAAAAGTATGCAATGCAGACTTTTAAGATTTCGTGATTGTTTTTTCCCCTAGCCTGATAGAATTACTTCTATACACTCAAAGGCCTCCCTTGATAAATCTCCCACCTCTTTCTGGTCACAGAGAGTATTTGCAATTATGTTTTATATCTGGTGTATTGAATGGAACGATTTCATGTCCTTCTATTCGTCAATTGTATTTCAATCTGAGTCAAGCTAGTTTAAGAAGATATGTACCCCTTGAAATTAATTTTAAAAGATCCAACTATGGCGCTAACATTCCTCTTAATCAATTAATCAGTAAATTCAACAAATTCTCTTTACTCATTGACTTTATAAATGAAAATAGCAAATCTGCAAGCTTTAAATTTAATTTGTTTGCTATAAGTTGTTGAACTAATGTTAATTTTAAGTTTAAATTTAAGTAAATAATGTAAACCTAACGTTAGCATTTAACGTATTTATTAATATAGAGCTCTCACTCTTAAAGAATTTAATCTATACAACGCAGATTTCTTCGATTGGTGATGCACGGTCTTCCTTGGGATGATAATCTATTCTTAACACCTTATAAAGATTGTTTAAGACTTATTAATTATTAATTTGCAAATCCATCTAAAACGCCGCGAAGTGGCTGATATTCTCTTTCCACACCAGCTTTTGGCAGGGACCATAGACTCACCATTTCTTCTAGAAAAGATTAAAAATTATTTATACTAATCCGCGAAATGTCAGACAAGTTCCTCTCTTTTGCCTTCCTCATCGTCATACAAATTACGGCCTTTTTGAACCTATCTCAAGAACGCTGCGCATACCTAACACCGCACATACCACTTTTAACTTCCATATCAGTCCTTCCTCGCTAGGAAACAACCTCTACAATTCGCTCTTAGATTTTTGTTCATCAAAAACTAATGGGTGGGCATTCAGGTCCAAGCCTATACATAACATTAAACTAACAAAAAATTGATTTAAATCTAGGTTTAAGTCTTTTTCGTGTTAATATCTTGCATGAAGCGTAAATAAATAAATAAATATTAACTGTTAAAATTTAAGATCTTTAACTTTATTTAAGTTTTGAAAATCTATTAGAATCGAAGACAACAGCAGCAAGAAAAACAAATCTTTTCTATTTTTGCACACAACATTTTAACTTAAAATATTAATTAATCTCCTTTCAGATTGTCTTATAAAAGTATGTCCTATGAACAGATATTCTGCACAGAAACAATTCTGGAAAGCAGCCAAACAAAGTGGTAGTTCTAATACTGATACGAATCTCTTAACACGGTTGCATGTAAGTTTTTTTTCCATTCATTACCAAAAGTTCAATAAACATTTTATTTTAATTTTCAAGCATGCTGCCGAAATTGAAAAGAAACAAAATGAAACTGAAAACAAGAAACTCCTCGGCAGTTCTGTACAATATGGAAGTGTTGTACAAATGCTTCATCTCAAATCGAACAAATATCTGACAGTCAACAAACGCCTTCCATCGCTACTCGAAAAGAATGCTATGCGAGTCTATTTAGACGCAAATGGCAATGAGGGTTCATGGTTTTACATAATGCCCTTCTATAAGCTACGTTCGATAGGTGACAATGTGGTTGTTGGCGATAAAGTGATATTAAATCCTGTGAATGCAGACCAACAGAATCTCCATGTAGCTGCCAACTATGAGTTGCCTGATAATCCTGGATCCAAAGAGGTTAATGTACTGAATTCGTCAACATCATGGAAAATAACACTCTTCATGGAACACAAAGAAAATCAAGAGCATATTTTGAAAGGAGGCGATGTTGTGCGCCTGTTCCATGCCGAACAAGAGAAATTCCTAACCATGGATGAGTATAAGAAACAACAGCATGTATTCCTGAGAACCACTGGCAGAACAAGTGCAACAGCTGCAACTAGTAGTAAGGCTCTGTGGGAAATTGAAGTTGTCCAACATGATTCTTGCCGTGGTGGAGCTGGCCATTGGAACTCATTGTATCGCTTCAAACACCTCGCAACCGGTTATTATCTAGCAGCTGAACTCGATGGTGATACTAGCTTTGAAGATGCCTCTGATAGTGGAATGAGAACAATGGGTAAGAATTAGGAGAACACCTAAACAAACAATAAAAATTAATACAATTACTATTGCAGATAAATCCAAAGGAGAACAGTTCCGTCTAGTATCGGTTCCTTATTCAACTGAAATAGCTTCAGTATTTGAACTGGATCCGACGACAATGACAAGAGCCGATAGTCTTGTACCGCAGTCGAGCTATGTCCGCTTGAGACATTTATGTTCAAATACCTGGGTTCATGCAACTTCTATTCCAATCGATATTGATGACGACAAACCTGTTATGTCCAAGGTTTGTCCTCACAGATATTTCTCTGTGATTCATATTTCAAACTTGATTTGATTTACAGGTTTGCTGTTCTGCTATCAAAGAAGATAAGGAAGCTTTTGCCCTTATTCCTGTTTCTCCTGTAGAAGTTCGTGACCTAGATTTTGCCAATGATGCCTGCAAAGTATTAGCAAATGTGACATCTAAATTTGAAAACGGAACGATTTCGGTAAATGAAAGAAGAGCCCTTGTGTCTCTTCTTCAAGATATTGTCTTTTTCATTGCCGGCATGGAAAATGAACAAAATAAAACCAAAGCACTCGAATTGACAATCAAAAATCCAATACGTGATCGTCAAAAGCTTCTTCGTGAACAATACATACTTAAGCAATTATTCAAAATTCTCCAAGGACCTTTTCAAGAGAAAGATGGCGAGCCACCATTTCTTCGATTGGACGATTTAAGTGATCCCAAAAACAGTCCATATAAAAATATATTTCGTTTGTGTTATCGAATTTTGAGACTTTCTCAACAAGATTACCGAAAAAATCAGGTGAAGATTGTTTTCTTTTATTTGTATTTAATATAATCATTAAATTTTTAGGAGTACATTGCAAAACATTTTGGACTGATGCAAAAGCAAATTGGTTATGATATCCTAGCTGAGGACACAATTACTGCATTATTGCACAATAATCGAAAGCTACTCGAAAAACATATTACAGCTTCAGAAATTGAAACATTTGTTGGTTTAGTTAGGAAAAATATGCTTTGCTGGGATTCCAGATTTTTGGATTACTTATCTGATTTGTGTGTATCAAATAGAAAAGCAATTGCTGTAACACAAGAATTAATATGCAAAAGTGTACTGAGCTCGAAAAATGCTGATATTTTAATTGAAACTCATGTCAAACGATCGCCAGTGAAGAAACAAGCCAATCAAGATATTCCTTTGGAGGAAACTTTGCATGAAGATAACGATAATGATAATTTATTGGTAGAAATCAATGACGATAATACGGTGATAAGTTCGAATAATTATGAAATTCACTTACAATGGAAAGGTCAACCGGTAAGTAAGATAAATGTATTTATTATTATTATTTTTTATTAAAATATCGAAACAGAGTTAGCTGCTAGGGTTATCTTACGAGGATTATAAGTTATTTTTTTTTAATTTTGTCATTATATTGTAAACTAGATTTATATTATCGATTTTGATGTTTTTTAGAAGAAAATGCAAGTTTTTGTTTGGTAGTTTTGAACAGGTTGATGAGACTTTTGACGAGGTGAGGAGATCAGGCATTGAGGGTGGTGTTATTGTCTTCACAAAGATAATAGTGTTGTTGAAGAAGAAATTGGCCTTAAACATATCCCTAGAATTACTTAATTAAAAAGATTGACAAACTTCATTTAATTGCCTTATAGATCTAAAAATCGGCTCATTTTTACTTGCCCTGTCCAAAGATCCAAATAGACACGCAAAGCTCTTGACGGAATATAAATTAGTATTATTAAGGGCAAAAATGGAAAATGTATGTGATAACAAAAAATATTTCGCACAAGCATTGTACCATGAATATTTCTTCTGGATTCGAGAGACTTACATAATACTTAGAAAAAAACATCTTGTTTTTGTAATCTGGGGAGGTCCACATCATCATATAAAATATGTATCTAGTAAACCATTTTTGAACCTTTTTGCAAACGATCAGAGTACGTTCTAAAACCCGGAATCCAAATGACATCCGCATATTCCAATATAGTTGGGCATAGTAATGCGTAAGGATCACTGAAATCAACACAATTTCGTTTTGTAAACCCTGCAACTGAGTTAGCGCTTCCAGTTACATAAACCAAATGACTTTTAAAAGAAAAATGTCTTTCCAATATAGACCTATTTTTTTATGTTTTCTACACAAAATAATACATTGGAGTTCGTGTTGTTAAAGCTTATGTATATATTCAATTTTAGACCATTTACCATTCGAAGAAATGATTTAGGTCGTCCTGCAGCAGTTTGCAATCGTTGGGTCAATTCATTTTTAAGAAGAGTTTCAAACCATGAGCGTAAAGAAGATATTGAGAATATGCTATCACTGCAGTTATATCATTTACAAAAATATTACAGAAGGCTTCCTTGAGGAACACCTGAGCTGCATTGTATAAATGTTGAAAAATGGTTATTTATTTTGTGAGATCTTCCCATTGGATAAGATGAGAACCAATTAAAGAGAGCAGAATAGAAATCATAAAGTTTTGGTATGTAAATAGATGTGGACTGATCCACCGAATCAAAAACTTTACTGAAAACGGTATATATCGGATCTAGTTGGTTCTTACCTTAAACCCATAATTTGAGAAAAGACCTAATTTAGTTTTTGTAAAACGACCGAAAACAAAGCCATGTTTCGGCTGGTCTTTTTCTCACGAATCCGTGTTGCTGTTTGTAAATGAGATTATTACTAAAAAATGCTTCACTCTCGAAAAAAACTTGTTCAAAAAGTGTAGTTTGCTGTTTTGGCCTTGTAAGAAATGAATTATTCTGAAAAGTTTCAATATGGTATATAAATGGTTCAATTAAAGCATTTCTACACTCTTTTAATACTATCGCTAGAATATCATTGGAACCAGATCCATCTTTGAGCCTTCGTCGGTGCATACTGATACTGTCGGTTCACAGGTTAAAGGTTTGTTGATTAGCAAATCCTCTCTACTTGAAAAGGAGGTTGTAAATAGATTGCTGAAGTCTAAGCGGGGTGTTTTTCTGTAGATTCACCGCACGCTTGTGTGTTAGGAGATATAATTGCCAAGCTTAGTTTGTTGCTTACATAATAATCTGTAAGTTTTTAAAAGGTGTACCAAGGATGGCTAAAGTTTGTATTATATTTCTTTAAAATTTGAAATTACTTCGTCAATATTAGTAAATGCTTATGTATCAGAAATTACAGAAATGGTTGAGTACAACTGGAAATTAAGTGTTGTTGTCTGTCAAAAATAAACTCTTTGGTTATGAATTCCAATTTTGTTTATACCATGCTCTCAGACAATTTAGGAATGGGCAGGTTCAGCCGACATAAGGGACTTGAAAGTAAGGCAAGTTTCTTGCATCTGATTGGCCAGCTGGCAAAAAATTGCCTTTCAATTAAGGCAACTTTATTGGAAAGTTGACTGGAAAGTTAGGCAAGAAAAATCTCCCTTACTATCAAGTCAAGTCAACTTATGTCAAAATGACAATTGATCATGTTTTTTAATTCAACTAAAAGCTGAACTTTATTACTCAATGATTTATTTATTTTCTGCACAACTTCATTTAATGCTTTCTGTAAAAAGGTTCCTTGTAAATTTGGAAAAGAAATAAGTAATATTTTTTTAAAATACAAAATACAAATCATGATGGACTTGTAGCTTGCCTGAGGAGTGTTTTGTAGAAAATAATGATTTTGGTAATTTTTATACTATGAACTTGAAGTAGAAGTTTGTGAAGTAAAGTTCTGAATTTGAAATTCATGACACTTGAAAAACTAACTAGTTGCCTTGGTCAAAATTTACGTTCAAAGAATGAAGTTGACTGCAAATGAAGTCCCTTATGTTGTCTGAACCTGCCCAATGTCAGATAATTTAGAAATGCCATTAGAATTCTCAATTTTATTTTTAGATCCCTATTTTTGAATTGGCACAAGATGAGATATTTTTCATTCACATAGGAATATACCCTCCGATGGAGATTGATAACATATGCAATACAAAAGATAGCATAGAGACTTAGCACAAAAGCGGGTATGCCATTGGCTCCAGCTATAGTTTCTTGCTTTATAGACTGGAATTCTGAAAACATATACACTTTGTGTTACATGAGTAGGGACAAGCGTTTTTTTGTTGTTTATTTGACGATATTTTTCAAACCCTTAGGTTTTTGGAGAAACCCAAAAGTTGAATAAATGAGATACATATGTATTTAGTTTTCAGTCTTCAAAAAGGAAATTCGAAATATTTGTATTGGTTTTTTTATGACTGATTTGGCTACCGTGTCCACCTTATCACTAATTGTCACTGATTTCTTCATGGCCGCAATATTTTTAAGGTTTCAGAATGAGATGGTTACGTTTTATTTCTACTATGTATTTCAATAGAGTTTGAGATGTATAATATGGCTTTTATAGTAGGAAGCCTGTCGAAAAATACAATCATTTTTCTTTTCTGCTAGAGTGTTATCTTTGTACATAGCAAATACTTCAGCATGATGTTTGGGTTGGTAATAGTCCTTTTAAAAAAAAACGGAACTGGTTTCTTTAATCACAACAAAAGATATGTAGGTGTCTGCTTTGGATGCATCTGTAAATAGTAGTTGTTCTCAACCAAGGGCTTTGTATTTGTCGGAGATATCGGAAAAGAAAATTGTTAGTGGTAGAGATTTTTGGATAATTGTTAAGATTAGTGTTTATAGTGTGGTTTGGGAATTGCCAGGGTAGTTAGCTCATCCTTGACATAAAGTTGATTGAATTTCTTGACATCTTTCTGATTTAAAATCTTCTTAACTTCTCGAAGATATAATTTTTAAAATTATGTTTGATCTTAGAAAATCGACTCTGTCCGTTTAATGAGGAAGTCCAGCTTTGGTGAGTATCTTTACCATTTGTTGTTGAAAGTAAGGCTGTCATACAGCTTCCGGCGCGGCGGCAGCGTGATATAGGGTTGTGACAAATCCCAAAGAATTTACCATAAATTGGTAAACCATACTCAAATTTCGATAATTATATAGATCTAATTAAATCTATAAGAGTGTCAATGTTGGCGTAGCTATTTTTTAAAATAAACATAAAAAATACATAATACAGCAAACATGGAGACATGGAGACAAGCAACACAGCATCTATACTATTTTTTAAGCTCTTTCTTATATAAATACAATGGTTCTTAAAATGAATGAAATATTTGTATACAAGAAGGATTTATATTGTGGTCTTTATAGTACTATATAATATAGCATAATTTTTTTTTTTGCCTTTCTTAAAGAGAATTACCTTTTCTAAAACGTTTTCCTACAGAACCCAATAACCACACATCAAAATGATACTAAATGAAAAATAATCATTTAAACTATATTATGTTTAATACTGAAGGTATTTTCATGCAAAAAAATGTCAACCCTTACCTGATAGTGCGATAGCTCAGAAGCATGCATAATTTTCCACATCATTGGGTCAGGAAGAGTAGTTTATGGATGCCATAGAAAAACGACCTTTGCATTATTTCTATGTCATTTAAAAAGAAGTCAAAGCTATTTAAATACCTACATAAAAGTGTGCAACCTTGCAGGCGAGATAGTTATTGTATAGATATTGTATAACCTCAAGATCAAAGTTAAGGATTATTTTTTTTTTAATATATTCTTCAAAAGTCAAGAAAGTAGTTAGCTTATAGGAAGCATTAATCTACGATCAAAGGCTCATCATAAGTTCATGTGTTAGATGTTAGTAAAGAAAATATTACAATTATAGCTTAACACACGCACAAAATTAAAAAAAAAAAAACATAATCATGCCTATTACCGATGTCGTCTCGTTTTTTCGACGACTCTCGTTTTCTTTGTCGTGTCGTTTTTTAAGTGGCATTCCATAACTTTTTCGACGCGACTATTTTGTAGCAGATTTTTAAACGATGAAAATGTGCCCGAGATCTGTCAAACTGAAATCAAATTCTAAATCATTTCATTACTCGATATTCACCAAATGTGTTTTTATTAAATTATTACCAAATAAATAAATTATTAAAATGATAAGTGTTGAAATATGTTACAACACAAGCAGCGATAGTGACAATGATGAAGAAGGTAGAGAGCGAAATATTGCAAAGGCACAATTAATTGCACAATTAGGACAGTGAAGCGGCGGCATCTGCATTTGCATTTGTAGCCTGAATTTGCTTTGACTTATGTATGTCCGGATGATGAAGACGTTGAAGTGGTTGGGAGCTGCGATACACCAATTGCATTTCCACTCGGGCCTCACCATCGTTTTATATTTAAGTAGATTTGCAACAGCATCCTCAAGCGCAGATAGAATGTGCAATTGTTTTGGCCCTCCTCTATTTCCTTTCACTTCTTTTTTGTTGTTCTGAACAATTTTTTTTTACTTTGAATTCAAAGTCAGCCCAAACCTGAAAAAGCAAATATTAAAAATGTGTTAATGTAAATAGAATAAACTGATTCAAACCTTTTGCCAACCTTCACCATCTCTTATTGGAGGACCTTTGCTGTTGAGTTTATCAGCTATTACATTCCATTCTTTTTTAAAATCGGCTTTGTTCATACATTTCAAAAATCCCCTAGCCAACTGCTCGTTGCTTTCCATCAGCTGGACAAGCGCCTCGAATTGGTTTTGGTTTGTTAATTTTAACTGAAAATGTGCAAAAATATTTATTTTTTATTTATCGCAAATAAAGTACTAATAAATTCCATAAAATAAATTATTTAGCAAGGAAACTTACAGTTTTGCGAACTTCCATTTCTTCGTCGTGAGCAAATTTTCAAACGAGAGATACCGTCGCGTCGTTTTTTGTCATTGTCGTCGTTTCCTTTCGTCTTACAGAATGCTGAAATAAAGCGTTTAACACACTTGACGTTTACACACGACAACAAAACGAGTGACAAAAGTTGAAAACGACTTATGGAATGCAGATTGTGTCGTGTCGTATATTTTGCTGTCGTTTACGACATCGGTAATAGGGGTGAATAAGTATGAAAAAATGAACTAATAAAATGCAAAAGACGTTTGCTATACTGAAGCACTAGTTCAAAACAATAATTTGAATTAAACTTTAATAGAGTTAAGGTTATATATTCTTGGCATTGTTAGTTCTATTGGAGTCAGCATGTAGAAATTATTCAAATGTACGAAGATGATGAGCTCCGCCTCTTTAATTCAAATGAATACAAGATAATAAATAAGGTGTACAATTTCACCATTAATGAGTTGATGAAAAAATATTAAGTCATTTTTAATACGCGTTTGGTGGTAATTTGACCCAAGCTAAGTAGAAAAGGGGTAGAAAATCAAAAGCTTTAAATTTGAATAAATTTATTGCTAACTTGGTCAACAGCTTTAGAAAACTCAGTGCGTACACAGTCAACTTCATAACCTTGTTCTAAAGACCTTCAACATTTGTTTGAGAATGTGAGAAAAAAAATGCTACACTCTTGTTCAAAAAGTGTAGTTTGTTATTTCGACCTTATTCCGAAAAGTCTCAATATGAAGGTAAAGGGTTCAACTAAAGCATTTCTACACTTTTTTAGTACTATCGCTAAAATACCATTGGAACCAGATGAGCAATCATCATTTAACACTGTCTAGGACCGTATTCTCTGGCACAGGGATATGAATCAGCTGGTTTGCGAAAAGGAGTGTAAATTATGAAAATATAATTCATTAACTACTTAAGGGCTATTATAATAAATGAGTAGCCTTTTCGTGTGCCAAGGGTGGTTAGGTTAGGTTAATGGGCCGACGATTGGTCTTGTTACCTTCACACTTAGATCAGTGTAGATACATTATGATACCCTAGTTGAAAACCTATGATAAGAGACCCATGACAGATCTCCCAAACTCGTGGGTGTAGTTTCTGGTAGCTGTAGCAGGAAATTGTTTGTAGATGTCAGATGGCATATTCACTTAGCTGAGGAGAAGTTAACGCCACAGTTACTTGGACATGTTCCCCTACTTTACCCTCACAAGGTAAAACAGCCTTTGTCACTACCAAGACCTTAGCTTTGTAGACACTGCTGAAATTAGGAAGTCTGATAGAGTGGCTAGTGCCAGACTTTCTGAATAGAAACCCGCACCAACACCAGTATCTCATCTTTGAGCCTTTGTCGGTGCATACTGATACTGTCGGTTCACAGATTACAGGTTTGTTAATTAGCCAATCTTTTCTACTGGAAAAGGGGGTTGTAAATAGCTTGCTCAAGTCTAAGCGGGGTGTTTTTCTGTAGAATCACCGCACGCTTGTTGGTTAGGAGGTATAATTGCCGAGCTCAGTTTGTTGCTTATATAATAATCTGTAAGTTTTTTAAAAGGTGTACCAAGGGTGGCTAAAGTTTGTATTTTTTGATTTCTTCAAAGATAGACTTTTTACACAAACAGTTATTAATGATTTCGTAAAAAATTGAAATTGCTTCGTCAATATAAGTAAATGCTAATGTATCAGAACTTACAGAAATGATTGAGTACAACTGGAAATTAAAAATTGTACAAGCAATCAAAGGAATTACTCTGTTCAGTAAGATAACTTAGGTAAAAAAAATGTCCAAAGGGGGCTAATACTTATCAATATAAGTGATTCTTAATCTAGTTTTTAAAACAACAATAGCGTCAGAAGAAAGTTCGACTTTGAAAGTTTTTAAAAGAGTTTGTTTGCTGTAAGTGAGTAAGAAGAATTGTATCAAGAAAAGATAGTTCCAATTTTGAAGAAGAAAGAGAGTTCGCTATAAACAGACTAAACTTTTTGAAAGAATGTAAACGTTGAAAATGTTGAAAATGAAATTAGGTTTAGTATGTACTATAACCTTTGCACAGACTTGTTCAATTAATATTTGTAATGGAAAAGGTGTAGACGAAGAGAAATGTATATCTTGTATTGCTATGAGAACACCTCCACCTAAATCCTTTGCATCCAGAATGACGATCATTTCTGTAAACTTTGAACTCCTGATTGAAATGTTCTGTATCCAAGCCAAGTTTCTGTAAAAATGAAAATGTGGTTTGGAAATGATTGAGAGTTAAGAAAGTCGCCAGAAGTTTTAGTTTAAGTTTTTATTATAGAAGTTAAGTTAGGTATTTTGATTGGGTTGTATAAGAAACAGTTTGTCTTTTAAAATTAAAATTAAATAAAATTACATGTTTTACAAATATTCTAACACACTTTTTTTTAATTAAAAGAAATCGAAATCCATGGCAGAATTGGCAAGTTCATCATGTCAAGGTAGAACTGAAGAAGGTGAAATTCTCAACTACTATCGCCATCAATTAAATCTATTCTCGAATATGTGCCTAAATAGGCAATATCTCGCATTAAATAATCTCTCGCCACAATTAAATATTGATCTAATTTTAAGGTAAGTTTAAAAAAAAAAACATTTCTCATTCTTTAATTTAGTAATTTAAAACCAATATGTTTTGTATTTGAAGATGCATGGCAGATGAAACAATTCCTTATGAATTGAGAGCATCATTTTGTAGACTAATGCTGCATTTACACGTTGATCGTGATCCACAGGAGCCAGTTACTCCTGTTAAATATGCAAGATTATGGAGTGAAATATCATCGAAAATGTCCATTCAAGAGTAAGTTGATAAATAACTTGGATGTGTAGAATTTGTATTATCTAAATTGAATTTAATTTGTTTTAGCTATGATTATAAGAAACATCCCGATTGCAATAAGGAAGCAGTTCGTGCTAAATTTAATACAACAATTGTTTTTGTAGAAAACTATTTGTGTAATGTTGCAGTTAAGGCGTGGCTTTTCACTGATCAGGAGCAAAATAAATTGACATTTGAGGTAATTATATGTTTTAAAAGACTAAAATTCGTATTACCCTAAAAGTTGTCTTTATCAAAAAGAGAATTAAATTATTATTATTTTACAACCACTCTTACACCATTTCAAAACCTTGGTTGAATTTCAAACAAATATTGATACCTGAATTGAATTAAATATTTATTTAAAATTGTATACAAATAGTTTATTCTTTTAATGTTTATTTCAATACAATCGCTGAATGTAAACAAATTGAAAATTGTTTGTATGTTCCTTTACTTCTCAATATTACCTAAAGGAGAATGGGCGAACATACAGTCCGTAACATTAGAATAGCCTCACACATACTTTATCTTAAAATTAAATTTATTTGACCTTTTTTTCACGTGAACGTATACAAATGGGTACTGAGTTTTAATCTAGAACTCAATTTCTGTGACTTTGAGAAGTTACAACTGAATTGTAATAGCTAACTGAATTTTGTGAGCTTATTTTGTATGGAGTTACTAAAATTTGAATTTGTATGTGTAACATTAAAATAACCTCGCCATATTTATTTTTTTTGTAATTGTATGTTTATTTTATGGACTTAAGCCAATTATTTAAATACTTTTTTATACTTACTTCCTTTATGTTGAATAGCCTTAAAATGCGATGCTTTAGCGAATTGTACAACGATTTTAATAGATCTAAGGAAATAGTAGTCCAGACCAATTTTATACCTTTAATTACTTCCGTTCTGCTTCCCACATTATAAACCTTGGGTGTCAGACAACCGCATATATTTTCGATAATTTCTCTCTCGCGGCTTTGATGACATTCTAAAAATAACTTTTCTTTTCTTAAATCATAGCAGTAATAATTATATCCGTCCGGTCCATCCAGGTTAAACATTGTTTAGCAAAGGTTATATTGTCAGTTTCAGACGCTTTAGGTGTCTGGCATTTTTGATGACTCGATTCATAGTCATTCGGCTCTCTTCTAATCCAGTTTCATGTACTAACTTATTCAGAGTGTGTGGAATTAGATGCTTTTCTAATGACTTTATGTTTATCCTAGTTTATCTTAACTTGAAAGAATGGTGGAAGTACACCCTTTGTAGGTTTTTCCTTGCTATAAAGTGGTTAAAAAGTCCTTGCTCATGTTAAGCCTCTATTTTAGCAATTTACGTTTCACTTAATGATTTTTTTTGATTCATTTAAAAAATATGAAAAAATAGGTTATGCGGCAATTTTGGCGATTGACAAAGCCATCAAGATGAAAATGTGCTTCATCGCTTAGGATGATTTTGCTCGAAAAATAAGGGTCCATTTGTTGATGTTCAATAATACATTCAACGAACTATCTTCTCTGTCCATGGTCATTAGGCTTCAATTGTTGTGTTAATTGAATTTTGTAAGCATGAAGACACAGATCTTTGGTGAGTATACGCTGTAGAGGTTCTTGAAATTTGCAATTCTTGTCCACGACGTCGAATTGAGGTTCCTGGATTGTCAGCAACACTCTCACGCACTGCTTCGACATTCACATTTGAACGGCTTGTTTTTGGACGACCAGTGTGTTTGGCGTCTCCAACGGATCCAGTCAACATGAATTTTTCAATTAATCTCTTCACAGTTGACGAAGTTAAAACACTATTCCGACCATATTTTGTATGAAATTTTCGAACTGCAGCCGCCAAGCTTTCACTATTTTTGAAATATTCTTTAATAATAAAGACACGTTGTTCTCTCGTGTAACGCTCCATTTTTAATAACCCTATACTGTTAGCTGTCAAATTGCTTTTTTTTCAGGGTTGCCAACACTTCACTGCACAAATGGCGGCAAATTCAAATCTTGCGTTAATTTTGGGACACCCTTTATGATTTAGATCATTTAGATCGTTGTAAAAGAATTCTCCTAGGTAATTCTTGCGTTTTTGAACTAGAGCAGGACATGTACAGAGAAGGTGAAGAACCGTTTGTCATTTGAGAATACGCCTAGCCGCGTGGCGTGCTTTCCTATTAGACAGAGCTCGGTTATGACACCTATTATCAAGCTTATATGTGATCTGCTTAGAGATAGCAAGCACCTTGATCGCATTAAATCTAGTGTTGGCCAGATGTTTTTTGTGACCCGACACGTGGTGATGTTGTTCCACCTGGTGTTTGCCTTCTACATGGCCTTCTGCATTAGCAATAATTTACAAGTAACGATTGGTATGCCAGCATTTGCCAAACGTGGTAGAATGGATTGTACTGTACCGCTCCTGGCGAGTTCATCTGCCTTACAGTTACCTGGGATGTCTCTATGGCCCGGCACCCAGCAAAGGTGAATATTAAACTGTTGTGCCATCTCCATTAGAGATGATCGACAGTTATGGACTGTTATAGAGTTTGTAGAGACAGAGTCCAGAGATTTGATAGCGGCCTGACTATCTGAGAATGAGAAGCCAGGACAAGACTTCTTTTATCGCCAAAAGTTCCGCCTGGAACACGCTACAATGATTGGGAAGGCGGAATTAGAGACTTAATTTCAGTCGTTCAGAGTACACACCTCCACCAATTCCTTCTTTTGTTTTTGAACCGTCTGTATAAAAATATGAAGAAGTAAAAAAATGAGACAAAACACTGTTTATTATTTCCCGATAGCTTTTCAATGCTTAAACTTACAGGTTTAACTTTTAGGGCGTAGCAAAGTGAAGTGAGGCTTTTTTAATGTTGCTCTTATTTGTGAATATAAACGAAATTGGCTTTATAAAGTGCGTAAACCTTGAGAAATTCTTTAAAGTTCTCTTAATCTTTGAGAGTGTTCTCTTAACTTTTCTTTGAATAAATATTTCCTTATTTACAAACAAAAGAAGTATCAAAAATAGTAAACTGTAAGAAAGTTTAAGTGTGAGGCTATTCCGACCTGTTGAAAGGAAGAATTTTTGTGTGATATACTGTCTAGGATCCTAAAAATTATAGAGCATCCTATAAAATGTTTACGGCGGTTCTATTGAAAAGGCTAAAAATATGAATAAGCTACTGGATGAGTTCCAAGCTGGCTTTAACAAATTTTTAGACTTTTTATAAAAATGACAGTTCGCCTTCCTACAAGCACGCTAAACTATATGATAATACTGGAAACTGGTTTATCACAACTTTTTATGAAGACGCTTAAACATCAAGTAGACTACAATATGCCAAGTCTTTTACCAAGGAAATCGGCTCTACAAGACATATGTTTTAGACAGGATTGGTTTAAGAATAAATTTATTTAGCAAAAGATACTGAGGTTCTACTAAACATCAACGAACATATTACGTGGAAATCGACAATGTATCAAATCCAGGCTAGATAAAAACTTGAGACAGAGGTACAGTAAAAAAAACATCCAACTCACTACATGGGATGATTTATAGCAGGCTGAATCATAATCTCAACGAGAAAAACTACTTTCGGGATTAATTTACTATCAAAGAAATTTCAAACATGTTATACTGTTGAACCTAAACTTTTTCCACCATCAGGAAGAATTGACGCTTTTTTGTGAGATGTGCAATATGACAGAACGTGAGAATGATTTTTCTTTTTATAAAAGGTTTCCTGTTTTAAGAAAAAATAGGAGACACATACTGATGAATATGTTTAGATAATAAATGTAACTTAATTTGTTAAACTATATAGTGCTGACAATTTTTGCCAATCAAGCAGACGGCAAAGCCATGCTTTATTAAATGTTAACAATATTTGTAAAATATCATTAAAGTAAATAAAAATCAATACATTTTTACAATTTTTTTGTGTCCATACCCAAAAATGATAAACTAGCCTTTCCAACGTTGTATATTTTAAGTATGGATACAAGATGGATAATTATTAATATTTAATTAATTCAGTAAGAAAATTGAATTTGTATAGTAAAAAGCGAATTATTCATCAACCATTATGTTATTCGCTGTGATTAGCACAAGAGTTCCGTTATTTTTAGGCCTATTTGGTTAATCGAAAATGACTAAAACCGTCAATTTGATTGCATACTATTAAAATCAGTATTTGCTCTAAGTGCCATATACAGCCTAGAGCTAAGTTGTCCATCGACATATTTTAATTATAGGCAGCAGGTAGACCAAATTGCCCATTCTCCTTTGATTCAATTCAAAAATACAAAAATCAATTTAGAGAGTAACTGGAAAAAGAACATGCATCGTAACTAATTGGCTTTTGTTTTTTAATTAAAATAAAGAAATGGGTTTAAGTGCTTCTTTAAAAATAAAAAACTTATTTTAAAATTTAATGCCTCTTTATTATTATTTTTTTTAATTTGTATGTAAGAGACATTTTGATTTTGCTTTTAGGTTGTTAAACTTGCACGAGATTTAATCTACTTTGGATTCTACAGCTTCAGTGACTTACTGCGTTTAACTAAAACGTTGCTTTGTATTCTGGATTGTGTATCTAATAATAACACTAGTGCAAGTGCTCGTTATAATACTAATGATGTTGAATGTAAGTAATTTGAATTTTTATGTTTGCAATATTGTTCTTTGTAGACGTATGCATATGTATGTTTAGTTAGCATCATTTTAGGGTACGTACCTTTATCGGTATCATATTTCTTGACTTTAGGAATTTACTTTGTTATTTGTATTTCCACCTCCGTCGACCCTGCCTTGGTAAAATCGTAAACTTCGACCGCTGCGTAACAAGAGTACAAGCTGTACCAAATTTCCCTACGCTCTAAATTTCCAACTGGCTACTCAAAGTACTTTGGTGCTTATTTTCATATTTCAACGATCTGTACAATTTTCTTTACCAAGAAAATTTGCATAAAACTCAATCTAACCTAGTTAACGATCCCAAATCCTTCTTTCAGTTCAATGATCCTTGTCTTTCAATAATAAAACTTTCAATGATAATCTAACTATTCCATAGGCTATTAAAAACAATTTTTGTCAACTTGTTGATGAGTTTACTCCTGGCCTTGTTGCCATTTTCCTAAAAAAAAATGTTCCTCTTCTTCTTTATCAAAAGTTTTTCATTTTTCCTTATCTCGGGGAACACTTTAAAAAATTAAAATAGAAAACAGCTTTCATAATACTAATTCACAAAAAGAGACCGAAAGATGAGCAGAAAAACTATCAATCAATTCCTTAACTTTCTCATATCCCAAAAAACATTTGAAAGCATTTTATATGAACACCTCAGTTTCTGTTGCAGGTCCCTAAATACCCCATCACATCGCTTAAAAAACAGATATACCATCAAAAACCTGTCAAAGTCCGTTGCATTCACTGTAAGAGCCTTAGAAAACGGGAATGAAGTTGATATGATTTCCACTGACTCCAGCAAAGTTTTTGACAAAATTTCTCATAAGTGTGTAATCTTTAAACTCACCTGTTTAGGTTCTGCACCCTTTTCTTTTGAAAAGGATTACTTCTTACCTTTAATATCGTCAACATTATGTCCGATTTAGATACGCACATTCCAATGATATTCTAACAACTTCTGGTGTCCCCCAAAAGGTAGTCATTTACACCCTCTCCTCTTTATCTTTACAATTAACGACATTGACATCGTCATAAAACATTGTCGAATATCCGTTTATCAATCAAATTATTGCAACACATGAAGACATTAAATAATTCATAAGGCCAACTCTTCATCCAGTTTTGTTCAAAGATGGTCTAAAGAATCTTCTAACACTTAAATGACTTGATCACTTTACATGATGTTTATCCGACGTCTACTTGAATATGGGTCTCAGGTTTAGTCTCCATGTTAAGATATGTACATACATATAATTCAATTCCTTGCACTTCAATACCTTCCTTAGGAAAATACTTTATGTAGTTGTATAGAGTGCTCTTACTTTGCGTACTCGTATCGTAGTACATTTTTGTTCCGGTTCTGATTGCCATTTTATAGGGGTCGTTTTCCGAGGCTTCACGCGTCTCACTCATAACCTTTGTTGTTTTTTTTTTACTGTGACCGGGTCCTAAGCCTGACGACGCGACGCTGGCACTTGCCTCCAATCTGTTTTTCAAGTCATGATACAAAGTCAAGAACAGTGGCCGACGGTTACCAATGTAAGCACTTGATGTATGTATTAAAAAAGATACAGAGCGAGGCCCCAACTTTCTACAGCATCCAACTACTTTAGGTGGCACAATTTACCTTATATGGCCTAAAATTAATTTTAAGCTTATGAAATGATGATGTTGCTAAAGGCTTTATTGTTCAATCTTGTCTATAAATCGAACAGTGCGTATTTTTTTGGAATACGTTGTGGACGTTTGAGATTTTGGAAGAAGCTATAATTCTGAAGATTCTGCTAGATGTATGTTCATTTGACAACACGACTAACGTACAAGCATATACCTACCCCAAACACTTAACATCCAACGAAAATTTTGAGAAGCTTTTTCGATTTTTTTTTTATAATTTAATTTATTTTTTAGCTGAAGGCGGTGTTCTCCGTTCAATAGGTGATATGAACACAGTGATGACATCGCTCGCCCTTGGTCCAATTGGATCTGCTATGGCCACGCCTACAATTCAACAGCGAAAATCCATAAGCCAAATGAAAGAATATCCACTTGTGATGGATACAAAATTGAAAATAATTGAAATTTTACAATTTATTCTCGATGTTCGCCTAGACTATCGAATAAGCTGTCTACTATCGATTTTTAAACGAGAATTCGATGAGACTGAAACACAACCTACCGAATCTATGATAAATGCTCGTCAAAAAAATATTGATCTGGAATCAATTGGCATTCAAGCTGAGGGAATATTTGGCAGTGATGGTGACGTTGCCAATTTAGATCTCGACGGCCAAGGTGGTCGAACATTTTTGAGAGTTTTATTACATCTCATAATGCATGATTATCCACCGTTGGTTTCTGGAGCTCTTCATTTGCTTTTTAGACATTTTAGCCAGAGACAAGAAGTTTTACATGCTTTTCGACAGGTACGAAAATATTAAATGATAACGTGATATTTGGTAATAAAAATATAAATTACAGGTCCAACTTTTGGTTTCTGACAGTGATGTCGAATCATATAAACAAATTAAATCGGATTTAGACATACTTAGACAAAGTGTGGAGAAGTCAGAGCTGTGGGTTTATAAGTCGAAGGCAATGGAAGAGAATTCAATGGTGGTTCCAGGTAAGAGGTCTACAATCATTCTAAATTTATTATTAATTGAAACTTACTTTTTATCATTCTAGTTGATCGGTCATTAGAAAAATCACTCGAAACTACTCTCAGCTCAGAATACAGAGCATCGCTGAGCTTAGAACAACTTACAGAATATCAAAAAGTCAAAGACATTCTTATTCGAATGAATAAGTTTTGTGTAACCAGTGGTGAGTTATTGTACTTCTCTGATCAACTAATGTCTCTAGCTTAAATTCAAGGTTCAAATGTGAAGCCTCGCAAACATGAACAACGACTTCTGAGGAATGTTGGTGTCCATACCGTTGTATTGGATCTTCTGCAAAATCCCTACGATGAAAAAGACGATGTCCTTATGCAAGAGCTAATGTGTTTGGCACATGAATTTCTGGAGAATTTCTGTCTGGGCAATCAACAAAATCAAGTCTTGCTGCATGATCATTTGGATTTGTTTCTTAATCCAGGAGTAAGAAAAATTAATATTAAATATTCTTATTTATTAAAATAATATTTGATGTAGTCGATGTATTAAACAAACTACTATTAAACATTTCTAGCTTAGGTGGTGGAATGACTTCGAGAAAAATCTATGAAATGTGAGGCTTTAAATGTCTATTGTGTGTGCGTGTGTGTGTGTCTTTGGATTTGCTATATAAAAAAGAATGTACCCCCTTTATGCCTTTATTGGGTGTTTTCCGTAAGCCTTGTGTAATTGAATCAATCAAAAATACAGTATTGTTTTGTGTTATTATATACTAACTATTTTTTTGACCAATTTGGAATAGTTAATATATTGACATTATTTCTATGTGCTTCAAGTTGTATCCTTAAAAAATTCTTAAATATTAAAAATTATACTAAAATCGATACTAGTGAATGTAAAATTGAAAAATGTACGTTCCCAGATAAATCTTAATAATTTCATCGCTTAATTGGCTGTACTTACTTTTTAAATTAATCCAGTGAAATGAAGCGAAAAAACGGGTCAATCTAGAAATGAGAGATAGTAAGCTGGAAATTTGGTTATACCATCCTTTTGGTGTATTGTGTAAAAAGAATCATAAAATCTGTTGTCCGCGTCATAAATTATAAACCGCCAAAAAAGCGGTTCCATGGTGTTAACACCTTTTGCTAAAATTAACAATACTTAATTTGTTCATATTCTCAACCGTTCAAGAGATTGAGGGAAAAAAACGTGCAACATTCAACACTTTTTTTTAATTGAATTACTGATGAAAAAATTAAAGCATGTGTGCTCCTAAATGAATTCCTAAGTATGCAATGTCCACTACTTTCTGCAAAAACAGTGTGGACCACATCTTTTCTTCGAATCACAAAATATCATTTTAAGTAATTCATCTGGAGCTAGTGCTACCATTTTAGTAATTTGCTCCAGATATACATTTGTAAGCACACAACCCCAAATCAGGTCTTTCCCTAATAAAAGACACTATTTATATTAGATAACTAGTTAAGCTTACACATTTTAAATACAAACATTTTATAAAATTTTATGCTTGACAATTTTGGTAAAGGTATTAACACCCTTTGATAATCACAAAAAAGTAGGTATTTCTACTTTTGACGGTCCATAATTTACAACGCAGACATCAGATTTAATGAGACTTCCTGCAAAATTTTTAGATCACCAAAAGTAAGGTGTAACCAAATTTCCAGGTTACTCTATCTCTCATTCTTAAATGAAACCCTTATTTTACAGAAGTAATAGCTTTTTATTTTGAACTAAAAACTAATATTTGGAAGTTGAGGAGGGGCGATACATGAAAAAAATCGATTAAATTATTAAATTAACATTTCAAAAATATGCCTGTTAATAAATATCATTATTTATCTATTAAAATTTTATTTAATTTAAGTTTGTAACTGAGCGCTCAGTTCGTCTTACTTGTGTTTCGAATGTACACTCTTGTGGTTTAATGTATAATCGATCAAGGTCTCAGAAAATCTTTTGTTTTTCAAATCTTAATTATTAACCATTATAGTATTTTAAACAATAAATGTTTGTGAAAACTTTAAACGAGTTTTTCTCAAAACGATTTTTTTAAATTGGTGGGTAGTTGATTTTGTATTACATATTGTAACTAGAAGACAATTATATGTTTTATGAACACGCACAATTTATTTTTTTTTTAATTCAAATCACCGTTGGAGAAGTGAGAATGCCCAAAAAATGGCAACAATAAATGCATTAATTCCTTCCCAGTAACAAAAACTTTTAAAAAAACGGTCAAAATTAACGCGGCTACATGTATCGCCCCCTTATAAATAATGTAAAAATAAAAAAGATTTAACTTGAAAGTATGTAGATCACAAAAGTTATTAGTGACTTATCATACTAAATAGTTTCCAAATTTGTTTTTTGGAAATTAAATTCCAATCAGAGATATTGACAGAAACTCAATTTCTAAAGTTCAAGTTTTCTCCGAGCAGACATTTTGATTTATAATTTTGTCATCGCATCTGCTATTCATTATGACAGTGCTACAACGAATTTAACTAACAATTCGTTCAAAATTTATTTCTATTAGTGAGTTATATTTACTGCCCGCCCAGTTCGTATGATTTAAGGCTCTGGGCTAGGGCCTACTTTACATTTAAGGAATATGCAAACAAACATTTTTCATGGTAACAGCATGTACTCTTTTTGGCCTCAATAAACGCTTAAGCCATTTTTTCCACCTCAATCTCAATACTCACAAAAGCCCTATTGACATCGAGCTGATTTCTTTCGATTATGTCAATGCCATCAGCATATGCGAGTTTCTACTGTTGAAATTACATGACAGCACATCACCTTGTCTAAAGCCTTTTTTGACGTCCCTTACAGGCCTGAGCTCCTAATATGTCGTAGAAGCCCTATAAAGTGTTCACTAAGTAGTTCAACCTAACTGAAACTGTAAACGCAACCGTTGATTCCATCTCAATAATTCCTACTATGCCATGCCGTCTGGATAAAAGGAGAGGGGCCTCAGTGAAAACATCCCCCTCTCTCGTTTGCTACCCCAACAACTTTCCACAGGGCTTGAAACCCAATATCCACATGAGGTACTAAGCATCCGATATTCTCTGCGGGCAGGTAGGAGTAGAAATAAGTAGACTGGTGGGTTTTGAGAAAAAAAGCCAGGAAAAAGAAATTCCTACTTTTTTAAGTACTTAAAAATTAACATTCTTTATTTTTTAAATTTATTTTTTAAGTGTATGTTGGGGTTTCTCTTATAAGACTCCATATAACATAATCTGATATCATTATATTTTGTTGTATTGACCCTGATACAGATGTTCAAAATCCAGAATGTTTTGGAGAAAATGCTCACCCTGCTCCTCCAAATAGGCACACCATTGAGCATATGCACTTTAAGGGTCATTCGACAGTTCATTATTGATTCAAGCTTCATGTAATTGTCAGCTCTGTTTTTGTCAAGAAAATTTTAAAATACAGGCGTAAAGCAATTACAAAATTTCAGTATATATTTACTTACTTACTTACTTAAGGTGGCGCTACAGTCCTGTGTGAACTAGGGCCTCACCCAACAAACTTCTCCATCTAGCTCGGTCCCTAGCTAGATGTCTCCAGTTTCGCGCTCCGAGTTGGGTGAGGTCACCTTCCACTTGTGCGCGCCACCTGATTCGCGGTCTTCCTCTACTGCGCTGTCCTGTGGGTGTGGATTCGAAGACTTTCCGGGCCGGAGCATTGGTTTCCATGCGCTCTACGTGACCTAGCCATCTTAGTCGTTGGACTTTTACCCTTCTTGCTAAGTCTACGTCGCTGTACAGCCCGTACAGCTCGTCGTTCCATCTTCTCCTCCACTCCCCTTCGATGCATACGGGACCGTAGATCACACGAAGAATCTTTCTCTCGAAACGACCCAAGGTGCTTTCATCCGCTTTTGTCAAAGTCCATGCTTCTGCACCGTATAGCAGGACGGGGATGATAAGGGTCTTATATAGCGACACTTTGGTCCTTCGAGAGAGAATTTTTCCACTCAATTGCTTTCTTAACCCAAAGAAACAGCGGTTAGCAAGAGAGAATAGTATATATTTAATGGTTTCAAAATCTTGTCGAAAAGGTTAAACGAACTATTTCGTAAGGCCTAATTAAATTTATGTGTCATGGAGGCAACAAAACATTCTTAGTCTCCACTATTGGGTCCCAATTGATATTTTGTTTTCTCAGTTAAACTTTATAATGTTGGTTGTCAACTATTTAATTTATTTATTTATCATTACAGAAATAAACTTTCAAAAAAAGATGCTTTTATATAATCCGCCATCTAACGTTTTTTTTTTCAACTAGTGCTTATTTCGTGAATAGTAACACTAAGCTCATGTCTGATTTGACAGATAATTGGTTTTATCCTTTCGCTGAACGGATATGGTTGTGTATACATACGCTTGAACAACGCTGGCAACAACGCTTAGAGATCTTGGCGGGTATGTAAACAAGCAAAATTGTCACATTTGGGACACAGAAAACCCACACGCATACATTGAAAAGCCGATACACCCAAAACGAGTCACTGTTCGGTGTTTTGGTCCAGAGGCATAATTGGGCCATTTTTCGAAAATGAGTAAGGAGTGGCCGTTACAGTCAATGGCGATCGTTATCGGGCCATGTTGAACGAATTCTTGTTCACAAAAATTGAAGAGGAGGATATTG
The DNA here is from genome assembly GCA_920104205.1 of Eupeodes latifasciatus. Lineage (NCBI taxonomy): Eukaryota > Metazoa > Arthropoda > Insecta > Diptera > Syrphidae > Eupeodes > Eupeodes latifasciatus. The sequence goes on from OV049924.1 coordinate 188,197,726, forward strand.
GCAACATTTGGTTTCAACAGGACGGCTACGTGCTACACAGCCGAAGCTACACTCGATGTTTTGCGCCCCTAAAAAAAGTTATTTGGTATTTTTAAATACGCAGATTGAAAAAATCGCCATCTAAACAACAAATTGTTGACCTGTTTATATTGAATCATAAGTTTTATCATTCTACCACGTTTGGCTACCAATCGCTATATGTAAGCTTTTGCTAAATCTAGATGCTTCAAAGAAAACACACATCAGGTGAAATAACATCACCACCTGTCGGGCCACAACAAAAATCTTGGGTACCCTAGATTTAAAGCGCTCAAGGTGCTTGCTATCTCTGTGAAATAGATAAGCATATTCTTAAATGACTTTTGCAGAAACTGTATGGACGAGGAAGAGGAGAAAACGGTTCCTTACCTCCTCTATACCTGCCCTGCTCTAGCTTAAAAATCTAAACGATTTCTGGGACACTTAACTTTTCGTAAGTAAATCCAATTGGTTTAATTGAACTCAGAAGAAGGCCTTAAGATTCTTGAAGTATCACAATAGGCCAAGGGCCAAAATGTGGTCTATTCTATCTCGGACAGCCAGTTCAACCTAGTCTGACCCAACGTGGTGTCATCGCCATGACCATGTGGCTTATATAATTCTGCGATTAAGTTAAAGAACTAATGTTTCATCCTCCTTTATTCCAAAATGTGTGTTTATGGTGCCTGAAACCAGTAGTGATCCCTCCAAAACTATTCGTCTTTGGATTATTAGGTTAATCTTTGTCAACCTCCATAGCTTTTATAATTTTCTTATTGAATTTGAATATTGTTTTTAAAGAATCCTATGTTGTTGGTTTTTTCGTTTTGTTTTCTTACTAACAGAACCTCTAAAACCAAAATGTAATAACCCCATTTTAGGGTTTTTGTGTGTTTACTTCCCTTTTTGACAAATAGCAATAATTTTATAAAATAATCATATTAATTTTTGTATTATCAACCCTTCTAGATATTGGAAGCAAAAACAGTTTGCGCAATCTTCAAGGATAATCTCTCACTTTGCAATGAAGTTACGGACAAAGTTGTTCAGCATTTTGTTCATTGTATTGAAATTCACGGCCGACATGTTGTCTACTTACAATTTCTTCAGACTATTGTCAAAGCAGAAAATCAATTTATACGAAAATGTCAAGATATGGTAATGCAGGAGCTCATAAATGCAGGCGAAGATGTCCTAGTCTTCTATAACGACAAATCGTCATTTAATCAATTCGTCACCATGATGAGAAAAACTAACAAAGAACAACCTTTGTCCGATGAAAATCCCCTCAAGTATCATGTGGAATTGGTTAAGCTTCTAGCTTGTTGTACAATGGGCAAGAATGTCTACACCGAAATCAAATGCAACAATTTGTTGTCGCTCGATGATATCGTAACAGTTATATGTCATCCAGATTGTATACCCGAAGTCAAAGAAGCCTATGTAGACTTTTTGAATCATTGTTACATTGACACTGAAGTCGAGATGAAGGAGATCTATTCCTCGGGGCATATGTGGAATTTGTTTGAGAAGTCATTTTTGGCCGATATCAATCAGCTGATTGCCATCATTCAAGTGGAACAAAATAAGGCTTTGATCAACTATGTACTGACTGGAGTCATGACAATCCTATCGACATTCTTTAGCAGCCCATTTTCGGACCAGAGCACAATTGTCCAAACACGCCAAATGATATTTGTACAACTTCTGCAAGCCACGTACAAACTATCTCAATGCAAATGGCTATCTCTAGCTGAACGCTTCAATGTCGAAAATTGCATCAAAACCCTGTCGGAATCAGCAAAGACCAGAAACATCGCGATTCCATTAGACCTAGAGCAGAAAGTTGTATCGATGTCTAGCAAAACAGCGTTGCTAACTCGGCAGACTACCAAATGGCTTCTAGCTTCAAAACAGCCCAAGTATGACAGCGCTTATTACTCCAATTGCATGCGAATGGACCGAAGTATAATTGAGGGTCTACAAGACATTGTATCTCTGCTAGAGGACCAACTGAAGCCACTAGTCGAAGCGGAGTTGTCTCTTTTAGTTGACATTTTGTATCGTTCAGAGTTGCTATTCCCCAAGGGTACGGAGTCCCGGAAAAGATGTGAAAGTGGAGGATTCATAAGGAAACTCATCAAACACACCGAGAAGTTGTTAGAAGAGAAAGAAGAAAAGCTCTGTGTTAAAGTTCTTAGAACTCTGAGAGAAATGATGGCGTTTGATGTCAACTATGGAGAAAAGGGTGATTCCTTACGAAACTCTCTGCTAATTCGTTATTTTGGCAAAGGTTTTTCACAGAAGTCTATAGAAGGTGGAGATAGTCGCCGGCCACACGTTGTTACCCATGGACCAGGAGCCAAGTATCTAATACGGGCAGGGAAAACCCTACATGAAGTTCAAAACCATCTAGATCGGGAAGGAGCTTCGGATTTGGTGGTGGAACTTGTTATAAAATCCGTACATTCGCCTTCAATCTTTGTCGAAGCTGCTGAATTAGGCATAGCCCTGCTAGAAGGTGGAAATCCTATAATTCAGAAAGGGATGTTCACTAAATTTCTCAGTGGTGATTTGAATCAAGCATTTTTTAAGGTTTTCTTCGAGAAAATGAAAGATTCCCAGCAAGAAATCAAGTCGACTGTGACAGTTAATACCTCAGATATTGCTGCCAAGGCTCATGAATCAAAACCCCACGATATGAGTCTAGAACTTGAGAAAATCTCTCGAAAACATGGTGTCAAAAGCAATGGAGTCGTCATTACTGAAGAACTGAAAAAAGAACTTCACAACGCTGGACTGGCAACTGCAAGAGCATACAGTCACGCTCGAAATATGGCCACTGGTGATGATGCGTCCGCCTTGAATATATCCAGTCCCCTCGAAGATATTCTAGCGGAAAAACTGGAGAAAAACAAAGACAAGGACGATCGCAATAAACTTTCGAACAAAGTTCTGGTCATGCAACCTATTTTGAGGTTCCTTCAACTTCTTTGCGAGAATCATAACCCTGACCTGCAAAATCTTCTACGCAACCAAAACCAAAAGACAAACTACAATCTCGTGTCGGAGACTTTGATGTTCTTGGACTGCATTTGTGGCTCTACAACGGGCGGGCTGGGTCTGCTTGGTTTGTATATCAATGAGAATAATGTTGCCCTTATAAATCAGACCCTCGAAACCCTCACCGAGTACTGTCAGGGGCCCTGTCATGAAAATCAGAATTGCATAGCTACGCATGAATCCAATGGACTGGACATCATTACAGCTTTGATTATGAACAACATCAATCCCCTGGGTGAAAATCGAATGGATTTGGTTTTGGAATTGAAGAACAACGCATCGAAGCTGCTGCTCGCCATAATGGAGTCCCGTGGAGACAGTGAGAATGCGGAAAGAATTCTATATAACATGAATCCTAAGCAATTGGTTGAAGTGGCTTGCAAGGCTTATCATCAAGAAGAAATGGTCGATGAGAGTGAACATGATGACGACGAACCAGAAGACGACGATGCAACAGTATCACCACGTGAAGTTGGTCATAACATTTACATTTTGTGTCATCAATTGGCCCAACATAACAAAGATTTGGCTACACTCCTAAAGTCTTCAGATGAGGCACTGAATTTCGATTCAAAAATGAGTCAAGCACTGATGTATTACGCAACGCATACAGCACAGATTGAAGTAAGTGTGAACTGTTTAATATTTATAAGTAAATATCTATATTTTGATTTTTTGCAGATTGTCAGAAATGATAGGACACTGGAGCAAATTGTATTCCCTATACCTGAAATATGCGAATATCTAACGACTGATACTAAAATTAAGATTTTGAATACAGCTGAAAGAGATGACCAAGGATCCAAAGTGGCTGATTTCTTTGAACGGGCCGAAGAGATGTTTAATGAAATGAAGTGGCAAAAGAAACTAAGAGGTGAGTTACAAACATTTCGGAACTGTTGTCACTTTTTGTCTTTGTGATAAAATATGGGTCAATGGTGACTTATAAGCAAGGCGATAGATTGATGCAGCATCAATTTAAAATTGTCTTTCATAATCGTCATTGAAAAAAATGATCTCTTTGTTCATTCCCAACATAATAAAGGTGGTGTTACAATGCAGGATGAACCTTGATCTCAAGTTATAACCCTTTTGTATTAGTTTAGTGAATGGCCAACGAACGCCTGTTTCCCATTTCTGGTTTCTATTTTTTTCACAAGTTATGTTATGTTATTCTTCATCTAAATCCGGCCCCACGCTTTTACCTTAATGCAAGACTAGAACAGTTATCAAACATGCAGTCAATTACCTTAGGGAAATTGCAGTGGCAGAGTAATTTCTCTACGCTATTTCATCGCATCACATTTGGTGGAGACATTGCAAGTGGTTAGACCGAGTAATTCAGTCGGCATTTCCTATCAAAGGTGGAGAAGTGTTTCCACTGAGGCACCTCTCCTTATCCAGACGGCAGCGGAGGAATTCCCGAGATGGAATCAACGGTGGCGTCTACAGTTCCAGTAAGGTTGAACTACTTAGTGAACACCTTATAGGGCTTCTACGACTTATTCGGAGCCCAGGCCTATAAGGAGCGGTTTATCCGCCTCCCCGTCCTTGGAGTTATACTAACAGATCTGGCCCTCCAGGTTGGGGGTTGTGCCGTCGGGGTGACTTCTTGGCCACGATAAAAAATAATAGTTGCGAAGCACCAAAAAGCCTCGGATACGGACGGAATTACTGTTTACAACCCACGCAAACGAAATAAGGACAACGAACTTCGAATATGCACGTGGAATGTTAGGTCCCTTAACGGACCACGTGCAGCCGAAGAACTAGCGGAGGCCCTAGACTGCTATAAAGCAGACATCACCGCCATCTAGGAAATACGATGGGATGGGCCGGGCAAAAAGAGGATGAAAAACTGCGATATTTACTATGGTGACTGCTACCGAGAAAACCAAAAGCGCTTATTTGGATGCGGCTTTGTCATTGAAGCCAGACTTAGGCAACAAGTCTTGAGCTATAGGTGCATCAACGAGCGCCTCATGACCATCCGCATCAAGGCAAAATTCGGGCTCTTAGACAGAACATTATGAGCAGTGACCTAGCTACGATATTAAAATTGTCCTGGGCGATTTTAATGCCAAGCTAGGAAGGAAAGACATCTTTGGTGGAATAATCGGGAAAACAGCCTGCACGACAACACTTCTGACAACGTATTCAGGCTCATAGATTTTGCTGCGGGCAAAACGTCATGGTAGCCAGTACGCGTTTTCCACACCTCAACATCCACAAAGTAACTTGGAGTTCTCCAGATCAATCTACCGTCAACCAGATTGACCATATTTCGATCGACGCTAGACACGCTTCCAGCATCATGTATTTCCGAACTTTACGAGGAGCTAACATCGACTCGGACTACTACCTCGTTGTAGCCAAGGCAGCACTTCGGGTTTCCAGACCCAATGCAAAACAGGGAGATTCTGGGAGAAGGTTCAACGACGAACGGCTACAATCGCAAGAGATGGCCAAATCCTTCTCCAACTGATTTACAAGTAACCTCTCTCGAAGTTCTCTGCCGCCAACACAATGTATCGAAAACCAGTGGCAACATTGCCAAGATGCAATCAGAGAAGCCGCCTCTGACGTGCTGAGTTTCAAGCAGCCACAAACAAGGAACCCCTGGTTTGATGAGGAATGTCGGCAGGCAAATGCAGACAAACAATAGGCACGCAAATTTGTATTTGTATTTATTTATTGAAATTAACTAAATGCAACAAGATAATGAATCTTTTAGATGCATGAAAATTTATAGTTACCAGGTTTACATATTTGACGAATACTTAAAATATAAATTATACACAAAAAATTAATATAATTAATATATAGAGTTAATTTAAGGAATCTGAGAAAAACAAAGATACCCTTTCCCTGAACAAAATTGATGGGGTTATTCTCTGCAATTCAATTGGTAGAGTATTCCACAAACGAACTACAGACACGAAAAACGATCTTTCTCCAATAGTATGTGAGAAGCGCGGTAATATTAATCGCAAGCCTCTCTGTGAGTGGGCAAACCGAAGTAATTCTTCCAAGTAGCTCGGACAATTTTTATGAATTATGTTATGAAGTAGTATCACATTCTTACGTTTAAGATAGTTTTCCAAGCTTAAACCTACAAGAGAATCTTGAAGATGAGAAACACTGACAAATCGCGGTATGCCAAAAATGAAACGAATGCAATCATTGAAAGCAACATTTAATTTTCGCTTACATTCTGAATCTAAATCAGGATAAACAGACGAGTTATAGGTAAAAAATGGTAATATTAGACTCTTAACAAGATGTTTTTTTATATCTGCATCTAGGAAGGGAGATGATGATCTTAAGGATCTAAGTGTACCATATATTTTTCGTATGGCATCTGAGATTGCATCACAACATGATAAACGATTATTTATTTGATAACCCAAATACTTTACTTTAGTCACATACTCAACACTTTGTCCATTTAAAATTGTCATAGGAAGGTTTTCATTATTAATTTGTCTTCGAGAGCAAATCATGCTCACTGTTTTTGAAGGGTTAAGAAGCAATTTATTTGAAACGGCCCATGTCTGAATATTAGCTAAGACATTATTTATTTCGTTAACACAGCATCCCAAGTTGCTCTGGTCACAGAAGTTGTAGATAATAACATCATCTGCATACATATGTACAGAAGAATGTTAAACAACATCAGGTAAGTCATTGATAAACATAGAGAACAACAGAGGTCCAAGAACTGAACCCTGAGGAACTCCGCTGTTCATATTATAGGGACTGGATGTTCCGATGTCAGTTTTTATTGATTGACTTCTATTTAATAAATAGCTCTGAAAGAAGCGAATGGCCGTCCTTGAAAAATTGAATTTATTGCTTAACTTGGACAGAAGGATATGGTGGTCTATGCTATCAAACGCCTTTGAAAAGTCAAGCAGAACCATTATACCAATTTGTCCACGATCCAGAGATTCACGAAATTCTGTTGTGACCTTCAAAACAGCAGATTCACAGCTATGTTTAGCACGAAAGCCTGATTGCCATTTAGTTAAAGGGTAATGAAGTTCCAAGAAAGTTATAATTTGGTCAGTGTGATGTCTCACGATTAGGAAATATAGCCAAACACGTTTTATCTTTTAGCTTGTTCTTTATTAAGTGGCACTTCCTTTTAGAATGCCTTAACAATTGTCTTATACTTAATTATAATCTATATAAACTCTAAATAAGTGTTATACTAAAATATAGTATTCTAGTACTCATATTGAGATCTGCTTACACTACAATACCCCCTTTTTTTGCTTTAAATAATTTATAAATTATTTACAATTATTATAAATAATTATTTAAATAATTTATAAATTATTTACAATTATTATAAATAATATACAATATTTTTTTTTGTTATTTTAATGAAATTCATAATACAAATTTTAATTCACAAATAGTTTCTTTTTAAATATATTTTTTTTTTTTTAATATTTTTTTTTACTTAAGACTATCTTAATTATTTCATATTTCATATTTATTACCTTCATGTGTGATATTAATTTTTTTTTTGTTTTTATTTTTATTTCATGTTTTTGTTTCAACATTTAAAATGCAGTTTTTACCTATATATTAAAAAATATGTATGATAATAATAATAATTCATTTATGCATTTGAACTGGATAGGATTTAAACTTTTTATTTAATTTAAATTTTTAGTTTTCAGCGCACAGATTGTTTCCTTTTTCTTTCATTTTATTTGATCTATATGTCTTTTTATAATTTTTCCGTCTTGCAATTCACAAAGGTACAATCGTTTTCCAATAATTTCTTTTATTTTAGCTTCTAATCATATTGATTTATTTCCTTTAATATTTTTAATTTGACATTTTGACCTAATTTTAGTTTTCTTGCAATTCTTCCCCTATAATATTTTCTTTGTAAATGTTTGCTTTCAATTTCTTTCCTGTTATAACTATTTTCAAATTTATTTTTCTTATCTGGTATGATCATATCTAATCTAGTTTTAATTTTTCGTCCATACATAGCATCGGAAGGAGATTGACCAGTTGAACAATGTGGAGTCACCCTGTAAGCTAATAAAAAATTTTGTAAAGCGACTTCTATTTCATAACTTGTTTTTGGTTTGTTTTCAAGCGCTTTGAAAAGGCCGTTTTTTATCGTTCTTACTGAATTCTCAGCTTGTCCATTATTTTGAGGAAAGTATGTTGGAGTTGTCCTATGGTCTATGCCATTTGAAGAAAAAAAATCTTTAAGTTCTTTGGACTTAAAGACGGAACCGTTGTCAGATACTACAACGTCACACAAACCATGTCTAGCAGAAGTTTCCCTAAGTTTATCTCTTGTAAACTGAGAAGTTGCCTGTTTTGTTTTAAATACCTCCAACCATTTGGATTTTGAATCCACAATAACTAGAAACCAGTGACTCCATTTAGGTCCTGCGTAGTCCATGTGAACACGAGACCAAGGTTTAATTGGTATCGGCCAAGACACTAATTCAGCTTTGGGAGGATTATCACTATTTAATTTACAAGATTCACAATTCTTGCAACGATTTTCAATAGCTTTATTCATACTTGGCCACCAAAAATATTGTCTGGCAATCGATTTTGTTTTGACCATTCCCATGTGTGGAGAATGTAATTCCTCTAGAATTACAGCTTGCAGTTTTTGAGGAACAATTACTCGATCGCACCAAAAAAGAATATTTTCTTTTATACTTATTTCCCTGCTTCGTTTTGAAAATGGACTAAATTTATCGCCCTTTAATTTATTTAAAGAACCTTGTTTTACAACTCGAAATATCTTTTTCAATAAAGGATCTTTTTTTGATTCGCAAAATATGTCTTCTTTCGAGACAGGCATATGATTTTTCTCTCCTAAGAAATTTATTTGACACACTTCCTCTTCAAATTCTTGATCTTCAGAATTGGATAATCTAGAGAGGGGATCGGCTATGTTCTCCTTGCCAGGAATGTGTTTAATTTTAAAATCATAGCCACTAATGTAAGAAGACCAACGTTTTAGCCTCTCATTAGCTAGTACAGGTGTCTCTTTATCTGGATCGAAAATTCTTAATAGAGATTTTTGATCGGTTCTTAACTCAAACTTTCTACCAATTAGATATAATCTTAACTTTTTGAAAGCATATATAATTGCTAAAGCTTCTTTATCCACTACAGAATAATTTTTCTCGGATTTATTTAATCGACGAGATATAAAAGAAATAGGGCGTTCTCTACCCTCTTTAACTGTGGATAAGACTCCAGCAATACTATGTTTTGATGCATCTGTTGTCAAAACAAGGGGAGAATTTAAATCGAAATGAGCTAGCGTTATGTCCTCTGCTATTTTACTTTTAATTGTATCAAAAGATTCTTTACATTTAGAATTAAAATCAAAAATAACATCTTTTTTTAAAAGATTGTAAATCGGAGACATTATTTCAGCTAAGCCCTCAATGAATTTTGAATAATAATTTACAACTCCGCAAAAAGCCTTAACTTCACTCACATTTCGTGGTTCAGAAGTTTTTAAAAATGCTTTGACTCTATCCATGTTTTTGGATAGGCCTTTCGAATTAATTGTGTGGCCTAAATACTCAATTGAGTCGGCGAGAAACACACACTTGTTTTTATTTAATCTGATTCCAGCTTGTAAAAGTTTATCAAATAATGCTTCTAATCTCTCAAGAAGCTCTTCAGCTGATGAAGCTGCTACTAGAATATCGTCAACAAAAGCGGCTATACCTTTTAAACCAGAAATGATCTTTTCCATTTCTTGTTGAAAAATACTTGTGGCTACTTTAATGCCATATGGCATTCTAAGCACCTTGTAAATTCCCATGTCAGTGCTTAAGGCACAAAGCATTTGGGATCTCTCATCTAAAAGACATTGCATGAAAGCTTGTTTCACGTCTAATTTGCAGAAAATTTTACCTCCATGTAATGAAGCAAAAATGTCCTCTATGCGAGGTAGAGGATGATTAAAATCCTTCAGATGTGGGTTAAGTGTGACCTTATAGTCCCCACATATTCTTATGCCACCATCACTTTTGGGTACTATAACAATTGGCGTACCCCACTCTGCATTACCGATTTTCTCTATGAGTCCTTCTTTAACCCATTTATCTAATTCTGAACGAACGATATCTCGTTTGGCAAAAGGAACCTGACGAGGTTTCCAGAACTTAGGTCGAGCATTTTTACTTATATCAAGTGATATTTTTTTGTATTTATACATGCCTAATTCATCTTTAAATAATTCACTATGTTTTTCCAAAAGTAATTTTAGTTTTAATTCATTATTTAATTCTATTTGATTGTCTACATGCAAAATTGAAAAACAAATGTCAAACTGATGAAAAAAATCACGACCTAGTACTTTTGTGGTTGCATTTTCTATAACATGCATTTTTATAATTGAGTTTTTGTTTTTATATTCAATAGGCACATTAAAATAACCAATACAATTTAAAGATTCACCTGAGAAAGAGGTCACATTCTGCACGCTTTTTTTTAGTTCAACACCTTTAAAATATGTTTTGAAAGTTTTTGCTGGAATCGCTGATATTCCCGCTCCACTATCCAATTCAAACTGCATTGATTTACCTAATATGGAAAGAGAAATGACAATTGGTTTGTTTACATTTTCAATTAAAATCTTATTATCTAACTTATCTTCTACTCCCACTGTGTTGATGTGTTTTGTGCTGTTGTTTCCCTGTTGTCTTCTTGGCTTATCATTTTGCTTTGTTGTTCGGTTTGATTTGTTGTTTGTGCCTTCTTGTTTACCTCGTTGTCGGCAGGCTTCACTCAGGTGTCCAATTTTGCCACATGTTGAACATTTATATGTTTTATATCGGCACATGTTTGGTGAGTGTCCAGATTTGTTACAGCGATAACAGCGAAATTGATTGCTGCTAGATTGTGCTGTTTTTGCTTGATGCTGCGTATTGGAGCTTTGGCTGCTACGATTTGGTGTGACCGCGTTGACTGTTTGATCGAAACTAGCTTTATTTTCACTAGCTTGGGCCAGTTGTAGGGCTGTGGGAAGATCAACTTCCTTCTCTTCTGCTAAGCGTTGGAATATTTTTTTACGAAGACCTGTGATAAACTTGTACTTAAGCAATTCTGATATTTCAGCTCCGAATTCACACTTTGAGGCAGATTCCATGACTCGGGCATACCATCCGTTCACGGACTCGTCATCATTTTGGGTCATTTCCATGAATTTTTGTCGCTCATTCCATCTGTTTTGTGATGGGACATAATGTTGGTCCAGAATGACACACAATTCCTTGAAAGTCTTGGTTTCTGGTTTGTCGGGTGTCGTCAGATTCCGAAGTAGCTTGTATGCTTGTGGACTTAGAACTGTGATGAGGACGCTTACTTTTTCTTCAGGCCTTACTTTTGTTATGTTGAAGAGGTGAGCTAATTTTTCTTTGTAAATTGCCCATTCGTCTGTTGCTGGATTAAATTGTTTTGTGTTGAGAACAAAATTGGAGAGTACTAAATGATTAGAGTACCCCTCTTCCTCTTCATTTGATTCTTTGTCCATGCCGCGTGTTTGATTTTTTCCTTTACCCATTTTGTTACCTTTTTTTTACACTTTTGTATTTTGTAGTTTTGGCAAATTATTTTTGTAGTTTATGCTTAGTTTCTCATTTTATTTAATGAATTTTGTTTTCCCTTTACTTGGTTTTGTGTTTTTAGGTTTGGTAGGGTTATTATAGATTTTATTTTATTACGCACTTTGTAGTTTTGCACGGTTTTTCGTTTTTGTTAAAATGTTGTATTTTTAAGTTGAAGGATGTAATTTTAACTTTTAATTATTTATTAATTTTAATTTTCCTCGTCGCCAATTTGTGATGTCTCACGATTAGGAAATATAGCCAAACACGTTTTATCTTTTAGCTTGTTCTTTATTAAGTGGCACTTCCTTTTAGAATGCCTTAACAATTGTCTTATACTTATTTATAATCTATATAAACTCTAAATAAGTGTTATACTAAAATATAGTATTCTAGTACTCATATTGAGATCTGCTTACACTACAGGTCAGCCAACATTTTTTCTGCAACTTTGCTGAAAAATGGAAGTAAACTTATTGGCCTAAAGTCAGATGGTTCAGTTGCATTATTCTTTTTAGGAATAGGTAGAACTATTGCACTTTTCCATTGCTCTGGGATCTCACTATTATAAATTGATGAATTAATTATGTGTAGAAGTGGTGCTATAATGACAGGTACAATTAATTTAATAAATTTTGGAGGGATGTTATCCGAACCTGCAGCATTAGAGTGAATCGACCTGATAGCAGTTATTAATTCACGAGGCTCAACACAATTAAATTCGAAAGCATTATCATTTTCACTGACATGCAAATTACGTGTGGAGCTAGGCATAGGTTGAACAAATACCGATTTCAGCACTTGTGGATCTAAGGAGCATTTAGATGAGTTTTTGTCCCTAGTTACACCAATTTCCTTTAGGTTTTTCCAAAGCTCCTTGGAACTTAAAGAGAGATTGAGCTTTTGAGAAAAGTACGATCTTTTACTATATCGAATAAGTCTTGTAACTCGGTTGCGAGAAAAGATATATTGATTCTTATTATAAGATGAAGGATTTCTTTTATATCTCCTGAAAAACTGATCCCTTTCAAGAATAAGCATTTCGATTTCGTAGTTATACCAAGGACAATTTTTACTTTTAATTCTTTTTTGTACTAGTGGTATATATTCATTGTATAAATCAGTCAGTAAATTATTAAAAAGAGAAACTTTAGTTGAAACATCAGTTATATAAAGTATATTATTCCAGTTCTCATTATTATGAACATTATCTTGTATATCAGTCAAATTTACTGATCTATATGACCGATAACTAAAGGTTCGGGAACTTCTTGAATGTTTAACATCAAAGCGACGCTGCATAGAAGGACGAGAGCTGCTCATAAGCTCTATGAGCCGAAGAGGCGAGAGGAACACCGACTTCTCAGAAAGAAAAAGAGAGAGCATGAAAAGCGTGTGGTTGAAGATGTTGAGAGGTTCAAAAGCAGGAATGAAGTTCGAAAGTTTTATGAGCAGGTGAAACGGAATTCTCAAGTCCATAAACCTAGAACCGAAGGCTGCAAAGACGAAAGTGGAAACATCATAGTGGAATCGCAGTCAATGTTGAGGATATGGAAGGACCACTTCTGCAGACTGTATAACGGCGACGACGAACCGAATTCCGCTGTCAGGCAGGATGGTCCATTCAACATAGACGACGAAAGCCAACAATCCCGTCCTCCCGACTTAGACGGAATAAGTCGGATGATATTGTGGTTCTCGCGTCATCTCCAGAATCAGCTTATGATGAACCGAATTTTTGAGTACTATAAAATATGGAACCTAATAGTTAACATGGAAAAGTCCAAGATCATGATTTTCAAGAATGGAGGAGGTAGAAACTGCCTTAATAAAAACTGGAACTACAATGGTGAGAATATAGAAATTGTCAAAGAGTTCAAATACCTTGGAGTGAACTTGACAAAAAATTTAAATATGGAAATGCATCTGAGAGAAAAGCTTACAAGCGCAAAAGCCGCCATTAGCGCATCTTGGAGTAGGTGTTTCTCAAAAAAAAGTATCGCACACAGGAGTAAGTACAATGTTTTTAAGGCAGTAGCAGAATCAATCTTGTTCTATGCAGCTCAAGCATGGGGAGCAAAGCAATATAAAGATGTGGAAAAATTGTTGCGCTTCTACGTTAAAAGAGTCTTCCGACTGCCACCAAATACGCCGAACTATATAGTTATATTGGAAACGGGACTGCAGCCACTCTTTGTACGAACACTACGAATGCAGATTGATTATGTGCTCAAAATCATGAATATGGATAATTACCGGTTAGATAGTGGCACTTCAAACTATTCGAGAGAGGTCAGGATGGTATGAAGAATGGATGAAACTTGCTAGGGAGTGTGACATCGACCTTAACATAGATACCTTCACTGTACCACCTTATTCCAAAAAAGTGCTTTAATGAAGCAACTGGGACTCTGCACAGAGCAATTTACAGTCAACTCAATCACAATTTGGAGGCGAAGAACTATTTTCGGGATGAATATAGCGTAGAGGAGATTTCGATGATGGTAAAGCTGAGTGGTGAACTCGTACCTCTTAACTTCATTCCACATAGAGAAGATTTACCAATATTATGCTCCTTATGTAATCTACAAGTGAGAGAAGATGTATTTCACTTCATGGGTAAATGCCCAATTCTTAAATACATCAGAAGAAATGTTTTACGAACGGGTTTTTTGAATGAAAATGAAATTGTATCATTGTTGAACGAAGTCGACGTTAAAAAACTTTATATGTACTGCAAACTGGCTCTAAATTATAGGGGAAGAATTGTTAATAAGAATTTCTGAAGAAAATAATCTTATCTTATTAGTAAACTATTCTAAAAAATTTACACATTTCCAAAAAAAAAATTAACCTAAAGTCCCAAATTAACAAGTTCAAGAAAAATTGGATATCTTAAGACTGAGACAAGATGTAAAATGTATTTAAACGCAATTACAAAGGCTTGTATTTTTGATGAATTTATTTAGTCAGAGTACATTTATTTAAGAAAAATTTATTTAACAAAAAGCGCCTGCAACATAAATAAAAGACAAATAATAAATTGTAGGCATAAATAAAATAAATAATAATAAATAATTAAATTAAGACAATAATACCTTTTGTAGTTATGATACAAAAATTCAAATTCGATAACATATTTTATAATGAAATAAGAAAAGTTTTCATATGACTACAAATATTCAGAAGTAACTAATTTGTTTTGTTTAGAACAAGTATTCAAAATTCAAAGTATAACAAATAAGTCGTAAATATTCAAAGTATTTGCGTAGAAGAGGCTTGGTCAAGATGTCAGCCAGTTGATCCTTGCTTCTGACATGAACTGGCGTGACTGGTGTTCCAATATGCTGCTGGATGAATTTCCTTGATATCTCGATATGTTTCTTGCTTTTAGTTATCTTTCCTTCATGTGTGTTATTCAGCATGTGAATAGCAGACTGATTGTCAATATAGTGTGGTGTAGGTTTGCTTGTGTCTAATTGTTTTAATTCTTGAGCTAATCTTCGTATCCAACAGACTTCGTCTATGGCTAATACTGCTGCTCGATACTCAGCTTCAGCGGTGGAATTTGATACGGTATTTTGTTTTTGAGTTAGCCAAACTATAGGGCCTCCACGTAGTAGGATAACTCAACTAGTGGACTGTCCAGTTTCTGAATCTCCACCATAATCGGAGTCACTATACACAGACAGATTCTTATCTCCATTAAAACATATTCCAAATTTTGTTGTCTCTTTTATATATTGGAAGATACGTTTTACCATTGCCCAATGACTTGTCATTGGCTTATTGTTGAAGCGACTTACGTAATTGACTGCGAAACTTATATCTGGACGTGATTTGGTAGCGAGATATAGCAGACTTGCAACGACTTCTCTGTATGGCGTGGACTTGTCGAAAGGACTATCGTTAACAAAATTTCCAGGATCTGTGACCATTCCTCTTTCCATTGGTGTGTGTGCAGGGTTTAAATCTCCAAAGTTGTATTGTAGCAAAATTCTTTCAGCATATTTGGATTGATTTACAAATATTCTGTCTTCAGACACTTGAATCTGCATTCCGAGATATGAGAAGCACTTGTCTCTTCCAGTATCATGAGTGATCTTGAACTTTTGATCAAGTTTCTTCCAAACTTCTAACATCTCGTTTTCATGTTGTCCGACCACGAGACCATCACCGACATGTAAGACAATAAGTATAGTTCTCTCTTTGTTATAAAAAACACATGGGTCATCATCAGTGGATTTGAAACTTAGAGACTTCAGAAATTTTGAAAAAGTCTCGTTCCAAACTTTTGGTGCCTGTTTTAAACCGTATAGGCTTTTCTTTAATTCGCATACACGACCTGACTCGTCATTGAAGCCTTCTGGTTGGTACATGAAAATTCTTTCATCAAACTTACCATGTAAGAACGCTGTCTTTACGTCAAAAGTCATTAACTTCATACTTTTAGATGCAGCTATGCTCAAGATAAGCCTGATTGACATAAGACGAGCAACAGGACTGAAAACTTTAAAATAATCTCTACCTTCTTTCTGTTCAAACTCTCTGATGACCAGTCTTGCTTTATATTTTCCATCATTTTTCTTTCGTAACACCCAACGACAGGTTAGAGGTGCAATATCCTTAGGTTTTTCAGTTAAGATCCATGTTTTCATTTTTATCAATGAATCATACTCCTCTAACATTGCTTTCTTCCAGTTTTCATATTGAAGGGCTTCATTGACAGAAATTTCACTGGGCATACTTTCCTATCTTGTGTTACTAGTGCTGTGTCAGTTACATAGTCATTGAATCTTGATGGTGGTTTTATGACGCGACGTAATCGTGAGCTTCTTCTTACAGTTGGCACTACTGGACTTTCAGAGCTATTAGATTTACTTCCATTTTCCTCAGTCTCTTCAGATTCAACGCTTTCATATTCTGAGCTTGTGTCTGATTTTTCAGTATCAGATGTTTCAGTTAGTGGTGTTTCTATTTCAGTAGAGCTTTCGGTTTCAGTCTTGTCATCAAAAACTACATTGCTTGAACTGATAACGTCTTTGGTCTCATTTATGAAGACTCTGAAACCTGGAGAATCAACATCATAACCGACAAATATACATACCTTTTATTGATTTTCTGTCCATCTTGCCTCTCTTGTTGCCTTCTTTTAATACGTAGCAGTCACAACCAAAAGATTTCATCTTGTTTATGTCTATTTTTCTTCCAAACCACAAATCCGCTGGACTTTTATCTTTAACAGTACTAGTACCAGTATGATTGATTGTAAAAACGACATAGTTTACGGCTTCACCCCATAAGTTTTCATTAAGGCCTCGAGCATGAATGACTGTTTTCGCAGCTTCAACTATCGTTCTCATTTCTCTTTCTATACGTCCGTTTTGTTCTGGAGTATAAGCACTTGACTTGCTGTGAAAAATTCCCAGACTTTCTAAAATTTGTGTCGTTTGGCGGTTCTTTATTTCAGTTCCATTGTCTGAACGTAATGTCTTAACTTTTCTATCAAACTGATTTTCAACTAGTTTCAGGAAAGTTTCCAGCTTTTCAGCTGTCTCACTTTTATGTTTCAAAAAGTAAACAGTCCTAAAATGAGAGTAGTCATCCTTAAAAAGTAGAAAATATTTTGCTCCTCCTAAAGAGTGAATGTTCATCTCACATAAATCAACATGTAATGGGTGATTTTTTTGAGGTTAGTATTTTCATGCATTAGTATTTGACAGATCACGCGGGATTTCAGACATGGTGTCAAAGAGAAAGATGCTCAGTATACTTTGACATTTCATCATGAATAGACTAACTAACGAGCAACGCTTGCAAATCATTGAATTTTATTACCAAAATCAGTGTTCGGTTCGAAATGTGTTTCGCGCTTTCTTATCGACAAATTTTGTTCAGCGTTGAGGCTCATTTCTGGTTGAATGGCTACGTAAATAAGCAAAATTGCCGCATTTGGAGTGAAGAGCAACCAGAAGCCGTTCAAGAACTGCCCATGCATCCCGAAAAATGCACTGTTTGGTGTGGTTTGTACGCTGGTGGAATCATTGGACCGTATTTTTTCAAAGATGCTGTTGGACGCAACGTTACGGTGAATGGCGATCGCTATCGTTCAATGCTAACAAACTTTTTGTTGCCAAAAATGGAAGAACTGAACTTGGTTGACATGTGGTTTCAACAAGATGGCGCTACATGCCACACAGCTCGCGATTCTATGGCCATTTTGAGGGAAAACTTCGGAGAACAATTCATCTCAAGGAATGGACCGGTAAGTTGGCCACCAAGATCATGCGATTTGACGCCTTTAGACTATTTTTTGTGGGGCTACGTCAAGTCTAAAGTCTACACAAATAAGCCAGCAACTATTCCAGCTTTGGAAGACAACATTTCCGAAGAAATTCGGGCTATTCCGGCCGAAATGCTCGAAAAAGTTACCCAAAATTGGACTTTCCGAATGGACCACCTAAGACGCAGCCGCGGTCAACATTTAAATGAAATTAGCTTCAAAAAGTAAATGTCATGGACCAATCTAACGTTTCAAATAAAGAATCGATGAGATTTTGCAAATTTTATGCGTTTTTTTTTTAAAAAAAGTTCTCAAGCTCTTACAAAATCACCCGATATTAAATCAAGCTGTTTTTCTGAAATTTTTGGATTTAGAGGATGTGATACTCTATGTTGCTTTCCATAAATGCATCCTGGACAAACATATTCGTTCCAATCATCTTTAAACTTGATTCCATTTCTATTCAGTACAACTCGCACATGTGTGACATTTTGATGTGCAAACTTGTCATGCCATTTTCTTAAGGAGATGTTAACAAGACTGACTGAGAAGAGATTGAAAGGCATTTTTGGAGTATGTAATACGTCTTGTAACACAATTTTCTGCCAGATCTGACCGTCAAAAGCTTCAAGTTCAATGTCACCTATACCGATGCCTTCTAGTTCGGTTGCATCACCAATGACAATCATGGTCGGTTGTTGAAGGGTTATGTAGTTCTTGAACCATTCTCTATGTGAGCTCATGTGTTGAGTTGCAGCACAGTCTTGATACCAACAGTCTTCAGAATTTTTGTAGAAAGAGTCTATCGAGGATAAACTGACCGTTATAAGTGCACGTCTGTTACTGCCATTCTTGTTACGTTTATCATATCTGTCTTCATTATGACTAGATTCTGCATTCGGACAGTCTTTCGCGAAATGTCCTTTGCATTTGCATTTGTTACAGCCATATGTATTTTTACAGTACTCAACATATTTTGCAGATGGTTTTCCATGGCATTGAGACTTCATGTGGCCAGTCTTTCCACATTTGAGACATTCCGGAGGCTTGCTCTTCAGACTTCCAGAGGATGTATCTGACTTGTTTTTGTATTTCGATATAAAAGCATTTTGAGATGTAGACTTTTGTGACTGACTTTCATTTAATCTATCTTCTTCTAGTCTTTGCCTATCAAATAAGTTTCCCAGACACTTTTCTGCTCCACTGACATTGTCCCAGGCTGTTCGAAAGTGGTATAGTTTCGGTGGCAATATACCTAAAATTCTCTGCATAATCCAGGAGTCCTTCATTTCTTCACCTTCAGTTGCCAAACTGTCAGCTAACTGCTGATTTTGCATACAATTTTCGATCACTGACTTATTTTCATTATTTTTGTACCCAAAAAATTGTCGTTGTAAGCCTTCAATGGATACATTTGACTTCTTACCATATAAAGTGTCCAATTTCAATAACATACTGTAGGCAGATGTACATTTTGAAATTTTCATAGCAATTGAACTACTACAATTAAGACCAATAAGTGTTTGAGCTTCTAAATCTTTAGCGATCCATAACAAAACATTCTGACAGTTTTCTCCTCCTTCAGGTTTAACGGTTATACCAGTAGCAACATCAATAATTTTCTTTACTTTCAAGGTTAAATTTTATTTAAACCTCCATGACTCGTAATTAACGTTTCCACTGGGATCTTCAGTTAAACATTCAAGTTGAGAGCGTATACTTTCCATTTTTAATATTATATAATGTTAATTATTCCAGACAATTCAAAATTTCAATCTCAAACTTAAACCCAATACATGCATGGCAACATGCCTGGGCCCATAACCTGATGAATTTATTTAGTCAGAGTACATTTATTTAAGAAAAATTTATTTAACAAAAAGCGCCTGCAACATAAATAAAAGACAAATAATTACATTGTAGGCAACTAAATGATTAAATTAAGACAATAATACCTTTTGTAGTTATGATACAAAAATTCAAATTCAAGTTTCCAGTTCGATAACATATTTTATAATGAAATAAGAAAAGTTTTCATATGACTAAAAATATTCAGAAGTAACTAATTTGTTTTGTTTAGAACAAGTATTCAAAATTCAAAGTATAACAAATAAGATGGTAAAATAATTAATATCAACAATTTTCCTAAAAACGAAAAAAGTTTCTTCCACAAGTACTATCAGCACTTTTACTGATAACATGGGCAGGAACACACCCTTTATTCAATCCCTGATAACTGATATCAAATTTTGAGATAGACGCTGGTGGGAAGGAGGTATTTATAACGGATTTATTTAATAACATTTCAGGGATGCTACTCGTAGAGCCATTTCGTCGCGTTTAGAAAGTTTCGGGAAGTTTATAAAGATAGTTAAGAAATGCCCTTCCGAACTTACCAGAGCAAGAGTGAATCAGTTTCCCTTTCATGTTGGTCTCCACAACTACAGCAATAAGTATTGTGAGGGATGTCCAGTTTTACTGCATGCTCTCCTATCGGCTAGTGTGCGTAAAAAATTTGTATTTGCCATCTGCATAAAAAACCGATTGAACTGTTTTTGTTATAGGTAGTCCATATCTTCCTTAATATAATACAGTTCGGTTCTGTTCTACCTGCGGCGCGGCCGGCTGGCGGCGGCGGCGGTTGGATTCTGTCACAAAAATTAGATCGATTTTGCCCTTCATAGCTCGAAGAGGAATATTTACCCTCATTAAACCGTTCATTTCCATCAATTGGCACTACCTATGCCCTGAAACGCAAATAAAAGTGACACGGATTTTAGTGTTTAAGCTGGATAGTTGGACCATTACAGAGAATGTTAAAGTCGAATTGATAGCCATAATAGCCGCCTGGCTGTCAGTGCAGATAACTGTGTTTCTATTTTGGTTTGAGTTCGATTTGATTATTTTGCATGTTTCTCTGATTTGCTAGTAATTCAGCTTGAAATACAATGGTAAAATCAGGTAGCCAAAAAGACTTATAGACATCTTAGGACTCGGAGAAAATTCCCGATGTAACTCCACACTTCATCTTGGACCCGTCATAAGTGATCTATCGTATTCATGCAATCCTCTGAAAACTTTCTGCCAGGAAAGATGACTTTATAATCTTTACAGAGCTTTAATGTGTAGGTCTACTAGAAGGAGGTGTAGAATAACATTTAAGGCATTTGTTGGGCAGGATCGAAGAGACTCTGTAGTGGCGACAATAGATATTTTTTTTAACCTTCTTTAGTTTGTATATTTTGTATTTCTTGTTAAGCGCAGTCAATTACAAAATGGGATCCATATGACAGAAAAAGTCGTACAACGGCTATGTATGTACGTCCACGAAATCATCTTCCATTGAAAGTCCCACTTGTTACCAAATGTTTTTCTATAGGTGTAAAGGCAATGGCAGCCTTCTTAACCCGTTCTTTAATGTTTAATTTCCAATTTAGTTTGAGATCTATAATAACTTAAGGACAGAATGTGGCCGTTCAGTCAGGGTAGAGAAAAGGCAGGTATTTTAGTTTAGGTAATAAAGAGCATCAGTTCAGTTTTGTTCTTATTATCATCTATTCCACTTTAGATCCATTTGAAGCCCTGACTAAATAAACCCAAAAAAGACACCATATATTATATTCCTTTACAAAACAAAGCATTTATTTAATTGTTTATTTTCTTATAGGTCAACCTGCACTTTTTTGGGTCAGCAGTTATATGTCATTATGGGCGAGTATACTATTCAATTGTGTCGTTGTGATAAACATGATTGTTGCGTTCTTTTATCCTTTCGACAACACTGTTCCCGGTAAGATAAATATACATATTATACGAGGTGTGTTCAAAAAGTACCCGGAATTTTGTTTTTTTTTTTTCAAATAAATATTTATTTATTCGTTTACATTAATGTAGTCCCCTTCAAAGTAGTCCCTCCAGATATAATACACTTATGCCAGTGTTTTTTCCAATCTTCGAAGCACTCTTGATATTCACTTTTTGATATGTCCTTGAGCATTCTCTGCGATTCCGCCTTTATTTCTTCAATCGAGGAAAAACGCCGTCCTTTTATGGGTCTCTTCAACTTTGGAAACTGGATAAAGTCACACGGAGCCATATCTACGGTATTGTTTTTGGCCAAAAAATTACTAACAAGCAACGACGAGTGAGCAGGTGCGTTATCGTGGTGCAAAAGCCATGAATTATTTTTCCATAAATCTAAGCGTTTTTTTTCGGATTTCTTCACGCAAACGTCGCATAACTTCAAGGCAATACTCCTTATTAACCGTACGAACTTGTGGTAAGAACTCTTGATGCACTATGCCATTATAATCGAACAAAACAGTAAGCAAAACCTTCACATTTGATCGAACTTGACGTGCTTTTTTCGCTCTTGACGTTGGATGCTTCCAGGTGGTTGATTGTGCTTTGGTTTCGACATCATAACTGTACACCCATGTTTCATAACCAGTTATGACCCCTTCAAGCAAACTTGAATCGTCGTTGACGTCTTTTAACAGCTCTTGAGCGATGTTCATGCGATTGTTTTTTTGGTCAAAATTCAGCAGTTTCAGCAAAAATCGCCGAGCTCATAAAAACACGTCGAACCTTAGCAACTACCACAGACAAAGTAAACAGTGAACATAGCTGAAAATTGCATCATACTTTAGGGACATGTATACCAACACAATAAAAAAAAAATTGACCTTCGGACTCTTCAGACCCGCGAAATTTAAAAATTCCGGGTACTTTTTGAACACACCTCGTATTTGTTTTTATATCATTTCTCAAACTGCTTTCTCTTGACTTTAATTTTTTAGAACTTCTTCCTCATGTTTCGTGGCTATTTTGGGCAATTATGTTATTTTCACTGGTGATTGTAATTATGTTGCCACGTGAATCAGGTATACGAACTCTTATTGGTTCAGTGATATTACGGTTTATATTTTTAATTGGACCGGAACCGACTCTTTGGTTGTTAGGATCAGTGACTGTGAGTTCGAATTCATACTTCATATATCATATATTCATTTTTATTAATGCAATGACACAATTTTATTTTTATATAAAGGTGGCACTAAAAGGAGTTCACATCATTAGTATCATGGGCAATCAAGGAACTCTGGAGAAGAACTTTTTGAAACTTATAACAGACTTTCAACTTTTTTACCACTTTGGGTACATATGTTTTGTCTTTTGTGGCCTTCTAGTTCATCCATTTTTCTATTCGCTATTGGTAAGTTTTGTTTTTATAGTAGGTAAATAAACTAAATTTACTAAATTTGTGTTATGTTCTATTTACAGTTATTCGACGTAGTTTACCGCGAAGAGACATTAGTAAATGTCATTCGATCTGTTACTCGAAATGGTCGTTCTATCGTTCTTACAGCTGTTTTGGCACTTATTCTTGTATACCTTTTCTCTATAATAGGCTATATATTCTTTAAAGATGACTTTTTAGTACCTGTTGATCCGGATTTGCCTTTTGGTAATTTCAACTGAACTCACACTTGCTATAAGCTTATCATCTTGTTCACTTTTTTTTAAACCTTTTAGAAGAGAACGAACAACTTATAAATCATCTTACTGGTGAACCAATTAATGCTGACTCGTGTATTTCTCCCGATGATGTTGCTAAAATGCGCCAAGAGCCTAGTGATGGAGAACAAAAAGAAAGGGCCTGTGATTCACTGGTCATGTGCATTGTAACAACGTTAAACCAAGGTCTGCGTAATGGTGGTGGAATTGGTGATATTTTAAGAGCTCCATCGAGTAAGGTAAATAACCATCATAGAGTTACAGTGGACGTAGAGTTTATTACTCAACAATTTCATTTCTTTAACTCTAGGAAGGACTTTTTGCAGCACGTGTAATCTATGATCTTCTCTTCTTCTTTATTGTGATTATTATTGTACTTAACTTAATTTTCGGTGTGATAATCGATACATTTGCCGATCTCAGAAGTGAAAAGCAACAAAAAGAGTTGATCTTGAAGAATACCTGTTTTATTTGTGGTTTGAATAGATCGGCATTCGATAACAAAACCGTTAGTTTCGAGGAACATATCAAAAGCGAACACAACATGTGGCACTATTTGTACTTTATTGTCTTGGTTAAAGTGAAGGATCCAACTGAATTTACCGGACCCGAAAGTTATGTCTATGGAATGGTCAAAGCTGGTATTCTAGATTGGTTTCCTCGATTGCGAGCAATGTCCTTGGCAGCAGTTGATTCAGATGGTGATCAAATTGAATTGAGAAGCTTGCAAGTGAATTTAGAAGAAACACAAATATTAGTTACGAATTTATCACAGCAATTACGTGAGCTTAAAGATCACATGACAGAGCAAAGGAAACAAAAACAACGATTGGGTCTGTTGAATCCTGGCGCCTCTACCATTGCAGGATACCAGTTCGCTTGAAACTGAAAGTAATTGTAGACAAATGTGTGTGTATAGAATTAAATATATATGTATGTAATAGATTAGAAAGAATATGAAACAGTTATGCAAATAGCAGCGATTGATGCATTTGTAATTTATTTTTAGATCTAATAAACTAGTTAGATGGTTGTGTTTAAAGTCGATATTTATGAGAGTTTTAATTTAAATAATGAAAATACAACATGATGGTACCTTGAGTCCTGGAGTTATTTGTCTGATGTTGTTAATTCGGAGAATATATGTATACTTTAAAACGTTTTTGGCACAGTTCTTAAGCCACCCTAGAAATTTGGACAAATTGTTTTTTTTTTTTGTTTAATGGTCCCATATGACCTCAACAGTGTTTTTGAACTGTTAACGATCACAAACTGCATAAGGCTTGCTTATCTAGCTGTTGGACGCATCAAGAAAGTGTTGATACCATTTCAACCATGGTTCAATGGCGGGTGTTTTGAGCGCTAGAGATTTTATTTGCATCTTTGATATCCCTTGATTGATTTCTGCCAAAATCTATACCTAGAAGCAAATAAGTTATTTAAAGATATACATAAATATGTAAATGCAACAGAAACAGAAGCGTTTGGACGAAGAAGGGGGTAAGTGAAATTTTGTTCGTTTTTCTGTATTTTTTTTTTCGACAAATGAGCATGTCTAGCGAAAACTTACAAGTCAGATTGTTAAAAAGCTATTATTTGTCTTTTTTTAGTTGTTTATCAATATTTAGAGGGTAGTGACGAATCCTCCCCATTTTTGGAGCTTGGTAACGCGCTTGACCTAAAATAAGTTTATAACACCTAGATCGTGACCTCAGACCAGATGTATGTACTTTATCAACATTTCAAGGAACTTCTAATTTAGTGATTTAAGCATTTCCTATACCCAACGAGGAACGAAAATTAGCTGTTAGACAACGAAATAATGAAGAAATAATCAACTTCATGGAAAGTTTAAAAGATGGAAAAGTGTTAGAATCTGACGGAATATCTATCAAGTTTTAAAAGTATATACATAACTATTAAACTTATACATAAGTTCAAAATATCATTTATTGCAATCTTGAAACCATCCGTCAACCATTAACAAGAAATTAAGTACGCACAATTCGTGAAACTATCGGGAAATTAGTTTTCTTAATTCTTCATACAAATTATCTACCGCAATTCTTAATCAGCAACTAAATTCGTGGATCAAACAAAATTGTTTATTGAAAGAATTTTAAGCTGATTTAAGGTCTGGATACTCCACGCTAGATCACACATTTGTACTAAACAGTATTAGAGGATCCTTCTTTTTAAGTAGGAAAAAACTTTACAAGTTCTTTTGATAAGGGATATCCTCAAAGTTCGGTAAAGTTGTACAAAATGTTTATACGGGAAAAGAAATGTCAAAATGGTTGACAACGGAGTCACGCGTTCGACAGGAAAGTGCACTGCACATTTGCACTCTTGACCTAACGGATTGCATTTTTGGAGGTGTAGAGTTTGCGGAGACCACTATAAAGGCATTTTTTTACTCTGCAGACATAATATTGTTACCTTTATCTCTCCCATTGATGATCAACCAACTTTATAGGTACTGTACTACTTGGATCTCGATAAATCTAAAATAATGATCTTCAGAAACTGTGGTGGAAGAAATAGTCTAAATGAAAGATGATTTTAAAATTCAATATCTATTGAAGTTGTGAATGCATTTAGATACCTATGTATTAGTATGGTTTACAAAAATCCTAAGTATGGAAAAACATCAAAGGAGAAATAAGTTAAGGCCAAGAGTGTCATTGGACATGTTTGAAAAAAGTGTTTCAGTAACAAAAGTATAGCACATAGCTGTATATATAGCGTATTTGAAGCAGTCTCTGAACCAATCATGTTCTATGCCCGATGAATGAAACCTCAATATTGTTTCCCCGATACTGTGAAAAGGAGACTTTCTTAACAGCAATAACTATAGAGCAATCAATCTCCTTATCTCATGGAGAATTCGCGCTGAAAAGAACTTAACCGAGCCTTTTGATGGCAAGAAAGGCTTTAGACAAGGTGATGCGCTGCAATGTGATTTCTTTAACATCGTCCTTGAAAAAGTAATGCAGAGGTCCCACGACAACACTAGACGCACTTTCTTTCAAAAGTCCAATTACTCACATATGTATGCTAATGACCTTGACGAAAATTGGAAGAACTCAGAGTAATGTGAATGGGGCTTTTATGAGTATTGAGACAGAGACGGAAAAATATGTTTATCTGTCAACGAGGAGAAACAGTACATGCTGTCATCAAGAAAGGACCTACAACGTCAAAACGTCACCATCGACAGACGTAACTTTGAGGAATTACTCTTGCTAACCGCTGTTTGTTTGGACTAAGAAACAATTGAGTAGCAAAGTCTTTTCTCGAGCGATCAAAGCCCCGCTATATAAGATCCTCATCATCCCCGTTCTGCTATACGGTGCAGAAGCATATATGTACTATGACAAAAGCGGATGAGATCATTTTGGGTCGTTTCGAGAGAAAAGCTTTTCGCAGGCAACTTCATTCTTTAGTCAGGTTCAGACAACATAAGGGATTTCATTTGTAGTCAACTGAATTCTTTGAACGTAAATTTTGACCAAGGCAACTAGTTAGTTTTTCAAGTGTCATGAATTTCAAATTCAGAACTTTACTTCGCAAACCTCTACTTTAAGTTCACAGTACACAAATTACAAAAAAACATTATTGTCTACAAAACACTACTCAGGCAAGCTACAAGTCCATAACGATTTGTATATTGTATTGTAAGGAAATATTACTTATTTCTTTTACAAATTGACAATAAACCCTTTTACAGAAAGCATTGAGTGAAGTTGTGCAAAAAATAAATAAACCATAGAGTAATAAAGTTCAGCTTTCACTTGAATAAAAAAAAACATTATCAATTGTCATTTTGACAGAAGTAGACTTGACTTGATAGTTAGGGAGATTTTTCTTGACTAACTTTCAAGTCAATTTTCAAGTCAACTTTCCTTCAAAGTTGCCTTAATTGGAAGGCCATTTTTTGGCAGCTGGCCATTCAGATAATGGCTGCGTTCAATAGGCGTGTACCATCAACTGAGCGCTCAGTGAGCGCTCAATGTCAGATTGACGGAGGCAGAATCGTTTTGTGGGACAAGAATCTCCGTACAAACATAAGCTGTCAAAAACATATGTTGTCAGTTGTAGTTTTTGATGTGAATTTATTATTTTTTTCTATTGATATTCTTTGTTACTTTTGGAAAAAAACTATAAAAATGGATAACAAACAAGAACAAGTTTTGCGTCAAATTTTAAGTAGTTCATCAGATAAAATAAGAAATAAATAAATAAATAATAATATAAATAATAATAATAAATAAATAAATTTTATTTCTTTTCTTAAAAATTATTTAAATTACGCGCCACACCAGACAAATGACAACTGAACAGCTGTTTTGGGTGAGCAAGCAAATTGAGAAATGAATCCATGAATTTTTTGTCTCAGAGATCTCCGCAAAAAATCTCAGTGCTCAGCTGAGATTTTTTGTCTCACTTAAAAAATAGTTGAGCGCTCGGAGCGCTCAGTTGATGGTACACGCCGAATCTCAGACAGATAGGGTATCCGGATACCTTTTTGTTAGTGTTTTACGTGTAAAATAACAGTGATCAAAAACAGCTGAGATGT
Organism: Eupeodes latifasciatus; assembly: GCA_920104205.1. Classification (NCBI taxonomy): domain Eukaryota; kingdom Metazoa; phylum Arthropoda; class Insecta; order Diptera; family Syrphidae; genus Eupeodes; species Eupeodes latifasciatus. The sequence goes on from OV049924.1 coordinate 188,225,804, forward strand.
CAAAAAAGGAATCCAAACGTATCCAAGTATTTCTGGGGTATGTAGGTATCTGACAGAACAGCTGATTCAACACATGGTTGAATTTCAAGTAACTTGAAAATTGATTTCAGCTTTTTGTATTTGTTGGTAAACAAAAAGATACAAAATGTTAGTTGAAGTTGTATTTAAGGATGTTCTGTACATAATAGACGATGAAGAAGCTATTTGCCTCCGAATTTTAGAAGGTAATGATGATCTATTTTTTTAACCTTCAAAATTGACTTATTTTGTTCTCGTTTTGTAGATGACCAATTTGCTAGGTCTTGACAGCTATCTCAATACAGCTATCGAACTCGTCCAACAAGGTATCTAAAAATCCACGTATCGAAGATACCCCATCCAACACGAGATTGAACGCATCCAATAGAAACTTCCCTAACTTTTAAGTCCATTACGTCCGTCGGCTAAACCTGCCCATTGAGAGTGAGTAAAAGAAGTGACCAAGCTCATCTTGGAGTGCGTAACTGCAAACATCTAACTAGGCACCGAGCTAGATATAGAAGCTTGTTCTTTCAGGCCCTAGCCTAGTTCACCAAATTGAAAATGTCATAGCGCCCAAAGCCATTTTATTAACATTTTGTTGTTGAACCTTTGAGGTCTAAAACTTTTTGGTTTTATGAAATTCCAAATAAAAACAAGCGTTCGGACTTATTGCTGAATAAGATCATGTCAAGATATTAAAAATGTCATATCGCACACAAATGTCAAATCGCCCAAAAACTCGGAAAGTCAAGAAAGCGCAAAAAGTATGTTTGGCTTTATTTCAATGTCAGAAAGCGAAATAAGGCCAATTTTCAAAGCGAAATAAAACGAAATGGTTTCCTTGCCCACAGTGCTTACCCAACATTATGACGTATAAACAGTAAGATATGTCTGGGGGGCATACTGCCCCCTGTTTTGGATCACTATAACATTTAGGGTAGGTGTGATGTTGTGGGTATGCAAAGTTTCTTTGAATCCAGATTTGTTAAATGCAAAGAAACTTTGCATACACAAAACTTCGCACCTACCCCAAATCCTATAGTGAGCCCAATTATGGTGGTTGCAGGGGGCATCATGTCCCTCCCCAATACATACCTCCTGTTTATTTGAGTCTGACATTTCTAAATTTGGGCTTTACGACATTGAAAGTTGGTTTGAGTGATATGACATTGGGCTGGTTCAGACAACATAAGGGACTTCATTTGCAGTCAACTTCATTCTTTGAACGTATATTTTAACCAAGACAACTAGTTAGTTTTTCAAGTGTCATGAATTTCAAATTCAAAACTTTACTTCACAAATCTCTCCTTCAAGTTCATAGTACAAAAACTACCAAAATCATTATTGTCTACAAAACACTCCTCAGGCAAGCTAAAAGTCCATCACGACTTGCATTTTGTGCTGTAAAGAAATATTACTTATTTCTTTCCAATTTAACAAGGATCCCTTTTACACAAAACGTTAAATAGAATTGTGCAGAAAATAAATAAATCATAGAGTAATAAAGTTCAGCTTTCAGTTGAATGAAAAAAATGATCAATTTCAGAAGTTGACTTGACTTGATAGTTAGGGAGATTTTTCTTGACTAACTTTCCAATAAAGTTGCCTTAATTGGAAGGCATTTTTTTGGCAGCTGGCCAATCAGATGCTAGAAACTTGCCTTACTTTCAAGTCCCTTAAGTTGTCTGAACCTGCCCATTTTATTTGGGCTTTGTGACGTTTCCATATTGATATTTTTTAAGACGTTTCTCTTTTTGCGGCTTTATGTCATTTTATGATTTGGGTTATATTACATACATATGTCGTTGGGTGATTAGATTAGACATAAGAAACGATAGAAATCATTATCGTTGTAATGCCCAAAATAAATGCCACAAGGTTCAACCCCGATGTCATAAAACCCAAATTCAAAATTTAAAATTCTTTTGGGCAAAATAACAACTTGGGCGTTCCTTTGTGTAAAAGTTCTTTGGGATGGAATTCGAAAGAGCTCTAGGGCATGAAGACTATGCATTTCTTTCTCTAGAAATACTCTTAAAAATACAAGTGGAAACAAGGTGAAAATCAAATCTTAACTAAGTCCCCATATATATATGAAATGATACCCAATAAGAATTTAAAAGCCTTTCCTAAAAATTCCCAAGCCAATTGCATTAACTTACTCGTATTACTGTATAAAATACTCGTATAAGAAGATTATTAGATTGATCAAAAAGCGTACTCTTAGGTCAACTTATTTACCATCTATCGAAGCGATCACCGTAAACTTGCAGTCGGTGTTTGCAATTTAGGTTTAATATTGTTTTTCTTAAATCAATCAAATTAAATTATTTGTAAAGCACTCTCCTAAAGTATTTGCAGTTGTGTGATGAAGCTTACAACTTCCTAGGTCCATTCAAAAGTCAATTAAACTATAAACCCTTTCACTTCGATTTTATTATAATCTAAGAAGTCTCGCACGTGATTGTGGGCAAATTGTCTCATCAATGAAATCGAAAGTTTTCAGATCAATCTTATTCAATATGGTATTGGAATTGCATAAATATGAAGATATTTTTGTCCAAAGTATCACAACAACCAACGCCTTCGTATAGTAAACAAGTACCCAATTCAAACCTAAGAAAATGGCTTCAATCTTATCTGTGAGTAAAAAAGTGATCTTTATTTTTACTTAGTATTCTAACTATGTGCATTATTTTTGTTCTCAGACTATCTTCCTGATTGCTTTTGGAAGCGTTCTTATTGCAACAAGCTATGCAGTGGAAGCGGATAAAGTTAAGAAGCGTGAACTTCCTCTATTCGGCCATGGATATAACTTTTTCGGCGGTGCTTCTTTGAATGGATGGAAGCCTGGAAGTGGATCCAGTCTTGGACCCTGGAATTCTGGGTAACGTTAATGAATTTCAAGAAAAAAAAAAAAAACAAACATTCGATAGTTAACTAATAATTTTGAAATAGGCCATCTCCAGCTGATGTCACGAATGCTATTGCAGCAGCAAAACAAGCTTCTGCCAATGTCCTTATCGCTCAGCAACAAATGCAAGCAGCTAGAGAAAATGTTTTGAAACAACAACGCATGGCAATGGAACGTGAAGCTGCTGCAACAATTCTCACTCAAAAGAGTCACGCTGCTGCTGCTATTCAGCGTTCAGAAGCAGCTGCTGCAGCTCAAAGTGTTGTTTTGGCTCAGCAGCGTTTGGCCGCTTCAAAGTCAGCAGTTGCTCATCAGCAACGTATTGCCGCAGCTAAAGAAGCTGAAGCAGCTTCGGCTTTACAACGTTCTGCTCATGCTGCAGCTGCTGAAATTCAAAAATCCGAATACGAAGCTTCGAAATTGGGTACATTTATACAAAATGGAGCCGCATCCAGTGCTCATCATTTATCCTTGACAAAGGATAATGCTTTTAATCCTATTAATTCGGGTACAAATCATGTTTCAAATTTGGAATTGTATGGTCCTTGGCAAGGATCCGGAATTGGTGGTGCTGTACCAAGCAATGGAAAAGGAGGACCTTGGTATTAAAATTAAAACTAAAGTATTAATTACACCATTTTTGTAACTATTTTATATTATTCTCTTTTTTGCAATAAATTGATTGCTTTTTAAATATTTTAAATGAAAATATTATTTTTCGGGCTTGAAAATGTAACAAAAACAGGGTATCATTTTATAACACTGGTCGTCCATGAAACTACGTTTTCTTTTAGTACAAAAACAAAACAATGCTTTTTTAAAGGATTAAGATGTCCTGAATTCGAATCTTACCTTTACATTTTTCTGCCAAATCACTTTTTTAAAATATGCAATCCTAAAAATATTAAAGACAACGAAAAATGGTCTTTTTAAGGATAAGTTAAAACACATCTTTTAACAAGTAATTGTGTGATGAATTTAAAAAGTAGAAATCTTAATCTTCTAGACACAGCGTAAATCATTTTAATATTTTACTTCGTTTTCGTAATTTCTCATTAGTTATGAGGGGACTTATGGGTCTTCATTTGATCCTTATCTGAAGTTTTGAAAAACCCTAAATTCAATTGTAATTCCTTTATGTTTTTGAATACATAGTTTTAGAGTAAATTTTTAGTGCTGATTTCGAATCCAAACCTTGATTGTAATTATATTATGTACTCAAATTTAGAAATACCCGTTTTTAGCATTATTTTTATATAGTTTTTTTTAATATATTCCAAAAACTTGATGTTAAGACTATGTATTTCTGTTAGGAACCGTTTTAGTTTAAATGCTTCAAAGTTCTCTTAAGATATGGCATCAATAGACTTACATCTAATAAGATTTTTTTTGAAAAATAAGTAAGATACTTAAAACTTTAAGACGGAAGATTGATGTAAGGGAAACGGAAGATTTGGAAAGTTACACGAATTTCATTAAAAAAAAAAAACACTTCATGAATTTGCATAACCTCAAAAAGGATTATATGAGTTTCTTTTCGAATTATTAAATGTTGTATCTTAAAAACCTGAGAACTAACTTAAACTAAACGTCAGAAACCTACATTAGCAGTGTAACTAGCTGGGGTAACGTGGAAATCTCTTACAATATCAATACAATATTTTCCTTCGAACTGACGACCACACTTCAGAACTGAGTTTTCTAAACTAACCATATCGAAATATTTTCAATGATGTTAAGGTCAGGTGAGTACGGCAGCCATTGAAGAAACCGTAAATACAAGTTTCTAATAGGTATGTAAGCCGAGTGAGTAGGCACTTCATCATGTTGGCCAAGGCAAGTTTATGGGGACAAAAATTTTAGAAAATTTAGGAAGATTTGTTTTCAAATTTTCTTATATGTAGGTACCACGCTTTAGTCATTTTTGATGATGTTACGACCTCAAGCTTAAGTGTTCCATAATGACTGAATGCTACTCATATAGCTTTAAAAAACCTTTTTATTTCCTTAAATCTTGAAAATAAAAATTGAACCCCACGACCATTAATAGCAAACTGTGAACTTGATCAGCTTTTGCACGTCGGTTTAGCCCTTTGGTCTCTAAGCAAATCAATTTTAGCTATTCAAACACTGCTTTAGCATGTAGACCTTCTCATTTTTCTTAAAATTTAAGATCAAGAATAGAATTTTATTAAAATCAGTAAAATTATTGTCCAGCTCTTAAACGACGAAAAATGACACTTTGAGTACCTTTTGTTGTTTGTCATTTTTTTAAGTTCAGTCTTATAAATTTTATAAGTAAACTAATATGGATATAAAAATCGGGAAAACATTCTTCAAAATAATTTTTTTTTAGGAATTGAATGTTTTTGAATGTTTAAAAATATAACAAAAATTAGATTAGATTTGACTTAAATATTTAAAAATAACAAATTTTAAGAAAAAATAAATGTTCTTAAGATTTGAAAACTGTGTATCAATTCCTTAAAGGTTTTTCGAGAAATCTATTTGGAAACTAAATTTCCGGCTTCCAGCTAGAAGCTTTTTGAAAATGTTGTCTCACATGTCATCTACATTATTAGATTGAAAAAGACAATGTGTGAAATTTTTAACTCAATTGAAACTGGAACATGTTGGATTGGAGATGCAAAATCTGGTTTGCACATGGTTTTAAAAAAGTGCTTCTAACAAACCCCTTAAACCCCCCCCCCCAACCAATTCACAGAAACTAAATTCAATATGTTGTATTAGGCAAACATGCTGTAAAGAAGGTATATATCCTTTTTATTTTGCTTCGCATTTCTTATATATGTATGTATGTATATAATAATTATTATGTAATTCCTATTTCTTTTTCCTTTCTTTAACGACTTCATGAATATTTTGTATATATCACACTTCTTAAATTTTACTAATACTGCAAGGAGATCGATAGGACAGAGTAGGCGTGGTTTGGTTAGTCATGCAATAGTGTTGGCGATCGGGATTAAGTTACTCGAAATAAAAAAACTCTTTCTCGGTTTTGTTTTTAAAACAACATATGAGACAAAAGTACACCTGCTACGCAGCATGGCCGCCTGGTGCGAAAAATTAAATTTAACGCATGTTATACAAGCTATGAGTATGAGTGGGTGGGAAGAAAGGGAAGTTTAAGAAATTGAGGAAAAAGTCGTTGGACAGAGAAGAGAATAAGCATTAGATTTAAATTTTAAAACAGAAGCTCCAAGCAAAAGCGAACACCTACTATACAGCATGGTCGCCTGTAAAATCAATAATAAAAACTATGTGATGCGATAGAAGATCTAAAATTCTTCGAGCCTCGCACTTGAGATCGTTAAGGTTACTTATACTTTTCAATTCGTTTGCTTGCACGTTTCAGAGTATTTTTGATAAAATCATTCGACAAAATTACAAAATTAAATTTGTCTATCACATCTATTATTTTAAAATAGTCAAAACCGTGTTTTTAAGGCTAAGATACTACTCAAAAGATTTAAATATGTACATTGTTTAATGATTTTACAAAGTACAAATCTTCTTCTTCTAGATGCAATTTAAATCCTTTTATTATCTTACTAAGATTCTGAAAATTCTCATTAGTTATGAGTCTTTATTAGAAGTTTTATGCAAACCTTAAACATAATACTTTCAAGTTTTTGCAAAATACATTTTGGAGTTAATTTTATTTGCTGATTTCGAATTCATTAATTTTAACATATTATCATTGTCAACATTTTCTCATTTTTTTTTTTAGGAATTAATTTTTATCTCAACATCCAAGTAACAAAGCCCTTGTGCCTTGATTGATTTTCTTCTTTTATTAATTTATGCTTAGGCAATCTGACTGAGATGCGGAGCAGATTTTACCTATCTTTTCGCCTTAGGAACTTATTGACTTATCTTATAATCTAGGGTGAAACTGTCTTATTTTTACCAAAATTTGCGCATGGTTTGTTATAAAGGGTGATTTTTTAGCTACTCGTATTATCTTTTTGGCAACACTGGTTTAAACAGCTGACGCACGTTTCATGTTTTGTTTCACTGTCAAACATCTTCAGTTTGGTCTATAATTTAACCATGAATCGTCTTACAAACGAACAACGCTTGCAAATTATCGAATTTTATTATCAAAATGCGTGCTTTGTTAAGAAGGTTCATCGCGCGCTTCTCCCACCGAGCGAGGAAGCTCGTTTTTGGCTCAATGGGTACGTAAATAAGCAGAATTGTCGATTTTGGAGTGAATATCAGCCAGAAGGATTGCTAGAGCTACCAATGCATCTAGAAAAAGTCACAGTTTGGTGCGGTTTATGGGCTGGTGGCATCATTGGACCGTACTTCTTCAAAGATGAAGCGTAACTGTGAATGGTGAGCCTACCGTGAGATGATATCCAACTTTTTTTTTGCCCAAAATGTAAGACCTTGACTTGCATGACATGTGGTTTCAACAAGACGGTGCCACATGCCACACAGCACGCGCAACAATGGACTTATTGAGAGCCGGGCTCGGTGAACATTTTATTTCACGTTAGGGACCGGTCAATTGGCCGCCTAGATCGTGCGATTTAACGCCTTTAGACTATTTTTTGTGGGGCTATGTTAAAGCTCATGTCTAAACATACAAGCCCGCTTCAATTAACGCATTGGAAGAAAACATTGAAGCATTTATTCGTGAGATACCGGCCGAAATGTTGGAAAGAGTATGCCAAAATTGGACAAAGCGGATGGACCATTTAAGGCGCAGTCAAAGTCAAAATTTGCATAAAATAATCTTCAAACATTAAATTATGTATGTATATGTACCGTAATATCGATTCAAATAAAGATTTCATGCATTTTTCTGAATTTTATGTGTTGTTTTTTTTTTAAATTTTCCTATAGCTTTTGAAAAATCACCCTTCATAAGGCAAATCAGCAATGTCGTCTTAGATAAATGATCCTATTTCACGTTACCTAGAAGGTGCTAGAAGGTACATACATACATCTTGCCTTAGCTTTAGGTGAAATCATACTCGTACAATAACATTCGGTTAAAAAATTGGTACCTTAGTTACATATGGCAAATGAGCCTATTCCACGTTACCTAGGACGTAATATATTGCTTTACGACTATGCAGATTTATGTTCGCAAAATAACATCCATTAAAAAACTTTACCTAAAGCTAAGTGTACACGATTGCCAGATCTGCAAATATTGCCAGATCTGTCACTGAAAAATTTGTCTCGAATGGCTGACAATCGTTTACACACCAAATTAATTTGCAGACAAATGGTTTGGCTCCTAATTTGCAGACAAATATCTGCCAATTAATTTGTAGATATTTGGCAATCGTGTACACGCAAGCTGACAACCGTCTACACACCAAATTGATTTGCAGAAAAATTTGTTCATCAATCATTTTGAAGACAAATTAATTTGCAGATGTGGCAATCGTGTGTACACAAAATTCATTGGGAGATCACCAAATTTTATTCATTTTCTGACGTTTCTGCAAACGTCTGACAATGAATAAATTTGCAGATGCCGTTTGAGGAACATTTGCAAATTTATTCATTGGCAGACAAATTTTCTGACTGATGCGATGTGTGACAATGAGCTGAAAATAAATTTGCAGATCCAAAATTTGATTTGGCGTGTACACGGTTGGCAGAAAATCTACAAATGTTTGCAAACCTATTGCTAGCTATTTGGCCAAATTAGTTTGTCGACATTGTCAGACAAATATTTGGCAACAGATTTGCAGATGTTTGTAGATATGTATCTGCAAACCGTGTATACACAAATTAAAATTTTCAGCTCATTGTCAGCTCATTTTCTCACATTTTCAGACGTTTGCAGATCTGACAATGATTGTCAGACCTGGCAATCGTGTACACTAAGCTTAAGACGTTTAAGACAATTTTATATAGATTTTTTCTCTGAGTGAATGAGATGAGAAAACAACATATTAGCTTAATTTTAATTAGCAAATGTCCTTTTTCCTTGATTATTACCAACTTGTTAAAAATAGTTAATAATAATATGTAAGAATATTATTACTAACCATATTATTAGATTCTAACAATTTAAAAAGTATGATTACGTTTTAAAAATATGTCCATCAAATTTAAAAGAAGCTTGTAGGATACTCGTACCTCTGAGTCTATACAAATTCTTGCGTGAGTCTCGAAGACTACCGCTCATTGTTTATAAAGGGTGTCCCAAAATTAACGCAAGATTTGAATTTGCCGCCATTTGTGCAGTGAAGTGTTGGCAACCCTGAAAAAAAAGCAATTTGACAGCTAACAGTATAGGGTTATTAAAAATGGAGCGTTACACGAGAGAACAACGTGTCTTCATTATTAAAGAATATTTCAAAAATAGTGAAAGCTTGGCGGCTGCAGTTCGAAAATTTCATACAAAATATGGTCGGATGGCGATGAAGCACATTTTCATCTTGATGGCTTTGTCAATCGCCAAAATTGCTGCATTTGGGGTTCGGAGAACCCACATGTGATTGTCGAAAAACAAATGCATCCACAACGCGTGACTGTATGGTGTGGATTTTGGGCTGGAGGCATAATTGGGCCATATTTTTTTGAAAATGATGCTGGTCAAGCAGTGACTGTTACTGGTGCTCGATATCGCGACATGATTACACAGTTCTTTCTGCCAAGATTGGATGATATTGATGTGTCCAATATGTGGTTTCAACAAGACGGTGCCACATGTCATACAGCCCGTGAAACAATTCAATTACTGCATGAGACATTTCCAGGTCGTGTACTCTCTCGTTTCGGTGATCAAAATTGGGCTCCTAGATCGTGTGATTTAACACCATTAGACTTCTTTTTATGGGGTTATTTGAAATCACAAGTCTATGTCAACAAGCCCACAACCACCCGTGCATTAAAGGAGGAGATTCAAAACTGCATCAACGAAATTCAGCCACATTTATGCAGAATGGTCATGGAAAATTTCAACAAAAGAGTGCGCATGTGCATGGAGCCGTGGAGGCCATTTGTCCGATGTGTTATTCCATACATAACCCTATCCTATGTACTATACGAGTCAATAAAAATATAACTATCAAAAGACTAAAAACGGCGTTTTCTATTTAATTCAAATCATGCGTTAATTTTGGGACACCCTTTAGAATTCCAATAGATTCCCCAGGCGCCCATGCTTTGTAGTAGGTATTTGCTTTGTTTGCTGTTTATGTTGCATTCATTTCCCCTCAACACACCTCACCGAACAAACAAAGTTCAAAATCCATTCAAAAGTTACAAAAACAAAACTCGCAATAGACGACCATGCTTTGTAGTATATTGCACATATTTTCTACTTTTATTCTATGATCTGCATTCTATTCTTGTTTTCTGTTGCCAAAAAGAACAATACAAAGTAAGGTTAGGATTAACCACGCCCACTCTCACCTGACACTGTTTTGCAATTGTGTTGGGATACAAAATAAATATGTAAATGCAAAGGAACAAATAAATAGGAAAACACAACTAAACCATTTTTATAACAAAACATGAGAAGCAAAGACAATGAACCTTCTTCTCAGCATGATCGCCTGGTACCTCAATTAAATGTGGTTTCTGTTGTGATTAGGATGCACTTTTTTAAAATCATGAACATCGGCTTCCAAATTTATGTAAAAACCAGAGTTCTAATAATGAAACTCTTTAAGTGACTGCAGATATGTACATGTAAGCCATGACTTAGCCTTTGTTATAATCTTTTGATTTTTCCACAATAACTTTGAATTTTAACATAAAAGTTAAGTCATTTTAAAAGCCATGACTTGAAGTCAATTTATTCAAAATCAAGTCATTCGATTTTGTGTAAAAGTTAAAATTCACTCAATAATGAAATTGAAATTAATTAATTACCAATACGGATATAATTTCTTTTTCAAATTGATTTTTCGAAAATCTTCAAAGAATTGACAAACAATTTTTTAAATTTTAAGAGAACTCAATCTTCATATTTTTTTTTAAATATTTAAGTCAAATAATCTAATTTTTGTTATATTTTGAAACATAATATTCTTACAGAATCATTCAATTCCCAAAAAAATATCTTAATGAAATTTTTCCCGATTTTTCTTTTCTTTTTGGTTTCCTTATAAAAGTTTGGCTGGACTAAACAAAACAACAAACAACAAAATGTCCTCAAGGTGTCCTTTTACGACCCCCATTATATTTTGAATTTTGTTATTTTTTGTATATGAAAATAACATTTTGTATTTTACTTCCTTAAACTTTGTTGCTAAAAGTACTACTTTTGATTGAAGATTGGACCAAGAACATAATAATGAATCGGATAATCAGCCCTATTCTAAAAACATAGCACAAATTCATCAACTTTTGACCAATGGACGATCCAGGGGAGGGTCATATGAGCCATAAAGCTTATACAGTTAAGTATATGTAAGTAAAGATTTCATCTAAAGATTTATAAGTAATTTTTTTCATTTTATTAATACAAAAAATAACAGCAGTCCCCATACAATTTTTTTTTGTTCAAACATTTGATTTTTCTAAAACTTTCTCTAAATTTTGTGTTCTTAATTTGGCTTCTGTCTACAAGAAAAACATATTTTCGTATTGCTCCAGAAGGGTACCCGTACCCCTCAAAAAACCTTTATTTTGTTTTTAAGGTTTCTCAAGAACTAATGGACCGATTTCAATAATCTTCTCTTTCTGTGCAAGCTCTTTTTGATGATCAAATGATCAAATTGATGATGATTTTTTATGATCAAAAATGTATTTTTTTTTATTTTTAAAAAAATATTAATTTTGTTTGACGAAATTTAAATGTAAAATGTACATATATTTATATTTATAAGCTCTTTATTTAGTGCTTACCAAAAATATTTTTAAGACAAAATTTAAAATGGTTTTCGAAAACAATAAGTTAATCTAGATTTTTTGAAAAATAAAATGGCATTTAAATTTTTGAGAAAAACTTATTTTGGGTGACGTGAAATAGTGCCAAATGAAATAACACCAAATTTCAAATTTGGCCTTATTTCGTTGTTCAAAACGAAATAAAACCAATTTGGCTTTATTTCGATTTATAAAAAGAAATAAGGCCAACAAAATAATGGAAACAACGCCGAATATTTTAAAATTCAAAAGTTAATAAAAAATTTTTAAAGTTCACTTTTTTACATACAAAACACGCAAAAATGGTTGATTTATTGTCTAGAATAGCTACTACAACCCCCCTGCTTGGGATCACTATAGGATTTGGGGTGGGTGCGAGTTTGGGTATATGCATAGAACTTTTGCATTTGAGCACTAAAATCAAAGAAATTCCCAAATTTAAAAAGCAAGTATGGCTCACAGTTATGAAAGAATCACAACGCATTCGTGTTCTTTGCATATACCCAAACTCGCACCCACCCCAAATGCTATAGTGATCCCAAGCAGGGGGGTAGTACGCCGGCCGTGCTATCAATTCAAAAAAACTTGTTTTAGGCTCCAATTTCAAAAATTTCAATCGAGCAACAATCTGTCATTTTTCAACTTTTTTAATTAATAACAAAAAAAATTGTTGCAAAATTGCACTTCCCCCGATTTTTTATTAAAGTTTACGAAAAAATACACCGATTTGGTTATTTTCCGAATTTTTTTTCTATGTTTTTAGCAAGAGTAGCTATTCTAGACAATTACCGAATTTTGTAATTCCCAAAATTGAATAAAGAATTTAATTTAGCATAGAGAGAAAACAAAAGATAATTTTACTTTATGTTTTTTTCTAATTCTGCAAACTTTTAAATCGAAACAATGCCAAATTGCTATTATTTCGTTTTCTAAAGCGAAATAAACCCAAATTGAGAATTTGGCCTTATGCCAAATTTTTTGAATTTGGCTTTATTTCATTTGGCGTTATTTCACGTCACCCTTATTTTGCAGGTACATTTTTAAATCTTATGTAAAATATAGGAAATATTTTTAAACAGACTTTTTGGAAGAAATTAGCAAGTTCTAGCGACCCAGTCGTGCATTTTATTTCTTTCGAAATTGGTTTTCTGTTGAATACAAAAGATCTTAAAAGACCTTAAAAAATTAAATAAATCTACTTTTGAAGTGAATTTGCTTTCGATGCTCTAGAACTGAGATTTAAACACGAATTTCAATAATACAAATGTCCCAAAAAAAAAATCAAGTGACACTTTTGTTAAACTAATAGCTAAGTGAAAAGTATAATAAACGTTTCATATCTATTGATATAAAAGTTTTGAAACGTGTTATTTGTGAGTGCTACAAAAACTTTTGTTCCCAACTTATTTGTTTACCTACCTTACTTTGTTTTAATTTATTTTTTTAGAGAAATTATGTAGGTACTTAAATGCAACTATTTCCTTAAATTCAAGAACCAAAACATTTTATCTCTACAATTTTTAAGTTTTGTTGACGCTTTTAAGATCAAAATACGAGTAAGCAGATTGATAACGATAGTAATAAGAGACTCCCGAAAATTGAGTTCGAAAAAACTACATCAAAAAAAGCCCGACATTTCTACATATCAGATCCTCTCTCATTTTCTGGATTTTTTAATTTTTGCAGCGTTCTTCGCATTAATAGAAATGGAAACAAGAAAAGTATATTTTTTTTTTTGGAAAAAAGCAACGTTTCAAAACAATTTCCTACATTTCTTCTCGAAATGCACCAAAAACCCTCTAAACTATTGTGTTTTAGGTCTTAAATATGGCATATTTAGAAAACTGTTGGAATCTTGGAATGCTTTCATATATAGGGAGTCATCCAAATTAAATAGTTAGATTATACCTTGGTGGACAACAGTGTTCTAAAATAATTTGATAACTAAAGTTGTCATTTTAGCAATTATTAAATTTTGTTAGTCTGCTTTACAAAACATTAAAGAACATTTTTAAGCGATGAGTAAAAACTCATCTAAGTGTCTGACCACCAATCGCCCCCCCACCCCTGATGAAAAGTCTGGATCCGCCCTTGGCTTAAAAGCGATAACACTTTTTTTGACATAATTAGAAACTTGTCTTCTATCATAAAACTGGTCAACAGTCTTCGTAATTACTACGAACAAATCGCAAAGTTAAGTGTTTGTAGTGCGTGAAATTAATTTAGAATATACGTGTTGTTTGCATGGTCAGCTGTATGTGGCGTGTTCGCACTAAAGGAAACCAAATGCATCCATATATTTATGCTCCCAAGAACGAAACTAAAAATATAGTTTACCATAAAGTTTTAAATTAAATACATTTTTTTAACAATAAAAAATATGAAATTTTTTAAAATGCATATATTTTTTCTATTGATAATTTTTGTAATCAAAACCTAGCTATGTTTGAAATGTTTTGCAAATATTTTAATATTTTAAACATATACATAGTGCAACTATCAGTCATCACAAATCAAGGGTTGTAAGAAAACGATGTAGATGATACAAAGTTCACCGGGTCAGCTAGTTTAAAAATAAAACAATAAATTAATTTTTGTATGAATAAATGTACGCATAACACAGTTTATATTATAATTATTTACAAATAAAAATTTACAATGTTTTCTTAAAAACTAAAATATTATAATATTTTTGAATAATACCATTTTTATTTAACTTATTTATTTTTGTTTACACAATTTATGTGCAAGCTCCGTTTGTTTGTTTTTTTTTTTTAATAATACATAATAATAATTATAATAAATGTGAAGCATAATAATTTTTAACATTAGCTACATATGTAATTAAATTGATTGTAGTACATCTTTCTTTTCATTCCTTTCTTAATATTTAATTTTGTTAACACAAACGGCACGGCCGCGGCGTAGTGAATTAAACAAAATAAAAATAAACAAAAATAATATTTAATACGAATTTAAATTTAAAAAATACATATTTATATATTTATATCACAATAGAGAGGAATACCATCTTATATAGCTCTTTTGGAATTTGTTTAATCTAAGCTCTGTTTCTTTTTTGTTTATTTATTTTGTGAATAAAGTTTAAACAAATATTTAAAAAAAAATACAAAATACAGAAGACAAACTTCGAGAGCACTTTAATTTGTTTAACAAAAAAAACTATTAATTATCATTGTTTATATTTGAAATTTTCGTTGCATACATATGGGTAACTTTGTAAATAAATTCGTATTGTTCCTTTGTCTGGACGGCACTGGCTCGGCCTCGGCGTACACTATAGACAATTTGGGGTATATCAACGGTACGTTTTGGTTCTTCAAGACAGCGCATGGCAATATCACATGCTAGAATGGTTCCAGTTCGGCCCGTACCTGGAGAGCAGTGAATCGTAAGGGGGCTATAGTAAGTAGATAAGTAGACAAATTTACAAATCGATTAGTTTATTGAACAATTACAAAACAAAACATAAAAATGATGATGTAACAATAAGTTAGTGCACACAAATCTAGGTTTGAAATGACGAATTTGAAAAAAGTGTAAACAAGTTATTTAATGAATATTTTACAATACAAAATAATGAAAGACCAAAGGCACTTCTTTAAAAAAAAATTTATTTAATTTGACTCTCATCATGAGGCACCTCAAATTTTGTAATGTAAGCATGATGATGCAAAAAGGCAATAGGTGTCTTAAATCAACCGAAAAGCATTTTTGAAAACAAAAATCCGTAACTTCGCTGGATTCTGGAAATGAACGAAATCCTAACCAAGCTTTAAAACAAGAGAGAGTGTCCAAGCAGTAGCCTAAGTTGATAATGTAGCTCTCCTAGCGACATGGAAATTCTTAACCACTATAAGTTAACAACCAAACTAAGCCATAGCCAGGGACTTATTTCATAAAAATTGACAGGTGACAATTCTACAAATTTGTCACACTTTTCTGACAAATCATTATTTCATAAAATTACTGAGAGGTTACAAATTTGTCAGAAAAATACAATGACAAATAATCTTGAAAGTTTGTATGATCGAAAAACAATAAAATATGGAACGAAACCTTGGCATTTTGTTTCAATTTCAATCGTTTCTCGATCAATTCGATGTTAGAAGTAAGGCGACAGTTATAGCTATCATTGGTTTTCATCATTGAAAACAAACATTGGAATTTTGTTGACAGGTCGTTTATATAGCTATCATTAAAAATTTCTGTCATTAAAAAAAATTTCCTCATTGAAATCGACCGAAAAACTTTTACTGACTCTACTGATCAGTCATTGGAATTGTGTGAAATTGAAACACAAATCAGTGGAAGGATTCGTTTCACTTTTGAACATAAAAGTATCAGCTGATCAGGAAAATTAATTTCCGTCCGGAAAATAGAAAAATACTATTTTAGAGAAAAATAAATGCGCAATTAAACTTTTTTTCCCAAAAAAAAAATTCTTTGTGTGATTTCTGATCGATCAGTATAAAATTTTCATTTCTAATCAAAGGGAAACATCGTCAAATATCGATTCAAAAATTTTTCCGCATCGATTTCAATGATAGTTATAACTGGCCCCTAACAGAACGCTGCAACTCTTTCAATTTTAGAATGTCCCAGTTTGCAAAATCTTGTTTTATTATTAAAAAGTGATTTGCATAAAACCACACGAAAATGTTCTTTAAATTGTAGGCCATTTAACAATTCCAAATCATTATTTATTTCTTGTTTAAAATTCCGCCTCCGACGTATTACACGGAGACCCAACTTTCACTTGAAAATATATCGTTTATCATTTTAGGTCTTGTCACTGTCAACTTCAACACTTGACCGTAACTGAGCTTCCTGTCACAATTATCAATTAAGTACTGACAAATATGTAAATTGTATTTTTCTTTCATTTCATAAAAGAATTGTCAGTACGAATTTGTTGGAAAATTCCTGACAATTGTGGAAATTTTTTTCTTATTTTTCCTACAATTCTACAAAATTATCAAATTGTTTATGGAATAGATTTTGGCAATTTTCAAGTTGTAAATAAACAAAATGTCACCTGTCACAATTGTCAATGTTTATCAAATAGGCCCAGTATTCACTTATGGTAATAATGTATGGTGGAGTGCGTTAGAGAAAGATACAACAAGTCTAAAAACCCTCACAAAAATACAGAAAATGGTATAAATGTATGTATAGGTATAAAAGGAGCGATGAGGACTCATACTGCAGGAATGGAAGTAATACTTTACCCCTGGACATTTACCTATGTACAAAAAACTGCTACAAACAGTGCCTTAGGGCTGAGCCAGACAAGTTGCTGGAAAACAAGCCACATAGGATTTTCACAAATTCTACAGAAGTACATAGGGAATAATAACCCTATGTCTATATTCCAAGAAACCCTTAACACCATCTTTCCTGATAGGAACAAATGGGTGGACAATTTTCCACACATGAGTTAGTCGACAATATCCATATACATATACTGATGGCTCGTAAGCGGATGCTGGAGTAGGTGCAGGTTTCTTTTCGGAAACAGTCAACCTTTTGCCAACTAATTTAGACTTCCTGATCAAAGCAATGTCTTTCAAACCGATGTATTGACAGTGACAAACATTGCAAAACAGGTCTCAATGATGGCGCTATTACGAGCTGATGTTACCATTTTCAGTAATAGCCGCCACGTAGCAATAAAGGGACCATATTAGACCAACCCAATATTGACTTTATCATAAGCTACTCATCATCGGTAGTCTTGAGTCAAAACAGATCATTGATAACAAAATACTCTAGGAAACTTCGCCACAGCCAGGAAATTATGGCTTGTTGAAGACGAAACATGCAAGGGATGCAACGATGAGGAAGAAAACTAGGACACTACTCATTTCCTATTTTATGCCACACAAGATACAAATCCTTCTTGGGTAGTCATTTAATACTCGAAGACTTTGCTTGAAACAATCTCTTGGGACTAATCAAAGCCTCTTAGTGGCTGGAAAATGACAAAAACTAGAATTATAGGTTATATATGCACTTTTCAAGGAAGTAATAAAACAGTCAGAGCATCACAAAAGATCTACCAGGCTATTAACCTAAACCAACCTACCATGGGAAGTAAATTATTTTTTTTTGTAACTCGGGTCACCCTAAAATTGAAAACTGCAAAACTCAAAGTTTTTATTTTTATTTGAAATTGGGGACTGCACAATTTTTATTCAATGATAGTATACTCAAGCGAAAAATGAAAACTACGAAATACATCAAAAAAATAGTTTTCCAATAGGTACTTGACAGCTTTGAAATTATTTTGTGAACGCACCCTTTCAATATTCATCAAACTGTCATTTTTAATTTATTCAGCAAACTCAACATCATGGTAAAATACCTGAACGATGGATGCTACCGGAATTTGGAGTCGTTGACCGCAAATTTAAAAGCGGTAACTCAAATTTGTCGGTCGTAATTCTCGTCCTAGCAGATACATAGGTAATAACAACTTTAGTGCAAACGAATTGAGACTTCATTTTCGTTGTGTCATATAACTGTGTCAGTGAGACAACGGGTTGACCGAAGTGTCGAAAATATCGGTCAAGGTCCGGCGCCAGTAGCAAACGATCCAAATCAATCAATTCCACGGCGCGCGTTCTCAAAAATTGAGCATCAAAAAGACCACATTATATCGTATTTTGCGTAATCTTGATCTTAGTTTACAACCTTACAAAATAAAGCTGACTCAAGAATTGAAGCCGATGGACCATTTGAAGCGACGTATGTTCTCCGGATGAAAATTCACATTTGCTTCATGAATCACTACTTCATCCACAAAAAATAACAGCAGCGTTATTGGGCCATCATATCATCGTCAAGTTACTGTGAATGACCAGCGTTATATTGCCATGATTGGTCCAAATTGGACGATATGGACTTGAACGATATGGTGCCACACAGCGTACATTACCATCGATTTATTGAAGATTAAGTTTGATGAACTTAATATCGAAAAAAAATTACGTACATACATACATATGTACATGTTCATTTCCAATAATTGCAATAGAATCTGAAAATCAATGACGGTTGTAACCATCCCCTTAAGGTTAGAGTTGATCAATTAAAGCAAAACTGAAAGGTGGATTGTCTTCCTAATTGTAAAATCAAAAACCAGCTGAAAACGATTTTATGTTCGAAAAAAAGTAAAAATGAGCTGCAAACAATTAACATAATCCATGAATCGTTTTCACGCAAATTCAGTGTTCACTTGACAGTTCTGATTGTCATCACAATTTAAAATAGAAGCATTTAAACGTCAAACTAGACGTTTGTCATTTTTTTAATTCAAATTTCCCGAAGTAATTTTTTATCAACAACTCATTTGTGTTATGTTTAAAATCATACCAAACGTCAAAATCAAAATGAATATTCAGTTGGGATCCACGATTCCGAATTGGCAAATAAAGGTGACTGTATAATTATCGATCTGTTGAAACACCAGAATAAGTGCAACTGACGTTAAATTTTGAATTTGAAATTTTTTAAGAGATGTATCATATTGTACATCATAATAATTGATAGTAGTCAGTTTGACAGGATTTGTATGCACAGAAGAATATACATTGGAACTAGTTTTGTTCCCATGCTTTTTGGACAGAAATTATTGGTCTGTCAAATTTTGAAGAGTGTGGATGACATTATTTCAGACAGAGGAAAATTGCCAAAAAAGTACGGAACGCTTTCTTGGCAAAAATTGTCTGCCACAATTGAAATGCATATCAAACTAATCGGACGAAACTAATAACAGTCAATTTAAGTACCAAAATATGACATTTGACAGATCAAAAATTTCTACCCAACAAAATTTCTTGGGCAGAATTTGTCAGGAAGAGAAATTATTTTACTCTCTCGTATGCGCTTGCTTTTGCACAAAACCACAAACAGTTTTGGTCAAGGTCGGTTCAAGGTTGACATTGAAAAATCAATCTAAAATGAATCACTGAGATGAAAGCTTTTCCTTTTATTAGTAGACGTTTTTCTTTTCAAGCTCAGATCAAAGCACTGTGCAGGATCAAGTCGTTTAATATTCAATTCAATTTATTTATAAAATACACTGGAGACTGGAGAACTGAACTATCAATAGGTCCGTTCGCGTACTTTCTGCACCAAAATTCGTAAAAAGAGATATTTTAAAGAGTGGGGGTAAAATTCTCTCACCAAAAAAAAAACTACAAAAAAGTAAGCGAACGGGAAAACAACAAATTTTTCAAACAATATTACTGTCTTGTTGCTGTTCTTTGAAAATTTGTTTTTAAATTTTATAACTGACAGCAAAAGCGAGCAATTTATTTAATTTATTTGAATTTCTATCAAATTTGACAATTTTCACAAATCAGCCCAAAGAAATTTCTTGGGCTAAAATTCGTAGGTTGGGGAAATATTTTACTCTCACGTGAGCGCTCTCTTTTACGAAAAACTACGAAATTTTTGAGTACGCGAACAGGATTTGGTTAAATTTCGTATTTTTTCGTAAAATTGGACTGTTTTAGGAGGGTACGCGAACGGACCTAATATCTGCGATCTGCCTCTTTCAGATTTTGTACACTCAGATTTTTACTCTATTAGCTAGGTTTTGTTAAGAGCTCAAAGACCGCACTCCGAGCTAGCTCTGTTTGAAAAATTTATGTCTAAGCTAAAAAAGAACAAATCTTTTTTTGACAGCTCATAACTTAAACAGAGATGAATCAGAAAATAAGGCAAGTTTATTGATTTGACGTTTTTGAAAACAGCTGAAGTTATAATAATATTTAATAAAAAAGCTAGAGTTAATTTAAATGGACATAAAAATGACAGTTAAAAATATATGACTTTTTTACAATAACACATACCCTTGATCCTTTGTTGGTGGTTTTGGTTTTTCCGATGCAACATTTCCATTTATTTCAATCTTCGCCGACGACGAATCATCTTCACCGGTAAAATTTTCAATTTTAATATCGCTCTGTTCGATTGTGGAAGCCTTAAGGGAACTTCTTGCCTCAAGAAGCATTGCAATTATAGCTGCCTCATCGGTAGGTACACCAGTTTCAGGCCACTGATACCAATAGTGGGTAATTTCTCGACTCTCTTCATTGCCATCAGTATTTTTAAGCATCAACGTTGAAATGGCATATTTCTCTTTGACTTCTCGATGCTTCAATGTAACTTGATAATCACCAAAAACTGTATGATTGTCAAGTGTCACCGATGGTGGTAAATATTCAGCACACTTGTCAATGCCATTCTCGATGAGATCAGTTGCCATAATAATGACACGAGAATTTTGTTCCCATATCATTCGCCAAAAATCATTGACAGTTGTTTCTAGCGGTGCCTGACATGCAATGTAATAATTGGTTGTGTCTTTTGGACCCTAAAATAAATTAAAAAAAAAGAAAAGAATAACAAATTAAATTTGATATGCATTTTATACACATTTTTATTATAAAAAGTACACAAAAAATTTTAATTCTATTTAATTAGATTGTTTTATAGACTATGATCAGACAGTTTCAATATAATGAGTATATGAGTAATACAGATGGCGCTGATGTAATTATAGCCTCGTCAGAATAAACAAAAGAATTCAATCAAGAGATTTATTGGCAATGTGTTTCGCTTCATTTGATTTAACTATTGGCATTGCTGTTGATATACATACATATTGATGTAGACAAGAAAAAACAGCTGACATTGTGAGTGGAAATTGAACAACAATACGGCCTTCCTAAAAGTCAATTATAAGTTGTAATTGATTTTAAATCGAATCAAATTGTGCAAATAAACAAAAAAGTTATACAATAAATTGCTTCATAGTTCAAAAGAATTCACTTTTGATAATCATAAAGAAACTGTACAAATATCAAGAACTTTGATAGTTTCGAACCGACTTGGTAGTCTAAGCGCCAAACTTATGGCTTAAGATTTGCTTGATCCAAGGGTCTTTCAAAAACAAATTGAATCAAGTCAATTAAATCGTGGTATTTATTGAAAACATTAATCAAAATTTTATCGATTTTAACCTAAGGGGTGGTTAAATTTTAAGGGCCGATGTTGTATGTGAACCCCACCTAAACGTCAAGTTTTTTTTCGCATTTCATTTGGCATTTCTCAAAAAAATTTGAGCAAACCGGGTCTATAGGAGATGTGAAGACACCAGTGCATGTTCGAGTAACTGCTGGAACACAATGATGTCGGAGTCGGAGTCGTAACTGGAATAGCTGTCAAAGTATTCAATGTACGCAAATGCAAATGTACGAACACAACGCGACGCAGCTGGAATCGGAGCCGCAGCCGGAGTCGGAAGAGTTGACCAACTTTTAACTTTGACGTACGACATATGTGACGTTTCCATTTTTGAAGTGAATAACTTGGTGATTATATTTTTTTTAATAGTTTTTCAATAAAAAAGTGGAAAAATATTTAAATAAGAAATAAAAGTGAACAAAAAAATATTTTCTGAGAAATTTGATGTGGTTGTAAACTGCAAATATACCAAATAACATCAAAAAGCCGTACGACGTGCGTACTTTCTGTTAACGTACGACAGCTATTCCGACTCCGGCTCCGGCTGCGGCTCCGATTTTTGCATTGTGTTCCAGCAGTAGGGCTGTCAACTCGTCGTCGTCCCCAACATTTGCACATCTCACGCACGTCCGCGTCGTTGATGAACATTATGCATAAAGACTTGCATTTACACGCTTACAAGGTGCAATTGACTCAAGGATGAAAGCCTCTTGACCATTTCAAGCGTGTCGTCAATGATGAGAATGGTGGCAAGAAATAACAACAGTGGATAACCAATTTTTGAGTCCGGTCGGTCAGGCAGTTACTGTGAATGGTGATCGCTATCGTGAGATGATAACAAATTTTTTATGATCAGAACTGGAAAATATGGATATGGACGATATGTGGTTTCAATAGGACCGGACGATGCCATTTGCCACACAGCTAACGAAACAATGGCTCTTTTGCGCGACAAATTCAATGGCCGCGTCATCGAGAAGCCAACAACAATTCAAGAGCTAAAGGATGATATAATTTGACACATTAACGGCATACAACTTCAGCGTCATAGAAAATTTTGGCTATCGGATGAAGGTGTGCCGGCCGATATTTTGTTCCATACATAAATAAACCATAACAATATTATCACAATAAAAAGAAATGACAATAATTTTTTAAATCTTTTATTCAAAACCGATATAACCCTTTATTGAATGGGTTATAAAGAGTGGAAGAGATATTATGTTTTCTCTCTTAAGGAAGGTAAATTAAAGAGCGTATATAAAAGCAAACAGTATTTATAAGACACTTATGTATATGCGAAAGTAAAAATATAGACTACTACAGGTGAATGGCGCAGGAATAAGCTTTGACTGCAGACAGCATAGGTTTCGGGGTTCAGCTCAAACAAATAAAGGGCACAACTTTAATTTGTGGTTTTAACCCCAACAGCTTACTATGTTCAGTATGCGGAGCCATTCATCCAGAAATAATAAATTACATTATATGTGCTAGAGCTAAAAACTAGAAACAAAATATAGCACCGAGTTTTACAAAAACGAACCTAGTGACTTACAACTCTCAACCATTCCTGTGTGCGAGTACTGTTTTTAGATGACACTGTTTTTTTTTTTTAAATGGAAAGTGGGATGTATTAAATTCCACACAATGCTGTTTAGGTAAGAATTTAATGAGCTTATCATATTTTGTAGTTGCAGTTCCACATCCGATAAAGAGATATGTGAATCTGAAAACGGATATGAAAAGCTAAGAGTATCATCCTCAGCCAAACAATTAATTGGATTAGAAGTTGCAGACAAGATATGTATATCGTTAATGGAAAAATAAAAGAGTTAAGGAGACAGAACAGAGCCCTGGGGCACATCAGCATTTATTTTGGGGTTTTCAGAATCGAACCCATCCAGTACTACTAATTTTAAACGGTCCGAAAGGTTATTTCTATAATCCAACAAAGGAGGGATTTATCTAAAACCAAAGGCACATTCGATGTCCTGATGTCAAACCCTATTAAATATTTTTGAAATATCAAGCGCAATAATTTTACTTTCTCTAAAACGGTGTAAAGATGTGTTGCACTGTTCGGTGAGACAGGGTGACTGACTTCTATGTAGATGCAAGGAAGATAAGGTATAAGCAGAACTGTAATCTGGAAGGAAGAAGTGCTTACTTGCACCCCTACGTGGGGGCTCCTGGGGAGCAAGTTGAGAAATCAGTGCAGCTCGATGACGAATGATACTGTACATTTAATAATAATTGAAAAAGGCGCCGCTTAGAACTTTTCTGAGGAAATTCTCAATCTTGTGAGCGAACGAAAGAAGCTACGGTTTACTTCCTTCTTAAAATTTAATTTTTCGAAAGATGGTAGACACCTGGATCGTGCGTCGTCCTTTCCCTGGGTTAGGGGCTGACTTAATGATAAAAGCAATACAAGTATAATAAGAATCAGTAAATATACAAATCGATTGACCAATAGAGCAACGATATTTAAAATAAGATTAAAAAAGTCTGAAGTGGAATCTAAAAATCATTTTAAGGAATGATGTATATAGTAGATAAAGCTCGGCTGATTGCATCTCTTCAAGGTGCCGGGCGACCACTTCTATCTTCCCTAGATGTCACTTCATCAAAGACTAACAGTCAGTCCACTGAAGACGTGGTACCACGGGATATGTTTTCGCCCCCTTGTTTACTCCAGGAACATATGATGGGATGGCCTCCTTGTAAGAGCATCGTGGTGGCTGTAGTTTATCCTATATGCATAGGGTATTGATTTTTACCATACTCAAAAAATCTATACAATACCAAAGGTTTACAAAGAAGTGAATTTGTTATGTCTTAGTAGCTTAGAAAAAGAAACTTCCTCGAAGCATTTCCCAAATAAGAGATAGTAACTCTATGTGTAAATCCTTTTGATAAATTTCAAAAACTAAGCGAATATACAATGCAAGGGGCAGCAAGTGTAAAAACTTGCCGTCAAATTATGGCTAACTGCTAGGCGTTGGCGTTGTAAGTGCTTATTATTTCCTGTTCGATGAAACAATAAATGGAGTATCATTTACTACGAGCGTAGAAACCGAGGAAGAGAAAGAATTAATCATGTTTTTGGTATGAATGACAAACATTTTTACTGCCTTTGGGATATTGCAGTATTTTTAACCTCAATTTTTAGTCATTCATTAAATTTGGTCTATTGAATATATATTGGCGTTGTAGGCCTTCCTGATGCTTTTAATCCTGTTCGGGATAAAAGTTCTCATTCCGAAAATAAATTAAACTTGTGATCATATCAGTAATGGAGTTATCGTCGCTATCGCGAAAGCATAGTGACCAGAGAGTTTTGACACGAGAAATCAGCTAACACAACACAATAGTCTGATGTGCTTATAGGAGATTGAACACTGATAGTGTACTTATCAGGGTCAGAAGTAAAAAAAAAGTCAAGAGTGCTTTCTGTTCGGCCATTAACGTTCGATATTCAAGTGGGTTTGTTGAACACCTGAGTAAGTTGGAAAGTGTACTTATCAGCGGTCAGAAGTAAGGAACAAGTCAAGAGTGTTTTCTGCTCGGCCATTAACGTTCGATATTTAAGTGGGTTTGTTGAACACCTGAGTAAGGTGGCTAAACTCAACAAAAATCTTATCACACACACTTTGGGGTGTTGTCTGACCCGAATGTTAAAGCCAAGAATAATTGTGTACATTGAATATAATAATAATCGATGGAATCATACAAAGCATCAAAATCGCGAGAAGTTGATACTCTGTCTATATTATTGGGCTTCTGAAAATAAAGCAATACTGAAGGATCTGCATATTTACGGAAAATAAAATCCCTTAGCTTAGCTCCAATTAACTTTAATTAAAAATGAAGAAAACAATAATGTAAGAAAATTCTTAAAATTTGATGCATGATAAATGGCACAAAAATGTTAATCTTCTGACAGTTTGTTTTAAAATTGTAACAGGACAAATTTTAATAGATTTTATCAATACACCGTTTTCATTTTTCTTCCGTTAAATATATCTATTTTATACATACATATGTACATCAAAATCAATCAAATGGATAAAATGTCTCTTAACATGTCATATTTCGATATGTATTTTCTGTATTTAGCTGTCACTTAAGCCAGCCAATCTTAAGCTCTAACTTTTCCAATTTCTACAACCTGTGCAATATCTAGCTACTCGTATATTCTCTGTGGTACTGCAGGAAGTTCCTCAACTTATTTTTAATTTGAAATTACTAACCGCTCCCTAACCAACAAATATCGGGCTATAATACATTTTACAACCTATCTCAAAGGAAAGCGCCAACATTACAACAGTAAAAAAAGAATTATCAATGCTTTTATTTAAAATGTTGTTTCAGATTTTTTTATAAAATTGTATTATCTATTCCAAAATAAGTACTTTTTACATTAAGGTTTAAATATTCCAAAACATTATTACAAATCGCTTTGAGCACATTTTCTACGTATTAAAGGTTTTTCCAAGAAGAGGTTTCATTTTGATGTAAGAAAAACGATTATTTTTGATGAGAATTCAATGGATATTAGCGAAATGGCACCCAGGGCTACGGCTGCAAAAGATGTTAAATCATAAGATTTCGGTGTCCATTTGTAAACACCTTTCTGAGAAATAACATGGACAGGAAACTTTTATAGCAACTGAGAATGTAAAATGTTCGGAATTTTTAAAGTGAATTTTAACAATTTCAATGCATTGTTGAAGTGTGTACCGCTAGTAATGGTATAGTTTTTACTTAAAAATAAATAAATTAGGTGGCACAAGAGTTCATTGGGAACTAGGGCCTAGTGACTTAAAACTCTTGGATAATTTGTCAATTCCTCGCAAAAGGCAGTACCTATTGCAAAAACCAACTCCAACAAAACGCTTTCTGATCTAAAAACAAATCAAAAAGCCACATATTTAAAAAAAAAAAAAAGAAATTAAAAACCTCTTTTGAAAATGCATAAAAAACATAAATTTTATTATCCGTGCACTGGGGCGTATGTGGAATATTTTTTTATTTTATTTTATAATATTTAATAATCTAAAGCTCAGTGGTGGACGCTGGACGATGTTATTAAGTTGATATGGAAAAGTCGATAATCCATGTATGTATGTATTTATAATTTTTTTGACCAACATTATACGCAATTTACAACTATAAACTAATAACATGTGTAGAGATGGCGGGCGTCGGACGAGCGGCGGTGGCGTGGTCGTGTTAAACTTGTAGATATCAATCAAGGTTAATAAATTGTAATAATTAACTATTTTTAGTCAATGCATACATGTGCTATTTTTATTGTGTACTCATTGAAAATGAAACATCAAAATTCAGTACGTATGACATATTCTCATCAACACAATTTAATTCTATAATCTTTAAAGCTTTTTACTACACCTACGCTTCGTTTATTATACAATAATTTAATTTATGGTGACACAAAAAAAAAAAAAAACGCTTTTGATCATTAGAGCTTATAAAAAAAAAACCGTTAATAAAATCAAAATATCCCAGAATAATGAGAAATGTGGTATAAAGTACATATAGATAACACACATTAATGGAAATTTAATAATTCATCAAATTTTGACATTTTGGAAACCTTTTCTTTATACAGCGATAAAGGTAGGCGTTTCTTTATGATTTATTCATATGGACAGTACATATTTGCTTGTAAAAAAAATAGGCTATCGAAAATGGCATATGGAAATACCACGCAATAAGGCGGAATCGAATGATTTATCTGTGATGAAGTAAAATAAATGTTTCAAAGCTAGATGACCTCTTGAAACCCGCTATGTAGTATGAAATAAGATACTTTGCAGCAGATGATAATTGACCACTTTTTGCAGCAATTGGGGCTTTATGTCAGCAATAACGCGTCGAATATCCTCTTCCAAGTCGTCAATAATCTCGGGCTTATCTGTGTAGACAAGACAATCGACTTCACATAACCCCATAAAAAAAAGTCCTAATAGGTTAAATCGCACTATCTAAGAGGCAACGCCCGCTACAGACGCCGCCGCGATATAATGCTCAAGACCTAAAAAAACTCATTAATCATGGCTCTATAGAGGTACCTTTTGTCAGTAACATTATCGCCAATGGTATTAAAAAAATTGAAGAAGGCAGTCATCGACAGATTTACGAGTAACGCATCGAAATATTTGTATATCATCGGCGAACATAAGTAATTAAGGAGCAGAAAAAGAAGTGGACCTAAACGATTTCCTTGAGGTACTCCAGAAGCCACAACTATGGAATTAGATATTATGTTATTATTACGCACATATTTGGTGCGCCCCTTTATATAGGGTTTTTAAATTGGGCCGGGTATATTTTAGCGCCCCGTGGCGGCCATTTTGTTTTGATGACATCTGTCAAATTTTTTGTTTATTATTCAGTTGTTTATGTCAAATCATCATGGCAATTTAAACGATTGAACAGCACGTTCAAATGATAATAACAAAATGAGTGTTCGTTAACGCAAACGTTGCGCGCATTGCGCGCATTTTAAGGTAGACGTGGTGGCCCTTCACAGTCGACTCTTCACCGTTTGGTGTCGAAATTCGAGACGACCGGTTCTGTAAACAATCAGCCAACACCCGTGAGTTCAAGATCGGCCGAGAACATCGCCGCGGTCCGTGAAAGTGTACAGCACAACCCGAGGTAGTCTATTCCTCGCCGTGCACAAGAACTCGGTCTTTGGCAGACTTCAACTTGGTGAATTTTGCGCGTCGGGACTTGGGCCTACACCCGTACAAGATCCAACTGACCCAGGAGCTCAAAGTTCATGACCATAGACAACGCCGTTTGTTCGCTGACTGGGCTTCGAAAGGTTTGGAAGAGGACACCAATTTTGGCCGAAAAATCATCTTTAGTGACGAGGCGAATTTTTGGATGAATAGCTGTGTTAACAAGAAAATTGTCGTATATGGGACGACACCAACCCACACGAGGTTCACTAGGTGATAATGCATGCTCAAAAAGTTACTGTTTGGTGTGGATTCACCGGATCACCGTCAACAGCGAGCGCTACATAACTATGATAACTAATTTCTTATGGACCAAATTGATGTGGACCTACACGACATGTGGTTCCAACAGGACGGCGCTACGTGCCACACAGCAAACGCCACAACATTTACCCGCCCTTATTGAAAAACCCTATACAAGATTAAAACCATTTGAATATATTGGAGTAAAAACTAAGGGAGAAATACTTCTGACACCGATTTATCGAGCTTATATGCGATCTGCTTAGAGATAGCAAGCAAATTGAGCGCTTTTAATCTAGTGTAGGCCAGATATGTATTTTTCGTGATCTGACACGTATTAGAAATAGTTTACATGTAGATATTGGTATTACAACATTATCCAAGTGTAATAGAATGGATTGTACTATAGCATTTCTGACGATTTCATCTGCCTTACAATTTCCTGGAATGGTAAATGTGACCTCCATTAGAGGTGGAGGCAGTTATGGATTGTTATAGAGTTTGAAGAGACAGAATCAAGAGATTTGATAGCGGCTTGAGTTCTTTTATCGCCAAAAGTTCCGCTTGGAACAAGCTACAATGATTGGGAAGGCGAAATGGTAGACTTAATTTCAGTCGTTCAGAGTACATACCTTTACCAACCCCTTCATTTGTTTTTGATCCATCTGTTTAACAGTGGATTAACTCGTCTTTTAGGAATGCCCTATCTTTCCAGAAAGATCTGGAAGGTATAGAAATCTGTAAATTTCTATCGAATTGCAGTTTGGGGATGGTGTAGTTTGTGTGTGTTTGGAATTAATTCTAAATACGGAGTGGCCAATGTTGTTTTTAAAAAACTACGACGAAGCTTTCCAGTGCCACAGATGGGGTTGTGCGAAGCGATCCGCTTATACGTAGGCAAGCTGTACGTTCGACTTTAATTAGGTTTTTGCGGTTTATAGCTTTCTCTAAAGCAATCCACCATATTGCCACACGGTACATTAAAATCGGTCTAATTACCGATGGTTGTAACCAATGCGTAATTTGGGGTTGTAAGCCCCATTTATTACCAACAGCTTTTTTGCATGAAAAGAGAGCTACAGTAGTTTTTTGACTCTTTCTTGTACATTGCGTTTACAATTAAGTTTTTTATCTAAAATAAGACCCTTTGATTGGCATTTTGTAAGAGTTCTTGTGGGTGTTAGGATGCTTTATGCATTTAAGAGAGAGAGAAACGTTTTTGACCGAGTTATTTCCTGAAAAAGTGAACTCAATTGTCCACCTAGATCTTGTGATTTAACACATTTACATTTTTTTTTCTACATCAGGGCGATATATGGTCTATGCCTTTGCTCCCTATAGTTGCTTTTCTAAAGATTCATCAGAAATGCACTGATTCAGCAACTAAGAATTTGGTATTCATCAAGAATTCTGTTTTAAATAAACTCAAGGTAAACGAACCAGAACTTTAACTTATTCAAATATCAATGACAGCATTTCACCACATGGATAGTTTGCCCTCTGCCAAAAGGGAACACAACTTAACTTTTCACAGCCTGATGATTCCAATGAAAATTTGCAAACTATAATTATTAAAGGCCCACACCAACCCTCTCCCTGTTAATTATCTTATCTTCAATACGCCCTTGACTCAATTGTAGGTCTTAAATAAGTTGACCTTTTTTTCTTTTTCAAAACCACAATAATTTTGATTTGGACAGACAAGAAAAAAAAAACAATTAATTAGAAAGAAGATCTCTTAAAAGAAAATAATTAAAAACAAACTCATAAAACACCAACAAGTTTCTTAGTCCAAGTTGGCCAAATAAAAATATATTCAATTAACTAGATCCACATAATAAAGTAGCAAAAACCTCTGCCTCTGACTCATCGCTCAAACATTTTTCTAAATTAAATGAATTCAAGCACACGTGAAATAATCTTATCTGAAATAATTCAAATAAAAAAAAATAATAACAACTCTATAATCAAGTCCCTGGCAAAATATTGCGCTCTTAACTATAAAGTTGCGATTAAAATAATTCAACTTTCCCCACTAAAAACGCCAACTATTATGAGAGTGTGTTTTCATAAAAATAATATCACATATTCTCACATCTCACACCCGCTGCGCAGAGCCGCGCCGTGTTTCGACTACGAGACGCGACATCAGGAAAATTATTTTCAAGTGAACAATGATCATTGAAAATTTATTATTATTAATATTATTAATTCCAAGACCCACACACAAGGTTAAAATATTCATATTACATATTATTTAATTTTTAATGTTTGTTTTTCAATTTCAATCGAAGAAGTTTCTACAAGAATTTTTGTAAATAAGTCATCAATCATCAATCATCAAAAGAATGACAGGGAATGCCAAACAAAAAACTCAGGAGACAATGAATTCTAAAATAATATTACGATACTGCAGTTTTGAAACTGAAGCACAATCATTGAAGACTGAAGACACGTTTTAAGATTAAGAACAATTTGAATTCTTACGTCATTCATCTTCAATGAGTACGTATGTAGAAGATGTCATGACTAATCCCGCACTCAAGATAGCACATCTTTATTTTTGTTTTACTAAACAATCAGCAGACTGTAACATTTTAAGTTTTTCTTGGGTAGTTAGTGTAGAGTTCCGATGGATTACTCAAAACCTACGCATTATTTATAAATGTATACAAAATATGTACATTAAAAGAAAAGAACAAACAATGTTTGTCTAAGAAATTCATAATAATAATTGTTTTTTTTTTTTTAAATGGGTGTTTTTTTCATAGGCATGTAGTTTTCAATCTGGCAATACTCTTTTTTGGGAGTTGGTCTTTTTGACAGCTGCCACTTGATTTATGCTCATTTTGGTTTGACATTTTGGTTTGACATTTTGGTTTGACATTTCAAAATATACTAAATTAAGCTAAGTATAAATCAATTTTCTATCAACCATGTAAACACCCAATTTTATGTGTCAAAAGTGACAGAACAAAAATTGACAATCAAACGTCTGCAAATTTTGTATCAAAACATTATCTGACTTTTTGCAATCCTTTGAACTCGTTAAACATCTAATTTGTTCGTATTTTCAAATAATTGAACGATTATTCATTAATTGGAGACTTTTAATTGGCAGAAAGTTTTTGAACAGGAGACAATTAAAAAAGTTTATAGAATTCTGAAAGAATGTAAAAACTACGATAGTAGAAAGAAAAAAGAAGTTACCACTTGGCAAAACAGCGAAAAAGAAGTCATACCAAAAAAAAAAAGATTGGACGGTTGAACAAAATAAAAAATATATCCAAGAGATCGATACCAGGCGATCTTTGTGGAATGCAGGTTGTGTGGAGTACAAACTACCTAAGGACACTGTTTAACGACGCCATTGTGATGACCGTCTACGAATGTAAAGCTGCATTGTCAAACCTCCGTTCAAGCTTCAATTTTAACCTTGAAATATGTGAAAATAAATTCGTCAAGGAAACGAATGACAATGGGTAGGTTCAGACAACATAAGGGAGTTCATTTGTAGTTAACTGGGTTGTACATACGTACATTTTGACCAAGAGAGCTAGAATCACAAATTTCAAACTTGAAACTTTACTTAACAACTTCTACCTTCAGTTTTTCGTACAAAAA
The DNA here is from genome assembly GCA_920104205.1 of Eupeodes latifasciatus. Classification (NCBI taxonomy): domain Eukaryota; kingdom Metazoa; phylum Arthropoda; class Insecta; order Diptera; family Syrphidae; genus Eupeodes; species Eupeodes latifasciatus. Next base: position 188,258,309 of record OV049924.1, read on the forward strand.
CTTTCAAAAAAATTATCGTGTGAAAAACACTCCTCAGGCAAGCTACAAGTTCATCATGATTTGTGTTTTGTATTGTAAAAAAGTATAACTTATTTTTTTTTCAATTTGACAAGGAACCCTTTTACACACAACATTAAATGAAATTGTGCAGAAAATAAATAAATCAGAGTAATAAAGCCCAGTTTTCAGTTGAATGAAAAAAAAAAACATGATCAATTGTCATTTCGACATAAGCAGACTTGACTTGATAGTTGGGAATATTTTTCTTGACTAACTTTCCAGTCAACTTTCCAATAAAGTTACCTGGCAGCTGTCCAATCATAGACTTGAAACTTGCTTTACTTTCAAGTCCTTTACGTCTCGACTGAAACTGCTCAATATATCTTGATCATTTTGAAATGTACTTTAAGCTGATGCTTTTTTTTATTTATTATATTTTTTTGAAATATTTTGCACAACCTGTTGTTTTCACTTCATATTATCTGCCATCTGTCAAGAAAATTGTCTTCCAATGAGTTGACCAATAAATTTTTTGGTTTTTTTAGGGTCTTTCAACTGTGCAAATAGACAATTTTTAATTGAAAGACAAAAAATTGTTGGCAAATATCAGCCGATGTTCTGCACAAAAAAACTGTCTAATATCAAACAACCGTATAAACGGTCAATTTTCACTTGATAGATTCCATTGGAAGACTTTTGACAGTTTGGCCGATATTGGAAGATCTTCCAATCGTGTATACTAATGGTGTTTTACATGAATAAAATAAATCAAATTATTCTTGATCTAGATCTATCAAAACACCAATTTCCCCTATTTTGGCATTCCATGGGGCAAAATAAATTGATATATTTTTGATTTAAGATCAAATCTGCAAATCTGGATTTTTCGGCCCCATTTACCTAATTATTGCTAATACAATTTTAAGCTTAGCTGGGAATATTGCAGCTCTACCGCACTCATTGATACGTACACGAAGTTACACTAATACAATGTTCAAAAAAAAAACAATTTCAATCGTGTTCCATGGCCACGATAAAAGCAATCTTTGAAAGACACAACAAAACAGTCAATTTATTGAAGGATTGTGTCTGTGGCGTGAACCCCAAGATTCTGCGATTTAACACCGCTGTACTATTATTTGTGGGGCTATGCAAAGCCACTTTTCTAGTCAGATAAGCCCGATATGACTGGCGCAGGCTGATGGATTTTTTGTTAAAGCTTTCATAATATCTATTATTTCTAATTTTACATTGCACTTAATACTACAAATAAATGATTGACGTTTTGAAAAAGAATATTCAGCGCGTTATTGTTGGCATAAGGCACTAATTACTCCAAAAATTGGGCATCTCTATACTAACGTTGTAAGGCTGTAGAATTTGTTTGTTTGTTTGCTTGTTTGTTTGAGCCCGCTTATCTCAGGAACTACTTGTCTGATTTGAAAAATTCTTTCAGTGTTAAATAGCCCAATTATTGAGTAAGGTCAATGTTATAGGCTGTATAACATCGCGCTAAGACTTATACGAGCAGGGCACCAATAAATATTGATTCAAAGGCGGGGATTTCCACCCTTTTGAGAGCTTCCACTGTGTGCGCTGCGGAAACGTTTAAGTTTTGCTGAAATAATGTATAACAGAATTGTCTCCTTTAACAGTTTTGAAAAAAAAAATCCGTGCAAGCATTCGTCTATCTTTTAAGGTTGGCTCACTAATCACTTTAACCTTTTTATTCTAAGTCATGCGAGTAACGCCGCGCCGTGGGGCGTAGATAGTCTTTAATTTTTAGCCACAACATTAATTTATATGCGTTTTATTTCCTCTTGAAAACTAAGGGTCTAAAAAAACACCCTTTACTACATATTAAATAATTATTATCATTATGCTTTATGCTTCCGTGACTAAAGTGCAGATTAGATGAAATAATAATTGTATCTTCTTTATACGGATGATACTACTTACCCTGACATAGTTGGCGTTGATATATTCACTCTTCTCGTCACCATTCTGTTGCTGAAGTATAACCCTTGTCTCTGGCAAAGGTATAACATTGGCGTACCTGAAAAGATTGGATTATTGTTTTAGATTTTCATTTCTCTGTTGAATTAAATGGATGAGTAATTTTTTTGGCCAAAATATACCAAAAAAAGATACAGATACAAATACAACTTAAATTTTAAAGAAAATTAAAAAGAAAATGTTAACTTAAACCACTTGAAACAGAAAAGAGTGTGAAATCAATTGTCATGCCTTCCAGAAATTTAATGGACACTTGGAGATCGTAATAATCATTTTCTTTTTACAATTATTTTCGTAACTATTACACAAGCTCAATAAAAGCAAACATAATTTTTAAAGATGTTTTTTTTTTTATTTTGTTTTCTAGAAAATTACTTTTTGTGAAAATATTGTGTGGATTGGATAAAGGTGTACTTATGAGCTATAACAAAGCAAACATTAAGTTAAAATTAATTTTTGAAAAAAATCTTTACAGTGAGGAGAGATAGGCAGTGAATCTTGACGATGATATGTAAACTTATAGGAATAAAACGACCCTCAACCTATAAGTATACATATATGGTTTAAAGGTCTATTTAAAAATCAAATTTCATGGTTTCATGAATATGACTTATGACTTTATGTGTTAGTACATTAAAATTCTTAGATGACAAATATGAAATCTGATTCAAGAATACATTATAATGTACTTCTCGTAAACGCAAAGCATTCATAACATTTTCAATCAAGCCAACAGCTTACATACATATTTTAGAATCCGGATCATTTTAAGGACCCAATCAGCAAAAATGCGACGTTGAACTTTAAAACCCTCACTTAAGTCAGCAAAATAAGGTGAAATGTCGTTTGTGGAATGCCTAATTCCGAATATCAACAAGGAATCTACAAACCTGGAATATCGTCAACACTACAGTCTATACCAGCAATTTTTACAGCTTTGATATTTTTACATCACTAACTTGGCAATACAGCTAAAATTTTTCAACCAGTTTCACTATTATTAGCTTCAAAAGTGACAGCTGTAGAAATTAGGACTATTCGAAGTAATACCTTTTATTAGGAAACCCTTTGTTTTCAAATCAACTCTTTAGAGTGCGGAACGACCAAATTACTTGAAACAGAAAAAAAAATAGAAGCCGGTGTACCACAAGGAAGTGTCTTAGGACCAACCTTGTATTTTCTATTACAAGGGATATTCCAGTGTATATCAAAGCTTTCATGGCCAATTTTGCGGATGATGCTGCAATATTGGTGCCAGATGGACCCATTTTAAAGGCTATATCTTGGAATGGCCTTGAAAGCTTAGCTTAAATAGAAAGAGTACATCAAAAAAGAAAAGAGAAGAGCTAAACTTGAAGTACAGAAGACAAAAAAAAATTGGTATATAGGAAAGAAGTCTGACCTGTCTATTCAGAACTAACTAATGTTATAAAAGCAAGTACTGAAAACCGTTTAGACAAATGACACCCCAGTATGGGGTTGTACAAAAGAAAACAAATTCTGAACCCATCCAAAAATTCCAAAACTAAGTCTTTCGTGGAATAATAAATGCCCCTTAGTATGGACTGATCTACATCGTAACCTTTACGTTGAAATTGTTACAGAAGTGGTTAAAAAACACGCTGTATCACATAATTAGCTACTGTGAAGTCATACCAACTCCGAAATGGAGACCATCTTAAATGTACGAAATAAAGAGATTAAGAAGAACCAAGAACTTCATAAGCTAGTGGTCTAAAAGATAAGGGAAAGTATTATAGCTATAAACTTCCCTTAAAGTAAATCAGGGTGGTTTTAGTGCGAAACTACTCGGTATTGCTTCTTACCTTGTATTGAAGAATTACATCGTATAAAAAAAGGTCTTTTCACCCAAAACCTGACGCCCAAGTCCTAAAATATCATACAGCCCAAAATGGGTCACAAAACCCGAAAAAACTCGGTAAAAAAACCAATTCGAATAAATTTTAATTAAAAGAACACTCAAATTGTTGGTTGTCATTTTGCCCAAAATAAATTTTAATTTTTAATTTGTGTTTCATGACATAGGGGCAAGGCTTTGTGACATTTATTTTGGACATTACGACGATTATGTTTTCTATCGTTTCTACATATTTCTTATAACCTAACGACATATTATCCAAATCATTAAATGACATAAAGTCCAAGAAGAGAAACGCCGTAAAATATATTACTTAGAAAATGTCACAAAGCCCGAATAAAATGCCATATCCCCCAAACCAACTTTCAATGTCGTACCAACATTTGAATGGGCTTTGAGACTCGGCGTATAAATTGTGAGGTATGTATCGGGGGGGAAGGCATGCTGGTCCCATGCAACCCCCCTGCTTGCTCAATTTAGGATTTGGGGTACGTGCGAAGTTGGGAGCATGCGTTTAAAGTAAATGGACTTAAAGAGACTTTGCAAACATACAACTTCGCACCCACCCCAAATCCTATAGTACGCCCAAGCAGGAGGGCTGCAGGGGGCAGCATGCCCTCACATACATATTACACTGTTTATACGGACTATGAGCACGCAAAAATTGGACTTACATCGCTTTCTGAAAGTGAAATAAAGCCAAACACATTTGTTACGTTTTTTTGACGTCCCGAGTTTTTGGGCGATCTGACATTTTGTTTCGTTTAATGTTTGCCTTTAAACGATCAAATTTAAAACTCAAAATTTCGTACAAAATAAACAAAAATTTCGTCAGAATGGCCAAATATTGAAACCATGACATTTTTGGCAATTGGGCGTTATGATATTTAAAAATTGGTTATGACATTGATTTTGGGCTTTTCGTTTAAAAAAGTTTTTGGTTGATATGACATTTTTAATATTTTGCTGTTATTTTATTGGAATTTCATTAAACCTTAATGTCAACTGAACATTTTTAAATGAATGTTAAAAATAAAGTTTTTGCAACTAAGCATACCGATATAACTTTTTAAAGCTATTATTTCCTACATGTTGGAAGCTTAATATTAAGTTCAAAATTCGAAAGGTATCACATTTCGCAACAATTCATATCTTATTATTTTTAAATTAATATTTTTAATACTCGAAATAAGGTCTGAAATGGGGTCTGTGAAACTCATTAAGTTTTAACAGGCATGTTGAAATACCAATAAAATAATGATTCACTAATACAACTCATTTTTCCTCAAATGTCACTTCTTTAATTTATTTTGCAAGGATGTGTTCAGAAGTTTTTGAACCACAGATCGCAAATCAAAGTATGTGACGTTTGTACGATCAAATTATTGATTCAACCATACCTATATGTAATTGTATTTGTGAAAATAGAATTGTATGTGTAAAACACGTTTGATAAATTTCGATTGACGAAAATGAAATCAGTTTTGATTTGATTTTGAATAGCTTATACTATTTTGGAACCTGATACTTTTAAAGCTGTAAACTTTTGGCATTTGACAAGTAAAATCTACACTATTATTGAAAATGAAACGATACACGCATTATTTTCAGGTTTATTTTCATTTTATTGTCACATTTGCGGATCGGAAAATCAAAGAAAATTTGTTGGAAGTCCTCTCCATCCTAAACGTGTCACTGTTTGGTTTCCGGTCTGGCGGGCGGTCAGTATAATTGCAATTTACTTATTCAAAAATGAGGCTGGTGCAACTATTACGGTGAATGAAACAATTACAATTTTGAGAGAAAAGTGTACCGACCATGTTATTTTTCGACCTAATAGTGACATACCTTCATAGTGACACTTTAATGAACATCTATTGATTTCTCTTACAAAAGTTCTCGTTTTTTTTTTGTAAATATAAAAATTAAACCTCCTTTGGAAAACTCTGTAGAACATAATACATTGGTGTTATCTCTTTTCAAGTGTCAATAGAGTTGTCAAAATTTAAAAAAAAATGTTTAAATAGAAATAATGTCATGTATAAACCATTCTATACAATTTACACAATTTCGAGTTGAATACAAAAATCTGAAATCAAATCTATCAAAGTAACAGTAGGATGTTTGACCTCAATTGCGGACTCATAATAATTTTAATAAGTTTGAAAAAGTTGATCAAAGTATGCAACTCCATCTCAGTTCATTGTAAAAGGTTTTTTTTTCAGACGTGTGGTCAAGAAGAAATAAGACGCATATAATTTAATGTTATGTCCAAGAATTTGGCTTTATAATAAAGATAAAGGTTTGCCATTAATGAACACCATCAAAAGTTTCCTGCAATAAATTCATTGTTTCGTTGCGTCGCGCGAACCGAATCATTGTTTTGGCAATAAATTTGCACGATTTACAATCTATTTATTTATAAATGACAAACCAAACCGATCATAAATCAAGTGACAACTGTCAAAATGACCACCTCCAAAAAAAGTCTTAAAAAACACCGCTTATACGATGAACTGTCAAACTCAATATTGTGTTTCCTTTTCTTTTCACTTTGTTTAGAGCTTCAAAGTTGCATTACTTGTTTTCGTACCGAGGTTTATAGAAACAATAAGCTATGAAGAAAAATACCGAGCGTTATGAGTAAAACGCTGAACACAATATACATATGTAACGGGTTATCCATTTTGCGGTTTCAAAAGTATAGGGCTGGAATTCGACATCTGTCAAACTCAGTTGTTGTTCTTTCAGTTGAAAGTTTGACATTTACAAAAATGGATCGCTTAACTATCACACAACTCATAAAAATTGCTAAAACGTACTACAAAAATGATGATGTCGCCACAGCCACATATCGTGCTTTAAGAGGAGATTATGGTTTACATAATCGTCCAACTACCCAAGCAATTGGCAAAATTGTGAAGAAATTTTAAGAGACTGGGTTGGTTACCGATATTGTAAGGCCTGTGCATTATCGTTTTGCTCGTACCACTAAAAATATCGGTGCTGTAAAGTGAAAGTGTTGACAAGAAATTGTCGTCGTATTTGGGGTTATAAGAATCCTCAAGTAATTGAAGAGAGGCAATTACAACCAAAAAAAATCAGTGTTTGGTGGGTTCTTTGGTCCGGAGAAGTGATTGGACCTTACTTTTTCGAAAACTACGATGAAACGACTGCCACCGTCAATTCGGAGTGTTATAGTCATACAATAACCGACTTTGTTTTGCTTGCTGTTGAAGAATACGGCTTGAAGAATATGTGGTTTGAACAAGACGGTGCCACATGCCACACAACTCGAGCAAATATGGCTTTATTGCAAGAGACATTTCCTGGCAGAGTAATTTATCGTCCTGGCAATATCAACTGACCACCAAGATCATGCGATTTGACACAGTTGGACTTTTTTTTTGGGGCTACGCGAAAGATCGTGTTTATGCAGATAAATCTTTAACACTTAAAAAACAAGATTCGTCAAGTTATGGCTAAGATACCGCTCTTTTCTATAATATTATAAAGCTGAAGAGTTTGTTTCTTTGAATCCGCAAATCTCAGAAACTACTGGTCTGATTTAAAAAATGTTGTCAGTGCTAGATAACTAATTTATTGAAGAAGGCTTAAGGACAAATAACATTACACTAAGACTAATACGGGCGGATCACCAATAAAGAATTTTTCTAAATCTGAAATTTTGTTTCCCTTTTAAGAGCTTTTACTGCGTGCGTCTACAGCATGTGTCTATCTTTGAAAGTTGGCTCACAATAACCATTTTGTATGCTGACCAAATTTGTTCTAAAGTAAACCATGCGAACAATGCCGCGGGACGCCTCTAGTTTACAAAAATAATGTATTCTCAATTAAATACTCTTTGCTTCACATAATCCAAAAGAAAGAAACCCTAGCAATTTAATTTACTAAATACCTTTAGATTTAAATATACTATACAAATATACATAGTTTTTCTCGCATGACTTAACATAGTTTTTTTTTAAAAAGCCCCTATATGTCACACCCTTTACACATCTAAAGTTAAAGTTTAAATAAATACCTGTTCTTGTCTTCACATCCTGCTGGGACTTCATCAGCTCTTGCGATTATTTGTGGCACCTCTTTGAACTCCTCCCATATGCTTGATTTTTTCTCCACATACCTTGCCAACTCATGCGTTCCTAATACATTGTGTCTGAGAGAAGGATCATCAAAAGCAACATTGCCATAAGAACGCTTGGACGCCCTTAATGTTGCCCCTTTACGTCGTACACTATTATACACCGATACATTATCTAAACTATACGCATCCAAGCTGACCGGTCGACACCTTTGTCCGTATGACATCTGCTTCTGTCTCTTCCGCATCACATACAAAAAAGCCACCAACAATATGAGGGCGATGATTCCCACCGTACTCACTGATATGGCAATTATGACATTAACATCAGTTTCCTGAGCCTCTGGTGAGTCCATTGGCGGCAAACCACCACCGCCACCACCGATTCCCAGTTCTCCAGGGGGCATTAAGGTGGTTTTATCATCGAGCACCATTTTTGGAACATTGAATATACCACCACCTTGTCCATCATTATCGATTGTCGGAACAATTGAATATACATCTTCTTTCTTTGTCGATATTGATTCGAATGTTGTCGCTGAATCATCATAATTCGAAGTCGAGGTTGTTGGCGTTGACGACGTTCTTGCTGTGGTTGTTGTTGTTGTTGTTGATATTAAATAGACAGAATCATCGTCTCCCCTATCCGTTGGAGACATTTTCATATTCTCTTGATTGCTTTCCGTTGTCGTTTTTGTTGTTGTTGTTGTTGTTGGTGTCGCTGCCGTAGATGTATCGCCCACTTGCAATGGATCGATGACATTACTCTCGATTGACGTTTCGGCCGTGTCCGAAATTTTATGAATTGGATCAATATGATCCAAATGTTCGGTTGATGTTGTTGATGATGATGATGGTTCAGAAACGTCAGTTTCAGACGTTTCGGTTACGATTGGATACGTTTTTGGCGCCAATGTAACGGTACCAATGGCAGTAGTTGTAGCCTCTGTTGAATTAATCTCATAGGCGTTATTATTTACTTCAACATTCGATAAAGTTGTGACGTCTAAATTGTCATTTAACTTATCTACTTCCGTTATAGGTATATTTGCGATTGTTGTTGACCAGTTAAACTGATGCAGCCCGACGCGTGTGGTAACTTCAAAAGCTTCGGTAGAACTGTTGTCGTCGGTGTAATTTTCAGTCGATTTACTCACTACCTCGTATTCGTTATAATTATTGTTGTTGCTTTTTTGTATCATCATCGTATCGTTGCTGATTATTGCGGGAGTATGTGATGGTGCTTCAGTCGTTTGTGTTTCTGTTTCAGTTTCAGTTGTTATTGCTTTTGCTGGTGTAGTAGCGGTAACAGCTGTCATTGTTGTCGTTGTTGTTGTTGCTGGCGTTGTTGTAGTTGTTGTTGTTGCCGCCGATGAATCCATCGTCACTGCAACTGGGGAAGTGCTTTGCGTAGGTATTTTTGAGGCATTTGTGCTTGATGGGGGTTCATTTGATTCATATTCAGTATAAAATGTGACAGGTGGAGTTGTCGTCTGTACATCTGTCATAGCTACTATTGTTGCCTTTGTTATGGCGTCTATAGTTGTCAAAAATGGCATCGATGTAGAGAAATCTGATAACGATGATGAGGTTGACAAAGAAGTCGTGCCGGCATTTGTTTCTTGGGTGATTTCGCCATTGACAAGTGAATCGGTTGTTTCTGTTTTCACTGTCATTATATGGGGTATAGGGGTTACCGTGGTGGTCGTCGTTGGTAGTGAGATTATTTCTTTTTCAAAACTATCACCATCGACTTTGTTTTCTTCAATAGTTTTCTCGTGATTATTTAATGCATGAAGAAAATTAGTAGCAGTGGTTGTTGATAGAATATCTTTAGAGTCTTCCGTTGTAATTTGGTCACTCTTTTCATATTTGTCAGTTGTAGTTTCAAAATTATTGTCTACATTTTGAGATTCTGTTGGGTTTGTGATTGTTTCTATTTCGTCTATTAAAGTGACAGCTATAACAGTTGTAGCGGAATCAACTTTTTTCAGTGTGGAAAGTTCAACTTCGTTGTCTTGATTTGACTTGGATTCAAGTGCTTTTTGTTGAATGAGCATTTCAGTGGTTATCTCAGTTGACATGTCAATTTCTGGTTTGACAGTAGTGTTGGTATCTGTTTCAGGAGTTATATTAGTGGTTATTTCGGTGGTCGAATCCTCAATAATTTCCACCATTTTAAGAGAAGGTTTAGACTCAATATCATGGGAGGTTTCCATAACACGGGTCCAGTCGTGTAGATTTTTTGTTACCACCGAGTTATTCATTGGTTTTTCTTCAGAAGTCTCAACACTATTTTGAAGTTCTGATGATTTTGTTTTTCCAACAGATCTCAAGCCTGCAAGTGCCCAAACATCACTGGTATTTGGCAAATGGAAATCATTAAATGAACTATAATTGTTTGCAATAAATTTTCCACGTTTTTCAGTTGATGAAGAATTCGAATTTTTTGTATCGTTTGTTGGCATTTTATAATCTTGTAAAACTGTCATTGTGACAGTGGAATGTTCATCTTCAGAGATCTCCGTTGACGTTGAAACAAATTCGGTGGTTTCTTCTGGTTGTATTTGTTTATCAGTATTTTGATTTTTGGTATCCAATAAGATCGATTCAGTTGTCACTTCCTTTTCGAGTGTCATATTTGCTTTTTGTTCATTTGTGGCAAATGTTTTAGAAACTTCATCGTCGATTAGCTCCGTTGATGTGTCAATTAGTCCATTTTGTGTGCTTAGCGGTTCTGTTACTTTTACATCAATTTTCTCAGTTGCGGGTGATTGCGTTATTTTTATTGTTGTTGAATCATTTTCAACTGCGTTTGTTGTTGAGATTACTTCTGTTGCAGTTGTTTGGTTTGTTTTTGTAGTTGTGTCAATAGCACTGACATTTGTTGTTTCTTCAAATGAAAATGCCACTATTTCAGTTGTAGTATCAACTAAATTTTCAAGAGTTGTTCCAATGTTATCTTCTTTTTCAGTTTTGACTTTTGAACTGTCAGATGATTCAAACTGTGTTGTAGTGTCAAAAAAGACTGTAGACGTTTCTTTTTCTTTTTCTTCTTCTTTTTGCTTTAAAGTAATTTTTGTATCTTCTATAACCGGCGAAATTGTTGTGGTTTCTTTCACTGACGTAGTAATTGTAGATTTCTCTTCAATTTCTTCTGTTGTAGTTTCATGAGTTTTACTCTTCGCAGGCTCATTCTTATTTTCTACTCCAATTACTACTTTAGAAGGTTTTTGATCATCACTATCCAAAGACAAACTTACAGTGTTCTCATCCAACTTCAAATCTGTCAACGTTGTATCGCGTTTGTTTTCTTCGCCAAATATTCCAGTAGTTATGGAATCTTGAAGCGAGTTTTTTGTCGTCGTTGTGTCATCTTTAGCATTTGTAGATAATGTTTCAAGTAATAAATTTCCATCATCTTCTAATCCTATAGCAGTTGCAGGTTCTAGTTCTTTGTCAGCAGAAATTGCAGACACTGTGCCATTATCTGTTGTTATTGATCGTGGTTCTCTTCTAATGACAGCCGAATTTATAAATGTGACATTAAGAAAAATGTTTAGAATGACAACTATGTGGAGAAAGTTTTTTATTTCCAGTGGCATATTAAAGTATAAAGTTTAAAACTTTGAATAGAATATTTTATAGTTAAAAATTGTTGTATTTTTATTTTTAATATTTTAATATGGAGTTTTTTTTTGATATTAAAGCTGTATGAAAGTATAGCCGGATAAGGCTGTCATTTAAGAGTTTTATTCGGGTTGGTAGGGAACGGCGTATGATTTTGTTTTGGTGTTTTGACAGCAGCTATTAGCCATTTTGTTTTTGTAGAAAGATGAATATGATCTGAAATAGAAAACAAAATTTATTGTTATTTTAAGATCATACTAAACGCGGTTTAAAAGTGAATGGTAAGAAAAAAAAGGTTGATACGGAACATGAGGAATCTGTCAAAAATGTAATCAGTCAGTAATTTTTTGACATTTTGGAAGTGCAAAGTTGTGCAAAACTCGGATGCAATAATTTACAAGAATGCAAAGTACATATACAAAAGATTTCAATAAATTAATTTAATTATTATCGAGCAGACAAAAATAAAATGTGGCCCTTTTTGACAGCTAGTGGAGCTGCAGCTCCCGTGTTAGTTTTAAGTAAGTAAATAAACTATTTCGACGATTTCTCTAAGAGTACTACGATTTTTTAAGTTTTGTGCTGACGTGTGTCGTTAATTTTGTATGTGCTTGCTGTATAAACTTCAATTTAGTGATGACATTTGCCATACTATTGCCAAAAATTACATTTTCCTATAGGGTAATGACATTTGCACCTGATGTGTATTCAAAATCCACTCAACTATTTTTAAAACGCATGTACACCATTAACAACATGAAACACGTCATCGAAGTTAGACATGTTTGTTTAATGTCCATCCCCAAACGTTCATTCAGAACTCTTATAATGCCCATACTTTCAACCATTACCTAATTGCCATATTTAAAAGAATACTGTTTTCACAAAAAACCCGTCCGTCAATCACCTTTTTATAAAATTGAAAGACAAAAGGCCGTTGTCACTTAAAAAAAAGCCTAGGTATTCCCTGAATAACTATTAACGAAATATACACCCAGTTAAGTCCATAAAGGTATAGGATAGAGGTATACTTATTTACAAATGTGAATGACACATAAGTTCCCATAATATTCAATGAACAATACTTGCGTGACTGGGACTCTTAGCTAATGTTTTGTTGTTGTTGTTTTTTTATGTATACCCTGCAACACTCAAATCATCAGGAAGCACTATCCTATTAGATATATGGGAATAATCCCTCTCATCATATACGAACTTTATAAGGTAGTGTCATGTGACAGTAAAGTTACCATAATATATACAATACACAATGGCGAGTGGGAAATTATATTAACATTCAATTTCCATTTGGATTTAAATCAAATCATCATAACATAGGCATAGGTACATACTCTACTATATCTCCAACACGATTGTCTATTTTATATGCACTGGCACTTAGCTTTTGCAGGTTATTGTACCGGTAGCGTATATAACTATAATACATGAAGCACCATAATCGGTGAGTATATTATAACAAATGTTAAGGAAATTAAAAAGTTTCAATCTTATACTATTGTGCACTTTAACCGGGGTTACATGAAATTTTTATAAGGCTATGACAACAATTTTCATCTAAGTGAGGGCCTTTGGGTACCTATTTAGAAATGGGAAGCATTTGCTATAATTTAGAAATACAAACTATGTTTTATGTAAGCATAATATATTGTTTTGATTACTTTGACTACACATATAGTGTGAAAATTTGCTGTTTGCATTTATGACGTTTTGTGTTAATTTTGACACTACCTCTTCTTCTAGTATATTGAGATGAAACAATTACAATTTTGGAAAAAAATAATAAAAACAAACTTCGGCTGCAACTCAAATACAAAATTAAAAAAGAGGCTGGGATGCGACCCATGTAGAACTCGACAAATGAGCTTAGGTGATATAGTTTCAATTATTTATTTTACAAATTTTTGCTATTACTGAAGCCGACGAAAGAGAGTTGAACGAATGTCGGTAACATGCGCCCTGCACCACCGACATTGTCTTCAACTTTTCTAAAATCGCAACTCTTTCGCACTCTATACATTTTTAAAATATGTTTTTCGCGCCAATTTTAAGACGAATCTGAAGTGAAATTTCAGTCAAATGAAAACAAAACAAAAATAAACCATGGTAAAATTCAAAAAGGAAATAGAAAAAGGATTTAGAGTGTGGCTGGCCAATCGTAAACCGTACGAAAATGCATGAGACCTTTTAGAAGTCAGCACTTTTTTTGTTAAAAGTGGTATTCAAATCGTTTACTCAAAAGTGGAAATGAAGTCTTAAAATACAAATGCTGGTTACAATATGGGAATATTTTTAATTTATTTTGTTTTTAAAGCATCACTGACGGACTCAAGAAAGATATAAAATATTTCAATACGACTTACCATAGGCAAAACTGATCAATCTCAAAACGGTTCTAATTCTAAAGTAAGGAAAATTCAAACACATTTTTTGCTGTATCTATCGAAGAATGGAACCAAAGATATAGTTCTTAGGTGCATGTCAAAAACTGACAGCGTCGTTCAGAAATAATAAGGTAGTCTTATGAATCGACAAAGTAGTTCATAATTAATTCTTACAAGGAATGCGAAATGTCAGTGGATCGGGTTGACTCATCGGGAGTAAAATTCCTAGAAATCTGTAATCGACATAAAACTTAAGATTTTTATTTAGTGAAATGCGTTAAATAAAGTCATCAGCTATTTAACAAAATAAGGCCTAAAATAGTAATTTGTATGAAAATAATCTAAAAATATTCGAATTGTGGTAGAAAACATATGTACGTCAATTTAAATTTTACGACAAAATGATTCCTGAATTTTTGTTGATTTTGAGACATTATACCTACAAATTAATGTTAAACTAATTCAATGACTTCTTCAGCAACTTTAAATGGTCACTATGCTTCCTCGATAGTGACGAGAATTCCAGCGCAGATATGGTTATAAATTTAATTCTTTGTGGAATGAGAACATTTTATCTCGAATAAGGTAAAATCTATCAAACCCAAAGAAAACTCATGGTTTGATTCGAGCTGTAAAGATATTATTGGGATGAAAGATGTAATTTTGCGGATTTATAAAGCCAACCCCAATGAGGAAAACCATAATAAGTTCAAACAACCTAGAAATATTTGTACGGCACATATTCGACGATAATGTCCCAGGTTAGGTTAGGTTAAAGTGGCTGTTGGTTGGGACGTCCAACACACTTAGACCAAAGTATGGTCCGTTGTGATACCACATGGATCAGTTAATCAGCTTAACTCGTTGAACCAATTGGAGCTTCGAATGAAGCATAGGAGACAAGTAATGTCTGAATTTTTTAGATCGCTGGTATCGTTAAAGTAGTATTCTCCAAGGTGGATTCTACGTCTTTGTGATAAGGCAGGGCATGTGCACAGAAGATGAGAGATTGTCTCCTCTTCTTCTTCGTCCATGCAACTCCTACAAAAATCATTTGCAGGGGCTCCAAGTCGAATAGCATGCCTTCCTATTAAGCAGTGCCCAGTCAGGACACCTATAACGTAGCTAATGTGCAATCTACTCAGAGAGATCAATTGTTTTGAGCGCCTGGCGCTAAGATTAGGCCAAATTAGTTTAGTCGCTGCACAGGTGGTGGTGTTATTCCACCTGAAGTTTGTTTTCTCTATGGTATCTTGCTTTAGCATGAGTTTACATATAGCTAAGGGGATACCTATGCTAGCATTGTGAGCCAGCAGAGGTAAAGTTGTTCCGCTTTTTGCAAGTTCGTCAGCTTTACAATTTCCTGGAATGTATCTATGGCCCGGCACCCAGAAAAGGTGAATGTTGAACTGTGTAGCCATCTCCGTAAGAGATGATCGACAATTTAGGGCTGTTAGTGAATTTGTGGAGACAGAGTCTAGGGACTTTAACGCAGCTTGGCTATCCGAGAAGATGCGTATATCATTAGTTGATATAACGTTTTCTCTTAGCCAGGATAGGACTTCTTTTATAGCCAGGATTTCAGCTTGGAACACGCTACAATGATCGGGTAGACGAAAGGAGAGGCTTAAGTTTAGTCTATCTGAGTATACGCCTCCACCAACCCCATCCTCCGTTTTTGATCCGTCGATATAAAAATTTATAGGACCATCGTTCAAAAATTATGTATTCTCCCAAGAAGACCTGGGAGGTATAGTCGCTTTGAAGCTATAGTTATTAAACTGAGGATGGGATGAGAATGTCCCAAGGGCAGTAAAAATGCCTGGTTATTTGTAAAAAATGTGCATAACACTACGTCATTGTCGGTTCCGAAGCTCGTTTTCAATGACACTCCTTTTGTAGGCTCGATTAATAAATCCAATTAACCAACAGCACAGTTTACTGTTAATTCGATGCTACCAATGAACGACTCCACCTGTACTTGAAAGCGTAAATGATTCTATGGGACAAATCTTCTTTCGCACGCGTTCAGTTTTTATAGCACTTAAAGGCTTTGACATTCACAAATCCGCTGGTCCGGATAGTATCCCCGCAATTGTTCTGAAGAAAGGAAGAGGCGTTCTTCAAAGCTGGCAAAACCATTGCGTAAGCTTTTCCATCTGTAGTATTTTACAGGTCTCTTTCCGAGTAGATGGAAAACAGAATTTTTCCAGTCTGTCCCTAAAAACAGCGAATCCTTCTCACCCTCTAACTATGGTCCAATTGCACTTAGGTCCCTTCTTTCCAAGGCCTTGGAAACGCTGATCAATTTTCAGCTTAAGAAATATCTTGAAATACTAAAGCTTCTTAATGAACTGCAGTAAGGCTTTCGTTGCAATAGACCCATGGTTTGTCTCACCGAACAGTGGAACAAATCTTTACATCGTTCTGGTCTGGAGAAAGTAAGATTATTGCACTTTCAAAGTCATTTGATAGAGTTTGGCATCAAGCTTTCTTATCGAAAATGCGTGCTTTTGGTATTGATGTATTTCTTTTTGTTGGGTTAGAAATTACCTTTCGGACCGTTCAATTCAAGTAGTATTGGATGGGTTCAGATCTGATATACACAAAATAAACGCTAATGTGCCCAAGGGCTCCGTTTTGTCTCCGAAATTCTTCCTTATTTTTATAAGTGAGATTTTGTCTGAAACTTCTAACCCTCTAAATTGATGACAGTACCCCGAGCTTTTCATATTAGTTTTTAGATTCTTATACTTGTTCTTCGGATGTGAACTACCAACGGCGCAGTGTATGATAAGCTCATTAAATTCTGATCTTGACAGCATTGTCCAATGGGGAATTAAAAACCGTACAGAATTTGATGCTTCGAAAACTCAATGCTGTCTGCTGTCGCAAAAGCGTAATCCTCCCCCAATGCCACTATCGATGGGTGGTACTTGCATCCAGGAGACTAAGCAGCTTCCAGTTCTGGGTATGTGCATATGTCTCTTGCACAGAATTCAAAAGAGAGCTCTAAAAATGAAAGGCGACCGTTGTCTAACTGAAACTTTTGCATCTCTCGAGGACCGTGTCGGTCGGTCGTAAATTTTCATGTCTCTCATTATTTTTTCGCTAATTCCATAAGCAATGCTCTAATGGAATAGCCAGTTGCATTCCTCCCCTCAATTCAATTCACCCGTAATACTTTTAGCAATGCCCATCAGTTTACCTTTGAGCCCAGTTTTTGTCGTACTGTAAAGTACAGAGATTCTTTCTTTAGTCGCACTAGACGAATGTGGAATGCTTTACCAGACTCAATATTAAACATTCATTACAATGTGCAGACATTCAAAACCAATGTGCATCGGTATCTCCTTTCTAATCCTTTTCTCCCTTCCTAATTGCTGGAACTGTGTTTAATCATTATAAGGGTATACATATCCCCTTGAGTGCAAATACCAGAAGTATTTCCCACGGTTTTGCTTTTGAAAAAATAAGAGAAACGAACTAAGAACAATATTGTGTCAATTTGAGATATTTAATGGATAAAATTGTTCTTAATCCTTTAATTTTTGGAAATAGAATGGCATTTTGTGCCATAGAATTAACCTCCTTGTGCTCTCCATTAAGTGTATTGTACTATGGAAATAATATTCTTTCTACAGCATTCATTAATTAAATTAATTGGCGACGCGACGTTCATTTAACTTTCTTTCGTAGGGTTCGGTTATAGCAACAGTTTGGAAAATAATTTAAAGTGTCACTCTAGCTAATTCGCTGAATTCTGTAATAGGGGTGTTTAACTCAAAACGCGTGGTCGAAAATTGAACAACATTTACATAAATGCAAATGACATAGTGCCTTATAAAAAGGTTCAATTTTTATATACATATAATTTATTTTTTGGCTGGAATTTCAAAAGGAAATACATATTGATAATAACATTCAATAAAGTATAACATAATGTTATTGATTTCTTAAAAAACATAATAAAATTTAATTAATTTATTAATTTTTATCTTCCATTTTCATTGAATTATCACAATATTTCAATCAAATTTTGATTTATTCTCTTGAATTGTGTTTGTTTTCTTTTTCTAATTCAATACCAAATCATTTGTTTGAATTGTCTTAACTACGATTAGATCTTGAGTGTGCACAGTGAGTAACTGCGAATACAAGGTTATTATATAAAATTTTGTATAGATAAAAAAAGTCTAAGTCATGGACTACGTATCATATTATACTTAGATTCCATAACCATATACATAACAACAATTCAAAATTTTCGAGATTAATCATAGATATTAAGAGTTGAACGAAAAATTATTGATAAGATAACACAAGCTCAATGTCATAGTACGACTTCAGTAGGTTTTTATTGTATATGGCCTCCAGAATCAGTCAAAAATTCTAAAATATAACGTGTCTCACTATGAATCATTTCCGAGAAGACCGAAAATCATTGAATACTTTTCGGATACAATAAATTTGAATTTATCATATAAAAAAGTGATGCATATCTAAAGGAGAACACATTCAGCTGTGGAGTAGCCGTCGTCGTCGGCAAGACAGTGCCGGTAATAGGAATAACATAATAGGGCGGTTAAATTTAAAATGTTGTTTAATTGTCAAGTAGAACCACATAAGAACTGTTTTTTGATTTGACAAAATGTTAAAACTTTTCCTGAAAAAGAGATGATTTAAAGCTTATTTGTTTTAAGAATGCTATATGACATGATATTTTATGACAAATATATCCGACAAAGCCGCCGGAAATGTAACCATGAGAAATAACGCCAGAAAAATGTATTACTTTCTGCCTGTCTTTCCTCTAAGGATTTAAGTTTTTTCTGTTTATCCGAAACAAAAAACCGATCATCTATCGAATGTTTTAAAACTATTCCCAGCAAATATGGGTAAAGATCTCTTAAAGTTTGTTGATAGGATCGACAATTGTAAAATTTCTTTTGACACGCTCAATGAAGCAGGAGACATGTGTCAACATAAGTTATTAAATAAAAAATCACCTGGATACGATCTTATCACTGCTCAGGTTGCGGATGACATAGTGTTGTTTGCGTAATCACCACAATCGCTGCAACTAATGATTAAATGATTAATAAACTTAGTAAGTATTGCAGAACGTGGAAATTACTTGTCAGTCTAGAGAAGTCGAAGATTATGGTTTTTCGGAAAGGTGGAGGAAGAGTAGGTGGGCAAGAGCGGTGGACATTTAACAATGAGAGTATCGAAGTCGTTAACGAATACAAATATTTAGGGATCATTATCACAAAAAATAACAATATCGAAAGACATTTCACCGAAAAACTACAAAAAGCCAAAAATACAATTAATATTGCTTGGAGAAACATCTTTACCAATAAACACATAGCTCACAGCCAGGGGCGAACGCAGAAAAAAATGTTGAGGGGAGAGTTTCAAAAAATATGTATATATTATATTATATTATTTTTTTTTTATTTTAGATGTCAAGTGTTTTTTTTTTTCTTTTTTGGCACTATTTTATACATATAGGTACTAAGAAACATGTATGTAAAAAGTACATATATATACATAGGTACACATATGATTTGCTTTCACGATTGACAAAACAGTTTAACTTTGACTTCAAAGCTAAAACTTAATTTTTATATGCATTATGCATGTATAAGTTTGTACGCCTTATTTCCTAGTTGCCGTTGACGATCCCATCATTCTTAGGTTGGACTCACACATGAATAAATGTGAGTTACAGAAACAAAGAGATGAGGTGAGATTTTTCTTTTTTCACAGTTCTCTTTTGTTTGTTTTCGCACATTCAAATTTATCGTAGATTGCTAGATTGAATTTTGAAATTGTCAAACACGTTTTTCTTAAACTCACCATGAAAATACTAGAAGTAATGATTTTGAATGCGTTCCGAACCTTTAGACCGAAGACATATTCATAGTTCCTTCATAAGTTCTTATTTTGTCTTTGCTAAGCTGAACTTCAGTGTATGTTATTCATAGACAATTTAAACCCATTTTAAAACGATAATCTGGAGTCTAAAAATAAACACGACGGAACCTATGTATGTTTAAGCTGTTTCTAAATCTATTAAACGTCAAAAATAAACAAACTGATAGAGAAAATTAACTTACGAGACATTTTATTTCAAAATTTAAAAACAAAAATTAAAATGTCAAAAGACTTAAGTATATACATATCAATATTTTGATATTTTGCTGGATGTTGGAATGCTACCAACTAACAGAAAACGAAAGCTCTGCTTAACCCGATTGGACCCCTTTGAAATATAGATGAAGACGATTTGTATGAAAGGTATCGATTCGAGAAAAAACTGTCAAGTTTATGATTGACCTTCTAACTATTATAGATTGAAATTCAATGAAATGTTTGCTAATATCTGCGTGCTTCCAAGTTTTAAAACCATCAGCCCGACTTCATAAAATTTCTCAACTAACAGCAAACAAAATAGTTTAAAGGGTTTCAAAGACTTTGGCTCTCCAGCTAACGCAATTTATTTTGTTACCCTCTACAAGCCATTTTGTATAGGTTTAAGTGAAATTTTTCAGAATTGTAGTAGAATATGCCTTAAACCTGTTTCTTACTAAACAGTGCTGGCAAATTCTTTATGAATAGCAGCTGTGTCTAACCTATATGTTAAATTTAGACTCCAGTTCAAATAATAATAAATAAATTAGATGGCGCAACAGTCCGTTGAGAACTAGGGCCTAGTGACTTACAACTCTCAACCATTCCTGTGTGCGAGTACCTACTGTTGTCAGGGATGGAGGGGACCTACAGTTTTAAGCCGATTCCGAACGGCTAATTTGAGAAAGCACTTTTCATGACAAGAATTACTCTTGGAGAATTTGTCAATTCCTCGCAAGAGGCAGTACCCGTGAAAAAACTTTAGATGGCATAGGCGGAGATCGAACCCAGGACCTCTGGCATGACAGTCCAACGCACTAACCATCATGCCATGGGTACTACCCAATTCAAATAGACTCAGGTTTAAAATATGACTATGAATATGCCCCATATTGTTTTGTGTCTTACATTAAGGTATGTTTAAATGAAGAAACGCATCCAAATGTTTAAAAATATTGAATTTAGGAGACACCACGTAACTTTCATTATTAATTTGATTCTTGTTCTTGAAAAATAAGGAAAAAATGCGACAAAGGCAAACAGGGTTGCTGTTTTTGTTTTAAAATATTCTTGTGTCACAATTCAAGAAGTGAAAAAGTTAAGCTAAAAGATTTTTTTTTAATTTACAGTTAAAACTAACATAAATGAATCGAACAACTTTTCGGTGTTTTGATATTTAACCCTTTTTGAAATGTGCACAAGTGGCCGTGAGATCGTTTCAAAAACGAGTACAACAAGGTCATTTTCTGTTTTCAATTTTTCATTTTTGGCCATAAGAAACATGACGAAAGAGAGCATCTCCGTGTTAATAATAATACTTAGCTTCATACAAAAATGTATGAACCCTTCATCTTCTACCTCAGTGTTGGAAAATAAAAATACTAAACATTTTAATTGTTAGTATGAATGAAAACAAGAAAAATATTTTTCTTTCTTTACCAAAAAAAGCAGACATTTATTGTTCTGATTTAGCGTGTTTGTGTTTTGTGCACAATTTCTATCACCGTAGCAAATTTATTAAAATTTTTCGTTTAACATAGTTTGAGAATTTGAGTTGGAAATTTATTTTGTACCATTTCTGTTTTTTTCTTCTTTTGAACAATAATGGATATTTGATTACTGCACATATTCTGATATTTCGGTGGGGGGGGGGGGGGTTTAACCCCTAAAACCCCTACCTGCGTTCGCCCCTGCTCACAGCAGTAAATACAAAGTATTTGAATCGGTAGCTGAGTCAACATTGATGTATGCAGCCCAAGTGTGGGGTAGTAAAAAATATGATACCGCAGAAAAACTTCTCCGATTTTATATCAAAAGAATATTTCGACTACCACCTTATGCTCCGAACTACATGTGTTAAAAATTTTTGAATTACTGTAAAGACTTCTGAATTGATTAAAGAACAAACTAATTTTTGTAGTAAAATGTATTTTATTGATAACTGATAGTAATGGTAATACTCAAAAAATTTTAGTTAATCTTATTCCATCGAGATCTAATACAAAAGTGCCCGTTATTTCATGTTTTCTTATTCTCATCTTCTGATATACGCTGAGTAGTAGACCGTTAGGATTTTAGTTGTCTCTCTTCTTTAAATGTTCTTTCTTGTTTTCTGTATTTCGTTTGTCTTCAAGTTCAGTGATGCCACTTTCATTTTTCTTAACAGTTCCCCCCAGTTTGACAATTCCCGGTTGGGAAGTTGTTGAAACATCACTACTACCGATTTCCAGCTTCGCTAATTTTACTGTTGGTCGTTCAAAAACTCCGTGGATGGTCTGAATCGTTGCACTGCGTACCTGTCCATCGGAAGAAGCTTTAACGGAGATCACCTTTCCCTTTGGATAATTGTTCCGAGGGAGGTCTTTGTCGACGATGATGACGAGGTCGCCTATCTTCAATGGTTCCACTGGATTATACCATTTTGTTCTCAGAGTCAACTCAGGTGCATACTCTTGTATGAATCGATCCCAGCATTTGTTTGCAAATCGTTCCTTGTATTGATATGTGTATCGCAGTGTTTTAGGGCTATCGTTGATTTGTGCGATTGGTTGGGCTCCTCTAGAATCCAGCCTCAAGAAATGGTTTGGAGTCAAGGCTTCTTCTAGTTCATCGTTCAAAGGCATATATGTGAGTGGCCTGGAGTTAATCATACCTTCAGCTACTACCAAGCAGCTTCTCAACAGCTGGTCAGTCGGCGTTTTTGTTGGCAATGAAAAGTATAAGGCTTTTTTGAATGAGCGAACTAAACGTTCCCACGCTCCTCCCATATGGGGCGACGCTGGTGGGTTGAAGACCCATTTTGTTGTCGGACTGATGAATCGCTTCGCTATGATGTTTGGATCTATTGCCTCAAGTTCACGTCGTAGCATCTTCTCTGCCCCAACAAAATTGGTTCCTCGATCGCAATAGATTTCTTGTGGAGACCCTCTTCTATGTATAAAATCTTGGAAGCATAGTATGAAGCTATCAGAATCTAACTTGTGGGCTACCTCAACGTGTACGGCTCTAGTAGTGAGGCAGGTAAATAAAACACCCCACCTCTTTTCTTGACGTCGTCCTACTGTTACCATGAGGGGCCCAAAGTAATCTACTCCAGTGAACATGAACGGATTACAATACAGCGATAATCTTGCTGGAGGAAGAGGGGCCATTTCAGGTGTGCTCGGTTTTGCTTTATTGATCTTACACCATTGGCACACTTTGATAACACACTTTAATTGTTGTCTTAACTTAGGGATTACGTACCTTTGTCTCAATTGGTTGACTACACATTCGTTATTGGCGTGCTGAAAGTCTTCGTGGACTCGTTGAACCAGTAGCTTCGTAATCGCATGATCCCTCGGCAATATGATTGGTCTCTTTGTGTTGATGTTGATACATGGGGCCGCGTCCAATCTTCCCTTTACTCGAAGTAGTTGTTGTTCATCATCTAGATATGGTGAGAGCCTCTTGATTGAGCTTGAAGCAGGAACTCGAATTGGTTTATTTGGTATCTTGTTTTGTTTCTTGAGTGATGAAAATTCTTCAGAATAAACGTCCCTCTGAGCAATACGGAATAGAATAGTTTCAGCCTTTCGTAATTCTTCGCAAGATAAAATGCCAGTACTAGGTATGTCCGGTTGTAATTTAAGTTTGATATTTAAGTATCGATAGACGTACGCTGTAGTTCTCAAAAGTCTTTGCCAGCTTGAAAAACGACTTATGTTGATCCACGGTTGAAGTGCTTGATGAATGCATACAAGTTCTTCGCCAGTTCCATTTGTTGTTGGTATGTTATTTGGCCAGTTGGCTTCTATGTCCATCAAAAAACTTGGGCCTTGAAACCATCGTTCGGAAGGGTCCAGCGTTGGTGGTCTTGTCCACTTAGTGGCGTCATCGGCAACATTGAATTTTGATTGAATGTACCGCCAGCTTCCACCTTGGTCGTTGTCTTGTACTTCGGCTACTCGGAACGCTACGAACTTGTTATAGCGATGGGGATTTCCATTTATCCAACTTAGTACTGTCTTCGAATCGCTCCAAAAGAATATTTTGTTCACTGTTATGGACATTTCATCGGTGAGCTTTTTGGCAAATCTGCATCCCATAACTGCAGCATCCAGTTCCAATCTTGGAACCGAGCGGAGTTTAATCGGCGCGACCTTTGTCTTCGCCCCTAATAGCGAACATTCGATGTGATTTTCTGAACTAATTCTGATGTACGCTACAGTGGCACATGCCTTGCGTCCATGAAAACGTGTAATTGCACAGTTGTTCCAAGCCAGTTTGGTAAATTCTTCAATAGACATCTTGGAATGCGACACCTTTCAACTTGAGGAAGAACCTTCAGCCATATCTTCCATGATTCAAAGTGGTCATCATTTACCGGAACATCCCAATCAACACGACTACGCCATATGTCTTGCAACAAGATCTTGAGATAAACCAAAAAATGAGCTATCAGCCCAAGCGGATCATATATGGACATGAGGATTCGCAGAATGTCTCTTTTCGTTGGTCGGTGTTCACCGTTCAGTACTTGTTGGTTCCCCTTGTTGAATCGTAGAGAGAATGTATATTCATCACTTCGCTGAGACCACCACATTCCTAGAACCTTTTCTAACGCAGGATCGACACTCGGGTTTAAATCAGAATAATCATCAGTAGGCTGTGCATTTAGAGCTTTCATGACAGTCAAGGAATTAGATTTCCAGTTTCTGATTTCAAAACCGGCTTTCGCATGAACAGTTGTGACGTCTCTTGCCAGCTGAATTGCTTCAATTTCGGTGTCAACACTTTCCAAGAAATCGTCCACGTAATGGCTTTCTAAAATGCTTTTAACAGCCTTCGGAAACTCTTCTTCATATTTCAAAGCATTGCAGTTTTTTATATACTGTGCGCAGCTGGGAGAGCAAGTCGCGCCGAAAGTCATCACTTGCATCACGTAAGTGTCCGGTTCTTCATTAGTGTTACTTCTCCAAAGAAACCGTAGTACTTGTTGGTCTTTCGCAGGAATTTGTACCTGGTGGAACATTTCTTTAATATCACCAAAGATACATACCTTGTTTTGTCAGCTTCGTATGAGGACACCCAGGAGCGATGCGTTCCAGTCGATTCCTTTCATCAATAGCGTATTAAGCGAAACTCCTTCCACCTTCGCGGCCGCGTCCCACACCAGTCGAACTTTCTCCGGTTTGTTTGGATTTCGCACCGGGAAAATCGGTAGATACCAGACTCTGTCGTGATGTTGGTTCAATTCTTCTTGTGACAGCTTTCGGATGTAACCCTTCACTTCGTATTCGTTGATTTGTCGATGCACGTTGTCTTTCAGATCAGGATCACCATCGAGACGTCTCTCCAAACACTTCATTCTTTGCAATGCCATTGGACGGCTATCTGGCAATCTGAAGTTCTCATACTTCCACAGAAGACCAGTTTCATAACGATTTTGATTCTCAACTTTATTTGTGGTTTGGTTCAATATGCTCTTCGCGCGAAATTGTTCTTGAGTGCCTTCAAAGTCTCTTGGTTCTACCACTCCCAAGCCGTCAACAGATATGAATTCTTTCACCATCTCATGCAACTTCATATCAGTCGCTTCTTGACACTCGCACATTTGGAAATTCGATTCTGAATTCTGGTTTTCAGGTTTACCAACCAATGAAAACACTGTCCAGCCAAGCCGACACTTCGCAGCAATTGGATCGTTCTCATTTGCTTCGAGAATTTTTAATGGGACAGCGACATGCCAGTTTCGAAGACCAATTAAAATACCAGGATTTGCATCGACGTATGACTGCACAGGCAAATTTTTCAAATGAGGATATGTGTCAGCCAAGCCTTCGTAATTCAAAGATTGCCTTGGTAGATCTAGTGCTCGGACCGTTCGCACGTTTGTCATGGTATGAGTTTTCGCATTCTTAAATATGCCAGATATGTTGACACTGACCACCCTGGAACATGGTTCCTGTCTGGACATGGTCCCACTCCACTTCAAGCATAATGGCAAGTTGTCGCCCAGAAGTCCAAGTTGATTTGCGAGACTGTCATTTAATAGAGTACTGGATGAACCTTCGTCCAGGAAAGCGAATGTCTGTAGCTGAATACCATTATGAGACAAGAGTACTGGCACAATTCGGAAGCGTATCGGAGTTAATTCGGAATGAATCATGTGGAAATCGTTTTCATTTGTATTGTTGTTGGCGATATAGCTTGGTTGCCAGTTGGGATTGTGCAAAAGAGGATGATGTTTCTTATTGCAATTCAGAGCAGAGCAGGTGATTGGTGACCAACACCTAAACGGATGCCTTTTCAAGCATTGTCTGCATAAATTTGATTTTTTAACCAAATCCCATCTGGCGTCAACGTCAAATTCAAGGAACTGTTTGCAGACATCGGCAGATCTACAATTGTCTTGGCAAACTGGGCATTTCCTTGGTGTGTTTTGTGGCACATTTTTGTTTGTTGCCTTTTTTGGCATGTTGTCGTTATGGATATAAAGTTCTTCTTTCTTATTTCTTGTTTTGTGCTGTGGCTCTCTTACAGTGAACCAGGACATAGACGGCTTCGCATCACAAATGTCGGCAGCTAAATCTTTTAGCCAATCACCAAGCACGCAAATGCTATCTGCTTCTATTTCAGTTCGTTTGTGAGTAGCCCAATTCAATTGCAAGGTGGGTGGCAATCTGTCTACGAGTTCGGTCATCATATTAGGATTTCGCATGTAATTCTGAAGCTGTGCCTGCTCCATTGTAGCGCATAAATTTCTTACGGCAACAGAAAACTCAATAATGGATTCGATGCGTTCAATTTTCGGCGATGGCATTTTTTTAATTTTTTCCATATAATGTTTCATTATGATTTCTGGCCTTCCAAAGTATTGTCTAAGGGTTTCGATGGTTTCAGGGACGCATTCTGGTAGCGTCAGCAATGCCTCGACGACATCTCGAGCCTTACCGCGTAAGCATCGTTGCAAGCGCATTAAATTTTCGTTCTTGGTGAAGCCACACATTGCTGTTGTCTGTTGAAACGTACTTATGAAAACTGGCCATTCGCCTGGCCTACCAGTGAATATTGGCAACTCCTTAGCTACTACCTGTCGTGCGGATACTTGTTGGGAAGATATTGTATAGGATGATTCTTTCTCTTCTACTTTCGAAACAGCCAGCAGTTCGATGGGACTCTTTTTGACAGGGATATTTGGCTTACTTGGTGGTTCTTTCTGTCCAGCAGCCTGTTCAATATCGTCGTCTGACATTTCGTCCAAAAGAGCCCGTCGTTTTGCTAGCAGTTCCTGTTGTTGCTTAAGGAGCAATTCCTCCTGATCCAAGAGTTGCAATTTTAACTTGCTTCTGTTGGATCGTGGCTTTGTTGATGCATTGGATGCTGGTTTGGGTTTGCATAGAGTGCATTTCCAATCATCGATGCTCGCCACCTCATCACTCACTTTAGCACAATCGTAGTGAATCCATTTTTTGCACTGTGTGCATTCAACCATCCTTTCTTCTGTATAAAGCTGATCACAAATGGGACATTTTGAGCCCACCACGGTGCTTGCCGACTTTGACATTGTTCAATTTATAAAATTTTTTGAGAAATGTTAAAAATTTTTGAATTACTGTAAAGACTTCTGAATTGATTAAAGAACAAACTAATTTTTGTAGTAAAATGTATTTTATTGATAACTGATAGTAATGGTAATACTCAAAAAATTTTAGTTAATCTTATTCCATCGAGATCTAATACAAAAGTGCGCGTTATTTCATGTTTTCTTATTCTCATCTTCTGATATACGCTGAGTAGTAGACCGTTAGGATTTTAGTTGTCTCTCTTCTTTAAATGTTCTTTCTTGTTTTCTGTATTTCGTTTGTCTTCAAGTTCAGTGATGCCACTTTCATTTTTCTTAACAACATGCTTATGCTGGAAACCGGTATATCGCCACTATTTATTAAAACCCTTAAATTTCAAGTTGACTACAAAATGTAATGTCCTTAAAATGTCTGATGAGCGTCTCCCTAAAAAAGCAGCACTTCAAAAAAACTACTTCCGTGATGACTACACGACAGATCAAATATCAATGATATTTAGATTAAGAGGTTAACTCCTTAATCTTAACTTCATTCCGCATCGGGAAGAGTTGCCTTTGCTGTGCGAATTGTGTAATATGGGCGAAAGAGAGAACATTTTTCATTTTATGGGTAGATGTCCTGTTCTTCGAGAAACAAGAAGAAATATCTTTGGGTGTGATTATCTATCAGAAGAGGTTATGATTCATCATCTTAATGAAATTGATGTTCCTATACTTTACAAATATTGTAAAATAGCATTAGCTTATAGAAACAGAATTATAAAAGAAATTTTTTAAAAATAAAGAATAATATAATTATGTAAATTAAAAGAAAGTTGTCAATCAGGCAGACGGCAAATAGCCATGCTTTATTATTGTAAAATACATACATATGTACATACTTATGTTATAAAATCTTATCACTGCTCAGGTTTAAAAGGCGATGTGTTGAAAAATTGCAAAAGACATTGCTATACTTAAACAAGGTAAGCCAACAACAGAAGTAACATCTTACAAATCAAAAGTTTTCGAAAAATTGAAAACTGAAAAGGCTCATCAAAATAAAAGAAAAAAAAAAGACTGATTTCGAACATTCTGGATGTAGAAATAAAGATCGACGATAAACCAAGTACACATCGAGTTACAGATGTTGTGGAAAAGGTTTTTGAAGAAAAAGAAGTAAGCTCGGATATGTTCTTAGATGTTGCTTAAGCATTTGACAAGATTTGTCAAACTGTATAGTTACCTTTTCAGGCAGTGCAACAAGATACTGAAAACGTACTTTGCAAAGCGAATCTTTACAGCAGCTAAAGAAAATAGACACTGGTGTACCAGAAGGAAGTGTTGCAGGACCAACTTTATATATTTTATATACAAAATCGACGCATATCTATATATATATAAAAACATAACAAATGTTCCAATTCCTATAAACAGTACAGAACAACCTTACTCCAATACTGCCAAATACCTTGGAATGGATGTAGATGCAAAGCTCAAATGGAAAGAGCACATTAAGAATAATAGAGAAGAGCTTAACTTATAGACAAAAAGGAAGTACTGGTTAATAAGAAGAAGGATAAAAGTCCAACACATGCCATGGCTGGGTTAGGTAGAGCGCATTGGAAATAAATGCTTCGGCCCGGAAAGTCTTGGAATCCACGCCCACAGGACAGTGCATTAGAGAAAGACCACAGATTAGGTGGCGCGCATAAGTGGAAAGTGACTTCATACAATTTGGAGTGCATTACTGGAGACATCTAGCTAAGGACCGAGCTAGATGGAAAGATTTGTTGGGCGAGGCCCTAGATTACACAGGATTGTAGTGCACCCTAAGCAAGTATGTTTGGTGAATAGCAAAGTTACTTACTTACTTACTTAAGGTGGCGCTACAGTTCGGGGCAGACCTGGGCCTCAACCAACATGCGTCTCCAGCCAGCTCGGTCCCTAGCTAGCTGTCTCCAGTTTCGCACGCGAAGTTGGTTGACGTCTTCACCCACCTGCGTGCGCCACCTGAGTAGCAATCTTCCTCTACTGCGCCGTCCCTCCAGATTGGATTCGAAGACCTTCCGGGCTGGAGCGTTCGTTCTACATGACCTAGCCTTCTAAGTCGTTGGACTTTAATTCTGTTAACTAGGTCAGTGTCGCTGTACAGCCCGTACAGTTCGTCGTTATAGATATCTTCTCCTCCATTCTTCATCTATACGTACGGGACCAAAAATCACCCGAAGAATGTTTCTCTCGAAGCATCCTAAGACGTTCTCATCTTTCTTTGACAGGGTCCAGGCCTCAGCGCCATAAATAAGAACCGGGATGATGAGTGTCTTATAGATGAAGATTTTAGATGCTCGAGAGAGGACTTTACTACTCAATTGCCTTCTAAGTCCAAAGAAGCAGCGATTTGCAAGAGTTATTCTTCGTTTTATTTCAGCACTGCGCTGGTGTCGTTGTCTGGGTTTATAGCGGTGCCTAGGTAGACAAAGTCCTCAACTACCTCAAAGTTATAGCTGTCCATGGTGACGTTTTGTCCAAGACGTCGTTTTTCAATGTCCTTTTTTGATGACAGTATATACTTGGTCTTGCGCTCATTGACCACTAAACCCATCTTCTTCGCTTCCGTCGCAATGCTCAAAAATGCTCTACTGACATCAGTCCTGAGAGCCCATTCTGCATCTTTCTGCATTATTATCTGTATAATAAAATTTATTTGAAGTCGATATCTCTACTGGTTCTTGAGCTATGGACGACGAAAAAACTTCCCGAACGTACGGACACACGCACGCACAGACATCTCTCTAAAAATCTTTTATTTCGACTCTAGGGGCGACTGAAACGTCGAGAAATGTCAACATTTTCAATTCGACAAATAGGACCGATTACAATAACTTCCTATGGGAAGTTAATAAATCAATTTGTTTTGCCCTATGGAATGCAAAAACTGGATAAATTTGTGTTTTGACAGAATTAGATCAAGAATAAATTGATTTATTTTACCCATGGAAAACGCCTATTACAAAAAGTCAAGTACAAATGGATGCCACCAAATAAATCAAGACCGAGATTAAGACCACATGAGGGATGGATGAACGATCTTATATATTTCAACGACAACTGGCTATGGGGGAGTTTATGTCAGATATACTTAATAACGAATTTATAACGAAAAATGTATTTACAATAAAGAAACACAAACTTTGATTTTAAAACAATAATTTTCAGATTACAAATAATAATGTATTAAAGTATTTCAAAACTATGTAGATTTTTTGGTAAATAAAGCTTTTTATAATAATAATAATAATAATACAATACAAATAAGTCCAAATTGTCAACAATATTTTTTATTTTATACTAAACAAAATACCTCCAATTGAAACACCCATTAGTTATACTCGCATAAGTCCGTGAAGAAAAACCAAAAGCTGTTAAAAACGACTCAGTAAAATTTTCACTTTCTTTCCAAAGTTGTTTTATTTTTAACGTGACCATATGTGGAGTTCAGCTGGCCATTAAAAGATTTACAAAATAATTTATTCAAATTATGAAAAACAATATTCTGTTAAAAAAAAAACACACATTGAATGCAGCCCCCAGGCTTCTCCACCCCCATACTTTTTATATTTTTGGCCAAATTCATAATTCACAAAGCTTTCTCTACTCCACTTATAACTTCCTATGCTTTTTACTTTATAGGTTTACTTACGAGGTCATCATTTTAATGTTCTTATTTTGGTAGTTTGTTTTTTTCATTGCCAAAATCACATATGTTTACATTTAAACTAAAACAAACCTACTTTTAAATTGTACAATCTGAGACTTGAGTTTGAGTCATCAGTTTAGGTCCACTGCTTAGCCATTGTAAAGGGTGTTTTTCTTTAGACGTGTGGTTTTCAATCTGGCAATACTTTATTCGGAGTTGTTTTTTTTTTGACAGCTGTCACTTGATTTAAGCTCAGTTTGGTTTTTGACATTTCATAATAAATGGAACAACTCTTGAAAATCGAACAAATTTATTACGAAACAATCAATTTATTGGAGGAAACTTCAGCCTGTCGTCGCGTCACTCCCAACATCGTGAGATTTAACATACCACTGGCGTATTTTGTCTGGGGTTATGTGAAGTCGTTTGTCAACGCAAATTTTTATCTTTATAATAAAGCAAAATTCTTGGCCATTCTATTAAATTATTTGCGTTTTATTTTTTCTTAAAAACCACGTCTAAAAAAACACCCTTTATGGAAGCTACAATGATTAATTTGTCTTATTAGTTAAAGAAATCATTTTTTGAGGTAAATTTCAATAGAAGTGAACTTTTAAAAACAATAGAACTACTTGCGAATTTAGATGTAGGAATTCTTGAGAAAACGATTAAGAGTAAATACTTAAGCATTTCCTATTCTTTTATATATAGGAACTTATAAAATCTTATAAAACCTCAAAACTAAAGTCCATTCAAAAAGTGCCTCTCATACATTCATTTTGCATGATGGAATGAAAATAAATAAAACATACAAAAACAAAAATAGCCTCAAACCACTCATTCATAACGTGGTTTTATACTTTTACATAAGTCTTGTGAAATGTATGCGGCCAAAACCGTGGACAACGACATAGTTCGTTTGGTTCCTTGTCCATCAGCCATTAAAGTAAAGCATATCATAATAATACCTTATAACCATGTAGACCTCTATAGACCTTTATTTATACAACCAGAAGAGTATAGAAGGGGAAATAATGACTAATTATTAAAAATGACAAAATCGTTTAACTATGCAATGTATATCTATTTTTGCGTTTTGCTATACAGGAATTGCCATTTTCATACAATAAAAAACGGGAGCGTTTTGGTATTTTTTAAGGGAACAGGCGAGTTTTGGGTGCCAAGTTGAGTTTAATTTTATCGTCATTAGGGATTTAAGCACCTTAAAATTAGTTAGTTCTACGAATTTTCTAAGGCTTAAGTAATTTAACGGCAAGCTTTTATTGGCATATTTCATATTTCGGTACTATTTTTTTTTGTTAAATCAATAAAATTAAATTATCATTGCCTTTAAACTTTTAATTCTTTTAGTTATTGAAATTTAAGGAGGTTTCCAATAAAAAATTTCATTTGTTACTTTTGAAGCTGGCATCTTTTGACATTTGACAAGCAAGAGCTACGCCATTCGTAAAAATGAAACGATACGCGCTTCAAAAACGCACTGAAGTTGTTAAAATTCATTCAGTACAAAAATGGTGAACATTTGTGACAGTTCGCAAAACAAAAACACTTTAAGGTCGTCGTACAACTGGCAAACAAATTTGAGTTGCTGGAACAAGTTAAGTAGCATTCACATGAGCGCGACCAACGAACGACGAATGAATTACAAAATGTGAGTTTATATACGTTTGAAGACATATTTCCACAAAATTCTTAACAAAACGATAGCAATATAGTTTCTGTGTGATTTATGATGCATACTTTTACTTTTCAATATCATATTCGTCGCGAAAAAAATTGTAGTTGATACGAGCTGTCAAACTTTATTCGCGTTCCACATTATCCACACTCGCAACGAATAAAATAATCGCGCGTACTAACCTAAAAAAATCATTATTGTTTTGGTTTCGGTGGTGAATGGTGTTCGGCTGTCAAACTTCATTCGCGACGAATTAAAAACTCTCATGTGAAAGAAATGTCAAAATATACGAATATTCGTTCATTCGTTGGTCGTTGGTCGTGCTCATGTGAATATTGCTTTAATGATGTGAAGAATACAAATCGTGGGCTTCGCTCAAGAACATTGATCCTCCACAAACTACCTTACACCGTAACTTGCAAAAAAAACGATAGCCTTGAAATTCCATCAACATGCCACAAAACCCATGAAACAATCGTTTATCAGGAAAAGTTTTCTGACCGTGTTATTCCCCTAAAAGTTGATCAAAATTTTACATTGATATTTTTTGATTTAACACACTAATTTCCGATTTCATAAACAAACACTAAAAGCACTTTTATCTAAAAGCTTTTTAAACAAAAACACTCCATTACCAAGACCGGAATCTTTCGTATGTTTCACTCTCCAAAACCCGTTTGTTTACATTGTTGTATTTGTAATTTTGACAATTAATCCATGAATAGATGTGAGCACAAACAAAAAAAAAACGATGCCGTGGGCTAGCGGCATTTTGCACAGCAAAAACAAAATGGAGGGTTAATAAGTTTTTTTCAGGTTTTTCTTTTTACTTTTTTTTCGATGAAGAAGTCAGTTTTAAGCTTTAATTTTGCAGTCAAATTGTTGATAGCGAACCAATGAACATTTTTGTCTTCAAAAAAGCATGTTCACCATCAGTTTATTATAATTAATTCACTAATTTACAAAAATCATTACGAAATTCTTCAAATTTCAAAATTAACCTCGGATTTTTGTATCAAAGATGCGTTCGAAGAACCATCAAGTTAAGGGTGCGAGCGCAATTTTTGTATTGAATTCTAATAAATTTTCGTTAACGAACGGCCCAAATATTTTGTTTGCAAGTAATTAAAATCTGTATCAATTTAATTAATCCAAGTATATTTATAGTTTGTTTTTAATGATTTAAGCTTGCAACTGTTTTTCAATTCCATTATGATTAATAAATATTAAATTTAAAAAAAGAGAATCGAAAAATATCTTATCCATAACATTCTTGATTGATGGAAGCATACATGTATTTGCTATCAAAAAAAAACTATGCATCAAAGGAACACCAATGTTTTAAAAAAGTAATCAGAACGATTAAAGCGAACATGTTGAATAAATGCAGAGCAAATAAAATGCAAATTTTGACATATATCACAAAATGAAAACGTCTTAAAATCGTTCTGAATTCATGCACAACTAATTCAATAGAACATGTAATCGTCGTGAATGTTTATTGTTGACGTACAGAAGTTTTTTTTAGTGAATTTCCGCAGTTTAACGCAAAATATAATTTTCATTCATTCCTTAAAAATGTTTAGTTACCAAAGTTCAAGTTTACTTATTATTGTTTGAAGGGTATGTTTAGAAAAAGTTCTGCTAAAAATGAAACAAATTAATGAGTTTTACGTACATGTTTTTCTTAATATAGTAAATACTTCCATAGATTACATTTTATAAATGCAGAACATAGAAGAAAATATACATAAACAATAGTTTTCAGGTATAAAGCAGAGGTTAGTGTAAAAAATGTTTTTGAGAAAGCCAATAATATTTTAGGTACATATGTTCATTAAAGAAATTTCCGCTTCGGCTAACCTTCATCAACTTTTTAGAAAAAAATTAGCATTAATAGCAGCCAATTATTTCATAGCATAATTAATTTTTCAGATTGTAAAATGTCTAGAAATTTTCATACGCTACAAAATTCGTAATTTTATGCGTAAACATAGAAGATAACATTATTTAGTCAAGAAGTATGGATTTTGGCGCGTATATCGGTTTTTTTCTATTGGGTGTTCGGTTTCCCCATACTGGAATAAAAAAAAGTTACTTAAATCTATTTATTGCACTCATTTAGTTGGTATTGTGTGTAAACATATTGCCTTTTTCTATTCCTTAGAGATGCTTTACACAAAGCAACTTATTTTTAAAACATGGTTCCCTCAAATTTGTATTCCAAAATCTAACTACAAACAAAATTCTAACTCTAACATAGCCCCTTAAAAAGAAATTTTCAGGAATATTTCTGCAACAACCAAAATTAAATTTGGTCTTGCAACTACCGAACTGCTTAAATGATGAAAATACTAATCTAATTGAGGAATCTGAACTAGCTAAAGTTGGCAATGGAACTTCACAAGTATGCTTCTCGTAGCATTGTCTGCACAAAAAAAATACGGAGGCATCCGCCTATTGTTTCCACCTGAACTTCTAACGTCGCCAAGAAATGCTCTAAACAAACTACAGCTGAACAAATTGTCTGTTTTGTTGTTTTACAAAGTATTGAGTTACACTTTTGTCCATTTGCAATAATTATACTTAACCAGTTGCAGCGCATGTTGCGTTCGCAAATAATTTAAGTAAACAAAATAAATAATAATAAACTAATAAAGCATTAAATAATATGTATTTGGTCAATTTTATTTTATTTAATATACATTTACAACATTTATTTTGATGGAAATTAAAAAGCTATACAAATCTTCCAATTTAAGACCATGTCAGCACTTCAGATTCTGTTGGTTAGGATTGTTTAGTTTTTGAACGAGGCCATGAAACATTCAAAATGAAGCATTTAGATGGGGCTGATTACTATAATGAAGCGTTTTGATGGGCCGAAACACTAAATGTGAGAATGTGTTTGGTTTTTTGCATCATTTCACGCACACTTTCTCACATTTAGTGCTTTCTAGCTTGTAGGCAAACCGAAATGTCAGTCTGAGATTCCGGTCTTGGTAATGGAGTGTTTTTGTTTTTAAATTTTATCAGGCCTTTAAATTTGTTCAGTTTCACCAAGCTTAAAATGGGAAATTTCAGGGATATTTTTGTTAAAATAGAGTTCTCTTCACAACCCTGTAAAAATAAAACCCCTTTTTTCTTTCTATTAAGCGAATCGTGTGAGAAAAAATGAGAAAGCATTATATGTTGAAATAAATGACAAGATTCGCAAAATAAAACAGTGTAAACTTCTTCAAAATTAAAAACAATCGTTTGACTAATCGTGTGTCTTTCAAAAATAAAATATGAACACCAATTTAAAAAAAAAAAGAACGAGGAAAAAATTATACCGAGGCTGAAAAAATGGGTTAATAGATATTGTTGCCCAATTTAGGTATATAATAGAAAATAAATCCACAGATGGGGTGACTGTGGATGAAAAAAAATAAAGCTTGGCAGGAGATAGCAAATATCTTTAACTCCACTGTAGCAACTTCGGGCGAAAGGAAAGGCTAATATTCCAACTAAAAATTAAAATCATAAAAATGATATTATAAATAGTAATGCAATGTTGAATTTGTTTAACTATTCATTCTGTATCTCCAAAAATTGAGGATTAAAATTTTACAAAACAAAACATCAGCTGTCAATCTGTCATATTCATTGTTTAATGACACTTTTAAAATTTAATGATCCAAAAATGGGCATTTAGTTTTAAAAGGTTTTTAAAAGCTTATTTACTTTAAAAACGCTTGGTGAAACCAAGATATCCCATTTTACAGTTTAAAATCCTTTTAAATATATAAAAGTTGTTTATGAAATTGGGCATAAGACTTTATGTACATACATCAACAAAAAATAAACCTCAATACAAATTTGACATCAGAACCAATTCTAGTTTTACTGACGAAAAAAAAATGTCCGTGACAAATAATTTCGTGAGTCAACTCTATCCACTGACCTTCCGCATCCGCATTCGTTGTAAAACTTCATTATGAAATTCGCCCAAAGCATCAACGAAATCCCACTCCATTCTAAGTTTTTGAACTTGCAGTTGTTTATTTTTTTGTTTCGTTTTTATTTAACTAATGTTGGCATGCGAAAGGGCTGCGCTTCTAGATAAGTTAAACAAAATGTTAGTGGTGCAGGGCCTTTTATCGACATTCGTACAACTTTCTATCCTTGGATTTGGTAAAAGCAAAAGTTTGGAAAATAATTGTCACTTTAGATCATTCGCCGAATTCTGTAGTAGGAGGGATTTTGTTTCAGGAATTATTTTGACAGGTTATACACAAAAACAAAAGAGGTTTTATCTTTTTAAATTAAAATTTTTTCGGATGCGGAAATCACAATTTTGTGTAGACAATAAAATTATAGGGATTTAGATTAAGAGAGCAAAGAACTCTTTCCCGATCAGAGTAATATCGTTTTACATTAACTGAAAAGACTTTTCAGGAGTCAACATTTTAGTTCTTTATAAAAACTTTACAACGATTTTAGATGAAGAATCATTCATGAACTCAGTAGTATAGGGTGTCCCAAAATTAACGCAAGATTTCTTGCGTTAATTTTGGGACACCCTTTATAAAGACAAGTATTTTTTTAAACACTTAATCAATCCAAAAAGGTTACCATTTGATGAGATTTCGTTTCTAAATAAATATGTATATCAACTTGTTTGAAATTAACGCAAGATTTCTTGCGTTAATTTTGGGACACTCAAAATTAACGCAAGAAATCTTGCGTTAATTTTGGGACACCCTATATAATATTATCAGATCAACTGCTCAAAAATTGTCTAAAGTACCTTAAAATCATAAAAACTTAGAATTTGTGTGTGACAATACCCACAAAAACGATATTGTCAACTATTCTGAGACGACGAGTTTTGAAATTTTCAAAATCCATTATTTACGAACGATGAACATTTTTGAAACTTCTGCCAACCGTGTGAACATACAATTTTTCATTTAAATGTATTGGCCTATTCTCAGTTTATCGACAGGTTTTATTAAAGCACTGATAAACGTCTGTTAAGACACAGATTATAACCATGTTCGTCAATCGGAATCCAATTTCGCACTAAGATGAATGCAGTTTCGCGAATTGCGTTTAAACCATTTTTTTTTAAATTAATGCTTAATTTTTTTAAAAATTACCTGTGTTTTTTTGGGATTACATACACAGTACAGTGAGGAATTGCCAAAAAAGAAACTACATATCCGCATTAGCCCGGTTTTAATAACATTTTTAAACATATTATTGAGATTTAAACCAGAAATAATTGTATCTTTATAAAGTGGTAAGTTTTAAAGAGGATATGTTTTGTATTATGCAATAAAATATAAAATAAAAACTTAAGGAAAGGGGTTCGTTAGTAGATTATGATCTAACTAAAATGGTTTTTCAACTGTAACAGATGCAGGTGCTATCACTGATAAATTGATACATTCATACTAAATAACTTTTTGAAGAATAACAAAACAATAATTTCAAAATAAAACTGTATTTGTACTTTTGTTTACAATTAATATTAAAACACATAATAGGGAACTTAAAAGTCAATTTCATGGCGAGCAATGTTAAAAACCAGAATAAGAATCATGATTTGAATTTTATGTCAGTACCTTTTTCGGGGGACTTAACACGATACTTTTTTAAATAAATTTTGATATAAAGTGGTGCAATAGTCCATAGGGAGTTGCCACAAAATTGTGCACGACTAATAAGTAATCGAAAACATGCATATAAAGGGTGGTTAAATTTTAAGGACCGATGTTGAATGTGAACCACACCTAAACGTCAAGTTTATTTCTGAATTTCATTTGACATTTCTCAATTTCAGACTATTTCAATTTGAACCATGGGAAGATATACGCGTTAAAGTTATTCAGGCTTGTTTTGAAAATGGGTGTTCAAATCAAAATGCACATCGTGCACATCGTTCAACTTGATTGTTCAAATGAGCATACAATCGGAAAAATCGTGCAAAAATTTAAGCGAACCGGGTTTGTGGGAGATGTGAAAATACCAGTGCATGCTTGTACAGCTCGTACTGCAGAAAATATTGCTGCTGCTCGCGATAGTGTGGCTGGAGAGGTGTCAACCTCATTATTTTGAAAGAAAATGTGTACCTACGTCAATTAGACGTCAACAATTCAGGAGCTAAAGAATGAGATAATTCGGAACATTAACGGTATAGAATCTCAATTATGCCTAAGCGTCACCGAATATTTAGACCATCAGACGGAGGTGTGCCGCCGAGGTCGTGACGGCCATTTGGCCGATAATTTGTTACATACATAATTGAACCATATACCAATATAATCATAATAAAAAAGAAATGACAATAATTTCCCAAATATATTTGGTGCTTTATTCAAATTCATAATCGGCCTTTAAAATTTTACAACACTTTATGTTGGACACTGCTCTTCAATCCCATCCATCAAGTGTCAAACGTACCAACGTCTAAGAATGAAAACCTCGAAAATTGTTTTCGATACTCGAACAAAAGTCAAATCTCTATCCGCAGCAGGATGTCACCTTACTTTTTATTGGCAGTGGTACTACTGCGGATGTTGTATTTGTTTTCATAAAATGTATACTGTACTAGGGATGGCTTTTTGACACTTATGTCTACAAAGTATATAATCTATAGTTTTGGGACTCTGCAACTCATTTTAAAAGCCATTTTTCCATACTTCAATCATTTCGCTCCTGGATTATAATGACTCTTTAAGTTTCGCCATAAAAATGTATTTTATTATGTACGGTCACGTTTTAAGTTACTATACTTTGCTATACCTACTACAAGGCGATTTACCACTCCCGCTTTTGGCCAAAAGCTGCAATAATGGTTCTATGCCAAATACACTCATGCATATACTACCTGTTAACAATCAGAATGTATCTGTAGGTCGTGAATTGCCTTTCAAACGAATTCCATACAAAAAGGTTAGGTCTTATATGATTGGGAGTTGGGACCTGGGGGCCCGTAGCTGTGTGTTATGGCCGATACTGATTTCCTAAAAGCTAGTGTCATTTTACTTATAAGTGTCAGGGTTGGCGGGAAAGAAGTATTCTTTTGACGTTTATTATTCTTTGTTGTTCGTATAGAGTGGGTATATATTCTAGTGTCATTTTACTTAAGTGTCAGGGGTGGCGGGAAAGAAGTATTCTTTTGACGTTTATGATTCTTTGTTGTTTGTATAAAGTGGGTATATGTATATGGTTTTTCGGCTCTGGTATATGCCTCTGCCTAAATTTGACCGTTTGTTTAATGTCATTCGAATTAGAGGTGATTTTCTTTTATCACGAAATCAAATTT
This sequence comes from Eupeodes latifasciatus, assembly GCA_920104205.1. Lineage (NCBI taxonomy): Eukaryota > Metazoa > Arthropoda > Insecta > Diptera > Syrphidae > Eupeodes > Eupeodes latifasciatus. The sequence continues at coordinate 188,298,739 of OV049924.1, forward strand.
ATTTTAATGCGTAATGAGCGCTCTGAATACCAGTGCCGCCGCCGCCGTAGGTAATAAATAATTATAATGGAAGCACGATTAAATTACTATGAACGTGTGCAAGTATTTCCTTTTTACGCGGTCACTAATAGCTCACCAAAAGTATATCATAATTTTCGGGGTTTTATTTTTATTAATCTTGGGCGTAAATAAGTACGGGTGAATTAAAAACAAATTAGGTGAACTTGATGGAAATATGTACTTCGATGGAAATGTTTTTATTATGCATTCGTATATCTATTGATGGAAAGCGTCAATTTGTTTAAAAGTAAGCTATAACTTTTGATACATAAGTTACTTAATAACAGACAATAAATTAATAGTTTTTCGATGTTCCAATTCATTTGTATTTATACAAGAAATAAGTATCTCTTTCATTTTTCTTTGTATATATACAATTCATTTTAGATTTCAAGGTTTTTATGCCAAAGGTCGTATCGTATTACTTTAATTTTGCTCCTAATTATTATGGTGTGTACATATTCGTATTTTATTTTTGGTGAAACTTACTTTCTCAATTTCAGTGCAATTAAAAGCAATTTGTTTGGAAATGAGGTCATTATTTTTTGGAATTTCGGAAAATAATGCAAACCTAATTATTTCTCACTTATGAGGTCATTTGAAAAAAAAACATAATTTCCGTATTTCTTCTTTAAATCCCACAAATTATTTTCCTTACATTACATATATAGTAGTTTAAGAAAGGTGTTTTCATTTTTTAACTTATGGAAGGCTTGTATTAGACATGTTCATAAAGTGAGATTTTCGATCGAACCAAAGCAGATGAATTGCAGAAGAGTTGTTCATAAACGTCATAAATGACATCCTTGTCGGGCAGGTTGTCCATCCATATTTCTTTGATTGTAGAAATCAAGATAGAGATAAATCTAATGGGGATTTCCATGGGGAAATTCAAATATCCTTAAAGAAATTATTTTTTTTTGTGGCGCTTGGAACACAATTGGAAATTTTTTTTGCCTTTGTATTTTTGAACTTCGTGTACGTGCTATGGAGTCCAGTAGAGCTGTCAAATTCACAGCTAAACACTTTTTTTTTAAATTGTATTTGTATTGATGCAAGAGAGATTTTTGCCCAAATGGAATGCAAAAAGAGGGAATATTTTTTTTTTGACAGATTTAGATCAAGAATAAATTGAATTAATGTGCCCATAGAAAGCTGCATAAAATAAAGGGCTTTCCAATAGGGACGGCTTCATTTTAGCAGCTCGTGGCGACCATATTGGATGTTTTACTTTCTGTCAAGATATCTATTAATCAGTCACTAAAGACAAATGATGATCATGTCAAGTAACAACGTCGAGCAACAAGTACAAATGATACAACAATGATTTTTGAGCAGTTGAAAATTGATCCCAATTTTGGTTGAAAAATTATCTTTAGCTATTTTTGGATGAATGGGTACGTGAATAAACAAAATTGACAGATTTCCGCGGAGGGGACGTGAATTGACCAACAAGTTTGTGTGATTTGACCTCTTTAGACTTTTTCTTGTGGGGTTTTCTTAAGTCGCACGTATGTATGTATATGCGAATAAGCCGCAAACCACCGTGGCCTTCAAAGACAACATAATCAATGCCATTAGTTAAATTCAGTCTGATTTATACGCCAAATTCATCGAAGACTAGACTTTTTGAATGCGCGCCACTCAGGGAAGCTGTGGATGCCATTTATAAGATGGTATATTTTACACAAAATGTCATTGATAGGGCTCTCAAATAAATAAAAAAACCTTTAAAAGCTCCAAAAATTTAAGTTTTCATATGTAATTTCTTCTTTGCAATTAAATGTATGTTTTGTTAAAGTTAATGTTTTTTGAAACTAAGAAAGTTGATCCATCTCCTTTGAAGTTTAGGATTTCTGATTTTTGTCTGATGTTTATGATTTTGCCTGACGTTTATGATTTTTTTCTGACGTTTATACACTTTGAACATACAGTCGATACATAAAATTGTACTTAAGTAGGCATGAATACGTTCTGTGAATGAAATTGGGGTGTTTATTAATACAACAAAGTATAGAAAGACGATTGGACTAACGCAGGTTTTTGACGTTTATGAAAATACCCAAAGCTTGTTTTGGATCCAACAATTATTGTGTTTCCAAAATAACAACATAAATTTAGAAATAAAGTAGGGTTTACATTTTTTTTTAAATTGGAACTAATGTTTTTTGCCAAACTTGTCTTTTTAGACGAAAAAATTCGGAAGGTCTTCATTTCAGTCTTGATTTCGAGAAAATTAAATCGAAAGTGCTGCAAATGTTTTAACAGCCAAGTAAAACATTATTAAGTAAAGGGGTTTTTTCCAATAGAGGAATAGCCGGTATTTGAGCTTTGTATACTTTTTAGGCTGTCATCTTTTGACATTTGACAAGAATCGTTACATACGAGCATAATCGCAACTATGTAGGAATGATTTTCTCATAAGGCTTAAGACAGCTGCCGTCAAGAGTTGTATGAGCAGAAAGAATACGAACAACATATAACAGTTTCTTAAGCCTCACTTTCGAAAAAGATAGGTCCAATCACACCTCCATTACCATTCCAAAAACCGCAATAAGCAGTGATGTGTTGTTACACTTTTTTTTTTTATGAATTTGTTTACCGCGGTATACTATATTATTTATTATTAATAATTATTGATAATTATTTAAAACAAATTATCAAAACAAAACTAAACTAAAAAACAAACTAATCGACGACGGCTGCGTAGCGACGACGACGACGACGCACGCAACAAAATTATTAACTCGCACTCAAATGAGTACGAACACGACACAAAAGAGAATTCAAAAAAAGTGCAACAACACAGCTTGTTAAAGAAGCTGTAACCGCGGCTGCTCAGCTGGGCTGGGTTCTTTGGAAGAATTTTATTTATTATAACAATGTTGATTGATTTATAAAATCAATCAAATTGCTACAATTTAGGAATATGTTATTGCAAGTACCACAGTGGGATACGTTGCAATAAAATGGGCGCCAGGAATTTTTTTAAAACCGAAAAAGAAAATTCCAAAACTCTTTAAGTTGAGTGAAGCGAAAATAAGAAGACAACACAACGACCGTTTGGTTTTTAAATTTAATATTTATTTCTTTGGGAAACCGTGGGATTGAAGATCCCTGGACTAAAACCCAAAATGTTTTCAAAATAAAAGTGAAAATTACAATCAAAAGAAAGTTAAATGAAACAAAGAAAATTAAGCAAACAAAGAAAACAACTCGCAAAAGAAAATGGGTTCTTAATACCGGACGCGTACCGAACAAAAGAACAAAACAAAAGTCACTACTTATCTTTTATTTTCTTTCTCCTATTTTTCCTCTTATTCCCGATCCTCACACCTCGATCTCTATTCCTCTTTTCCTTTCTGGATTTCCTCAATAAACTCTAATTTATTCCTCCTTCTCGACTTTTCCTTTTCCTTCACACAATTCCTCGAACACTTTCTGTTTAATCCTTTCGCTTGTTAGGCTCTTACCAGAGTGCCTTCCAAGCTAATCCCCAAAACTATTTTTCCTCCCTCGACCATTCCAGTCACACACACATTCATCCAACACAAGCATCCGTTTTCGTGATTGTCGGTCACGGTATCGCGGCTTCCTGGAAGCTTTACGCTCATCAGGAAAGCCACCGTTGTTGACTCTCAGCGAAACTTTGCTTTCACACACACAATCACGGTTTCGACAAGTTGTTGGATGAGTTTCCAAAACTTGCCGAAACATAATGGCGAGTTCAGACCCCTTCCCAACTATTCCTATTTTTCGAGAAAGTTCAAAGAAAAACAAAAATCGAGAAGAAGTCTAAACTAGGCATTTTCTTATTACTATTAATATTACGCGAGATTCGAGGTATGAGTTTCGTACTAAATGTTAAATTAAGCTACTTTAAAACGCGGCGTTAAAAACCCATTTTGTACATTAATAGTTAAGAGAATCTACGTTAAGAATTAGAAATTTTAAAACACAATAGCTATGTTGTTGTTGTTGTTGTTGTTGTTGTTTAAGTAAGGGTCCGCCTGACCTCATACTTCTTCGGCTCATCCGCCGGCATTTTCGATCTCGTCGAAAGAACTCGTTCTCGATCTCGATCACCTGCTTTTGTTGCTTTTGCAAAATAAAGGCTAGGTACACCTGTGGTTGATGAGACCATGGTTGCCCTCAACTTTGCCGATATTTTGCAGCCACAACGAGAAAAAGAAAACAGCCAAAGGCTGGTTTTTGTTGCGGTAAAAATTTACCGTAACAAATCCCACCCTTACCTCCCAAGAAATGTGTTTACTTTTCAAGAAAAGCAAACCATTTCTTAAGGCTCAGCCAGGGGTAGACAACAACAACAAAGGACCATCATTACGTTTAAAAGAAAAAAAGAAAAAAAAAATCATTAGTGTGGCATATCAATTAAACAAAAATTACAATGACAAACCAAAAAAAAATACTACTACAAAAGGGACTTGACTTAAACATCAACAAACGGTTTTAAATCTTTACAATGCCACGTTCCTCGCTCCTTACCGCGATCATCTATTAATAGGTATGTCCAAGGTGACATCCTCTTGCTGACCTTGAAAGGTCCTACAAATTTGGTCGCCAACTTCGCCGCGAAATAATTTGCTGCATCGGACAGCGCGAAGTTCCTACGCCAAACGAGATCACCCGTGTGATATTGCGCGTCCCTCCTACGTAAATTATAAGTCTTAGCAGCCTTCTTTCCCGCTGCTTCCAACTTCCTAGCTATATCCTCTCTCAGTTTCCGAAACTGCCTATCAATTTCCGTTCTATCCTGGTCCCTATTGCTATCCCTAATTCCTACTTCATGGCCACTAGTTACCATGTTCCTACCGAAATTTGCGAAGTATGGCGACACACCTAAAACCTCATGTTGCGAAGTTCGGATTGCACAGGCCACTTTTGCCAGTTGCGAATCCCAACTCCGCTGGTTTTCCGAAACATACGCCCGGAGCGTAGTCTTTATTATTTGGTTTATGCGTTCCGCCGGATTCGCTTGCGGATGATAATTCGCCGTAAACCGAAGTTGTGACCCGTACGCTTCGTTAAGCGTTTTCAGTTCCTTGCCACGGAACTGGGGACCGTTGTCACAGACGATCCACTTAGGAATCCCGAAAAGAAGAAACACGTTTTCTTCCAACTCCCGACATACCGCTTTCGCCGTTGCGGACCGTAACGCGAACAACAAGGGGAATTTAGTGAAATAGTCGACGACCGTTAAAATATACACGAACCCTCGCGACGATTTTGGTAATGGACCCACCAAGTCCACGCAAATCATTTCCCACGGTTGGGAATTTCCTACTCTTTCGGTCATTAGACCAGCTGGTTTTTCGTTCACCGGTTTCACACTTTGGCAAATTTTACAACTCCTAACATACCTCGTAATATCACTCCTCATTTTGGGCCAGTAATATTTTTCTGCTATCCTAGCAAAAGTTTTCTTAACGCCCATGTGTCCTGAAAGCGGAGCATCATGGCACTCGTTAAGAATTCTCGACCTATCATTTTTCCCTAACACTAACTTCCACTCTTCACCATTATCACGGACGACTATATGGTTCAACCTAACATGTTTATAGAGCCGCCCATTCTCAACTCGCCAAGATGGGTATTCTAACGGGCTCTTTTCTACCTGCGATTTCATTTTAATCACCCAAGGGTCCGAATCCGCCTCAGAGACACCAGCTACTTCTGGAACTCCTCGCGACAACATATCAGGAACGACATGTTCTTTGCCCTTTCTATGGATGATCTTGAAATCAAACTGTTGGAGCCGAATGGCCCAACGAGCTAATCTACCCTGCGGGTCCTTAAGGTTGCTTAGCCAGACCAAAGAGTGATGATCAGTTACGACTGTAAATCGAACACCTTCGAGATACGGCCGCAACTTTTCGATCGCCCAAAGGACCGCTAAGCATTCCTTTTCGGTCGTAGAGTAGTTTCTTTCATTCCTATTCAATGACCGACTTAAATAACATATGGCTTTTTCGCCATCCTCAAACTCCTGAGATAATACGGCCCCGATACCATAGTCCGACGCATCTGTTTGTACAACAAACGGCCTTGAAAAATCCGGACATGTTAGAATCGGTGCCGTAACCAAACACTCTTTGGCTTTCCTAAAACTCTCCTCACATTCTTGGGTCCACTCAAATTTCTTACCTTTCTTTAAGAGATCGGTAAGTGGCCTAACTAAAATTGCAAAATTCGGTACAAACCTACGGTACCACGAAATTGTCCCTACAAAACTCCTAATTTCCTTCACATTTTTCGGTGCAGGAATCCTAATCATGCTTTCCACTTTTTCCGGGTCAACATGAAGCCCGTTCCTATCAACTACATAACCTAGAAATTTTAAAGAAGGCCTACAAAAATTACACTTTTCCCTACCTACTTTTAAACCTGCATCTCCTAACCTTTTGAAAACTTCTTTTAAAATTTCTAGGTGCCTATCGAAAGAATCGGTGACGATGATAATGTCATCCAAGTACACAAAGACGAACGGTTCTAAGTCAGGACCTAAAACGTCGTCAATAAACCTTTGCCAAGTTGCCGGGGAATTGTGCAAGCCGAATGGCATCCTGCAAAATTGATACAGGCCACGCCCTGGCACGGTAAAGGCTGTGTACTTGCGCGATTCTTTTTCCATTGGAATCTGCCAATAAGCAGATTTAATGTCTAAAGAAGACAAGTACTTCGCGTTTCGAAGCTTGTCTAAAATTGCTGAAATAAATGGTAGTGGATAAGCATCCCTATCTGTAACCTCATTCAATTTCCTATAGTCAACACAGAACCGATAACTGCCATCTTTCTTCTTAACTAGAAGAATCGGCGATGCCCAAGGACTCTTCGACTTCTCGATCACTCCAGCTTCCAACATCTCCTGGAGCTCCTGATCGATATGTGTCTGAATCGCTGGCGAAACAGGGTAATATCTTTGCTTTATCGGTTCTGCAGACGTCCTAATCTTGTGCTCAACTAAGTTGGTGCACCCTAAACCTTCGGTCATTGATTTAAAAAGTTCTCCTAACACTAATTCTAACTTCCTATTTTCCGAATCGTTCAAATCCGATTTTTCCCTAATAGCTACCATGTCTGTCATCGAAGCCAATCCCTCTTGGCTCGAAAAATTCCACACCCCTGATCTCAAATCCGGGACTATGCCCGATAGTGTCCAAAAATCGGCACCCAATATCAGTTGTTGTGGAAGATTCGGAATGACAAGACATTCTATCAAAAAGGATTTGTTCTCAACCTCTACTGGTAGAGAAACAGATCCAGCTACACCTACACCTGCTCCATCTGCTAACGCTACTGACCCAACACTACTCTTTCCTAACCTAAGCCCTAACTCTTTAAAAATTTTCCACCCGTCACCACCCACAATGGTACGAGAGGCTCCTGAATCGAGAAGTCCTAAAAACTTTATTCCATATACCCTAACTCCTAAATATGGTCTAGTGTCCCTACCATTTGCCGCTAACGTGAAACTTAGTTGAACTCCTACACGCTGATCGTCAGCAGACGACCTCCCTAACGCCGACGGACTCCTTGTCCTGCTGACACAAGGGCCCGATCCCCATTTCCCGAACACCTCCTACAGTCCCTACGATACACTCCTACCGTTCCACAACCGAAGCAACGTTTCTGAACAGCACATCTCGAAGCAATGTGCCCTTCCTTGTTACATTTGTAACACCTAACCGACTGCCTAACTGGATCTTCAGAAACTGGCGCAACAGCCGCTACTCGGTGTTGTCCAGACGAACTTGGTTGGTAACCGCACTCCGGTTCCAACAAATTTTTGCCTCTAGAAGGCGGGGTAAAACTATCTACATTAACCTTCAGGGTATCTAACTCCCTACCTAAGATAGCAAGTTCCTTAACCGTCTTTGGTTTGGCACTAGCTATCTGAACCTGATAAAAGGGATCTACATTTTTCCTCAATATAGCAAGCATCCTTCCCTCTGACAAAGGTTCCGATAACCTTCGAAACAATGTCCTCATCGTGGTCAGATATGCGCCGAAAGTTTCTTCCTTTCCCTGCGAACGCCGATTAATCTCCTCCAACAAGAGATCATCGTAATTCGCAGGAAGGAACTCCGCTTTGAGTTCCTTGACGAATTCCTGCCAACCCTCCAAATCTTCCCTAACCGACCTAAACCACAAAAGTGCCCTACCAGCCAATAGCTCCGAAGCGGATTTAAAAAGGTGGTTTTCAGGAACATCGTTAGCCAAACGAAGTTCCTCCACTCTTTCTAGGAATGAATTTACTGATGCTCCACCTGAGTCACCAGTAAACTTCACCCCCCACTTCCCTATACGTTCGATGTGTTTTTGCTGAACGACCATTCGTTCAGAAAACCCATCGGCCCTATCAAGCCTACGTTCTGACGGAACCCTAACTGAAATGTTCCCTACTACAGGACTACTGACACCAACTCTTGGCTCAGCCAACGTCTCTGTAGTAGGCCCTAACGCAGACCGCGAACCAACACCTAGGGTCTGACCAACTTGTGCTCGAAGTTGGGTTTGAACCTTAATCGGAGTCTTTTCCTTCTCCACTTCCTCTTCCCTATCGCTATTCTCACTATCACCAGTGAGATCTCCTAACAAACACAAAACCTTGTTCCGAAGTGAACTAACTTCATCTTCTTCATCTTCGGCCTCACAAGGTGTCCTAGCTAACCTGCCTATACACCACTCAATCTTTGTCACTATCTTAATGTATTCCGAAGACTTTGGATTCTTCGGAGGTACTTTAAGAAGGACCCTAATCTCCTCAATCTTAGCTTCTATTGCCTCAACATCCTCTTCATAAGTGAAGGGATAAACTAAACTAACTTCCATCGAGTTCCTCTTAACGAGTAATCTCGATGACCTCAATGCCTTTCGCATTTCCTCAACTGTCCCTACTTTTAACCCCCTGACCTTCATCTCGTAGGCCAGTTCGTCCTGTGCTAACCTACCAATATTCATTTTAACTAACACAAAACAAAAACTTTCAAAAAAAAAATTATTTATAAAAAAAATATAAAAATTTTAAAATCTATTTGGCAACTCTAACTAAAAATTCTAACTATTGAATTAATTTATTTTTTTATTATTTTAAAAACAAAAAAAAATAATTTAAAAAAAACAAAATAATTTCTTTTAAATTTTATCAAAAAAAAGTTTGGACGCTCACACCAATCCCCTACTCTATCTAAATTCACTCAAACTCTTTGAAAATTTAAAAATTAACTTTCACTCAAAAAATAGAAAAAAACTCTGACATACAATCTATCACGCCAGAAAAAATAAGTCACTCGAACTAGCTAGCGATAAAATTCTCACTCACACAAAAAAGAGAAAACAACAAAAAAAATTAAAAAGACAAAATGTCGCCCGAAAAAAATATAATTTAAATATAAATAATAAAAAAGAAAAAGAAGCAACTCAACAACTAACAACACACAGTAAAAAAAAACGAGTTTACACTACACAAATTCAAAACAAAATACTTGCGATTATTTTGCACTTTGAAAACTCCCTCGATAAATCCCTTGATGAACTTTTTTCTCAAACAAAAATACCACTTTCAATTTCTTCTCGCAGGAACAAAACACCTCCAATAATTTTCCTCTGGAACCAAAATAACTCGAACAAAACACCTCGATGAAAAACACCTATAAAAAAAAAACAGCGGAATTAAATGTTCTTTTATGAAGTAAATAATATAATATCAAACACGATACAAAATAACCACGAAATTCTTCCACTTGGCCCCACACGTTGGGCTCCAAGTGGAAGAATTTCGTGGTTAATATAGTATACCGCGGTAAACAAATTCATAAAAAAAAAAAGTGTAACAAATTGGAGCCCCACGTTGGGCGCCAATTTGTTACACTTTTTTTTTTTATGAATTTGTTTACCGCGGTATACTATATTATTTATTATTAATAATTATTGATAATTATTTAAAACAAATTATCAAAACAAAACTAAACTAAAAAACAAACTAATCGACGACGGCTGCGTAGCGACGACGACGACGACGCACGCAACAAAATTATTAACTCGCACTCAAATGAGTACGAACACGACACAAAAGAGAATTCAAAAAAAGTGCAACAACACAGCTTGTTAAAGAAGCTGTAACCGCGGCTGCTCAGCTGGGCTGGGTTCTTTGGAAGAATTTTATTTATTATAACAATGTTGATTGATTTATAAAATCAATCAAATTGCTACAATTTAGGAATATGTTATTGCAAGTACCACAGTGGGATACGTTGCAATAAAATGGGCGCCAGGAATTTTTTTAAAACCGAAAAAGAAAATTCCAAAACTCTTTAAGTTGAGTGAAGCGAAAATAAGAAGACAACACAACGACCGTTTGGTTTTTAAATTTAATATTTATTTCTTTGGGAAACCGTGGGATTGAAGATCCCTGGACTAAAACCCAAAATGTTTTCAAAATAAAAGTGAAAATTACAATCAAAAGAAAGTTAAATGAAACAAAGAAAATTAAGCAAACAAAGAAAACAACTCGCAAAAGAAAATGGGTTCTTAATACCGGACGCGTACCGAACAAAAGAACAAAACAAAAGTCACTACTTATCTTTTATTTTCTTTCTCCTATTTTTCCTCTTATTCCCGATCCTCACACCTCGATCTCTATTCCTCTTTTCCTTTCTGGATTTCCTCAATAAACTCTAATTTATTCCTCCTTCTCGACTTTTCCTTTTCCTTCACACAATTCCTCGAACACTTTCTGTTTAATCCTTTCGCTTGTTAGGCTCTTACCAGAGTGCCTTCCAAGCTAATCCCCAAAACTATTTTTCCTCCCTCGACCATTCCAGTCACACACACATTCATCCAACACAAGCATCCGTTTTCGTGATTGTCGGTCACGGTATCGCGGCTTCCTGGAAGCTTTACGCTCATCAGGAAAGCCACCGTTGTTGACTCTCAGCGAAACTTTGCTTTCACACACACAATCACGGTTTCGACAAGTTGTTGGATGAGTTTCCAAAACTTGCCGAAACATAATGGCGAGTTCAGACCCCTTCCCAACTATTCCTATTTTTCGAGAAAGTTCAAAGAAAAACAAAAATCGAGAAGAAGTCTAAACTAGGCATTTTCTTATTACTATTAATATTACGCGAGATTCGAGGTATGAGTTTCGTACTAAATGTTAAATTAAGCTACTTTAAAACGCGGCGTTAAAAACCCATTTTGTACATTAATAGTTAAGAGAATCTACGTTAAGAATTAGAAATTTTAAAACACAATAGCTATGTTGTTGTTGTTGTTGTTGTTGTTGTTTAAGTAAGGGTCCGCCTGACCTCATACTTCTTCGGCTCATCCGCCGGCATTTTCGATCTCGTCGAAAGAACTCGTTCTCGATCTCGATCACCTGCTTTTGTTGCTTTTGCAAAATAAAGGCTAGGTACACCTGTGGTTGATGAGACCATGGTTGCCCTCAACTTTGCCGATATTTTGCAGCCACAACGAGAAAAAGAAAACAGCCAAAGGCTGGTTTTTGTTGCGGTAAAAATTTACCGTAACAGTGTTGAGGATGTAGAGCCTTCCAACAATCACTTTTAAATTGTGGAAGCCAAAATGCGATAGTTGGATTTAGGTCTTTTCGCCAAAAAATATATCGCCCAAATTAAAAATGTCATAGCGCCCAAAACAATTTTGTTAGCATTTTGTTGTTTTACGATTTGGGCGTAAAGCATCATTCACATGAGCGCGACCAACGAACGACGAATGAATTACAAAATGTGAGTTTATATACGTTTGAAAACATATTTCCACACAAATTCTTAACAAAACGATAGCAATATAGTTTCTATTTGATTTATGATGCATACTTTTACTTTTCAATATCATATATTAATAAATTTAAGTAAACAAATTTATTCGTCGCGAAAAAAATTGTAGTTGATACGAACTGTCAAACTTTATTCGCGTTCCACATTATCCACACTCGCAACGAATAAAAAAATCGCGCGTACTTAACCTAAAAAATCGTTCTTGTTTTGGTTTCGGTGGTGAATGTCAAACTTCATTCGCGACGAATTAAAAACTCTCATGTGAAAGAAATGTCAAAATCGACGAATATTCGTTCATTCGTTGGTCGTTGGTCGTGCTCATGTGAATATTGCTTTAAGATTTGTTTGGGTTCTATGAAATTCTAAATAAAAAGAAGCGTGTGGTCTTATTGCCCAATGAAATAACCCCAAAAAATTAAAAATACCATATGTCCCAAAAATGTCTCTATCGCCGAAAAAAAAAATTCAGAAGAAAATCCTACAAAGCCCAAAATCAATTTCATATTGCCCAAATCAACTTTAAAGCATCATAACGCCCAAATTACTAATTGATATATCGCCCAAAAGATGTCATGTGTTCGAACATTTGGGCATTCTGACAATTTTTTGTTTATTTTGGGCACTACGACGTTTTGAGTTTTAAATTTGATGACCCAAACGCAAACATTAATCACATTTTATTTGGGCTTTGTGACGTGATAGTGATATTTTAACGACGTTTCTCTTTTAGGACCTTATGTCATTTTATGATTTGGGTTATTTGTTGTTGGGGGATAAGAAATAAGAATCGATAGAAATCATAATCGTCGTAATGCCCAAAATAAATGTCACAAAACTCAACCCTTATGTTATTAATCGCAAATTCAAAACTAAAAATTCTTAAGGGCAAAATGACAACTAACAATTTGGGCGTTCTTTTATTTAAAATTTATTATGGGACATATGACATTTTAGAATTTCGGCGTTATGGTTTTAGTCCAAAAATCCTAACGCGCGAAAATTCTTGAAATGGGCCTAATTACTGAAGATGCTTTTTTCAATGAAAATTCGGATCATTTTTATACATTTCGAGGACCCCTTCAGTTCTTGTGTTAACTGCACTTTTAAAGTCTTGAGACCTTAATCTAAATGCAAAACGCGGTGCAATGTCATTTGTAAAATGCTTATTTCCAAGGATCCACGAGAAATCGACAATCATGAATTTTCTTTAGCAGTACGGCAAATATATTCTAACTACTTGTCTCGACAACTCAAAATTATATACCAACTTCACTATTGTTAACCGAGCAGGTGCTTCAGAACAAGCCAAAATTGATATAGCTTTGCAAATGAAATGTTCACCTCTTTTTAGTGAATTTTCATTTTTGATGTTTTTTTAAGCGTGTATTGTTCCATTTTAAGTAATGGCATTTTTCTAACCGCTTAGTAATTAAAAAAAAAAAACTCCAAAATTGACATCTGCCTAAATAACTTGTAATTCCAAATGAAACCTTTCACTGGAAATCCCTTTATTTATTCAAATTCCGGTCTCCATTAAAATTTTTTACTGAAAATAACTCAACATCTTCATTTTTTGTAACAATAAATCAAAAATACAAGATGGAAAATAACGGGTGTTTTTTTAAGAGTGTGATTTTTAGTTTGACAATATTTTTATTGGTGTTGGTCTTTTTGACAGCTTTCACTTGATTTATGATCAGTTTATTTTGCCATTTTAACGTTTGAAAATAGTGCAAATTTATTACCAAAATAATGTTTCAGTGCCATAAATCCAAAACAATGAATTTATTGAAGAACATTTTTGGGGAATGCATTATTTCGCATCGTGTGCCTGTGGCCTCCCAGATCACACGATTTAAAACTGCTGGACTGTTTTTTAGTAGGGTTATGTGAAGTCGCTTCCCTACGCATATAATCCCCAGACAATTGACGCTTTGGAAGACAACATTCAGCGGGTTATTGCCGACTTACGATTCCAATTGCTTCAAAAAGTGGGAAAACTGGGTTTCTCAACTGGAATTTTTGTTAGAGCCAGCTGCCATAACATTAAATTACTCTGAGGATTCAAACTACCATCCCCTATTCCTACAAAAAAAACGGGAAAAAAGGATTGTCTATTCAAGACTACCCGTGACCTTGTAGCAGCGCTAAGAAAATTGAAATGCCAATCACCATCTCTGAGCTAGAATTCACACTTAAAACCCTGAAAGGCTCAACTCCATCCTATGATCGAATATCATACCGAATGATTTCCCATCTTTCGAAAGCTGTCAAAATACGTTTATGCAATCTATACAACAACATTTTTTCAAATGGCATACATCCGCAACAATGGAAAACGGCAACAATAGTACAAATCCTGAAGCCAAACAAAAATAACAGCAAACTTGAAAGCTACCGTCCCATATCTCTACTACCATGCCTCAGTAAAGTTCTCGACAAAATGATATCAAAAAGTCTTATATGGTTCATAGAAAAGAACAATCTTATTAATAAAGCCCAAGTAGCCTTTAGACCAAAAAAGGGTATAATGGACGCTCTTCTACACGTAGACTTCACCCTTTGCAACATACTATCAACTCGGAGTCACGGTTCAATCATCTCATTAGACTTTGAAAGAGCGTTTGAAAGGATCGGCGCATCCAGCATTTCTTAACCAAACCCAAATTCCGAACCAAAGCCAATAATGAATACTCAACAATATGGCCTTTGGATAATGGAATCCCACAGGGATCACCGCTATCGATTACACTTTTTCTAATTGCATTCAACACAGTCAGTACTATTATTAACACCGAAAAAATCTTAGACCATGGAATCTATGCTGAAGACCTCATCATCATTGCCAAAATAACAAACAATAATCTGACAGAGGAAGCGCTCGTTAGGGCTCTAGATACAATAAGCGATTGGGCTGAAATTTCTGGTGCAAAAATCTCAACGGAAAAAAGCTAACAACTGCATATTTGCCGAAAAACTAGCAGCAAAGACTACACTTTAGACCTTGGTGCCTTAAGGAAACGAACCAATACGCAGCCTTATATGTCACTAACCATAAAAGACGTTCTGCTCAGTTTCGTTAAATTTCGCTAACTTTCGCGCAATTACGCAAGAGCCATTTAAATGGCTCCAGCTTAAGCAAATGTGTAAATGCGTTTGACATTTGCTTAAGTTACTTGAATCCATTATGGTTACTTTTTGTTTTGACGATAACTTATGATAACTTTTCGTTCGGTTTTGACATTAGCTTACTTTCGGTTAAGTCTATTATAGTTGGGCCTTTAGTACATTAAAACTTCTTGGCCTCATCATAAATAAAACATATCGATGGTCTTCACATATAGAGCAACTTAAGATAGCTCTCATTTTCCGCTTAAACATAATAAAATATTTTTGTAGCAAAAAAAGCACAGTTCACACCAACTCAATCCTTAATGTGATCCGTGCCATCATTTTGTCAAAATTTTATTATGGCTTCCAATTTACGGTAACTGCTCAAAAAGCGACTTGAGCAAACTTAAAACTCCATTTCACGCCGCGCTTAGAATAGCCCTAGGTGCATTCCGCACAACACCTATTTCTAATCTTCTTGCCGAAACTGGATTCCTGGCCCTGGAAGAACGCATAGATTTCCTAACCGCAAGACTAGGGTTGGGTTCGATATCCCGGTTTTTATATTCCCGTTTCTTAAAATCCCGTCTTTTATAATCCTGCTTTTTATAATCCCGATTTTTTATAATCCCGCTTTTTTTAATCCCGTTTCTTATAATCCCGTTTTTTATAATCCCGTTTTTTACTATCCCGATTTTAGTACAGTTTTCATGTGTAGGATATTTTATTAAATCTGTCCGGTTGATCCTATGGTCGGCTAGGTGGAGGCTTGGACAAACGTTCAATAGGTGTTCTGTTGTCATTTTTTGTGGGTTGTTGCAGAATAAACAGGAGAATTTTTGTTAAGCTTTTGTCGATTAGGTGGATATGTGTAAGGTGAGTATGTCCAAGTTTTAGTCTGATGATTGCTCTTGATTCAGGTCTGGTGAGAGTTGCCGGTATTTGAACTGGAATACGTAAAGCGTTAATAATGTTCGAATAATAGTTGTTTAAATTTTTGAAATTGCTTAAGGATTTTGCCATCTGTGTGTTTTTAATTTTTTTGAGGAAGTCGTTTGGGTTGACGAGTTTTGAAGAGGTAGTAGGCTAGTCTTGCAGCAGCATTAGCTGCTTCGTTACCTGGGATGTTAACGTGGCTAGGGATTCAAACAAGCTTAATCTTTGAGTTGTATTGGCATAGCTTGTTACGAATTTTAACGATTGGAATTAGGTTGCAGTTTAGGTTAAGGATAGCATTTAAAGATGAAAGGCTATCGGAGAAAATGCAAAATTTGCCTTTTCTTTGCATTCGATAACTCCTAGTATTGCTCGTAAAGACTTAGAGCTTGGACAGTTTTAAAGTTATTGTCAACTATGGCATAGGCAACTTTATTATTTATTTGTGAGCCGTCGCGTCGGTGTATAGAAAATTATATTTAAGTTTTGATAGGTTATCGTAGATTTCGTTAAACATTTGCCTGAAATGGATAAGATCTAGGTTTGTTTTTTTAATATTGACAGTTTGGTGTCAATGTTCCCTCTCTTCAACATCCAAGGGGGGAATCGACCTGGTTTTGTATTGAGTATTTTAAGTTGAATATCAAGCTCCTTAGAAATTTTGAATACCCTGTAGATAGTATGTTCACATTTGGGCTGTGTCTTACGTTTCATAGTTAGTGTAAGGTCTTTTTGTATTGGTGATCCATATGACGTGAGAAATTCTGGAATTAGTTTTGCGGAGCGTATCGGAATCCCGCTTTTTAAAATCCCGTTTTTAAAAAATCCCGAACAAAAAGTTTTATAATCCCGTCTTCTAAAATACCGATTTTTTGAAATGCCGTCTTTTAAAATCCTGCTTATTTAAAATCCCGATCAATTACAATCCCGCTTTTTAAAATCCCGTCAAATCCCGACAATCCCGTTTTTTTTACAAAATACGTGCATCAAAGGTTTGAATGTTAAATTACTTGACTAATATATAATAATTACAAATAAAACTAATATATAATAATATGGTGATTTGTTTTTTTTACTGTACATAAACAATACTTTTTGTTTACAATATTAATTCTTGCACAAACAAAATGCGTCCTACAGCAAATCTACCTCTCGATAACGGTCTTACCACTATCGTTGATTTGTTAATTTTTAATTCGAGTTTGTTGTTTTGTTTTAAAAGAATACTACTTTACTTTATATTTTTTATTTTTTGATATATGTATGTTATATTTGTTAAAGGTTACAATAAAATGAATCAAGAAAAATACTTAATTTTTTATAATTTCGATTTTGCAATCAAAACTAGTTGTTTAATTTTAAAAAATCGCGCGATTTTTTAAAAATTAAACAACTAGTTTTGATTGCAAAATCGAAATTATAAAAAATTAAGTATTTTTCTTGATTCATTTTATTGTAACCTTTAACAAATATAACATACATATATCAAAAAATAAAAAATATAAAGTAAAGTAGTATTCTTTTAAAACAAAACAACAAACTCGAATTAAAAATTAACAAATCAACGATAGTGGTAAGACCGTTATCGAGAGGTAGATTTGCTGTAGGACGCATTTTGTTTGTGCAAGAATTAATATTGTAAACAAAAAGTATTGTTTATGTACAGTAAAAAAAACAAATCACCATATTATTATATATTAGTTTTATTTGTAATTATTATATATTAGTCAAGTAATTTAACATTCAAACCTTTGATGCACGTATTTTGTAAAAAAAACGGGATTGTCGGGATTTGACGGGATTTTAAAAAGCGGGATTGTAATTGATCGGGATTTTAAATAAGCAGGATTTTAAAAGACGGCATTTCAAAAAATCGGTATTTTAGAAGACGGGATTATAAAACTTTTTGTTCGGGATTTTTTAAAAACGGGATTTTAAAAAGCGGGATTCCGATACGCTCCGCAAAACTAATTCCAGAATTTCTCACGTCATATGGATCACCAATACAAAAAGACCTTACACTAACTATGAAACGTAAGACACAGCCCAAATGTGAACATACTATCTACAGGGTATTCAAAATTTCTAAGGAGCTTGATATTCAACTTAAAATACTCAATACAAAACCAGGTCGATTCCCCCCTTGGATGTTGAAGAGAGGGAACATTGACACCAAACTGTCAATATTAAAAAAACAAACCTAGATCTTATCCATTTCAGGCAAATGTTTAACGAAATCTACGATAACCTATCAAAACTTAAATATAATTTTCTATACACCGACGCGACGGCTCACAAATAAATAATAAAGTTGCCTATGCCATAGTTGACAATAACTTTAAAACTGTCCAAGCTCTAAGTCTTTACGAGCAATACTAGGAGTTATCGAATGCAAAGAAAAGGCAAATTTTGCATTTTCTCCGATAGCCTTTCATCTTTAAATGCTATCCTTAACCTAAACTGCAACCTAATTCCAATCGTTAAAATTCGTAACAAGCTATGCCAATACAACTCAAAGATTAAGCTTGTTTGAATCCCTAGCCACGTTAACATCCCAGGTAACGAAGCAGCTAATGCTGCTGCAAGACTAGCCTACTACCTCTTCAAAACTCGTCAACCCAAACGACTTCCTCAAAAAAATTAAAAACACACAGATGGCAAAATCCTTAAGCAATTTCAAAAATTTAAACAACTATTATTCGAACATTATTAACGCTTTACGTATTCCAGTTCAAATACCGGCAACTCTCACCAGACCTGAATCAAGAGCAATCATCAGACTAAAACTTGGACATACTCACCTTACACATATCCACCTAATCGACAAAAGCTTAACAAAAATTCTCCTGTTTATTCTGCAACAACCCACAAAAAATGACAACAGAACACCTATTGAACGTTTGTCCAAGCCTCCACCTAGCCGACCATAGGATCAACCGGACAGATTTAATAAAATATCCTACACATGAAAACTGTACTAAAATCTTAGAATTCCTAAAGAAAACAAATATGTTATGCAAAATTAAAAAAAAAAAGTCATGTATCAATTTAATCATAAACAAAAAAAAAATGTAAATTTAACAACTTGTATACCATGCGAAGGTTGATGGCTCTATTGTTAACACCTTCATATTTCAACTATTTATTGTAATTTTATATTGCAATAAATGTAATTAAATAAATAAATTAAATTACATGCGTTTTTTCTTGACCACACGTCTAAAAAAGCACCCTTTACAAGATCCCCTATAAGCTACTTAAAATTTGTTTAACAAATGCATAATTTTAAATAAAAATCACAAATTTGTTTGACTGTAACTAATTCTTAGGTGACAAAGCGTTTCAAACTATGAATTTATAAATCATTAAATACCGATGCGGTGAGGCGCTGTTACGGTGAGTGATACGGGAAGCTTTTGCAATGCAAAAAAGCTAAATTGACCTGTCAAAGTTGATGATAATGCGTTTGTTTACATATAAACATTTTTCATATTATCATGTATACATTTAGCATATTTTAATTTTCTTGTTTCATAAACAAATTTCAATGTCAAAAACTTGAAAATATACTTCGGCTAATTTGCCTTATTTTGCATAAATAGCTTATAGTTAAAAAATATATGAATATAGCTGCTATTTGTATAATTTACAACAGTAAACAAACTGTTCATTAAACAAAGAATATACAAATTTATGCATAGGTTCGGTATCTTACCGATGACAAAAAATTACACTTTCTATAAAAATTTGAATAGAAATCAATTAATAAAAATCTTATCTTTGTATTCAAAAGAAGTAGTATACCTAACATACCGGGGAAAACAAATAGAAATTATCATTATATTTTTCCAAGGCCATTGCTTAATTAACATATCGCCATCGGCTTAGGTCTACATTATAACTACATGCCTTAGCTCAAGCCCCGAATGAGCTACCCAGCATTACATCACAGTAGATAGGTGGATCTACATATGTATACACAACACTGTATGCTGGCTGATGAGAAGTACTTAAAAGCTCTAAACCTAAAGTACTCGTTCATAAGATACAAATAATATGGAAAGCCAATAAGAGGATAAACTGGTGGACCGAACTAACCCGACTTTGTTTTTTCATTTATCACGACTTTTCCATCAACAATAAGTAGATAGAGTGAATTTTATGCACAATGAAGTAGGTACGGTACCTTAGATAAAACTTTGTTGAGAATTTCATAATAAAGGGTGTTTCTTGAGTTGTATGGTTTTCAAGAAAAAATAAAACGCAATAACGCGCCGAATATTCACTTTCAAGGTGACAATCGTTTCGAGCTTATATCCGTAGACAAGCGACTTCACATGATCCCACAGAAATTAAAGAAGAAATATTCGACTGTTACCAGCCGAATTGTTTTTCCCAGAACACTATTTATTTTTAATAAATATGATTTAAAATCACAAAAAAAATCATATTTAAATCATATTTATTAAAAATAAATAGTGTTCTTGGAAAAACAATTCGGCTGGTAACAGTCGAATATTTCTTCTTTAAAAGTCCCATAGCAAGGATATAAAAATAGCTACAATTTATCTTGTTTGAAGACTTGTAGCAACTATATAATTCGCAGTTGCTCTATGCAGCTCGGATTATATGGAATCTATATTTATTCGAGAAAATATGCGTCAAGACAAGGTGTAATGGTCATCTTCTGATGAGCCCAACCATTACATCGGGGCGAAACGCATATATGAACACATGCTGGTCTATATTATTTTGTGATTTTAAATCATATTTATTAAAAATCACAGAAATTAGTTCAGCGATGTTAAATCGCCCGGTCTCTGAGGCCACACCACACAAAAAGCTTCCTTCAATAAATTGATGCGTCTCGCACGAATCAAATCAATATTTCGGTAATAAATTTGCACGATTTGTAGACTTTGTTTAGGTACTCCTAAATTTATGAACCAAGTGACAGCTGTCAAAAAGACCATCTCCGAAAAAAGTATTGACAGATTGAAAACCACACGTCTAAAAAAAACACCCGTTACCTAGTTCAAAATAAAAATAAACAACCAAACGAACACAACTTGATTAGATACACATTTTCCAATTGAATCACGTTCCAGTTCCTATCTTACCTTCGCCTTGGGATCTAATGTCTTTAGCTCGTTCGCTCGCTACATCAAGATACATCAATATACTTGTGTTATAAACGTTCTTGAAAGGCGAAACGCCATCAATTCAATGGAAAAACAAAACAAAATCAAGAGTATAATAAATTTATAAATAATGTATTTGCAGGTCGATTGGTTGCTTAGTAGTTGTTGCTGCCGCTGCTGTCAGACACGGACAGTACCTACGAACGCGACGAACGTACTCGTACGTTTAATGAGAATCGGATGTGTAAAGTTCTTTATTTAGTTTCAATTTTGTTTTAGGTAGAGTGGAGTTAAAAGTTTGTTTGTTGAGGTAGGTTATATAGGTTCTTTATAAGGTTTTTTTTAGAATGGGCACACAGAAAGCTTTCAGATAGAATGCATACAAAATACATTATATATAAAGAGTCGACCATAAACGATTCGGCATTGACACATATTAATGAACAAAAACAAAAAGTTCGTAATTATTGGTATCACATATTGTTTAATTATGAAGTATCAGTTATTCATATGGTATTCGGATTGGAAAGGTTGAAAAATTTGTATAAAGTTTCAGATTAATAAGTCAGAACATAGATCTAGATGCAAACGTCACTTTATCAATGTCAACATTATTATGATTGGTACGAACCTTGAATCACGATCTGACTTTTTCATATGTTTCTTATTCATTACATGTCCCGTGTTTTTTTTTTTTTTTTTTTTTTGAAAAGCCATCTGTAATACAGGAGGAATATATATGAAATATAAATTAATTCTCCATGCTTCTTCTTGCAATTTTGTATCATTAATAAGTATTGTTGACAAAAATAAAAATATAATTTGATTTTTGTAAGTTGACTCGACTTAGTTTCTTAATTATACGATAAGTTGTATTATTGTTTGTTACTCTGCAAGAAGTAAGTATCAACAAAAATATTACAGTTTTTTAATGATAGCGCCATCTGTGTACAAATATTTTACTTCGACCATAATCTACGAACGAACCCCGTTCCTTCAGTTCTAATTTCATTTAAAAAGGGAAGAAATGAAAATAAATTTAATATAAATTATTCCTTAAATTTTCTATACATACATATCCTCTTTCAAATTATCCATTTTATAAGTTAATATTAGTGCTTGTCTGAATTTCGCTAAGTTTTTTTACAATTATTTGTTAAACTATTCTGACAAATGTTCAATTGTATCAAAAAAATAATATCTGACGTTTTGAATTAGTTTGAATCTGAAGGCCTACCGCCCGCTAGAAAGTTAATTGAAGGCAGCTATGGTTATGTTTAAGTACCTTTCGCTTAGTCCACTGAGATAGTTATTTGTATAACTTTATTTTTGACAATTCAGATACTTATGGTTTGACTTTTGGTTTATAACTACGGCTGTAGTATTTTGCCTTCTCTTTCATTTTTGTGTAAGCTAGCCACTTGGCTGACATTTTGTGTTTATAGAAATTGCTTTTGGTCAGGAGCAACATTTATATAAATTGAATGTGATGAATATTCACACTGTATAACTTTAAGGTGTGTCCACACTAAAAACACATTTCAGAAAATATTGTTTATAAAACGCTTTTTAAATGTTTTCCGTTTATTTAAAAAACATTTTTTTTCTGGTGTACGCTTGAAGAAATATTTCTGAAATGTTTCTTTGTTTCCTATTTTTGTATCTATGTATGTTTTTTTATTATTTTTTCTATTTCACCTTCTTCATAATTTGTATTTTTGGAAATTTGAGACAAAACATCGGCTTTTTTTATTTTATTTTTAAAATCTTCATCAAGTGGTACCCACGAAACATTTCAGAAATGTCCCCCTGTTTATGAAATGTTTCTTTGGTCTGGACGCACCTTTATAATTAAAGAAAAATAAAAAATGTCAACATGACATTTCTATTAACTTTAATAAATATGTAGATGTCAAAGTTGTATTTAAAGCTTTAATTTGATCAGTTTATATTTCTAAGATCTCAGAGACTTCCTTCAGAAATTGAAACAAAACTTCACATACAAATTTCGATTTTCTGATGACAAAAATTTGAGAACAAATTTTTTATGATTTGATTTCTCAAGAATTTTCTATCGTACAATGCAAAAAGGCTGAAAAAAATGCAAGGCTTTTTTGATTGCTAGGAGAGAATGAATAGTGCTCTAAGTTTATAGTTAATTTAATTGTTTGGCAATCCGTCTGAGAAAATTCTCAGAAATCATAGAAATATAAACTGGCCAATTTTGAGTCCATTTTGGAAACGGCTTAGATGATTTTCGATGAATAACAGTCAAAAACGATAAACTAGTTAAGTTCGTGTAGTACCCGTGGCATGATGGTTAGTGCGTTGGACTGGTGAAATCAATATAGTAATCCCAGAGGTAACAATCTTTTTAATTTGATGAATCCTTACAGCGTTGAATAAGCCGTCGACCTGTTGGCTACTGAAAAGCCGACGCTTCCAAGAAGCGGCTCCTTTCTGGAACTTTTGCTGTACGACACCAGACTGACAATTACAGACAAAGTGGGTAATCACCGTCGAAACTGCTTACAGATAGTCGAGCACGACAGTGATCACTGCGGGCTGGCTGCTGAAATGCAGTTTCGGAACGAACGCGTGGAGTTGGAGGAGTACGTTATAACGCACTCTTACAATAATAGTAAGATGCGTGGGCCTCGTTTCACCAACGCCTTAGCGAGAGAACTTCGTTCGAGTGACATAGCCCCACCATAACCTGACAAATACAGAAATTGACCAACATTTACAACAGATGGACGAAACAATAAAAAGAACGATGGAACGGACAATGCCAAAGTACAAAGAACGGGAACAAATGGACGCCTACAGAAACGCGACTATAGACGCACTACGTAGAAACAAGATTGGCTTACTGGCAAGACTCAAAAACTTATACAGACACGACTTATTGACCCACACGGCTTAGAGGTTAGGACACTGAAGTCGTCAATAAAAAATATCAATCAGTTGATTACGGAGAACTACAGGTTATCAGTTAACAAGTACTTCGATTGCAAGATCCAGTCAGTTAATTCCAGTGACCCTAGTAATGTTCCCTAAAATCAACAAGATATTCAGGAAAAAGAACGATAATGACCTTCCGTGTCTGAAACTCCAAAGAACTGAAGAGAACAGAGACGTACTCAGGACAGCGCAAATAGATTCAGAAGAAGACATCTTTGACGATGACTTTTTTATAATTGAAGATCCGAAGGAAAAAGTGAAGGCGGTGGGAGCTGGTTTCCAGCAAGTGTACGTACAAGGTGAATGTTAGCATGCGCCCCAACCACGACCTGGAAAATGGAGCCCTACTTAATCAATTTTACCTTCGAAATGAAATGACACAATGGCGATCTGAGAACCGCGGTTTCATGCGGTTCAATGACGATTCCTTGGCAAATGCCATAATCGCCGTGCAAACGGGACCAAGTCCGTTGTTAGTGACAAAGGTTGAGCTTCAGCTCATCTTCAATTCAATAAAAAACAAAAAGTCAGCAGGTGTCGATGGTATATCCAACGTTGTACTAAGACATTTACCGATGGAGGCAATTGACATTTACACCACACTCTTCAATAATGCACTGAATAATGCATATTATCCAGTGCATTGGAAGACCGCTGTGGTTCATCCTCTCCCGAAAAAGGGAAAGGACAACTTCAACCCGTCAAATCTTCTTCTGCGGACAACAAAATAATTCCGGATAAACAGTTCGGGTTTAAGGCGGGTCATGACACAATTCATGTTGCGTCTAAACTCGTTTCTGATATCCAATGGAATACATCAAAACAACAATGCACAAGTTCTGTTCTGGTTGATTTGGAAAAGGCTTTTGACACCGTATGGTTAGAAGGTTTTTATCTAAAACTGAGCAGGTTCGGCATAAGCAAATTATTGTTGTCTATACTCTATGCTATGCTTACCGGTAGAAAGTTTGTTGTCAAAAGTGGCACTGTAACTTCTACCACAACATTCCTAATTAAAAGTGGTCTTCAACAGGGAGCGGTGATTTCGCCAATTCTCTTCAGCATTTACACCAGCGATTTGATAGGTAATCTAACAAAGGCAATTGCGTACACCGACGATTTAATTGCCCGAAAGGTTGAGTTTATTAGAATTTGTTTGCAGCGGGATTTCGACAAGATTCAGTGATATTGAGACGACTGGAAACTGAAAATAAATGTCCAGAAGTCGGATACACTTACTTTTGTTACAGCTTAATAGGTGTCACAGCATAAATAAGCGATAGAAAATTTTGAACAAGCTTGATTTGTTTGTAAAATTGACTAGAATAACCTGAAGTTTTAAAAAAAAGGTTACAAAATTTTCTTTATTTTCATTTGTTTCCGATATGCTGGTTGGTGTTTTAATCAGAAATTTAATTTTGTGAATTAAAAAATCGAGTATTTTTTAAAGAATTTCAATTTCTATTAAATTTCAATTTGTTTACAAAATAACGTTAAGACTTATAGTTTTCGAGATATCAGTCGTCAAATTTTGAGTAGCACTAAGTTCACACATACATTTTCGAACCAAAATTAAGAAAATATTGAATATTGTAGGAAATTGAACAAAATTGTATAAAATTGTGACAAACTTCTTTTCTGTAGGCCATTCTATTTTCGAAATATTGGCAGAAAAATGAGAAATGTTTAAAAAAAAAAATGGTTCAGCAGTCCGTACTATCCTGACAGATATGTAAATTGAATTTTTTTTTTCATTTCATAAAAGAATTTTCAGTACAAATTTGTCGGATGATTCCTGACAATTGTAAAAAATACTCGCCAATTCATTGTCATGACAATTTCCTGATGTAACGAAAAGATGACAATTGTCGGTTATTTTCCTACAATTCTACAAAATTTTCAAATTGTTTATGGAACAGATTTTGACAATTTGTCAAGTTGGAAATTGACAAATTGTCACTTGTCGCAATTGTCAATGTTTTCCCCTGGTGTGAAAATAATAATAAAAAAAATAATTTTTGGACTAAGTAGTTTGCTTTGTTGTTTTATAACGCAAATAAATACATGATTTGGACTGGATTACGGGGAAAATAAAACACGGCTAGTATAAATGGTTCAAATTTTCTAAGAATTGTTTTTTGGGGATTTAAAAAACTTAGCCTTATTTCACTTTGTTAAAGTGCAATATTACCAACTGCTGAAAAATTAGCTTATTTTCAAAGTGAATTTTGACAGTTGGTCTTATTTCAATTGGCTTTATTTCACGGTTAAATTATAAAATCTTTTGAATCTGTCAAAACGTCAATGTTCCCTTATTCCGCGTTTCAGTGGGTATCAATTGAAATACAACCTTATTAATGGAAAACTCCATAGCACACTTGGAATTATCATAAATTCACAAATGGTAATACAAATAGTGACATATTATAATTCAATAAAGAAATTCGTAACCCAAATTTTTGTCATGTATTTTGAATTTCGCACGAAATAAAGTGAAATCTATTTTCAAAATTAAAATCAGCAATAAACTATTATGAAACATTAATGCCAATTTTGTATCTGTCCTAAATCAAGTGACTTCCCCAAATATTTAACACCTACCATCAAGTATGCCTAAAAATGTTATGTTAATTTTAACAGCATACATAGATTTAATGTGACTTTCAAAATTATTTCATGCATGGAAAGAGTTTAAAATTTAAATACGAAAAACTTACAAATTCCAATTTAATTATAACAACAGACGCTTGTCGTAGAAGAAGACATTTATTTCCTGAAATGAAAAAAAAAAAACCGAATTTAATTTCAATATGAAATTTTAAACAATAGAATTTGCATGAAAAAATAAATATAGGGAAACATCATTACAAAATGGAAAGAGTGTGGACAAAGAAAAATCAATATGAGAAGAATTTCAACTGAAACTTACATTCACAATAGAAATGACTGCATTCAGTGTGTGATGAATAAAAGTGTTTACGGAACCGGAACCAAATCAAGTGTATTAAAATAATGATATTGATAAAGTTATTATACACAGGGTGGCTCGCAAAAAGATGTGATGAAGTCCTAAGTTGAATTTAAAGGAGACTTTTGAGGCAAACGTTACAAGAATAATTTTTTAAGACAAAATACGACTCATTGGTGAACAAAAAAATAAGAATAGTCACAAGATCTCGATTGGCAATATTGTGATCACCTCCTCGAGAATGAATATGTGTCAGGAAACTTTTCTTGCAAAATTCAGTTTTGCGAAATTTGCATTGTTATTGTGTGTATTGTTTTATTTTTAGTAATGGCGTAGTTTTTACACGATAAATGTCAAAAGATGATAGTTTCAAAAGAGACATCTGACCAAACGGCGGGTTATTTAAAATGATAAACCTTATTTAAAACCCTTTAAAAAATAATAAACTATATTCTACAGCTATTCAATAACCTATGTCACATCATCTTTCAGTTCACTGACATTTAAAAAGAATTTAAAACTCTCAATTTCTAACGTGTATTTAATTACAGGTGTATTCTTGTTAAGTGAATCTAGACGTGAGCTTTAAATACATTTATCCACCTTCAGAAAAATGCACGTGGTAATTATAAAATCAGGGATAAATTATTTAAATATGATCACATGCATTTATGTAAAAAGGCGTTTAGATGTAGACTCGATAATATAAAAGAGAACTTATTTTTATCGTTCTTATTTCAGGAATGCAATGCATCATTTATATCAACTCAAACTGCAACTATGTTTAATTTATTTTAGATTATAGAACTCGATTAAAACTCGATTTTATGCAAACGATGGATGTATTGCTTAACACGTGTATACAGCTAGTATAATTGAATAAACGTAAACATGTATTACAAACACATTAACCTACCACTATGGCTTGACAGATTTTGACATATTATGAATGTCATATTGATTTATCTATATGTTTCAAATACTAATGACAGATTTACAAGCAATTTAAAACCAAAACAACGAATTCGGCAGGTTCAAACGACATAAAGGACTTGAAGTTAAGTCAAATGCACTTATGTCAAAATGACAGCTTATTATGTTCCTTCATTCAACTGAAAGCTCAATTTTATAACTCTGTAATTTATTTATTTTCTGCACAATTTTATCTAACTTTTTTAAAAAAGGTTGCTTGTCATATTAGAAAAGAATTAAGTAATTTTCATTATAATACAAAACACACAAATCGTGGTGGACTTGTAGTTTGGCTTTTGGTTGTTTTTGTATGATGAAATGAAGGCAAAAGTTAAAACGTCAGCTTGGAAAAACAAACAAGTAATTAAATTACCAAAAATTAGTTGAAATAAATTCAAAATATCATAGTTTTGTATATTGGACACTACTCTAAGCTCATAGCCATCACAGTGTCAACTTTGCCCTTTATTGGCAGTGATTCTAATGCGAATGTTGTATTTGTTTTGGCTTTTTGGCTTTTGGATTTTCCAAAAAAACACACCTAATTTTGCAAAACTTAGGAGCGACAAATTTGATAGAGTCGTAAGTGGATAGTTTTTTTATTAATGGATTAGCTGATGAGAAATTCCTGCAGCAAAGAGAATAAACCAAAACGTCAGCAAACGATCACAATAATAGACCGTTTGGTCTAACTTATGTGTCAGTGGTTTCAGCTGTGACATTTTTATTACCAAAAATGGGAGTGTTTTCAGTTGATGATAAAAAAGTTCTTTGGGCCTAAATCAACAGATGCCAAAATTAAACCCCATTCGCTAAAATCGCCGCTGAACAATAATTCCGCACTGGATCCTCCTGAATTGATCATATCAACATCTTTCGGGTCGTCGTCGAACAATGCGTCGAATATTGATCACTACTTCATTCATTTGTTCATCGCTTTTGAAAAAGCTTTGGACAGCTTCAACAGGAAGCTTGCTTAGCGGAGGAGTATTCCGGATAAGATTATCTCTATTATAAAGGGGGCTTATGATAGGTCTAAATGTTACGTCTTCCACAGATTTAGGTTTTCGGAGGAGTTTTAAGTCCAAACTGGAGTCAGGCGGGGTTGAATACTGTCACCAATTCTTCAATTGGGCGACCTTGACAAGAAATGGAGAAATAAGATGGACTTTGACAATATACCTAAAACTTATTGATTTTGCAAACGATGTATATTTGCTATCTCACAGGATAAGTATAATCTTCATCAAATGACAACAACAGTGGAGAGAGAAACAGAAGTTGTGGGGTAGAAAATCAACAAGGAATAAACTCAGTCTCAGCACCTTCAAATTATCCTCTCTGCAAGTAAACATTGCACAGCAAACATTAGTAATCAGAATTATAAACTTTTCTTCCGAAAAAAGACTATTCGGAAGCCCAAGCACATCAGCTTGCAAAGTGTAACAAGTCGTCTGAGTTTTGGAACCTGGTCCGAAAACTTAATGGAACAAAATTTACTGCTAGCCCGGGTCTTAATTCAAATAGACTGCATACATATTTCGAGCAATTGTTAAACCCAGATGCGCCAAATAAGTTTCTGATTCAGTATGCCAAACCTGGCTTCAAAAATAATATTTTAGATGCACCAATTTCAAAGGAAGAAGTGTTTATATCGATAAACAACCAAAAGGATGGAAAGGCTGCGGGCTCAGAACGTATACCCGCAGAATTCTACAGATATGGTACAGATACTCTTGTTGTATCTCTAACAGCAGTCTTCAACCATATCTTAGAGGAAGGAACCATCCCAAATCAGTTTAGCGATGCCTTGATTTTCCCAATCCACAAGAAGGGAAGCACTGAAGTTCCGGAAAACTACAGAGGAATCTCGTTTTTAAACTCGTCATATAAGATATTTACATCGTTTCTGCTCAGTCGTTTAAATGAATGGATACATTTTAGTAATCTGCTCAGTGAGTTCCAAGCTAGCTTCAGATCGGGATACTCCACCGTCGATCACATTTTTGTACTCCGCTCGTTTGTTGACTCGTTTCTATCGAGAATTAAGAAACTATTTGCATTTTTCGTTGATTTCAAAGCTGCTTTCGTGGATCACAATGCCCTATTTTACAAGCTTTTCCAGATACAGTATTGCAAAATTTATACAAGACTACCAAAGCATCAGCGTGGAATGGCCAATGCTTATCAGAGTGGTTCCAAACGAAATCAGTAGTTAGGCAGGGCTGTGCACTCAGTCCAAGCTTGTTTGCACTCTTCATTGATGATATCGTCGAAGCATTACCAGCAGGAATCGAGTACGCAGGCGTTAACATTAAAACATTAAGGCTCTTCTTTTCGCTGACGACATTGCCATGCTCGCGTATACACCGTAGTCCCTTCAGCTAATGATAAATAAGCTTGCTGAATATTGTAAAAGGTGGAACCTAGTGGTAAATTTAAGTAAATCCAAAGTGATGGTTTTTAAGAATGCCGGAGGAAGATCGGGTGCAAGTGAGCAATGGCACTATAATGTTGAAAGAGTAGAGTTGGTGAAAGAATACAAATATCTAGGAGTCTGCTTTACTAAGAACTTGAGCATGGAAAAACATCTCACTGACAAACTTGATAAGGCGAAAACAGCTATAAACGTAGCATAGAAGCAATGCTTTAATAATAAGGAAATTACGCATACCAATATAATTTAGGGTCTTCGAAGCTGTATCGGAATCAGTTATGTTTTATGCGGTGCAAGCTCGGGGAGGTTGGAAATATGAATAAGTGGAAAAACTGATCAGATTTTACATAAAACAGATTTTCCACCTTCCTTCGAGTACGCCAATCTACATGATCATGTTGGAAACAGGTTTATCGCCTTTATTTATGAAAACACTCAAGCTGCAGGTCAATTACATCCTCAAAGCTCGGGATATGCCAAGTTATCGTCTTCCAAAGAAAGTATATAGTAACCTTGCCTCTTGGAAACCAACTTTATATCGCCTAATAGTTCGTCTGGATGAAGCCTCAAGAGAACAATACACGGAGCAAGCTAAAAAGTCACTGCACCGCATGATTTTCAGTAGACTAGACTACGATCTCCGGGAAAGAAACTACTTCCACGACAAATATACAATCGATCAAATTTCGTGCATGTTCCGGCTAAGAGTAGAATTCCTTAATCTGTACTAAATTCCTCACCGCGATGACTTATCGATTTTATGCAACCTGTGCAACTTGAAAGAGCGCGAGGATGTTTTTCATTTTGTTGGACGATGAGCGATACTGAGAGAAATAAGAAGACTTATCCTATTCCATAGGCAGTGACTTTCTTTCAAATACTGAAATCATAAGCCTTCTACAGAAAATGGATGTCACAAAGTTATATACATATTGCAAAACAGCACTTAAATATAGACATCAAATTTTAAATGAAGCGTTTTAATCTTAAACTGCACTTTCTTTTTTTAATCTATATAAAGTTCTTATCAATCAGGCAGACGGCAATGCCATGCATCATTTTGATTTTATTAAACAGATTATTGTTAAAAATGCATGTTTAAATAAAATTAAAATCTAATCTAATCAATAGAAAAAGTAGAGAGTTTTTAGTATGTTGGAAGTATTTTCTCTACTCAAGAGAAGAATCGCTAGCCGTATCGGGAAATCTGAAATTGCCTTCAGGGTATTGTCTCTCAGCTTGAGGATAAAGCTTCGCCTGTTGCATTCAAACGTCGCGTCGAATCAATACTCTTATACGGTCGCAGCACTTGGAAAATAACACCAAAGATTACCAGGAAACTGCAGACCTTAATTTATAGCTGGTTTCTGCGAAAGATCCTACGTTTTTCTTAGCCAATCGTATATCAAATGAAGAAATATATAGGAAAACGGGTCAGGAATAAATTGACACTATTCAACAAAGGTGGATTGGTCACACGCTTCAAAAAGGTAATTTAGGCCCAGTAGAATCCACTCACTCAAGAGGGTAGAAGAGTCGGTAGACCGAGAAGCACATGAAGAAGAACAGTCGAGTAGAAATCGTCGAGATTGGGGAAGAGCTGGAGGGAGCTCAAACACATATGCCGTAGGAGTAGTTGAGGGCCTATATATAAATATGGCTGGTTCTTGTAAAATTGCACGGGAAGTTCAAAGAAAAAAAGAATTTCACTAAAAATGTCAATTAAAATTCTAGAGCCTACACCGGGTATGTCCAGAGACAACTTCAATGGGTCAGTCATTTGAGCAACTCTGTTTATACAAATGTAAACCTAGAAACAAGTCATGTGCTCTCTTAACTACTATTTATTGAGGGTAACCATTCTAATTGCATTCTAATGTTCAATAAACCTCTGTCACACCCTTTCTAAATGGTACATTTGGTCAAGGATTAATTGCAAATAAAAATAAACAATAAACCATACAAATCATTTATACTGCACTTATATGGTAAATCAACCACAACACTTCTAACGCTTAAACGTAAACGTAAACATTTAACACTTTCCAATGCTCGTTGAGGTTAGTATACTTACATACATATACTTTAATTACACCAACAATAGATCGTGATATAAAATGTTTCCCTCCACCATCACCATCCAGCAGTAAAACAGCTTACTGTCAAGAGTTTAAAAAATACTGAAAGTTGTTTTCCATCTCAACACCAAACCACTGGCAAAATAGATTACTTCCTGACACTGTTTGGTTAGCTTTATACTTGTAGTTCATTGTATAGCGAAGGTAGGTTCAATAAGACTTATACTATAGGCTCTGTGCGCTAGCGCAACGCAAAGCGTCTTGACGTTTCGATAGCGCAATTTCATTGTTGCTCTGCTCTGTCTTGTCTGCCAGTACACACCGCTTCGCGTCGAGTCGCAAGCGTCGCTAAATAAACATTCTGACATGAATACAAGTTTTAAGTTTTCACTTGAAATAGTTACAAAACGTCTATGCCACCATATTTTTGTTGTTTGGCTTTGATTTAATGCACCATCTCTAGAAATCCTATGTTAGGTTGAGTACAATGCAATACCAAGAGATCTAGACTATATCGCAATTCTGCGGAGCACTTTTCCCTATTGCTACCGTGACGCGTCGGTCACATTGCTCGATGTCGAATTCGATGTATGATGGTGGATGGTGCACCAGATAATACTCGTGTCGTATATGCTTGAAAAAGTTCACATCATGGCTCGCATCAGCAAACAACTAAAATATATTTCATGTTCCAGAAGCCGAAGAAGAAGAAACAATTGACTTTTGTTGTGTTTGACGTCAGAAAAAGGTTCCAATTCCTTTCCTGGCTGAATCGAATCCACACTGGCGGTGGCAACAACGACCGAACAAAATTGCAGGTGAATGCTCCTTACAGCTCTCAAGGCATTGGCACTATAGCTTATAGCAAGCAAAGCAACAGCCAGCGAGTAACACAAGAGTAAACTTTTACTTTTATTTGATTCGATCCAACCACAATAAACATCATGAGGGTTCATCTATCATTAACCGCTTTGTTGTACTACCAACAATTTTGTTTTTTTTTTTTAAATTATGTTACCCATTTCGAAACACGCACAAATTGTTTTGAACCCAATTCAATTACCTCGACATGTGTCAATGGACTCGAAGCCATATTGGTATTAGGAAACGAATAAGCTTCTTTAAAGCCATTTGGCTTGGAAGTGGTAAAATATAATTGGTAATGGAATTTGTACATGCTTGATGGTTTGTATTCAAAGTAGTTTCTATGGAGCAAAGTAAGCGAGAGAGAGCTTTAAACTTTTATTGTATAGGAAATACCAACGACTTGTGTAGAGATTTATACAAGGCCAATGTCAATAATAATCAAAAATATGTGTTTACATTTTTGAACTCATGACTTATGGTGGGTTTTCCGTTAGATGAATGATTTTAGACAACGTCACAACGACATGGAACTATAGGTATCGATATCGTAACTTAAAAATGCCTGTGAGTGTTGGGGCAGTAAATTAAATTCCACAGATGTTTTAAAAGTTTATGCAACAATCCTACACACAATGCGGGCCTGGCCTGGCGCATAAAAGTTTTTATTTATTTCTTCTAATATGGCAATTTATTGTATAGTAGAGTTAAATAAAAATGTGGCTGTCATTTATTTTCTGCTTGTGCCTCTAGTAATATTTCATGCCATTACTTTTACTTCCTACAATCGTTTTAATGCAACTGGTTTCTCAAGGTTGAGCAGCACAAATTTTAAGACAAAAACACAATGTTAATATAAGTAGACAGTTTGAAATTTCAATCATTTGATTTATGATGTTGGTAAGTCGATAAAAAAGAAATAATTGTGTCGATTGGAGAATTCTAAGAATTTTACTCCTCCCTGGGTAAGTCAACTAACTCCATCCAATCTTTCGCATAAGTTGTAAAACTTAAATATTAAATTCGAAAGATGAAATACATTTTTGGTTCTTAAGACTACCTTACTATTTCTGAACTACTAGATTATCGACGCTGTCAGTTTCTGACATGCACAAAGCATCAACGACATCAGATATGCTTTGAAAATAAATGTTTCTGTGTTCTGTTGTTTTCTAGGGAATATAACTTTGCCTCTAGGATGTTTGGCGCGAATAGAAATTTTATGGAGTGCGAAAAAGGCTGCGATTTCAGATAAGTCAAACAAAATGTCGGTGTTACAGGGCATGTTACTGACATGCGTTCAATTTTCATTCGACGGATTTAGTAATATCAAAAATTTGGAAAATGATTAAAACTGTCCCTCTAGCTCAATTGTCAAATAATGGAAAGAAGACTTCGAGCTGGCTCATTATAGAGAAGAATAGGAAGTGTGTTTGACTGTCATGCCAGAGGTCTTGGAATCAAACCCTGCCTGTGCCATCTTAAGTTTTTTTTTTTAACTGGTACTGCCTCTTGCGAAGAATTGATAAGACCTCCAAGAGCTATTCTTGTCATGAAAAGTGGTTTCTCAAATTAGCCGTTCGGATTCGGCTTAAAACTGTAGGTCCCCTCCATCCCTAACAACATTTATCGCACACAGGAATGGTTGGGAGTTGTAAGTCACTACGCCCTAGTTCTCAAACGGACTGATGATCCACTTAATTTTTTTTAGGCTATGGCCGAGTCTGGACATTTCCTTGTTGCGAAGAATTTAGAAATCAAAAGAAGAACATGAAAGTTAGAATTATTAGTTTGCACGGAGTTATTTTTTAGTACGCAGGGAGAAAAAAGTTCCCATCGCCAAGATAACACGAAGAGCCAAACCAAATGCTCGTAAGCTGCATCAATATTTTCTACTTCCGGCCATAGCTCGATAAAACACACCATTCATAGTAATAGTTGCACCAGTCTTATTTTAAAAAATAATGCCCAACCACAAAAGATGCACGTTACTCAACTCACTAATATATTCAATTAAATTTTTATGTTTGGTATCACTGACATTGTCAAGAAAGCATAAGATCTCCCTCAAATGTCAAATTCTTGTATTTGTATTTTCAGGGGTGTGTTCAGAAGTTTCGTTTTTGGAATTAAAATATTCATGGAAACGCAGGTCTAAAGGTTCACAGCTTTTCCCATTTTGGAATTTGTATACGTAAGCGATCTTTGCGCAATAAAAATATTGTTTCTATTACATCCGTTTGTTTGTAAAAAATAGAATTGTATGTGCAGCCCACATTTCATAAATGTTGATTGAAAAAAATCAAATCCCTTTTGATTTTGATTGATGACTGATCAGTCGTTTTATAAAAGTGTGCAAATGACATTTTTGACCACTTATTTATTCTAAAGGATTAAAATTCTAAATTTTTAATAAATAAACTCTGAAAAAAGCCTAATTAATCCTGCAATTTGATTTTAAGATCGACCGTAAAAAATTGTAAAGATTGCTTAAAAAAGTACCAAATAAAAGTTGATTCTTTCGGGCCTGCTTTTTGAATTAAAATGTTAAATTTAATTTGGAAAACTGATAAAATCTGGTTTAAAGTTTTTGTTATAAATGAATGTAAAAAAAAAAACAAATAAGTCTTTGGGAAAAAATTATAAATCTAGTGCAGACAAAGTTTAAATTAGAATAAATAATATCAACAAACACACCCTTAATTAGTATATATTTATTTTGACAGCACCTAATTGCCTCCTATATTTCACAATTCGAAACTTTATCGTCCCTAAAATATTTCATCACTGAAGATTATTTTCGATGAAAATCGAGGTTATTTTTGGTGGTTTTCAAGGACTTAAGCATCTTGCACATGAGCTACGAACTGCGAACTGCGAACTGTGGATGTTCGCATATTTTGACTTTTCTTTCACATGAGCTTTATTTCTATTCGCAGACAGCGACGAATTGTCAACCCTTTTCTCCATATTTTCCTCAGCCATGATCTTTCACACGAAAACAAAACAAGAGCGGTATAATTTTGAGGATAAGTTGAGCGCGAACAATTTATTCGTTGCAGTGTGGATGGTATGTGGAACGCGAATAGAGTTTGACAGTTCGTAGCAACCACACTGCAATTCGTTACTACCAAATTGTTTTTACAAAATTCTCTTCTTTTAGAGAACAAAATGCAAATTTTATTATCCTAATATTAGTGTCAATTGGTTTCTTATAATTTAAATGTGTTTTTGTGTGGAATTGACTTTTTGAAATGTGTAAAATCACGTTTGTTCGACCATTCGCAGTTCGCAGTTCGTTGCTCATGTGCAAGGCACTTTAGCCAGTAAATTCTTTAAAGTTGGCCTTATTTTACTTGGCTTCATTTGACGAAACCACGCAAAATGTGTAGCGTAGTTTTCCCGTATATATCATAGAGAAATCAACAAATTTGGGGTTTCGTCAACATTATGGACTACACCAGCAATATTTTCAGTTCTTATTAAGCCACAAATAAGGTAACGATTCTTCTCATCACTAAGTTGTCCCAACATCTTAAAAGTTTCCAATTTGTCTACCATTTATGTTGTTAATTTGTGTTAGCGTGTTGCTCTAAATGCATTTCAATGCATTGTTGAAGCTTGTATCGTTCCATTTTTTGTAATGACGAAGTTTTTATTTTTGAGATATGTCAAAAGTGACAACTCTTCAAATAGTGCGTATTCACAATGAAACATCTTATAAAAAAACTCTTAAATGTATCTTGAAACTAATCCAATCATAATTAAAATGTTCTTCTTTTTTATTTCAAAGAACAACGTGAACAAAAACTTGGATGACACATGTTGAAATTCAACCCAGGCTTCTAAACATGACATTCATGTGCACAAACCATTAGTTTCAATGTCAAATAATAATAATAATAACATTAACATTATTTTATTCAAAGAAATTATATCAATATTCAGAAGTGTGTTGAATCTCCACAAAGCTGAATAGCTCATTCAAATATTTATAATCACATTTTTCATAAAAAAAAGTCAAAAAATCTCAAGAAATATAAGCATCTTCAGTTGATTTAAATAATAAACCTGTTAAAAAGCCATTTAACAGGTCATTAAATGAGTCAATGATCGATACCGAAAAAAAAATCGAAAGTAAATTTTATACATATTATTATTATATTATTATCAAGAATGACATTTGCCATTATCGAAAATATAAAATTATACAAAAGAATTTTAAATCGATAATTTCAAACAATAAACAAAAAACAACTACATACAAACAATAAACAAATAAAGCAACGGATAAAAGGGTAAGAATAATGAACTTTTTATGTTTGTTTTGATTTTTGTCGTCAAAGAACGGATTATGTAATGAAAAGGGTGTTTTTCTCTTATCTTTAGAGCAGATTTAACCTTTAACCTAACATAGTCAATTCTTTCTTAAATGAATGATAAAGTTTTCCTCACAAATTTGGACACTATAATTCCATCTACTTGTGCTTTCATATGTGAGTAAATGAACTCATTGGGCTCAATAATTCCGGCAGAGGGCGTGTGATTCAATAAGGAGTATTTTAATTCTGAAACTGACATTCGTTTGTTCGCTTTCGAATCCATTGTATTCACTTATGGATGTTTTTAATAGAAAACAAATTCCATTTTAATTAAAAACAAAAAACTAGTGGTCTTCACCAAATCAAACTTTTTGAACACACGTGGTTGTTGTAAAAATCCACTCAAATGAGAAAGTATGTGTCGAAATTAATTTATAACCACAAATTTTTCTAGATATCTACTTTTGGGAGTTAAACACCAGTT
This sequence comes from Eupeodes latifasciatus, assembly GCA_920104205.1. Classification (NCBI taxonomy): domain Eukaryota; kingdom Metazoa; phylum Arthropoda; class Insecta; order Diptera; family Syrphidae; genus Eupeodes; species Eupeodes latifasciatus. The sequence goes on from OV049924.1 coordinate 188,336,898, forward strand.
CAGAGTGGGCCATCTGTTGGTTTTATTTTAAATGGACAGGTTCAGACAGCATAAGGGACTTCATTTGCAGTCAACTGCGTTCTTTACACGTACATTTTGACAAAGGCAACTGAAAAACTTCAAGTGTCATAAATTTCAAACCCAAAACTTTACAAAACTTTAAATAAATATTACTTATTCTTTTTCCAATTTGAATAATAATGGCTGAAACACAAACACGCTTCAGCTTCGGTTTTATCTGATGTTTACGAGTTCAGCCATAGGAATTCAATGCATGCTATCACAATGAAGCTTTGACCTCACGTTTCGTTTGACAATCGTAAGGAAAAGAACGTAATGTTACGTAAAGTGACTCTAAACGGAAGCTCTAGTTCAAATTTGTGGAACATTTGCTTTGTCTGACAGCTCCACAGCTGGCTGTAAAAAAAAACAACAAACAAAATATATTTGCTTTTTGACGGATTCCCATTGGTTATTATAGAAATGTCATTCAAAGCTACCTCGAAGCAGGCTCATCATAACGCAGACGAAGCCGAAGCTGAAGCGTGTTTGTGTTTCAGCCCTAAAGTTCAGCTATCAGTTAAACGAGAAAACATGATCAGCTCTGATTTTGACATAAGTGGACTTGAGTCTTGGTCTGCTGTACGCAAGTTTATGCAAAATGTTCATGAGACTGGTATTCTATTCGATAATGCTCATGGTCCCCGATCTGTACGGCACAGATGAGAATATGGCTGCTGTAGCCGAATGACTGAGACTCAATTCACAAAAATCAACTTACCATCGATCTGTGGTGTAGAGCCTATGCATAAATTACAGATTCTTTTAAATTTATTGACTACAAAAAGTTTTATTTGTTCGTCTCGATTGTTTTTCAATTCATTAGCGAGACCATACCTGGATCGAATGTCAAAATATTAATTACTTTTCGATGCGATCTTCAAATCAATTCATATTCACAAAAAGGGGTAAACGTCAAAAGGACATCTACACCTCAAAATGAGAACTTTTCTTAGATCACTGAAATATATCCAGACTTAAAAGCCGATCAAAGTTTTATTTTATTACTTTGTGTTAATAGAACGCAGCAAATTTTTACATAATGGTAATTGCATTCTATTAATTGCCCTATTTCTAGAGCTGCAAGATCTTGTCATCATCACGCACCAAGTGTCACAAAATTAAATCACTAAACAGCATTATTATATACTATACTTTAATCTAATCGCAACAACTAATTTAAAAGAAACATCAGCAAAACACTCATCAAAGTCAGTGGTGTGTACCCATCTTCCATCTTCCAAACATATAAAGGGTGTTTTTTTTAAGACGTGTTGTTTTCAAAAAGAAATAAAACATATAATTTTATGTTATAGCCAAGAATTTAGATTGATTATAAAGACAAGGGTAAAAAATTTAGTCTATTTATTATAAAATGGCAAACTGAGTATATCAAGTGACAGCTGTCAAAACGACGAACTCAGAAAAAACTATTGCCAGATTAAAAACCACACGTCTAAAATAAAACACCCGTTACTTAACAGAGATGAATCGCAAGTACGTACATTTTTCAAAATCACACTGAGATCTAAGGATGATCAAAGTAAACAGCATTCAATTTCGTTCGTCGAGTCAAAAAAAAAGAATATAAACACAAAATGTGAGCAGGAAAGAAGAAGAAATAAATAATTTTATGTATGAAGAAAAATTAAAACACAAATTGTTAACCATTTTCAATTTAAGTCAAATGAAACTTACACTGATTGAAGATAATTCAATTAGGCTGCCAGTTACACGACACAAATACTTACTGACTCGCGCAAGATTCTATTTTATATTCGTTTAGATCTTGAACATTCGTATAAGTACATAGCGTAAGTATAGTACTTGTCATGCAAACAGGGTGTTATTCGAATTAAATGATGTGCATTTTTATGTACATAATTTATAAATTAGTTCAAAAGTTGTGCATCATATACACGCACACAGTATACAAACTCGTATTGTACCTACAAGTGGGTCGAAATTCTGGTCCTGTTGGTCCAGACTGACACTTTGAAATGCATTAATTCATTCCATCGTTGACCTTCTTATACAATTACATATATTTTGATTGACCCTCTGTCATATGAATATTTTAATAAAGTTGTTGCGTTTATCGATCTTTATAACGAACCCTTCCGAATAATACGTATTACAAAATTACAAAGAACTTATATGTAAGTCTTGAAATTGCTTTATTTTATAGATTCAAGTTGGAATATCTGGCATTTGACACCTGTCACACTCAGCTGTCATTTGAAGAATTATAATATTGATAAACATAGCAGAAACTGTTTATCAATATTATAATTCTTCAAATGACAGCTGAGTGTGACAGGTGTCAAATGCCAGATATTCCAACTTGAAACTATAAAATAAAGCAATTTCAAGACTTACATATAAGTTCTTTGTAATTTTGTAATACGTATTATTCGGAAGGGTTCGTTATAAAGATCGATAAACATAGCAGAAACTGTCTTCTACTCTGAACGTCGAACTTGTCGAGTTGTAGAAGCTGAGTAGGGTCAATGATTCTCGAGAATTTTCTCCAGATGAGTCCCGAAACTAAAGGACGTTCTTATCCCTCTACCTTTCCCAAAATCATCATCCATTCCCACATAAACAAGGCATACCAGCCAACGTTTATGTCACCAACTCCCATCCCACCTCCCACGTTGTAATGGCGAAAAAGCTAGACAGCGCTCTTATCTCCTATGCTCCTTCTCACTCTAGGTAAATTAGCTGAATTGCTGTTACCGAATCCCAATCTTTTCCTCCCATATCAGAATGATGAATTAACATCAACTGATTCCTAACCCTATCTCTTCCTTCCCTACCACCTCTTATCTTTATTGGGCTGGATCTAAGGTGTTAAACGACCCGTGCCGATGATCAGCCTGGCTGGGGGCCCAATTCAAAAATAGCCCAGTCTCTAACGGAGTATCCGGATACCTGGCGACCTCCGGATTAACTAGCCTTATCTGTACATGCGAATCTCTGTGCAGACGGACCTCTTTTCTTCGCAACTCGTGGGATTAAAATGGAAAAAACAAAAAAACAAAAATTTAAAGGATGATGAGACCGGTATCTCTTCAGGACCGGGCGGCAATTTGGCGTCAAAGCCTGTTGCCGTATCTCTTGCGGCCAGCACAGAGAAGGGAGTAGTGGCTAACCATGGACCCTCCTCTGCAGCTGGCAGCAACGAGGATAGGAAGGTAGTGATACCTAATTTCAGTAGTGGCAGGGTTGTGAAAAATGGCCCTACCACTACTAATGAGAGAAAGGGGAAACTCTCGAAAAGCCAATATAGGCAAAGGCGGCAAGCGGCGAAAATCCTGAAGGCCTCTGGTGCATCATCGGGGGCTGAAAGGACACCGCAGCAAACCGCTAGCGTCGAATGGGCAAAAAGCATACTTGCTACAACTAAGACCAGTAAGGACTCTACGTCCAAACGAGAAAGGTCTCTCGAGGGGGCCGTACCGACACCAAAACGGCCTCGGGTGCACAACACCAGCACTCCCCTCAATCCCATCAAGAAAGCCAGTTTCAGTGACGTCGCGAAGGGCAAAGTCGTGGTTGCGGTCATTGACAGGAGTGATGATGATGGAACAATATCGGCTGATCGTTGGCAGTTGGTCAAGGTTAAGCTCTCGGGTGGCTTTTTAAGCATTTTAAGGGAGCTTCCAGGACCACTTCCTTCCATAAGCGATGGGGGTTGGCATCAAGGCCACGTAAAACTCATGGTTTGTGGCGATCAGAGGTCTTGTGAAATGTATAAGCTCGCTGTCAGCCGGTTAGGTGAAGTTTGGCCAGGTGCGAAGCTCGAGGTAGTCGCTAAGGAAGACATTCCTAGCAGACCTAGAGCCCGCATTTGGATCCCAATGGAACCTGCCGGTATCGATGAAATTCTCGAGATGATCAGAGTTTGCAACCCGTCCCTTCCGACGCACAACTGGAAGATAGCCAAGCTAGAGGAGGTAAAGAATCTTTATAGGAGCGCCATTTTGGTACTCAATAAGGAATCTTTGGCTCCTCTAGCCATAAACGAGGGCTCGATAAACTATGGCTTCGAAACCATTAAAATTCGAGTCTATAAAAAAGATGAGGTTAACGCGGAAAGCGGGCCTCCAAAAACAACCGAGGGTGAACTAGCGGTTGGTGGGCCTGGGACATCGTCTTCTCTCTTAACTGAAGGTGACGATGCACCAATGCCCTCTCCAATAGCGACCCCACCCTCTACAAAAGTCGTAGACAGTCCATCCTTAATGGAGACTGAGGACGACCTCAACATGATCCTTTTGAGTGAGGACGAACTCTTGGGTTCATCCTCAGACTCAGAGGATCAGAACAAAACCGTGGTGGAGGTTGATCTGCCTAATTGTAGCCAAAATGCTGCAGTTAGTACAGATTAATCTCCAGCACTCCGTAAAGGCCTCGGCCTCACTTCTTCTCCGGCTGGCAAGAAACGGGGAAGACATTGTCCTGATCCAAGAGCCATGGATTGTGAGATCCGTTGTTCGAGGACTCAGGACTCCTGGGTACTACACACTGTGTGTGACAGAGAAAGGTGAACCTAGATCTTGCATACTAGTGAAACGTAGCATTAATGTATTTTTACTCCATCATTTCAGTGACAAAGATACCACCGTAGCTAGGCTGGAAACAACCAAAGGAAGTTTCTGGCTAGTGTCGGCGTATCTTGGCCATGACCACCTTGGCCCTCTCCCTGGAAAAACCCTGGAGAAAGTCGTCGCTGAAGCGGAAAGGCAAAGGATCCGCCTAATTATTGGGAGCGATGCTAACGCTCATCATACGGTATGGGGAAGTACCAATATCAACGACAGAGGTGAGTCTCTTTTTGATTATATTCTTGGTACTAACCTCTTAGTAAGTAATGTTGGAAATGAACCAACCTTCATAACTAAAACTCGACAAGAAGTCTTAGACATAACTCTTGTCTCAGATACTATACACCATATGATCTTGGACTGGAAAGTATCCAAAGAACACTCGTTCTCTGATCATAGATATATCCAGTTCAATATCAATGTGGATGATAACCCGAGTCCATTGACTTTTCGAAATTATCGGAAAACTGATTGGACTTCATACAGGAACTCATTACAGAGTTTACTAAAACCTGGACTATCTTGTCCTTCCTCTAACGCTAATGAACTTGACAACAAAGTCAATGAACTTACCTCAGCTATGAACAGATCGCTAGAAATTGCTTGTCCACTTATACACATAAGAGGAAAGAGGAAACCACAATGGTGGGCCTCAGAGCTTGACTCGCTCAGGAAAGAATGCAGGAAACTTTTCAACCGAGCCAAAGCCGCAAGACTAGCCTCTCACTGGGATTCTTACAAAGAATCCCTAAGAATTTACAAGAAGGCACTAAGGAAATCTAAACGATCTTCTTGGAGATCCTTCTGTGGCACGATAGAAGAAACTTCTGAAGCCTCTAGGTTACGGAAAATTCTTTCAACTAATCCAGCGATGCCAAGCTGCTTGAAAAATGCAGACGGCTCCTGGACAAATTCAAGTAATGAATCGCTGAACTTACTACTGGATACTCATTTTCCTGGAAGTTCTCTTACCGAGACTTGCAACGGTTATATACGTTCAAGTCCCAATACAACATATCCACAAGGTCTGATCACAAGGGACAAGCTACAATGGGCTCTCAACAGCTTCAAACCATTTAAATCTGCAGGACCAGATGGAATAATACCAGCCGAGCTACAAAAGACTTCTGACATAATTGCACCAATCCTTGAGGCAATTTTTACCAGCTGTCTTTACCTGGTCCATGTTCCCTCGGCATGGCGAGAAGTTAAAGTTGTTTTTATACCCAAGGCAGGTAAATGCTCGCAAGTTAATCCTAAAGATCTACGACCTATAAGTCTATCATCATTCCTTCTTAAGACCTTGGAAAGATTGATTGATATCCATTTAAGGGCAAGTATTGATACAAGACTTCTGTCTTCGTCTCAACATGCTTACTGTAAAGGTAAATCGGTGGAAACAGCGTTACACACCTTAGTACGCACCGTCGAATATTCCCTCCATCATAAAGAGTTCACTATGGTTGCTTTCCTTGACATCGAAGGTGCCTTTAACAACGTGGACACATCTGCAATCACATCTGCACTAACATCTCTAAATGTAGAGAGTTCGCTTCGGGAGTTAATTCATTTAATGCTTACTAGCAGGATAATTAACTCAAAACTGGGCAACTCTTCTGGCAGACGATTCGTTAGTAGAGGGACACCGCAAGGTGGTGTTCTATCCCCTCTCCTCTGGAACCTAGTGGTGAATGAAATCCTAACTGGTCTGGATGCGGAGGGTTTCAGAGTGATAGCATATGCGGACGACGTTGCTATAGCAGTTTCAGGAAAGCATCTTAACACGTTAAAAGAACTCATACAAAATGCCTTAGATAGACTAATACTTTGGGCTGATCGGTGTGGACTGGGTGTTAACCCACACAAAACCGATTTGGTCTTATTTTCGAGGAGATACAAAATTCCATTTGTCAACCCTCCCCATATTAAAGGAATCCAATTAAAATTCTCAGACGAGGCTAAATACCTGGGTCTTGTCTTAGATAAAAAACTAAATTGGAAACGCAACGTAGAGGAAAGAGTCAAAAAAGCTACTGTAGCTCTCTTTTCTTGCAAAAAAGCCATCGGTAATAAATGGGGCTTGCAACCCAGAATCACGCATTGGCTATACACATCGGTAATCAGACCGATTTTAATGTACGGTGTGGCAGTATGGTGGACTGCTTTAGAAATAGGTATAAACCGAGATAAAGTAAATAAAGTCCAACGTTCAGCTTGCCTATGTATAAGTGGATCGCTTCGCACGACCCCATCTGCGGCACTGGACACCTTACTCTACCTAACACCTCTTGACATCTTTAGCAAACAAATAGCTGCAAGTTCTGCTATTCGCCTCAAAGCTTCGTCGCAGTGGACTAACAACAACATTGGCCACTCCGTTATTCTTAGTTATTTAGAATCAATCCCAAAGCACACAGACTACACCATCCCCCAACTACAATTCGACAGAAATTTCCAGATTTCTATACCTCCCAGATCTTTTTGGGAGGATAGGACATTCCTGGAAGACGAGTCAATCCACTTCTATACAGATGGATCAAAAACAAAAGAAGGGGTTGGTGGAGGTGTGTACTCTGAACGACTGAAATTAAGTCTCTCATTCCGCCTTCCCAATCATTGTAGCGTGTTCCAGGCGGAACTTTTGGCGATAAAAGAAGTCTTGTCCTGGCTTACAGAAAACGTGATATCGACATCTGATATCCGTATTTTCTCAGATAGTCAGGCCGCTATTAAATCTCTGGATTCTGTCTCTACAAACTCTATAACAGTCCAGAACTGTCGATCATCTCTAATGGAGATGGCACAACAGTTTAATATTCACCTTTGCTGGGTGCCGGGCCATAGAGACATTCCAGGTAACTGTAAGGCAGATGAACTCGCCAGGAACGGTACAGTACAGCCCATTCTACCACGTTTGGCACGTACTGGCATACCAATCGCTACTTGTAAACTGTTGCTAATGCAAGACGCTGCGAGGAGGGCAGGCACCAGGTGGAACAACATCACCACGTGTCAAGTCACAAAAAACATCTGGCCAACACTGGATTTAAAACGTTCAAGGTGCTTGCTCTCTCTAAGCAGATCGCATATAAGCTCGATAATAGGTGTCATAACCGGACACTGTCTAATAGGAAAGCACGCCATGAGATTAGGCGTATTCTCAAATGACTTCTGCAGAAGCTGTATGGACGAGGAAGAGGAAGAAACAGTTCTTCATCTTCTCTGCACATGCCCTGCTCTGGCTCGAAAACGCAAGAATTACCTAGGAGAATTCTTCTTTAACGATCTAAACGATCTAAATCATATCGGCATAAGCAGCCTCTCACGTTTCGTAAGAGACTCAAACTGGTTCCATTGAGCTTAGGAAGAAACCTCAAGATTCATGTGGTATCACAATGGGCCATCAAACTGGCCTAAGTGTGTCCGTTTCCATCTTGGACAGCCACTTCAACCTAACCTAACCTAACCTAGCAGAAACTGTGGTATTTACATACGATAATGGATCTCTAAAAAATCGAAAATATTACTTTTGATAATCCCAATTTTTTTGATACCGGACTTCGTAGCAATGGATCGAATTTTGGCCGTCGATCATAGTTTTGAAAATAAATGACATCCAATGGTTAGTTAGATCAGGAGAACGATCAATCAATTTATCAATTTATGAAGGAATTAAGTTTTTCTTTGCCATGATCTTCTTTTTCCAAAATGTTTACTATGAAAATTGGCACAGAATTCGGCGAATGAAACAAAGTGACAATTTATTTTCCAAACTTTTGCTATAAGCATATCTGACGAAAGAAAGTTGAACAAATGTCGGTAACACAATATCACCGGCATTTCAACATATCTGCAAAATTTATTAATTTTAGTTAAATGAAAACGGAACAAAAATAGACAACAGAAAGTTTAAAAATGTAAGTTAAAAGTTTATCATATAACGAATGTTAAAGTGTTTTTTCTTAATTTTTTTTTGGAACCAGCACTTAAAACTGTTAAAGAAGAAATGAAAAAAAAACAAAAACATTAAAACTGATGGAAACTCAAAAAGGCTTTAATTTAAACATAAAGAAAAGTCAAACAAATTGTTGCTGTATCCATCCAACAGTTAAAGCATTTTATTAGGATTCTCTACTTTGGACTCCTTGAAAGTTATTTTAATGACCACAAAAGGGGCAAAGTTATAGCCCTTAGAAAAAAACAGAACACAGACAAATGTTCGTATAGAGCATTTAGAATATGTTGGATGATTTGGGCATGTCAGAAACATACAGCGTAGATGAGCAAGTTTGTAAATGATAAGGTAGTCCTAGGAGTCGACAATGTAGTTCATTCGTCAAATTTGATAATTAAGTCTTACAACGAGTGCGAAAAGTCAGTGGATCGATTTGAGTAAAATTCTAAGAATGTTGTAATCATTACAAGCCATCATCTTTTGATGGTTTCTCAATTGACTGACTCATTTGACATTTTTCAATCTAAGACAAACTTAATTTGATCCAAACAAAAATGCATATCGTGCACTTCGAAGAAAATCATCGTCAGTTATGAGGCACATTTTTCCTTCAGTGGATTCGTCAATAAGCAGAATTGCCGCATTTAGGCGAGTGATAATCCAAGAGTGCTTGTCGAAAAAACCAATGAACCCACAAACCCATCGGGCCTTTTTTCCAAAATGAGGCCGGTCAGGCAGTTACTGTGAATAGTGTTCGCCATCGTGAGATGATAACGAACTTTTTATGACCCGAATTGGAATATATGGATGTGGACAATGCCACTTGCCACACAACTAACAAGACAGTGGCTCTTTTGCCCGACAAATTCAATGACCGTGTTATCTTACATGGTGGAGATGTCAATTGGCCGCCAAAATCATGTGATTTGACACTGTTCAACTTCTTTCTTTGGGGTTATTTGAAAGAAAAGGTGAACGTCGATAAGCCAGCAACAATTTAAATTAAAGTCATATAACCTCAACTATGTCTCAGCGTCTTCGAAAATTTGGACCATGGGATGGAGGTGTGACACCGATATGTCGCGGCGGCCATTTGGGCGATATTTTGTTTCATATGAAAATAAATGTCAATAATTTCCTAAATAATTTGTCTTTTATTCAAAATCAAAAATGGCCATTAAAATTTAATATTCATATGAATATTGCAACAATGGTCGGTAGTGTTGAGGAGCACAAAGTTTGTCTATTTCTTTTTGATCTATGGGATTATCCATCATTCTATTAATGACAGTACACACTTGACACAAGGACTTATGTAAGTCTTAAGGTTTTAGAGCTCAGTTCAAACAATAACTTAATGTGGAGTATGTTGATTCCTTGGAATGCATCAAAATCATACGGATCTTCACCTCAAAGGCTCAGCAGAATTGTCGCATTTGGAGCTCCGAAAATTGTAGAAAAGTCTCAAAATGTTCAAAATATTACAGTTTGGTGCGATGTGCCGAGAAAAGTTTCCTGATCATGTTATTTTATGATTTAACACCACCTTTAAACTTTGTTTAACGTTAAAGATCATCAATTCAATGTCTTAAAGTTGAAATTTTCGAAGAATAACGGTGTTGTTTTTAGACGTGTAGTTTTTAAGAATAAATAAAACGGATATAAGTTAATGTTGTAGACAAGATTTAAGAGTTTTTATAAAGATTAAGGCTTGCCATTATGTTTTAAAAATAACTTCGACAAGTGGCTGCCGCGTCTGGCTCGAACAAATTCCAGCCCAGAGATTAAAATTTTGGTCACTTTTTGCAGCAATTGGGGCAATATGTCAGTAATACCGTGCCGAATTGTCTCAGTCTTATCTGTGTAGGCAAGCGACTTCACAAAAACCCCACCAAAATGGTCCAGTGGCGTTAAATCGCACGATCTTGGAGGCCACACGCCACAGGGTCACGACGACGGATGACGGGAGACAATGCGCTACCTAAAGTTTCTTTTAATAAATTGATTGTTTAGTTGGCGGCCGTCTTTTTGGAACCAAAAATCGTCTACATTCATATCTTCAAATTTAGGCACGAACTAATCATTGATCATGGCTCTATAGTGTTCTCCAATGGCTGTAACATTATGACCAGCTTCATTTTTGAAAAAAGACTAATGATTCCCTCTGCCGATAGAGCACAGAACACAGTGGATTTTTAATGATGTAACGGCGCGACAGAGTCTCACCAATGGTTTCTGGATTATGATCCCTCCAAATACGAAAATTAGCTTATTAAGGTACCCATTCAACCAAAATGAGCTTCATCGCTAAACAAATTTTCTTGTGAAAATCGTAATCTCTTTTTTTAGCATATTCATCGAAAGTGTGACACGCTTGATGGTTGTTCTTCTTCAATTCTTGATCAAGTTGGATTTCGTAAGACTGCAAACCACGTTCCTTCCAAATTTTTGCTCGCTATGGCGAATATACTCATTTGGGTCTTTTTCGATACTCTGCTCATCAGCAGCAATAGCGTCACTAGAGTAAACGTGGTTCGAAATCGATCCATGTTTGCTCGAATTATCGACTCTGCTGATCGTTTATGTCGAACGCATTCTCTTTTCACTTGTAGCTCAAAGATTGCAATCATTTGTTCCTCCCTTTCATTCAACAGCAATCAATTGAATGCAATCTTTTGAGAATTACTTTTGATTTATTTCATCATTTTTAATAACTCACTTCATCATGGGTTGTTTCTTTCTGAATGGAAAACGTCCTATATAATACCAATCCATAAAAATGGTTCTAAACAAGACGTTTGTAACTATCGGCCTATTAGTAAACTATGTGTAATACCGAAGTTATTTGAAAAGATAATTTGCGGAAAACTAAAATTTTTACTCAAAGAAATAATATCTCCTTTTCAACACGGTTTCGTTTCTGGTAGATCCACTTTTACGAACTTAGATATTTTTACTATATTTATTTATTTTTTTTTTGCACATGTGTGCACCCTTGCATTGTGAGCGAACGCGGCACCCATCTTGCGGAAAGCTTTCTCATGCCCAAGTGATCATTCAAAATTGAAACCACTGAGTCATGCGAGATCCCTACGGCTTCCACAATCTCTCGCACTTTCAATCTTCGGTCGGCCAACACCATATCGTGAATTTTTTCAATTGTTTCGGGTGTAGAGACCTCAACTGGGCGTCCAGGAAGTTTGGCATCTTCAGTGCTTGTACGGCCACAACGAAATTCAGTAAACCACTTTTTTACCATTGAAATCGATGGTGCAGAGTCCCCATAGTATTTATCAAGCTTAGCCTCGGTCTCGGTAATGGTTTTTTTCGCAAGATATAATGCTTAATAAGCACACGAAATTCACTTTTTTCCATTTTCTCCTCAAATTAGTGAGTAGTCTGATAAAAATAGCTATCAAACACAAACTAACTGACGCAGCAAGTTTAAATTTTGACAGGAGTCAACTGACAGCTGCCTGTTGACAGGAGCAGTGTTGCTGTTTCAGTAAAGAGGTCAGAAATTCAAAAAGTGACGGACTTATTGACCCACCCGTAAATAAATAAATAAATAAATTCTTTCTTTTTGTTTGCATTCTTTTGCATCCTTTGTATTCTGTTGCATTCTTTATAAAAAGACATTTTTTTGTCTTAAAAGGAATTTGCTTGTGTTTTAAGTCAAAATAATTTGTTTTTATATTAATAAATGGTAAATGTTAACCCCGACACTTTTTTAAAAAAATGTTATCTCATTTAAAACAGAAATACAATGCAAAAGAATGCAATAGATTTCAAAAAACTGCAAAGAATTCAAAAGAATGCAGATAATGCATGAATTCTCAAAAGATTGTATTCAATTGATTACTATAAAATGAATGCTAGGAACAAATTTTTGCAGTCGTTTTGCTTCAAGGGAATGGTGATTGCATAATTGGAAGTCTGTAGTCCCAAAGCGAAATCCATGAATGCAATCTTATAATTGAATTCAATAAATGATTTTTAAAGACTGCATTCACAAGAACACTCTTACAAAAGTTATGTCTTCAATAAAAAAAAAAAACATAAATGTTTCAATTTACACAAATTAAATAGTCTAGTGCACTTGGGCGTATACGCACTTTTCTTAATTTATTAAAATACTTTTATAAAATGACCCCAACAACATCTGGCGGGTCAGCTAGTAATTTTTTAAAATAAACCACTCATCGATTCCTTTCATCTACTTTTTTAAAAGCTAAAATTCAAGTCAATTATTTCGTAATTTATTACCAATATTAATTGATTAACATTTTCATCTCTCTTAACGAACAAACAAAAAGATTTAAGTTTACTTGAAAACTTAGGTGCTGCAGATATTACCATGATACTTCCCTTCCCACACATAACTTCTACCTCCATCCTGCTTCACACCACCCACCCAAAAGAAAAACCCAATAACAACAACAAAAAGAAGAAAACAAAATGAAAAATCAATCTGTGTTTTCACGATTGAACTATTTTTATTCAATCTTTTGTTGTTGCTGCTTTGAGCTTTTATAGGAAAAAAAGAGAATGGGCATAATTATTGTACCGACCCGACGCCGCGACGGATACTGAGAGTATCTATGATGGTGGAATGGAATGGCGTTGGCATTTAACGTTTGTTTCGTGCTGCTATTGTGATAAAATCTGCTCTGGACTAAAAGAAAAACCAAACAATTTTTTTTGTTTATTTTCAAAATCCTGAAAAAGTATCTATCAAATACAAGCTTCAGGTTTTTGTTTATAATTTGTGTTGTATATAAATTTTGTAAGCAACAAAGAGGGTTATTCAACCCGAGGAATGTAAAAATGAATACAAAATTCCAAATTCTAAACAACCAAAATTAGGAAATCAGATTGTGGTTTATAGCACAGCAACAACATTCCATAAAACATTCCGATTATAGCACCTACATACATTATGTATGGTTACACCTTGAGTAGTGTTTTTCTTTTTATGTTGCTGTTCGTTTAACCATAAAATAAACAACAACAAATTTATTATTACGCATTCATGATGCAATTTACTTTAGCTTTTTACCTTTACAATACATCAAATCAATGATTTGTACCTATTGTAATAATTATATTTTTATTGTTGTAGGTAAGTGAGCATGAGCATATTATTTTATTGCTTATGCTGACGTTTAATGGGCGCTGCTATCGTATTCGGTATGTCTCTGCTGTCTATTGAGAGAAAAAGAAATAAAACCGATTGCATTTTCTGCAACAGCAATTGTAGGTCAGTAGTTTTGTTTTTGTTTTTCTTAGCTCGCTGCTGTCAGTTAGTTTACCTACTTTGTATCAATTTAGTACCACCAAGCTTTATTTTATGTACATGATATATTCTTTGACAGCAATCGTTTATGGAAGTCAATGCACTCAATTGAATACGATTTATCAAATTGATCTGATATCAATTTGAGGCTGACCCCCATCTTTGAACTACTTTTGAAATAAGGCAAAGAAGCTATAGGTATAGTATTGTATATCCCACAGAAATCAAAGTACAAGGCCTTAGGCAAAGTGATCTTTTTTAATTGAAATGATTTGTTAAGTGCTTGGAAGTCTACGTAATTGAATAGAAAAATAAAATATCTTAACAATAATTGCCAAAATTATTCAGACCATAACGACCTACGTGACGTAAAACAAGGTCAATAAGGGCAAAGTATCAAATGAAGAAAAATGTAATTTTTGAAATCGCGTCATTTACTCGTAAAAAAATGCACTTGAATGAATCGACTGCAAAAGTCAATGGATCAAAACTCCAAAACGTATTTTGTATGCAAAAGAATTGTTTTCGACAAAGCAGTTTGCTGGAGTCATAATAATAGGTACGTTTGATTGCTCAAACTTTGTACAACGTAAGCACAACGAGAGATTATAAAATTGTACCTCAATTGAAAAACTTGCAAATTTCTGCTGCAATAATTTCTGAGTGCAAGGAGTTTAACAACTGTCAAAAATCAGCAACTGTCATTTCTGTCATTGTCACTTTCATTTTATTGTTTGTTTTGTGGAATTTTAGAAATTGGAAGATTAAAAATGGAAAAGTTTTTAACTTCAAATGGTCTCCCAAAACATTTAAGCACAACGTCTTGCAAATGAGGTTATTGCAAATGAGGTTACGTCTGAAGCATCTACAATTTTCAAAATTTGTTCAGTTATTATGGAATCATTTTGTAATTTATTGAATGTCAACGAATCCAAAATTTCCGACACCACGGTTAAAATACTTTCAAAAAACATTCCGGTTTTATTAATAAATTAAAATTTCACAAAAAAACATTCTGTCACACTGACGTTCATGCACAGAATGTCAAAAAAGCGTTTATTTTTTTATTTAGTTTGTGGCACGAGAGAATTTTCCCCTCCTTTCAAAAATTTGACAGGTTTCGTGCTACAAAAGTAACTAAACAGACCCTTGTGATTTATAGCATCAATTTATTGTTACGACTCTCTGCAGTAGACAAATTTGGTCAGTTTATATTCATAAGATTTCTGTGAATTTTCTTAGACAGATTGAAAGAGCAAGAAAGTTTCTTTCCATTCTTTTTGGATTATGTGATACAGAATTCAAATTTCGTTTTCAGATTTCTGACAGAAAAACTGTGAAATTTGTATGAGCAATATAAACTGACCAATTTTGTTGGCAATAGGTGCGTAAACGTCAAATGTGTTTTTATGAAAACAATAGAAAATGAATATTCAAAATTTCAAAAACGGTTTGATATTCTACTAGCCCAACGGCTGCATACCGACACCAAGCAATTCTGCCAGTCAAAAAAGATGATGCTTTGCAGAGTAAAATACCAAGATTTTAAGATGGCTGAAGGATGCAGATTGGAAGATCTTTCTTTGATAAATTATACAAACTTTTTTATTTTATAAAAGTAGTATTAAAAGAAAATTTGCAACAAGAAGTTTCATTTTGAATACTGCTATTTTGACAGCTGTCACTTTTGAAGACATCATTTTGTAACAAGCTAAGCCTCCGCCATTGCTACAAATAAATGAACGATGCACACATTAAAATTTTTGTAATGCACAAGTTTGTTGGAATTAAGGACAAATTTTACAATTTTTTATAAAATTATAAGAGTAATATTAACACATGTCAAAGAATTGTCAAAATGATAATTTAATTCTTATTTTAGCATGATTTTATTCTCATTTGGTTAGTTAAGATTAGCGTTATATGAAATAAGAAAAGTTACCTTTCAAAATTTACAAATGAAATTTGACAAAATATATAAAGTGTTTTTTTAGACATGTGGTTTTGAAGAAGAAATAAAACGCATACAATTTAATGTTTTGGCCAAAAATGTAGGTATATTATAAACATTTGGGCTGTTTCTAGTAAATTCCAGCCGAGACCAAATTTTCGACCTCTTTTTGCCGTATGTCAGCAATAACTCGCCGAATACTCCCCTACAAGACGTTAATGGTCACGGCGTATCTGCGTAAACAACTGAATTTACATAACCCCACAAAATAATCTAGCGGTTTTAAAATAAAATAAAACGATCTTAGAGGCCAAGCTACAGACCCACAAAGAGATACATACGTCATATATTGCGCTGACCAAAAGTTTTCTTCAATAAATTGAATTGAATCATAAATTCGCTCGATTAACAAACGGATTCAAGATTAAGTTTATTTGTTACGAAATGGCAAACCAAACTAGGCATAAATGAAGTGACAGCTGTCAAAAAGACCAATTTCGAAAAAAGTATTTTCAGATTAAAAACCATCCTTGAATATGTGATTTTTGCTGAGCTATTTAATGACAATTTATATAGATTCAATTTGATTCGATTTAATTTTGTGTTGAATCTGTTAAATAACCGATTTTCATTTAAGCACCGACTCCTTTACAGAAATCATGTTCCATTTGATAAATTTAATTTATAAATTGAATTCCAAATGGAACACAAAAAAGCCCATCTTTCATTCCCCTTTTTTCTTACTTTAAATTAAAATCAAGAACCTTTGAGGTTAGCACATTTTTAAGTTTGGAGACTTGCTGTGTGCTGCAGGTTGTCAAAACCGAAATACCAGACAGTTAAAATACCAAATTGATTGACATCTTGAAGAGAATCTTTTTATTATTATTATTGACATTTGGCAGTTCGAAAGGGCTGAAGTTTTATTTTATCTTAACATAAATGTTTTTAATTACACTATCAACTTCCACAATTCCCTTTACTTTGATGTATGTAATTTCATAAATACTCGCAGGTAACATCATTAAATTGAGACAAATCAGATAAGGTAAAACTATTTATTATCAAGCAATGTAATAATTAAGATAAGACAGTCATTAGGTACTACGAGATAATAAGATAAATCAAAAATGACCATTACACATTACAGTAACTACGAGTATGTAACTATTGTAAGACCTGATGGGACACTGCATTATATCTATATTTTTATGACCGTGGCTGTTTGTAAATGTGTTTCGACAATTTTTGAGTAATTTCATATTTTAAATACATAATTATAAAACACTTTTTACAAAACTAATGCGTAGGTAATTAAGAGAGAATTGAGGCCCAAAAAAGTTTAAACCAGAAAGTGGCTTATTTTTTTGGAAATTTTTTAACAGAAGACGTGTTAAACAATTGATCCTTGTCATAAAATGTATCATAACAAATGTTTGGTTCTCGATTACTTCACAAATTCCTGTGTTCCATTTAATGGGAAGTTGTTTTAAACTGTCAAATGTCAAAATATGACTGCTTCAAAAGTGACAGATGCCCAAATATTGAGGCTATTCAAAACACAATATTTAATTAAAGAATTCTTTAGAATATAAAAATGTGTAGTTTAAAATTTTTTGTCAAAAATCCTTCCAACAAACCTTATAAGTCACCGACTTTTTCCCAGTTCTTTCAATTTTGTAAAGTCTATGACATTGACTTGTCATTTTCTTATTTTTTTGGTTTACAAACGAAGCAATTGACAATTCAATGAAAAAGTTTTTAAAAGCACACATTGTTTTAAACGTCAGGTAAATGGGAAATTGACTTTTTGTTAGACTTATTTTACCTTTGTCATACTCTTTAATTGTTGTTATAATTTTTCCGGAACCATATCGCGTAAGACCACATTATTCTCGTTTCATTCGTTATATAGAGTGTTGTACATAATTTTATTTTATAGAAATTTCTCTTGTTCCGATTGTGTCATATACACGCCAGACACTACATACCACATTATGGCTTGTGACACAGACATTTTTGTCGATAGTTTATTACTTTGTGATGCAGAGCTCTACTACTTTACATGGAAAAAGAAACTATGTACTTTTGTTCAATGAAGAGCGAAAGCAATTAATGACAGTTTGCAAGAGAGCAGCACGCTTGATTAGTAGGTTTGTTTGTATGCATATAAAGTTACAAATTCAACGACCGAAACAACAAACAATTTTACGAAATAAAAATCAAGATGTGGTTCCGGCTTTAACGCGGTGTAATAGTCACGCGATCACACTGTTGATTTTTAGAGATTCATATATGTATATGTACTTTTTTATATGTTAAATTCAAATCTTCGAGTTAAATTATTTGTTTCGCTAAATGAAAATAGAAATAAATTGAGAGTTGTTTGCAGAAGAATTTACGTTACGTCAACTAAGTTCTTAAAATTTAACAGCCAGTTTTTGGATTTCATGGGGCAAAATAAATTGATTTATTGTTGATTTAAGATCAAATCTGGTTATTCGAATTTTTCAGCAGACTTACCCCTCGTTGCACTAATACTAATACAATTAGAAAACAATTTTTAGCTCTAAATTTGACAGCTCTATCGCACTCGTTAACACGTACACAAAGTTACACTAATCCAATGACAAACCAAAAAAAAAAACATTTCCAATTTTTGACGCAAAACTGAATTTACCCATAGGACCCCCATAAGCTAATCCACTGGAATAACTGTTAGATGTATTAGATTAATTTAATTTTGATTTTTACAGATATTAAAAATTTGCTGTCAAAACACATAAAAAGAAAAAAAAAACAAGCTTGCGAAACTTATATTTTTGGCAGTAGATTTTTGTTAAACGTCAATTTAAAGTCTTGGTAAATCAGAACGTGGTCCGGTGGGATGGGAAACAATTTTGCCCGTCACGTTCCCTGACTTCTAAAGAATTATACCTTGTTTGTAAAACAGAACGCGATCAAGGCCAACGGCTAAAAATGGAGCACGATGCTCAAATAGGAGTTGTAGATTTTTACAAAGAACGCTTCGGACAAACGTCAAAACAAAAAGAAAAACAAAAAACAGTCTTAGTAATTTTGTTGAATGTCAACTCTCCAAGAGTAATTCTTTTCATGAAAAGTGCTTTCTCAAATTAGCCGTTCGGATTCGGCTTAAAACTGTAGGACCCCTCCATCCCTGACAACAGTACTCGCACACAGGAATAGTTAAGAGTTGTATGTCACTAGGCTTTAGTTCTCAACGGACTGTTGCGCCACCCAATTTATTTTTATTTTTATTTATAAGTTTGAATTTTGTAAATTTAAAAAGTATTTTCGTTGTTTCTTTAGCAATACAGTCTACACTTACAGCTAAGGAAATTTGTTCCTTCTTCTTGGACTTTTTGAGAGAAAAAATTCTCACTTATGTACAATAAAATCGTCGACCCTTGTTTGCCAAAGCAAATGTCATAGGCTGCGTTCAATCTCGTGTTGGATAAGGTATCTTGGATAGGTGGATTTTCAGATACCTTGTTGAACGAGTTGGATAGCTGTATAGAGATAGCTGCCAAAAAATAAAAACAACTTTCAGCTGTTCACTAGACTGGAGGTAAGACCTAGCAAATTGTTCATCTACAAAACGAGAACAAAATAAGTCAATTTTGAAGTTTAAAAAAATAGATCATAATTACCTTCTAAAATTCGGAGGCAAATAGCTTCTTCATCGTCTATTATGTACAGAACATCCTCAAATACAACTTCAACTAACATTTTGTATCTTTTTGTTTACCAACAAATACAAAAAGCTGAAATCAATTTTCAAGTTTCTTGAAATTCAACCATGTGTTGAATCAGCTGTTCTGTCAGATACCTACTTACCCCAGAAATTCTTGAATACCTTTGGATTCCTTTTTTGACATCTCAGCTGTTTTTGATCAGCTGTTATTTTACACGTAAAACACTAACAAAAAGGTATCCGGATACCCTATCTGTCTGAGATTGAACGTAGCCATAGCCAAAGCAAAGAAAGAAGAGTTACCTTGACTTTTAGAAATGGACAAATAAAGCGCCTGAAGCTGGCCGCGTTCTATTTGACGTTTCAGAACGAGAAGGGCAAAGACGCGGCGCGTTTTGTCTGACTAGGCCCGCATTTCAAACCAAAAACACTTCATTTGACGACCGGAAACCTAGCTGTCATTCTGGTTTGCCTACAAGCTGAAAAGACAATTTACACGCACACATCTATTGTTAAATTAATCACTTTGTACACACACAATGAAAGTTAAGATCAACTTTTTTTCTGTAGAGAAACGGAATATTTAAGTAAATTTAGTACAAACAAGTGTAATATTAACTTGAAAAGAGGAAATAAATATAAATGGTTTGTAACAATCACACTTAAGCCTTTATTTCTCTGGCTCGTTTATATTGATATTGACTAAGTTTTGATTCACCAATTTGATTGTTGGTGATAGTACCAAGTGCCATCTGTCACAATAAAATTAAGAATGTCATTTTCCAAGGAATATGACGACTGTGTCTCAAAAGGATTAGAGCTACCAGACGTTTTTCTCGGTTACCTTTGTTTCTAAACAAAAAAAACTGTTGATCAAAAAATCTCATGACTTTAGAAAAAAAAAGAAGAAAAAGTAGCAATATCAAGACACGACTGGCATTTTGGTACGTTCATTTCTATATAACTATTAGAACCACTTGAAAATTTCACATTGGTAGCCTTTGTTTGGACAATGCTTTTTGGAGTTTTGAAACTTAAAAATATCAATATTTCTGTAAATATACATGAATAAGTGGCAAAACTGATCGTAAAATAACCAAAATGCTCCATAAACCAAATTAATTAAATATTTATAAGAATTTGACTTAATAAGTTGTTTTTATTTGATCAAAAACATCTTAAACAATATAAGATTAAAATGCTTCAAAAAGAGTGTATTTTTGGTCACAACTTGGTTACGAACTTACTAAACCACTGAATAAAAACTTCCCATAATATAAAAAAAACACCAGTGGAAAAGTAAAATGGCGTTTAATAAAAATCATTTGAAAAATCTACAACAAGTTAGTTGCCAGTTTGATAACCTGAAGTTTTCAGCCAACTTTGACAAACATGTTTTTTCCCTATGGAATTTGACAACACATTTGACCAAACAAGGCTGATGATTTTCTTCCTAATTTATTAATCTCCTAAGAGCAGACAACTGAGCTGTCAAAAAAGATTTGTGATTCTTTTTTAGCTCAGACATTTCAGAGCGCTCGATTTGTGTTTCTTTTTTGAATCTGAATTAAAATGGAGTAAAAACCTAAGGATGGCTGATATCACTTTTTTTTGTATGAAAGAGACCGATCGTGAATTCTAAAACCATTGACAGTTCAGTTTTCAGTGTGTTTCATTCATCGAAGAACTTTGATCAAAATCTACTCACAGTGTAATTGACGTGCTCTGCTCTGAAATTTAATAGAAAAACACCTTTTGTACGATAGTGATAAACAGGGCTTTTCAATAAAGAGTTTAATTTTTATATTGAAAAGATGAGTTCTTTTAAAGAGAAACCAATTGATATTTTTCCCGATAGCTTCATTATTGTCGGTCGAGAAGATTCTACACGAGGACATTTTTGGAGTGAACTTTAACAATTTAAATGCATTGTTGAAAGGTGTATCGTTCCATTTTTAGTAATAGCTTGTAATGGTTTTAACTTGTCAAATATAAAAAATGGCAGCTTTCAAAGTGACAGCTGTCCAAATAACGGTCTATTAAAAATAAAACAACCTCTTTGTGGAAAACACTGGCTTGAAAAGTCCTTATCAAAGCTTTTGTTGAAAACATTTGTATTTTTAATATTTCAAATAAAGTACCAAGTTCAAAATGTATACACAAATCCATAGTGTACATCCCGATCAGCTCAAGATTCAACAAACAAACAGAAAATACGAGAAAATTCAAATATTTCAAATTTAAATACATGTGAATTATTGTGACTAATGCAAATAATAAATGAAAAAACATTTTTAAAAAAACATAAAAACAATTTTAATTACGTGCCATATTAAATTCCATAGAAATCAAGTTCATTTTAATTGCTTCAGTTCGAGGCATACTCTTAAGTATTATATTTTCGATAAATTTACATATCATTGAGCTTAGTGATTATTTTTCTCTATACTTAGTTCACATTTTATCTGTCTATGCAATGAAAAAAAAAATGAAATATTAATATTTGTCTTGTTAATTTATTTTTAATAATAAAAAGCAATGACAATGATTAATGTTCTTTTCAAATGAAAACCAACACATCATCATTAGCGAAAATTAATGTATTTTAATTGTTTGCATCTTCTTTATTATTTTATATTGAAACCTTCAACTTGGCTTATCAGATTTATTTCATTTCTAAATCGAATTATACTTTTCTTTAATAGTATATGTATCTTGACTTGATGTATCCTTTCATTTTAATTATTATACCTAGAAGAGATGTATAGTTAAATGGTTGGATTTTCATTAATTCCATTTAAAATATAGAAAAAGCGATATAAAATATTTTCTTGCCAAATGTTTAAATGAATGAAATTAATGTAATAACTTGTTGTTTTGTAGTATTTATGTATTAGTTTATATTTATACTAGCGACCCGTCCCGGCTTCGCACGGGTACACATAAAAAGGTACAGATAATGTAGCTTTCTAATGAAAAAAGAATTATTAAAATTGGTCCAATACTTTTTGAGTTTATTCGTTACATACAAAAATACAAATCTTTCCTCTTTATAATATTAGTGTAAATGTAGACTAATCCATTCGTTTGCCAGTTTTGTAATCGCGCAATTGATTTGAGTATAAATGAAGTGACAGCTGTCAAAAGGGCCAACTCCGTAAAAGTATTGCCAGATTGAAAAAAAAAACACATCTTAAAAAAACATCCTTTATTAGGTTCAGTCTATATCTTCATAAGAGTACCATGGAATAAATAATTTTAAAGTAAATTGAGAAATATAATCCTATCAAACAAATTTGTAGATGTTTCCCGGTTTCAAAATGTACACTGAATTTCCTATAGTTTTTGACATTTGATAAGTAAGACTTTTTAATTTATAAATCTAATCAAAAGAAATTTAAAATGGAAACACAAAGCGCCAAACGAAGCTCGTGGAAAAATGTGTGCATTCAAATAAGAAAGCACAGATGAATCCCGGAGACTATGAAAAATACTTGCTAAAGGGAGCCAAACCCCAACTGTTGCAAGAATCCAGCACCATTACTTATAAACGGTAATTCTACAGAAATACACGGGTAACAAAGTATGTACTGACTACTTAACACCCCGTTTAAACCTCATTTCCCAGTAGAGAGGATCAACAAACCTTTAAGCTGTGAACCGACGCACGCACGTTAGCAATATATACCGCTTCAAGATGGACACTGGTGTCGGTGCCGGTTTCTATTCAGAAACTCTTAAACTATCCAGCTCTTTCAGACTTCCCGATTTCAGCAGTGTCTTAAAAGCTGAGGTCTTGGGAGTGGCGAAAGCTGCTAGATAAATTTCAATTATGACAATACCATAAGCTGATATTACCTTCTTCATTGATAGCCAAGCTGCAATAAAAGATATTTCTGCCATTCATCGAAATCAAATCGAAGCTTGTGACTTGCTGTAGCAAAGAGCTAAGGGTTGTTGCTTAAGGCTCCTGGCTTGGGCTCCTGGTCATAATGGTGTTCCAGGAAAAGCATATGAGCTGGCAAGAATAAGTGCAACACTTGACTTAAATCAGACAGACTAATACCGTTCAGATGCCGACATTTAATCTTAAATAGGTGATCGAGGGTAAAATTTTTGACCTAGCAAACAGAAGATGGAACTCGCATGATTACTGTGCAAAAACTCGCTCTCTCTTCTCGTGAGCAAAACCTATTGGGATACCATACCACAAGAAGAAAATGAAACTCAACACGGGCGACTTATGTAGAGGTTGTGATGATAAGGATGTACATGAGGATGTACATGAGGATAAGAAAGAGGTTCCTCTTTCATTTCTTCAAAGACCTGAATGAACTCTCTGCCATTCCCAGCCGAAACTTGTTATATTTCGCCAAATTTAAAAATCTCTTGAAAACTTTTAACACCTACATATCTTTCCCGCCTACAAACAGGCAGGAAATTGCTGCCTTAACTAAACGTCAAATAAAGCTCGGTACAGGACAACATTGATAGTACAAACAAATTGGCTTATTTTTCATGTGTACACTGCGCTGGTGATAATCAAAGGAGTATGGGCACCTCGCCCATACATCCGTCGTTTTTACATCACTCATTTACATTGATTCACAATCCAAAACGACCTAACTTAACTGGTGCATCAAGGAACCACTGGCTTACCAAACCCACCTACCAGGCACTGCATGGAGCCATTGCTCCTATGGGCCTTCTACCTTGTAACATGCCCAAGAAACTCTGGTTTGTTAACCTCTCCTCCTCCAGCCTAGGGAATATGCCGACTGACATCTTCAAACAATTTCGTTCTACAGCTCGCAGGAACTACACCCACGCTGTTGGCGGGTTCTGTCATAGGTTTGCATCTAAGGTATCACAATGGATCTACATTGATCTAAGAGTGACGGTAACAAGACCAACCTTCAGAACAACAAACCAATCTAACCTAACTGACAAGCCAAAATCAAACATCGAATGTGTAAACTCAAACTAAATAAATTGACAGTGACAGTTCGATGATTAGAGAAAGGGTGCGTTCAAAAATTAAATTCAAAGTTGTCAAGTCTTTATTGATGGAAAACCCGATAAGGAAAACTCTTTATAGCAGCGCTTACATTTACAAGAAAAATTGTCTTATTAGTGCTAATGAAACTTTTATTTGCAATTGTCAGAACCGGTCACAGGGATCGTATGATTTTCTCTTTAGGAGTTCTTTATGTGGTCGCAGGTCAATTTCAGTATAAGTTGTAAAAAAAATCCATTTGAATTCAAGCACAAAAATAATCAAAAATAAGATCTTTGATGTGCACAACAATTCAAACTTAATTATCCATTTAAGTTTCTAATGAATCTGATGGCCAATAAAATCAACTTTGACAGTAATTTTCTTTGAGTTTCATTTGTGAAAGTTTATCAAGAGATAAAATCATGCCTAATTGAAATACATCTCAAAAGTTCAAAGACCGAACACATATTCAACATTCAATCAAACAAAAAAAAAAAAAAAAAACAGATCATAGAGGTCATCGATAAATAATAAATTAATTGAATCATCATAATCAAACTTCAATGTACAAAATTTATTTTTGTATTTTTATGCTAAAAGATCTATCGACTACTTTATAAATAAACAAAATAACCACGAGCTGGAGCAGCTATGACACATAAACAAAACAAACCCTAGTTCAATAAACGCACTTGGCGCGTATTTCAACATTTTCATACATATGTATGTACATAGGTACATACATAGATATGTACATATGTAATAGACTTGTGCAACATACATACACATAAGACTTTAGGTTGAAGGCTTTATGTTTTTTTTTTTTAAATAGCAATTGAAATCCAATTAAATATCGCAATTTCATTTTTTGGATTTTCATCATACAAAATTAAAACTATAAAATGTTGCTCTAATTTTTAATATAGTCTGGAAAGTATCGTTGCAAATATTATTTTCTTTCATTTCATGTTTTTGTTTTGGACGAGGTTTTTGTTTAATATTTCTTATTATTGCATACATTTTGTATGAAACGAATATTTTTTATTAAAAAAGTGCGTGTACGCCTAAGTTTACCCACTAAATGGTTTATAGTCGTTCAAAAAAAGAATGAGTACGTTTAACCACAATGAATTACTAAACTTACTTTGAATTTTAAATACATATGTATGTACATCTAGTGGTTTCTTTGAATCATTTGTCATTATGACAGAAAGATAAACAGTTGAACACCACCGTTGGGAAATACTGAAAACTGATTTCCAAATTGAGCTTTAGACTAAATGATTCACCCACCACCGTCAAAAGATCTCGGATTATAAAAACCTTCTTTTGCCTTGACAGTGGCATTGTTATCTTAAACATAATTACAACGTGTAGGGCCCGAAAAACCCACACGTTATGGTCAAGAACCGAATGCATCCATAGAAAGTAAACATTTGAAGTTGATAGTGGAAGGTTGCATCATTGGACCTTTTTGACATTTATGCTGGGAACAATATTTCAGTCAAGTAAAGAGCCATGGATTTAAACCACTTCTATCTAGTTCATTCAGGATGAAGCGCTATGCCACAACCTATACCACTATCGATCTTTTGCGCACCAAATTTTAAAATCGTGTTATCAGCCGTCTTGGTGATGTCAATATTGATGACCCGAAGCTCGAATTTGAACAATTTGGATTATTTTGCAAAAAACCGTGAAGGACCGGTGATATTTCAACAATCCGGAACATATTTAAGCACTTAAACCCAATATCGAAACCATCAATAAGGTCTTCAGAAATTGGAGCCAAAAGCGATTTGAACTAATAAATTAATGGAACAAATTAACCTAACCTCACTTAAAGTGACGGTTTTAATTATATTACAAACTTTTGCTATTACTAAATCCGATAAAAGAAAGTTGAACGAATGTCAATAACATGCCCTGCACTACCGACATTTTTTTCAACTTATCTTAAATTTCAACCATTTAGCAGTCCATACAACTTTGTCATTCGAGCTAATTTCGAGACATATCTGAAATGAAATTTTAGTTAAATGAAAACAAAAATAAGCAACAGAAAGTTAAAAAATGTAAGTTTATTATAATGAATGTTTAAGGACGATTTTGTTCACTAATGTTCAACTTACCGGAAAATCCAAATTTGAACAACGTTCGGAGTTGGTTTTCACACTAAATTTAATCGGCAAGTTGTAATTATATATTTCTTTTTACTATTTCAACTGTCACTTTAGATGTTTAAGTTCAAAAATATGCAAGCTTTTAATTTTGAAAATTTCCTTTGAGAAATATGTCACCTAAATGACAGTATTAACTTTGGATTTGACCGTTTTTAAAACGGTTTATTCTTTATTAATTCAACTTCTGTTCGATATGTTTTAAAAACTTGAAAAATAATTCATAAGAAAATAAAAAGATGGATGGTGCTACCAATCGCGATAAGGACAAAGCGTAAAACCTCTGACTTTGGGTTTTGCTGCTACATACATACATATATATCAGATAAAAGTGACAAATTAATAGCCAAAAAATCAGTACTGCAAATCGCTAGTAGCAAAATTACTTCATCTGAAGAACATCGCTGCTACTCGGAAGTAATGGCCAATCCTCCCAGATGTAGTTAACACGGAACATTTTAATTTTTTAATGTCAAGAGCAAACAGGCCATTGCTAAATTGAAGAAATAAAAATCAAACGAAATTCTAAGTTTGCTCCATTAACTTCTACTACAGCTGAGAAAATCTAAAGTTGATCAACTCTAGAGTTTAAAGTCGAAAGTTGAAAGCATCAAATTTGGGTAAGTAAAAAGAATTTCACAAGTTGAAGATAAAAATCCTCAAGCTAAGTCCAACTTTCATTGAACGAAATTACCCTAAATGTTTTTTCTTTATGATAGAAACAATCAAGAAAATCAAAAAATTGTTTCGAAACACATGCAATTCAGAAAAATTTACAAAATCTGAGGGCCGATTCCAGAAAGCGCGGCGGATCGATTTTAATGGCGGATTTGTGTTTTTATATTCTCAAAAGCGATTCGCTTTCCATTTGGAAAGCGAAAGTTCTTTCCAACAAAATGTCATTCTTCTAGTGGGTTTTGAAAGCGACAGGCTTGATAGTGGCGGATTGCAACAAAATGTAAACAAAAATAAGTTTTATTTGTGTTTTTTTTTTCCAAATATATTAAATAAAAGATATCAATATAAGTATTTATTTATTTATAAAATAATAATAAAAACAAAACATTTAATACTATTTAAAAAGAATCTTTTATACTATCTCGTATTTGCTTTGCAATGTTTTTGAAGTTGCCAGCATTTTGAGGAGCTGCAATTACGACATCATCATCACTATCTTCAGGAGCTAAAAGCTGATGGTCAAAATCTACTTTGCACTTAATACATACACTGTGTAACATTGGACACACATTTGTAATCAATGCTGCCTTTTCCGGCCGGTAATGAAGTTCCCTTGAGTGCAGCAGGCATCTAAACCTTCCTTTCAGAACTCCAAAACATCTTTCTATTATGCCTCTACATTTTGAAAGAACCGTGTTGAATTTAGCTTCACGACTGTTGGGTAGAGGTGATTTGTAGGGAATCATCAACCATGGTTCAAGGATATAACCGGCATCACCTTTAATTCAATGTTGCATCCAGTTTAAGTGTTGGGGTAGGTACTTGTACGAACCTTCCGCTAAAAATCGCAATGTAGCGGCAAGCTTGAGTATTGAAGGCAAAGAGGTAGTGTTTTCTCGTTTGAAATCATCTTTGATTTCTTCAAAAACGTACACAAATGCTTCTCGCGATAGTCGAAACAATTTTATAAACCTTATTGAACAAAAATCATTAAAAAAAATTCAATTTGGAAAAAGATAATTAAATACACACTCTTTGGGGGGAACATCAAGAGGCGAAGACCCAAGTCTAAATAGTTTTCTTTGAATATTTAAATAATTAGCTTCTTTTCTTGCTTCTTCTCTTTCTGCATTTAAAAAAACACTTATGGAGTCCATTGAAAACTAGTTTTGTTTACTTGAAACCAACAATAATATTAAAATAAAACTACAAACATTAAGAAACTTTTTTCAGGGAAAAGCAATTAGTTTTAGTGGAAGGAAATGTCATATTTTTTGGAAACAGCTGACAAATAAATGGAAAATATGAAAATATCATGGAAATGGATTGGAAATATTTGACATTTAAGCTGGAAAAATGGAAGGATCGCTTTCTTCCATGTTCGCTTTTGAAATTAACTTAAAGCGAAGACGGTCGAAATTGAATTTTCGCTTTCAATGCGATCCGCCGCGCTTTCTGGAATCGGCCCTCTGTATTCGAATCGAAATAACAATCGATATAATTTAATGTTTGAAGATTATTTCATGCAAATGTTGGCCGTGGCTACGCTTCAAGTGCTCAATCCACTCAGTCTAATTTTGAAAAACTCTTTCGAACATTTGGAATGGTAATCGAAGTAGGCTTGTCGCTATAGGCAAGTCCAACTCTTCCGTGTTTCGCAAAAAGAAATTTGTTTTTATCGCACGGTAGCGCTCATTATTCACACTTTAAATAAGTGTGTTGGTGGTTTATATCAAAAACACTCTAGTAAAGATATAAATCCTCGGTAGCCATATTGGTTTGCCTACAAGCTAAACTGGAAAATGGCTTCATTAAGTATTTTTTAGTGTGCGTGTAATTTCTCCTCTAATTTATGAAATTTCCCCTAAAAACTCAGTAATTGTGTCTATGTATGCGTGAAAACAGTCAATTTTTCTCGTTAAATTCGTCCACATTACAAATACAACAATGTAAACAAATGGGTTTTGGAGGGTGATACGTACGAAAGATTGATATCTTCATATAGAGTGTTTTTGGTTTATATCCTCACTGACCATAAAATTGAAGAAGCGTACTATGAACTTTCTTAACAGAAGACGCATTTTGATAAAATGATTTGAAAACGTTGTTCATTTCTAAGGCGATTTATATTCAAATTATAGGCCAAAATAAGGATGTTTGACACAAAACGTACGTGAGCTGTCAAAACCAGTGTTTCCAAAAAAGAAAATAGTGAACAAAATCAACCATTTTATTTTTTTAGCATTTTATTGGCATTTCTTACTTTCGAAAGGCAAAGTTATATTCCTTAGGAAACAACAAATCACAGAAACATTTACATACTAAGGGGCCGGTTATACATAGCTATCAGTAAAATCCATCAGTAAAATTTTTGTTTTTAGTTTTTGAACATGTTACAGATTTATTTCTAGCAAAAGATTGATGCAATAAGATGAATCCTATATTGAAGTATTTTTTTTTTTCAAAAAGAAACAATGCATTTAAAGTTTTATTTAATTTTGAATCCATTTTAATTTTTTTAATGATAAAATTTCATTTTACTGAACAGCTGACTGCCAAAAGCCAAACAAAATTCCATTTCGTTTTACTGTTGGTGTTCCAATTTTTTATTGTTCCGATCACATCATTACAAATTTTACTGATGAAAGCAACAGTAAAAAACAAACTCTTTAATAGAAACTTCAAAGTGACATTTAATTTAATGACGTAAATTTACTGATTGCTATAAAGATAAACGCTCATCAGTAAAACATTTCAGATTCCTCCTGTTTCAAATTTTACTGATAGCTATAACCGACCCCTTACAGAGCATATATATATGATGTCGTTGATGCTTTGTGCATGTCAGAAACTGACAGCGTCGATAAGCAAGTTCAGAAATGATAAGGTAGTTTTAGGAATCGACAGTATAGTTCAAATGTCGAATTTTATTGCTCTATTATTCCTAACAAACCACCGTGCGTCACTTCACGTAGCTAGAGAGGACCTCAGAGGCAATATTTAACGGCAGACAGTCGCCTTTACATTCAAAAACTGAGTTCAACCTATTAAGCGCTGCAAACGAGCCCCTAATGGACATAATCAGCAACGTCAACCCTGTACGCGTAAAGGGTGTTTTTTTAGACGTTTAGATTTCAAGAAGAAATCAAACGCCCGGGTATAATTAAATGTTATGGTTTAGAATGTAGATTTATTATAAACATAACACAATCTTGGATGTCACGCCATTAACAAAGAAGGCGAGATAATGCGCTCACCATCACCAAAAGTTTAATCCAGTAAATTGATTGTTTCGTTGCATTGTGTGAGCCGAACAGTTATTTAAGTACTTAATTTACATGATTTGCAAACGTTGTTCAGATGAAATGGCTACCCAAACTGAGTATAAATCAAGTGACAGCTGTCAAAAAATACCAACTCCAAAAAAAGTATTGCCAGATTGAAATCTACACGTCTAAAAACACACCCGTTTTAATATTATTATTTTAAAAGTCAAGTTCTTGTTAAAAACACAACCTTTTCCGAGTGCATTATTAAGCAGCTTCCTTAAATTCAACAATAA
Source organism: Eupeodes latifasciatus (assembly GCA_920104205.1). Taxonomy (NCBI): domain Eukaryota; kingdom Metazoa; phylum Arthropoda; class Insecta; order Diptera; family Syrphidae; genus Eupeodes; species Eupeodes latifasciatus. Next base: position 188,367,904 of record OV049924.1, read on the forward strand.
CGTCTGAACTGTTATAATAATGTGCTTTTGTTGTATTGCAATTTCGTTGTTGTCGTTGTTGTTGGTTGCTTAATTTCTAATTCATATTTGATTCATTGTGACAAATACGTAAGTTGATGAAAATCTATCTGTACCTAGTGAACTAAAGACTATATTAACAAACAGAATGGACATTAAACATTATTTTCTATTGAAAATTTAACTGCTTTTTGTTCAACAATAAAAATAATTACTAATTGTTATGACTATTTTTATGTAAGTACGGCCGGCGGCGGCGGCGGGCGGCGGTGGCTTACTTAGATTTTATTTGACAGATGAAAAAGACTTATTTGTTTTGTGTACCTATGGAATTATTTGTGTTATTATTTGAACATCGCATTCTCGTTGATAAAAGAACATATTTTTTTAATTCTTAATTAAATTCTTTCATTAAATCCTATGCGGCTTGAATTGATGACAATTTGGCAAAAATAATTAGTTAAACCAGATAAAATAGGCAGACGCGAATAAAGCACTTTTTTTCGTCGTATTGGAATGTGAAAGTTTATACTTCATGTAGCTCTAAAAATGAAAACAAAATTGGTTTAGTTCTGTCAATAAAACTGACTCAGATTCACACCATATGATCAAACAATTTGAAATTTTTCCAGAACATGCTTTTTTAGTGCTATTGTTTAAACAAATATGAAAATACAATTATGCAGGGTTGCCATTTCGGTGTGATATTAATAGATCAGGGTTATTAAAAAGTGGGTTTAAAAGACTTTTTCTTTTGAGAAAACTTAAGGGTTCAACTATAATAGCCTTGTAGATACAAAGTCACTCACAAAATACACCATATTGTTAAGATTGGCTAAAAGATTAAAATATCTCTGAACTGTCAAATTTGAAACTGAACACAGCTTTGACACAACGAACTGTGACTACAAAATTTTTACCATTTAAACAATTTCAATGCATCTCGTTGAAGTGTGAATCGTTCCATTTTTACTAATGGCGAATATTTTACTTGTCAAAAGTCAAAAGATGACAGTCTACTCAAAATGAAACCTCTAAACCTTCTAAAACAATGACAATTAAATTCAATTTTAAGACCTTTTGTTATCAGAAAAGAATACTTTTCGTTTTATTTTGACATAAGCTTAGGTTATGGCAGATGTGCAAAAGTAAAACTGTCAGAACTAATTTATACATAAATTCTTAATTTTTTTCTCGTTAAACAAACATACAAATTTTTGCTTGTCAGTTAACTTTGTATCTTTAATTTCTTTTAAATTCTTTGTCTTTTATAGGCAAAAAATAGTCCTGTTTTATTTTGGATTCAATATATAAACGGTAGTTACATTTTAAGGGCCAATGGTGAATGTGAACCACACCTAAACGTGAAGTTTTTTTACATTTCATTTGACATTTCTCAATTTCAGACTAATTCAATTTGAAACATGGAAAGATACACAATCGAGTATTACGTTAAAGTTATTTAGGGTAATTATGAAAATAGGCGTTCAAATCAAAATGCATATACAAAGAGTGACTGTTTTGTGCGGTTTATGGACTGGCGGCATCATCGAGCCGTATTTTTTCCAAAATGAGGCCGGTCAGGCAGTTAATGTGAATGGTGTTTGCTATCGTAAGATGATTTGGATGAAAAATTTAATGGCCGTGATATATCACGTGTTGGCGATGTCAATTAGCCTCCAAGATCATGTGATTTGACACCGTTGGACATCTTTGAGGTTATTTGAATGAAAGGTGTGCGTCGATAAGCCAGCAACAATTCAAGAGCTAAAAGATGAGATAATTTGGCACATTAACGGCATAGAACCACAATTATGCCTTAGCGTCGTCGAACATCTGATAGAGGTGTTCCGCCGAGGTCGCGGCAGCCATTTGGCGACATTTTGTTCCATACATAATTAAACCATACAAATATTATCATAACAATAAGAATTGTCAATAATTTCCTAAATAATCAACAGGGGCCCTTTAAATTTAACCACTCTTTAGTAAAGTGAGAAATGGCCAAAAAAAAAACTATCCCCAGTAGTTCAATTCTTTAATATTTAAAAAGTTGATACAATCGAACATTTGTCAGAATAATTTTAAAATTATATTTAATTTGTTTTCATGTTTTCCGTTTTGTAAATTAAATCGAAATGAAATAAAAGAAGTTCGTTCGTAGATCATAGTCTAAGTAAAATAGTTCTGAAATTGCAACAGATGACGCTATAGTTGATAAGCTATTATACTTTTTGTTAATACTTTTTGCAAAATAAAAAACAATTATACAGCTTATTGTAATTTAACGAAACTTAATCGAGCCAACTTACCAAAATAAAACTATACCTATTGTTATTTTTGTTTACAATGTATAATAAAACATAAGACAAGGAAGCGTGTGGGCAACTCAAAGATCGATTTTGTGCTGAGCTGCTGAGCAACGTTCAAAACCAGAATAGGAAGTATTGTTTTAATTTTGTATCAGTATCTATTTCGAAGGACTCACTTTTAAGGCTTCATTCTGATAGTTAGCAGTGCAGCAGTCCATACAGAGTTACCGCGAAATTGTGTAAGCCTAACAAGAAATCGAAAACAATCTTATATTAAAAATATTAGACAAAAGTTGATACGTCAGCTGATTGCAAAAACACACAAATAATTCAATTATCAAAACTTAGTTGATATAAATTTAAAATAAGATCTTTCGGAATATAAATGAGTAATGTCATATTGTTTTGCATGTTGGACACTACTCTAACATAACAGCCATCAAGTGTCAAACGTACTAACGCTTAAAAATTAAATACTCGAAAATTGAGTTCGATACTCGAATAAAAGTCAAATGTCTATCAGCAGCAGCATTTCACTTTACCTTTTAGCTGCAATGATTCTACTGCGGATGTTGTATTTAATGTTCATATAAATTTCTACTGTACTACGGATGGATTTTCCAAAAAAACACTCCTAATGTATAAAAATTGTAATGTGACCTTACTAAAAAAAATATTTTGTGTACCCTTTTATTTGTAAAAGGGTAATTTTATGTCAAAAAGTGACAAAACTGATGACGTGTACATGGTTTCACAAACATACTGTAAAAGTTATTGGTACCGTCTGTCCATCACCAAAGACAATGTATTTACAATTCTTAAGAAGTACAAACTGATGAATGTTGATCCATGATTGTTTCTTTATAACAACTTTGGTTTACTATATTATATGTAGGAGGAGTACCTAACTCCAAGAAGAGGATGTTGATGGCTCAAACAATGGATATGACTCGTCATCATTCAGGATCTAACTATTTATATAAACTCACATATATGTAGATAGGAAGGTTGATATACCTTACCTGTGTACCTTTAGAAGAAAAAAATAAATTCTATAAAGTGCCGTCTTTTGTTTGTTGAAAATAAATTCAAAATCATCATCCCAAAGAGTTTTCAGGTAGGTAAGGTACCTTACCTACTATGAGTTGAGTAGGTATATACACTTTGTGAATACAAGTAAATACTTATTATTTGTTGATATTTTATTATGTTTCTCTTGTTTTCATTTTAGCTCTTGCAAAGTTCCCGAGTGTTGAATGCTAAATTGCATTTTAAGTATTATTGTCGTTGCAGTGTGTAAACAAAACACGATAGGAATTTAAATAAGATCGTAAATGACAGCAGAAGGGAAGATGAAAAAAAAACGTGTAAAAGCAATAAATTTTGCATTTTTATATTTTCTTTATTATTTAAAATAACAAATAAAAATACAAAACTATTGATTATATTAATGTTAATAAGGACACAGGTGAATTTATTCAGCCTTTTTGAACAAAATTATTAGATATAGCATTTTATTTAAAAACGCAATGACAGTATTTCTGACAATTCTCATTTATTGTTATAATCTGTATTAAAACGGGATTTTTTTTTGACTTGCGGGTTTTAAGGAGAAATAAAACGGATATAATTTAATGCCATGGCCAAGATTCAAGCTTTATTATAAACATAAGAGCTTGATATTATGTTTTAAAATGGTTAAGGAAAAGTGGCCCTCGTGCCTGGCTCGAATAAATTTCAGCCGAGAGGCCCAATTTTTGTCCAATTTTGCAGCAATTGGGGCCGTATGTCAGCAATAACGCACCGAATATTTTCTTTCAAGGTGTCAATCGTCTTTCGCTTATCAGGGTAGAAAACCGACTTTATATAACCCCACAAAAAAAACTTGCCAGAGCTGTTGGAGACCATACCACAGGCCCAAGACGCGAAATAATGTTCTTACCTAAAATTTCCTTCAATCAATTGATTGTTTTATTGATAATAAATTTGCACAATTTGAAAAAGTTGTTCAGAAATAAGTCAACTCATTATTATGAAATGGCAAATCAAACTGAGCATAAATTAAGTGACAGCTGTCACAAATGCCAGCTTTGAAAAAAGTATCGCATCCGTCTAAAAAACTACCAGTTTTATGTACATTGTTGGTTATAAGAACGAAGTTAAAGTTCCTTGTTAATTTTGTGCAGCTTATTTGTATGTACATATGTGTATAGGTATAAAAATGTATTCTATAAAAGTTACATAATATATTTTGCATAACCAACATAACCAACAATTACAGATACATTGATTTTTTGACGTTTAAGAATATGTTCTTAAAATATGTCAGAAAATGAACAAGCTATGTTTTACTTACACAAAATATGTAAAATATAAAAGAATTTCTGAAGTAAACTAAAATTATGATATGACAGACAATTATTATAAAAACAAGAAAATAAGATTATTTGTGAGTCATTCAAATAAAATACCACGACATTTTTTAAACGAATGAAAAAATTGTGTCAATTTTTTAATTTTATACCATTTGGTTGTCATAAAATAGAGGATTACAGCCAATTACTGCGCAGAGAATTGGATTATATCCAATTATGTAGAGACTTAGTGACATTTTACCATTCTTACAATATTGCAACATGCTCTGAATGTTTAAGTTTAGATATATGATACCTTTAAAATTTTAGACCATTTACTTAAAGATAAGAAATTTAAATACATACATTATATCATGCAACCCGTCAACATTTTATAGGGTTTTCAAATAAGATGTTTCATTTTAAATATCCTATTTGGCCAGTTTACATACATACATATATTTCTATGATCTCATAGAATTTCGTATTCTCAGAAATATAAACAATATCTGTCATTCAAATTTCTCAACTTTGCCTTCAGAAATTTGAGAATAGAATTTGTATGATTTAATTTGTTTATCGCACAATTCCAAAAAGATGAAAAGAAATGCAAAGATTTTTTGAATGGAGCAAAATTAAATTGTTAGAAATATAAACTGGGCCAATTATTTGGGAAGCTGTCATCGATTGACATTTGACAAGTAAAGGGACGTCATTACTATAAATGGAACCATATAGGCTTCAAAAATGCAAAAAATATTTTTTTTTAAATACCATAAGTAGGATATCGTGTGGCAACGTTTTCCATTGTTAATAGGATATCTCCCTTTCCTTCTTCCAATGAAATAAACATTGGAATACCCAATATAAACCATTTTTAACAAAATGCAGATCATAACCTTAGGTAGACAACCTTTGATATTAAATAAACTTAAAATACAATCATCTTGCTTGATAAACTTGTTTTTTAAGGCAACAAACATTTCCAACACCCATCGATGAACATACCCGCCAATTCTTTATTCTCGTCATTAACTATGATTTTTTTTTCTTATAAAACATACATACATACATACATACATGGTTACCGGTAATACTTAACTTTTATTATGTATAGGTATATAGGTATTGACAAAAGAATATAAAATTCAGCTATATGTATATCCACCAACTACATTGACCAATGCAAGCACCATGTTACCATTACCAACAACATCAGAAAATGTTTGCATTATTCGCGCATTAACTTCTAAAACCAGCTTCGACTTCGAGTTTGAAGACTAAAAAAGAAATAATAAAAATATGCACTGACCACGCAAATAACCAACTTCATGGTTTATAAGAAAAGAAAAGGGTAAGTGCGCTAGCGCGCACTGTATTTATAGCGTACCTATATAGATTGTACATACATTTGTTTGCAAAAACATAAGGTGACTCATCTTGGTGTTATAAAGATTTTTTTCTTTTTTGTTAATTCATTTTCTTTTTCTGCTTCTCTTTCTTAAATTGAATACATTGCTGAGTTCTCCATGGTGCAGACCCTGAAATACTCATCGGGCTCCAATTGACCATTTTAGGCTATACATGACTTTAAACTAAAATTAAATAGTTCAAAGTAGTTTAATATTATTGTAAAACTTGACACACACATTACTTTTGTCAATTAATTTGTCAGTTTGACATTTGACGTTCACGGATTTGTTATCAAATGATATCGATCATAAATTTCTGAGAAACTGAATTATCGATCATGATGCAATTGCATTTTAAATGAAAAGTAATGGGCGCATTCATAAATCTATAGTGACTACGTAGTCAAAATTTAACTAGCTTTGGTAATGCAAAATTGCACTACAAAGCTAGTCCATCTGGAACTGTCATATTATTGACAAATGCAAATATATAAAATAAGAAACATTTTTGATTTGATAACTTAAAATAAACTTTTGTGTTTTTAAATTCAATAAAATCAAATTTAAGACATAATTCGAGTGATTTATATTTGTATTTAAATACTGAACGATTTATTTAATTTTGAATTCTTGTGTCTTTATCGAACAGCTGATTGTGAAACGTCAAAATCATTCTCCACTAACTTTGTAGCCGAAATTTGTACACTACGTCGGACTCATTTTGCAGTTGGAAGTAGCCAATCAGAATTACTTCACTACGTAGTGACTACATTAGTGAATGCGCCCAATTTGACAAAGTGGACTTTTTTGAGGCGAATTATTTTGGAGTCTTATCTCTTATTTCGTGTCCAATCATTTAAATAAAAACTGTTCCTCCCATTTCTTTTTAACCATCAAATGAAAGCTTTGTGGAATTTGAAGAGTAGAATAGTTAAAGCTTATTTTGACATATAGAACTATTGCCACTTTCAAATGAATGAAACAGAAATGAATAGTCATCTGACTTTTTACAGCTTTTTAGCAATATCATAATTACATATATACGCCCATTATTTAGCAACAAGTCACAGGGTTTGACAATGAAAATCTAAAAATAAACATGAAACCCATCTCTTTTTATTGTACAAAAAAATGGTTTTCAACATTGAAACCAATCATTGGAGATATTTTGACAGGTCGTTTATACATTGTTGGCCAAAACATTAACAACTAAAACTACCTCCATCTTTATGTCATTCAAAAATTAAAAAAATCATGTTAATTTTTTCTAAAATTTGATACATTATGTATGTATGTGCTTCTGAATAGACCACAAGAGAAATTAGTTTTCAAAACTGTTCATTAAACATGACATATTGCTATCTCACTTTTTCTTATTAATAGAGAAAAGTCCGTTGACTGCAAAATCCATTGCTCATATTAAAGGTGGTTGCAAACGAGTACAGTTGAGCCTATTTATAAGGTGTTATTTAGTTCACGGGTAAGCTAATCAGTTTTCTTAGCTAACTTTTGTAAAACGGCCGGAAACAAATACTCTAACGAAATAAAAGACAAAATTATAAAAGTATATAAAAGTGGAATGAGTCAAATTAAAATATCGGAAAAACATTCTATTCCAAAATCAGTGATTTGCGAATTATTCCAAACGTTTCATCGAGGTGACAGACCAAGAAAAACATAAAAACGAGAGGATTTTGCAACAATAAAATCAAAATAAAAAAGAAATATGAACCCAACTCGACCCTTAAGCGCGAGAACAATTCGGAGACGAGCTGTTGATGGTGGACTAAAATCTGTAAAAAAGCCTTTTATTTACACAAAAAACAAGCTGGCGACATACAAATTTCGTCATGACCACATTAACTGGACCGTTAGAAAATGGAGGAGCGTACTCTTTTCGGAAGAGTCCAAATTCAATTTCAAGGGTTCCGTTGGTTTCCGTCGTGTTCGTAGACCAGCCAAACAGTCACTAAATCCACCTAACGTAATGGTGTGGGGATGTTTTTCAAGGCATGTACTGAGACCGATTCACCAAATAGATGGTACAATGGATAGTTTTATGTGCCGTGACATTTTGCAAAATGTAATGCTGTCACACGCTGAGGATCAGTTACCACTGAGATGGATATTTCGGCAGGACAACGACCCAAAGCACACGTCCAATGCGATTTCAAGAAATCAGGATTGACGTGATACAAGGGCCAGCACAGTCCCCAGATCTCAACCCCATAGAAAATGTATGGAAAATTGTAGATCGACGAATTGTAAGGACTAATTGCAAAAATAAAAATGAGCTGTTTGATGAAATTAAATTGGTTTGCGAAAGTATGCCAAACAGCTTAATAAGCAATTTAATTGGCTCCACGCCTCGAATATTGAAAACAAGGGGTTTGCTATACCAAAAACTAGCAATATTTTAGTAAGTCTAAACAAAATAAATGTTATTTCTTAAAAGTTGCTTTTGTTTTGACCAGCCCAATATTGAACTAATTGTACTAATTATGCTATATTTAATTAATTATTGCCATAACCATTCTATTTTATTTTCCGTTAGAAACGGAAAAAAAATTACATAGGATTACAATCTGAAAACTATTTTTTATGACGTTATTTGAGCAGTTTATTTTTCTAAGATTTCTGTAATATAAAGATTTCTGAGAATTTTCTCAGACGGATTAACAAAGTAGGAGATCCCTAGTGCGATAGAGAACTCTTGAGAAATTGAATCGTAAAAGTTCTCTGATGTCCGTTAGCAACAACGAGAAATTTGTAATCAAAGTATAAGCTGGCCAATTTAAAAAAAAGTAATAGCTGTTATTTTTAATTTTCGCGGATTCAAAAGTTTTTTGTTTGTCTCTTTCAATTAAACTAAAAACTTGAGTCTAGTACAATTACTAAATATAGTATTAAGTCCTAAAACAATAAGACAGAAAAATTCATATTTGTTTTGATAGTAAAGCTTAGTACGCGGCTGAACAATTGACAAGTTCTGACAGTCAGCTGCTGGGAAACAAAAGTGAAAAAGAATTCTATGTATTTATTAACATTTTGTTAAGCAGTTAGTACATGGTTTTTTCATTTCTGCAGCTATATTACTCCAGAGGCTCGCAACGGCTGAATTATTGTTGTGAAGCCTATGCTCCAACTTCCAAATAGCTTCATTGGCTTCGACCAACGAAGCCAGTTTCTTTTTTTTCTCCGAAGAGAAATCAATTTTTTTTTGTGTTCGGTTTATTTTCTGGAAGTTGAAGTTCACTGCTCGTCTTCATCACTTCTTCAACATCCTGAGTTTCCGATTCAGAAATGTATTGTTGGAACACATTAGACAAATCCATTTTATTTTAAATTTTAAATCAAAAATATAAAGTTAAAACACCGAAAGTCACGCGTAAACATTTTTTTTTTTTTCAATAAAAAAATTAAACGTCAAAATTTCGCAAGCAATTAATATGCTGGGCAATTAAATTGAGAACGAAAAGAGTGGAGAATTGTACTAAGAAATCTAGTACAGCTATCCACTAAAATGACACATTTCGTCGTTCAGCAGCGTACTGAAAAACGAAAAGCACAGCGAAATTTTTTGTTTATGATTTCGTCATGTCATTTTTGTATGGGAATTTTCGTTTCGCATCAGCAGCGTACTAGGCTTAACGTCTTAATTTTATTGAGTCTGTGTGACCAGTTTCTGACTAAGGTCCTTTTTGACTAACATCATAAAGGGTCTGCCAAATAACTTCTTTTTTGAAAATGCTATAAAAACATCGCGTGTAGCTTCAGCTGTGTGGCATGTAGCGCCGTCCTTTTGAAACCAAATGTTGCCAATATCCTCCTCGTCCTTTTGTGAACAAAAATTCGTTCAACATGGCCCTATAACGATCGCCATTGACTATAACGGCCACTCCTTGCTCATTTTCGAAGAAAAATGGCTCAATTATGCCTCTGGACCAAAATCCGCACCAAACAGTGACTCGTTTTGGGTGTATCGGCTTTTGAATGTATGCGTGCGGGTTTGCTGTGCCCCAAATGCGACAATTTTGAATCTTTACATACCCGCCAAGATCAAAATGAGCTTCATCTGAAAAGATGAAATTTTGGCAAAATAGGCAACTTCTCTAAGCGTTGTTCAAGCATATACCCAACCATATTCTTTCAGCGGAAGGATAAAACTAATTATCTGTCAAATCAGACAGATAATTTAGTTTTAGCAAAAACGCTAAAAAAAATAATTAAATTTTTGTAAAAAAAAATAAGCTAAAAGTAAGTAAACAATATTTTGCATACGATAAGAAAAGTTTGATTTCAAAATTTGTTTTTGTTAACAAGATTTTTAATCAAAAACCAATTTTTATCAATTTCAGTAGCATTTTCGTAAAGTTTTTATTTCCTATATAAAAAATACAGATGAGATTTTTTTAAGATTATTATCTTCCGTTAACAACATTTAAGCATATAATAAAATCATTTTTAAGTCAATACGAGATATCGAGAATCTAATATCAATTTTTACCAATTTTGTGCAGTATTATTTGTAGATTTTAATTTTGACGAAAAACATTTTGCAAATTACACTGGTCGACAAAATTCCACAAACAAAACAAAATGATTAAGATGCTCTAAATTCAAATCTTAAATAAACTCCTTTTAAAAGGCTAAGTTAAAACTCAAAATATCTCTTAACAATGTATGATGATATTGAAAAGTACAAATCTTTCTCTTCTCGATACAATTTAAATCATTTTAGAATCTTACTTAGTTTCTGGAAATTATAATTAGTTATTTGATTCTATACGAAGTTTTGAGAAAACCTTGCATTTGATACTTTCATAGTTTTGAAAAATACGTTTTAGACTTAATTTTTAGGGCTGATTTCCAATCCAAACTTTAACTATTTTCTCGAATTTTAAAAGTAGCCGTTTCAAAATTACCTTTGTATTTTGTAATATATTTCAAAAACATGACATTACATATTATAAAATTGTTTAGTCCACAGTATTTGTAACAAGAAAAAACTTACTTTCAAATCGGTAAAACCATTTTAGCATAAATGGTTTAGCGTTTCTTTCGTGTTTTTGTAAGACAGGTGAAAATTTTTCAAATATTATATATGAAATAACAAAAATATTTTAACTAAATATTAAAGAAAATGATTCAAGATTTGGAAAACTATCACGGATTTTATTGAAACAATGCTGCTTCATAAATTTAGATAGCTTTAATAAATCATATACCTATACGTGTTTTTTTTTTAAATTTTAAAAAGTAATATCTCATAAACCTGACGTGAAGTCAGATTTGAATAAGGGCCACCAAAACCCATTGGAAAAGTGAAATTTGATTGCCAGGAAGGAAACCTTGCCGATCAGTGTTATTTAATCCGACCCTGGATGAAGATGATGATTCAAACCGAGTTTAAACACAAAATAACGAAAAAGAGAACAAAAACAAAAACAAAGAACAAAATACCACAAGTAAAATAAAAGATCTTACAATTTTTCCTTTCTACTTTTAAAAGCCCACAAGAAATAGATCAAAGCGCATAAAATGGTATAAGAAAATAGGTTAACAAAATTTAGACAATTTGAATTAGGTTTTATTACTTTGATTAAAGTTTAACAACTCTTCTGAACTTCCAAAACAGGTACGAAGAGCCTTGAATCCACAAGTCATAATCGAATACAAATTAAATAAATGTACGAGCTTAAAACATACTTACATACATAATTATGTGCGTTGTGTTTAAAAGTGCTAAATCTCTAATTACCTTATTTTTGCTTCTATTGTAATGTGGGAAATCCGGGTTTAACTCCTTCTAATTCAAAACTTAGAATCTTGGTATTTCCTGAATCAAGTGATGTTAAAAATGTATTTTATTTTTAACTAATTTTTCTTTTTAATTTAAGTAAACACACCAAACGGGTTTGTGTCGTTTGTTTAATTTAAATTCACAAATATTAGAACAACATCAACAACACATTGATTCCAATTCCAACACGATACACGACGAAAACGATGCGACGAAAGTCCGAGTCCGAGTCCGACGTTTTGTTAGATTCAATGGCGCGACGACGACAAAGACGGAACACGTTTTAACTGTTTCCGCGATGGGAAACTCATAAAAACCCGGTTTTAAGAGAAGAAATTGAATTCGAATTCAATTTCGATTTCTATTTGTTTTTATTCTTTTAATTCGCTTGACAATTATTATTTATTTATTTATTTATTGGGTTACTACAGTGACTAATTAAAAAGTAGGTAAGTAAATCAAATTCATTCAAAAAACACGAATTTTAATGGACACTGGTAGAGGAGTATGTTTTATTTCTTTGCAAATTGCGGAACAACTTCAATAAGAAAACACCTCCAAAAATATTCTTTTAAGACTTAAAAGAGTCGCCAAGAAACACAAGCTACCAAAAAAATAGAAACCGTCCGCTCCACACAAGCGATCTCACTCAAATGATGGGATTGGAAATGCTGCTTGTCGTTGTACTCGGCTGCTGCTGCGGGCTGCCTACTGCTTTTGCTGGTGCTGCTTCTAGTTGGAATTAAAATCCACTCAATATTGCATTTTGTTGGATTTGATTGAAATGATAAAAACAAAACTGGTGAGGAGATGAATGGTGGTGGAAACGTGGAAGCCGAAGTCGAAGCCGACGAATCCCACATCTCTTTTGGAGCAGATTGTGGAAAACGGGCGGCCGGCGGCGGGGCGGCGTGGCGTGATGTATGGAAAAACCTGTTGTCTAGTCTTGCAGAGCTGATTGGGAGCTAGGAGCTGGGACGAACGATTGGGACTTCATCCACTCTCTCAAAATAGGAAAACGTAGGTACGAGTATTTGACTTCAAGCTTAATAAATAAGCCCTAGTGTTTAGGTGTTTCTTTTGTTTGTTACTGTGTTCTGTTGGTCGCTTTTGTTGTCGATGTCGATGTCGGTAGTTTGGTTGCTACGCTGGAATGGAACAATCAACAATAACAATGAATATGGGAGAGCCATTGGAAGAGAATTATTATTAATTAAAGAATTTATAGAATGTATTTTGATTTTTGAGTGAGATTTTTTAACTTTTGAACATAATGTATGTAGGTATTAATGTTGGTCATCGTTTAGACAAAGTTTTGTTATTTTATTGTTTACAATCTATGAATTAATGGTCTTTAAGAAAACGCCCCTCTTCGATATAACTAATTATATATGTATGCTTATTTATTGAATGTTATACTGTTATCTACAATTTTAACAAAATGTAGAAAAGTGTTTTTGAGAATATATGTACATTTATTATTATAATTTTAAAAAATTAAAAAGATGCGAACCACACTGATAACTTCCCATTGGTACCCGTGTGTCGATTTGTTTACAACTTTAACAAAATATTAATAATAATAACTTGTGTGAGATACAATTTTTTTTTCATGCGCGCCCTCAAGGGGATATGAATACCCTTATAATGATTAAACATAGTGCCAGCAATTAGGAAGGGAGGATAGGATTAGAAAGGAGATACCAATGCACATTGGTTTTGAATGTTGCACAATGTAATGAGTGTTAAATGAGTGTTATTGAGTCGGGTAAAGTATTCCACATTCGTGTAGTGCGACTACGGAAAAAATCTCTGTACTTTACAATACGGCCGAAATTGGGATCAAGGGTAAACTGATCAGCATTCCTAGAAGAACGGGTTTTACGATGGAATTGTTTAATGGGGAGGAATGCAAATGGCTATTTCATTAGAGCATTGCTTATGAAAGTAGCGATAAAATAATGACAGACATGAAACCTTAGTTTCAGTTAGACAACGGTCACCTATAATTTTTATAGCTCTCTTTTGAATTCTGTCCCAAGAGACTCAAGTGGGTTATAGGAGCACGTGCCCAGATATGGGAATTGTACTCGAGTTTCGGACGAATTTAAGCTTTATAGATTATAGCCATTTCAGAAGGGGTAAAAAACTTCTTGCGTCTTCGGAGAAAACCTTAACACTTACCAGCATTTTTGGCGATGTCAAATATGTGATCACTCCACAACAATGTCTTTCGTAATGCACATACCTAGGAGTGAAAGCTGTTCAGTCGCCTCGATGCAAATACCACTCATGGCATTGGGGAGGGTTACGCTTTTGCGACAGTAGACAGCATTGAGTTTTCGAAGCATTAAATTCTACACGGTTTTTGATTCCCCATTGGACAATGCTATCAAGATCAGAATTTAATGAGCTTATAATACGCTGCCGTTGGTAGTCCACATCCGAAGAACAAGGATGACAATCTAAAAATGAATATGAGAAGATGAGGGTACTCTCATCAGCGAAACAATTTAGTGGGTTAGAAGTTTCAGACAAAAGATCATTTATAAAAATAAGGAAGAGCGTCGGAGACAAAACGGAGCCCTGTGGCACACCAGCGTTTATTTTGTGGATATCAGATTTGAACCCGTCCAATACTACTTGAATTGAACGGTCGCATTTTCGATAAGAGAGCTTGATTCAAGACTCTATCAAATACCTTAGAAATATCAAGTGCAATAATCTTACTTTCTCCAAAACGATGTAAAGATTTTGTCCACTATTCGGTGAGATAAACCTTAAGATCACCAGTGGATCTATTACTACGAAAGCCATACTGCCGGTCATTAAGAAGCTTTCGTCCTTTAAAATATTTCTTAAGCTGAAAATTGATCAGGTTGTAAGTGGATTCGCCTTTTTTAGGACTGGTTGAAAAAATGCTGTTTTCCATCCACTCGGAAAGAGACCTGTAGAATAGGACAGATGCTTGCGCAGTGGTTTTGCCAGCGTTGAAGAACACCTCTTCAGAACAATAGCGGGGATTATATCCGGGCCAGCGGATTTGTGAATATCAAGATCTTTAAGTACTCTAGCAACTGAACGAGTACAAAAGAAGTATCGTGCCATAGAATCGCTTTAATAGCAAACTTTCTTTATCAATCAAGCCTAAAAAAGGTGTGTCATTGAAAACGAGCATAAGAACCGACGATGACGTAATGTTGTGCACATTTTTACAAATTACTAGATATGTTAATACCGTTACAAATATTTTTAGCTTGTTTGAACTTATTCCGGTTTTCCTCAGTGGGGTTGGCTTTATAAATCCGGAAATTTATATCTTTGGTCCTAATAACCTCTTTACAGCTCAAATCAAAACATGACTTTTCTTTGGGTTTGATAGATTTTTATTTTACCCATTCGGGATAATTTATTGTTGAATTACATACATTTTTTACGAGATATTTAGTCGAAAACCAATTTTTACCAATTTTAGGAGTATTTTTTAAGTTTTTATTTCAGATTTTCTAAGATCATTGTCTTAAGTTAACAACAAAATTTAGCACAGAATGAAATCACTTTGAATTCAATACCTTCATTTAGGTAATCACGAGATAACGAGAATCGAACATCAATTTTTACCAATTTTGTGTAGTATTTTATTTTTTATGAAAAAAACAAACTCTTGGATATTAATAATATTATTTTGTATAAGATGAAATTAGTTTGAAGCCAATATCTTTAATTTTTGCTAAGATATTCGAGTCGAAAATCGATACCAACTTTTAGAAGTGTTTTTTTTTTTAATTCGTTAATTCGAAAGTGACGAAAGTGAAAACATTTGTTTTGGATTCAAAGGACCTTGAAACGTCGAGAAATGTCAAAATTTTCAATTAGAATATTTTTGGGCGGGGTCAAACCGAATTACACTTTTTTGAAAATTACTCGAAAACTATAGGTTTTTTTTAAAGTACCTTATTTAGATGGAAACATTTATTTTCAATGAATTATGTTCGAAAAAGTTTCAAAGTGTTACGGCAAACACTAGTCATCTAAAACCAAATCTCAGAACGACATTTCGACAATGCAGTTAGCTAGAAATCAACATGTTTATGACATTATTTCAATTTTAAGTTTCATACACATTCTAGCGCAGATTATATGTGTATTACATATATATGTACATATTTAGTAGGTATTCAGAATGATAAATTTTCCTTTTTTGGTACAGTAAAACCCACTTAGTACCTTACTTACTTACCTCCCTATTAGGTGGGTAAAACAAATATATTAAATCAACAAAATCATGTACACTGTGATATAACTTTTTTTTAAACTAATACAGTATTATTTATTTTGTTTTTGATTCAAGTTGATTTAATAAATAGTTTTTGAGATATGTATTTGGTTTTAAAAATGAAATTTAGGAAAAAAAAAATGTTTTTTTTTTTTTTGTTTTTGAATTGATTTTTTATAAAATGTTGCAATATAAAGGACATTTTTTCAAATTCAATGGTCTGATATATTTTTAGTCAAATCTCAAAAACCTCATTCCAAAATATATCATATTTTCTAAGAAATTGGAAAAAAAACTGAAGATGCTGTTTTCTCAGAAAACACTTTTTATGGTTTTGTTATGAGTGGATTTACAATCGGAGATATTATTTTTAATCCAGGTAACCAATCTACATCACCTCTGTGACCCTCTTAATCCAAAATTTTATAAGTGGATTAGTTGTATATTTTATAATTGCAGTTCATTTATTCAATAAACAGATTAATATCTTGTTTTATAGGCAAGTAGGTTATAAAAAAACCGACCTCGATTAATTATATTTTTAAGTTTTTATTTTATTATTAACAGGCTGACCCGACCACGCGTTGCTGTGACTAACGTTTTAACATATTATATATACTATAGGAGAATATAAGACATGGCCACCACCATGCTTTTTTATATACATATATGCCATTAAAAAAAAAAAACATGGCGACCTTCATTACTGATTTTCTACTACCATTACTCCTTATTACAATGAAATTATTATTTACGAACGAAGACGGAAACGTTAAAGCTGTTATAAAAATTTAATGGTTTCGGATTTGAAGAGGATGGACTTTGAAAACAATTGACCAAAACTTTCTTACAGTTGATGTAAAGCAAAAATCAATACAAAAGAATTAAATTAAAAAAGTTTTATTTTTTTAATTCAAGTTTGTAACAAATGAGTATATTACCTACAAAGTTTTTAGTAAATAACAAATGAGTTTGATAGTTTAAAATCTTCTAACAATAATATTTATTATTTTGAATTATAAATACTTTTAATTTCAATTTAATTTAGCACCAATCGGTGCACAATATTTTTAGTTGACCAAAAGATTTTCCAAATCTAAACAACAAATGAACATTGTTTATTTAGCCTTGAAACTTGTTTATAGAAATGGCAAATGCGAAACGAATTGGAAGCTATTAGAATCTGACGTGGCAACTACTTTTCCTTTTAACTTTCCAACTAAAATGGATGCTTCAAGAATATTTCCAGTGATCTTTTTGATGACCGAACTTGTACCGTTGCACAATTGAGGTGAATTCAAATTTTTAATCGAAGATTATGTGGTGGCATTCCAAGTATATGTAGTGAATTTAAAAATTCAATTGGAAAACTTACACTATTATTTTCATTAACAACAATATCGACTGTTGTATCTGGAAGTTAATTTCGACAACATCAACATTTTTGGCTGCCAAAATAGCCCGATGACTGAGCCAGTTATGATTAAAGTAATTATTCTGTATATCCGGAAAAATAATCTGAATCAATTAATTTGTTTCCTGAAGAACAGTGCAGAAATTGCCTGGCAGTTAATGAATTACGTACATATTTGGTTGTATGTATTATATTCACTATGGATATAAATCTAAGCAGCCCCGTCGAGAGGGGGGAAAGGGGGGAGGGACCCCGGGCCCGGGATTTTCTAGGGGCCCGTAAAATTGAAAGCAATGAGAATATACTCTATATTTATCATCAACATACCTATTTCCACTTATTTTAAGAGGCCCGAAAATTTTAAATCATTCATGCTTTCGCAATCGGGCCCCTGTTTGCATGTATTCCACTTATTTTTAATGGCCCAAAAATTTAAAATCATTCATGCTTTCGCAATCGGGCCCCTGTTTGCATGTTATCTGCCAATCTATCAGTCACAAGCTTGCCGATCTGGGCCCCTGATTATTATTGGCGTACATTTTTGTTAATATTTAATGGAAAATTGGGCAACTCTGAACTATTGAAAGAGAGTTATAATAAATTGTTTCGCTTTTCCTATTTAATTTAACGTAAATTTCAAATTTATTTTATTTTGAAAATTTTTAAAGTCAAAATAAAGGTCCTGGCAAATTAAAACAAAACACAAATATTTATTTCGGTGTCTGTTTTTATAAAGTTTCTTTTCTTCTATGTTTGTTTCTGCTGTAAACGAAATTTTTGATTCGGTTTCGGGGGACCGGAAAATCCCACCAGGGGACTAGGAATACGAGGCGATGGCAATCTTATTGGAGAGCCAAATAATGGTAATTTTTTGGGCATTTTGGAATTAATTAGTCATTATGACCCCTTACTTCAGGAGCACTTGGAAAAAGTAAGAATTTCACAACAAGAGCACAAACGTTTGCAAGTCCACTACCTTTCCGTTGAGATTGAAAATAAGTTCTTTACATGATTGAAAGAGAGAGGAGATTGAAAACGCCAAATACTTCGCTATAATTGTCGATGCAACACCCGATTCAAGTCATGTGGAACAAAACAAATTTATTTTGCGATATCTGCGCTTGGAAGAAAATGTGTTCAACCCAAGAACGCTTTTTGCAATTTGTCGATTGCAACAAAAAAAACTGGCACCGCAATAGCTGATTTGATCGGCGAAACATTGGCAAAGAACGGAATCCCTTTAGAAGACTGTTGTGCACAAGGCTATGACAATGGAAGCAATATGAAAGGACAGTATAATGGTGCACAGTTATATTTTAAACAAAAATCCGAATGCCGTGTATTCACCATGTAGAGCTCACAGCCTTAACTTGTGTGGAGTCGATTCAGCGAAATGTTGTACTGCCGCAATCACATTTTTTACAGTTGTTCAAAAGTGTTTCAACTTGTTTAGCAGCAGTGCCCAACGTTGGGAAATTCTTAAGAAAAATGTGTCCGGATCCCTTCACAAACTTTCCGATACAAGATGGTCAGCTAGAATTGAGGCAGTGAAACCATCTGAAAAACCTTAGAACATCATTAGAAGCCTTAAGTGATATTTATTTAACTGCTGAAGCTCGAAAAGATGTAAATGGCGTTTTAAAATATATGCACAAATTTGAATGCGTCCTGATGTCTTCGATTTGGTGCAAGGTTCTTAGCGCTATAAATGAAAGAAGTATCATTCATCAAGCCAGAAACATTACTATTGACGTTGAAATTCGAAATCTTGACAACTTGATCTCCGATTTGAACTTTATTCGAAACGGATGGGATCAAATTTATCTGAATGCAAAGCAGTTGCTACTGAATTGGGGGATTTTCCAGAATCGTTCCCATCGAACCGAAAAAGGCCATTAAAGAGACATTTTGGAGAAAATCGAGGAGCCGTAGAGCAAACTGAAACAGACGAAGAAATAAATTTCAAGAAAAACACCTTTTACGTCATAGTTGATTCAATTATATGTGGAATTTCTCGTCGGCTCGATACGATGAAGAATTTGAATGCTACGTTCTCATTTTTATGGCAGTTTTCAACAATGGACGAAATTGAGATTAAAAACTCTGCTACAAGGTTCATCCAAAAGTATAACTCGCATGTGTCTCAAGAGTTGAAAGAAGAAATAATTCTTTTGAAACACATTTATGAAGCCAATTTTGAAGCAGAACTTCCGCCATTGAGTTTGCTCAATACTATTTTTCCCAGAACTTGGAGATGATTTTCCCCAACATTTATGTTGCTCTCCGTTTGTTTTCAACCATACCTGTAACCATAGCTAGTACCGAACGTTCATTTAGCATCCTTGCCAGAACAAAGAATTTTCATCGTTCATGCTCATCACAAGATTGTGTTTCTGGACTTGCTACACTATGTATCAAAGCACCTTTGGCAATGAAATTGAATTTCGATGTAATTATAAGTTGTGTTGCTGCTCAGAAAGCTAGGAAAGCTCGTTTGCAAAAAAGAAATATTTCATTGAATGCAAACTAACTCTAATAAAAACATTGTGATAATATTTTAATATAAATAAAAACAATAAAGAGTATTTAATGTAACCTCCTCTGGGGTTTCCACCTTGCAGTGGTGGGGAGGCTTACGCTTAAAATTCTCAGCTGATCAGCTGTAGACTTTTATTTCTTAAGTCCTCAGCTGGCCAGCTGAGATCTTTAGGCAAACCAAGAGAAACCCAAAAGACGAAAAACCATGAACAGCACACAACAAAAGAACGAAAAACCAGCGGGGATATACGCTGAAACGTCGACAGAAGTCACGGCTGCCGGCGCGGGCTTTGCCTCTCTAACAGTAAGAGGGGAGAAGTCGCCAGTGACAGACAAGAACGTACATAAGGACAAAACTACAGAGACGACAGTAACGAACATTACACAGGAGGAAGAAGACCTTCTTCTTACTCCTTTTTCCAACCTCGGTGTAGAGGATGGAGCTAGCATCGGAACACTAGACGACGACGACACATGTTCAAATGCTAGTTCTACCCTCTCACGATTGTCTACCACTTCAGTTCGGAGTAGAATCTCCAACTGTAAGAAGACAATCAAACGACTTGGGAAAAGGAAATGGGAGGAATTGACGACAAACGAACAGATAAGACTTTTCAACGCTCGTGCTTTCCTAAAGAACGAACCTCTTATGATGGGGGGGGGCACATGCCCAAACATCGGGGGAGGCGAATTCCAAAGGAAACACTGACATGGGAGCGCTGATGGGACCGCCCAATCCGCCGATTGATATAATTCAATCCAGGAAAGGAACGACCCCTTCAGTTGCACCCCCGACTAGGGAACAGACGCCGTTGCAACCTTCGAGGCCGTCTACACCCACCAGACCCAGTAAGGGGCCATGTGCAACAACGGGCTTGGAGGATGGTAAAACGGTCTCGAAGGAGAAGAATCTGGAGGTTGCTTGTGAAAGCAGTACAAGGGGCCATGTCCCCGAATGCAGCTCTAGCATAACCCCTTCACCTTCGTCAAGCAGCGGTGTCATGGACGTAACTTCACTAAGTACTAGGACGACAAAAACGGTGATCGAGAAAAAGACTACCAAAACTCTCACCGTAGACAGAATACTACATAGGAGAATACGCAACACTGAACGGACAATTCGACGCCTATCCAACAAAGGTCCGGACTCCTTAACGGCAAGGGATAAGATAGTGCTCGAAAACGCTACACGTAACCTTAAGACACTGACAGCAACGAACAAAGGCAAAAATATAGGGACTAAGAACCTGATGAAGGAGAAGGAGATGGTGGGCCATGTGCCTCCCCTGGACCCTGATTCAGTGGCAAAAACGTCCAAAAGAACAAGGCAGGATGATACACTTTCGCCCACGAAAAGATCACCCCTGCAGAAAAGAAAAAAGACCTTGGCTACAGAAGAGACGTTAGAGGCGCGCAAATTCGCCATTGCGGATTTCGGCAATCCCTCGAGAAAACTCTCAGAAGACCAATGGCAATTATTGGAAATGAGAATCCTGGATGAGGTTAACGATGCTATCGTTAATAGCAGGCCACCACCACTCTTTGGGAACCTCAAAACCATCCATGGGTTCAAAGTTCTGACGTGCGAGGACGACAATACCCTCGTTTTCCTGCAGGACTTCGTCAAGAGAACGATAGCTCCCTGGCCCAACGCTGATCTCCGCTTGGTCAGTCCGAACGAAATCAGCGACTTCGTCAAACCTAAGGCCAGAATGACGATCAAAGGTCCCGCGATACCCCGAGATCGCGTAGAACGATATCTCCAATCTCTAAATACGGAACAGCTAAGTCAGAGCTGGAAAGTAATAGAGATGGGAGAAAGAACGGAAGAAGGTACAGAAGTGGTGGTGCAACTTAGCCACAAATCTATACCCCTTTTGCGGAAAATAGGATTCAAGGTACGCATCGGCATAAACCGGTGCAAACTGCGGCTAATAACAAACAAACCAAAACAAGTAAGTAACAAAATATGAGCATGAAATTGATTCAAATTAATCTTCATCATAGTAAAGCCGCCAGCTCCAATCTTGTCTACATTTTGGGAAGTAGACAAATTGACATTGCCCTAATTCAAGAACCCTGGTTTTCAGGTGGCAGAATTAGAGGACTACACACATCAGACTTTACACTATACAAAGCCACACAAGTAGCTAATAGTAATATAAGATCTTGTATTTTAGCCAGGAAGAAGTTTAATCTCTTTCTTTTAGCAAATTACAGTGATCCAGACCAATGTGCTGTGAAAATAGAGAGGAAGGGACTCCCACCACTGATCCTGGCATCGTGCTATATGCCGCATGACGGACAAGAAGGGCCTCCCGCTAATATCACAAGCCAGCTTGTAGAGAAAGCTGCCTCTGAGGGATGGGACGTGGTACTAGGCTGTGATACAAACTCACATCATACTCAATGGGGTAGTACCGACATCAACAACAGAGGTGAGTCTCTTTTTGAATTCATACTAGACCATAATCTTTTAGTAGCAAACAGAGGTAACGAACCCACTTTTGTAACTAAAAATAGAAAAGAAGTGCTTGACGCTACCCTAACCAATAACTCAAGCACACTAGTAATAGATCAATGGAATGTTCTTAAAGAGGAATCATTCTCAGACCATAAACTGATAGGGTTCTTGATACACAATGAAGTAGCAACTCCAAAACCCTTTAGGAATTTCAGGAAAACCAACTGGAATATATTCTGCAGGGAAGTAGGACAGGGGATTCAAAACCCGGACACACTTCTAATTCAAGAACCCTCTGACATAGATATTGCGTCAGAAAAACTCAGAGTTGTTCTGAATAGCGCTTTAGAAAAAAGCTGTCCCATTAATCATATGGGAAAAGGTAGGAAAAAACCACCCTGGTGGACCACTGAAATAGGCAACTTAAGAAAAGAAACTAGAAGACTTTTCAACGTCGCCAAAAGAACTAGGAAAGAAGCTGATTGGAAACATTATAAGGCCAGTCAACGTATTTTTAAGGTCGAAACTCAACGGGCAAAACGTAGCTCATGGATGGCCTTTTGCGACGAAATAGAAAGTACAAATGTATCAGCAAGACTCAGGAAAATTCTGACCAAGGATTCAGTCGCTCTAGGATCCCTCAAAAAACCTACAGGCAGCTGGACTGAATCCGGTGGCGAAACGCTTGAGCTCCTTGTGAATACTCACTTTCCTGGCTGCGTAGCTGATATCCGCAGTCCAGAAACAGAGTCTCATACAGAAACCCTAGTACCATCGGATATTATAACGGAAGAAAGGATAAAATGGGCCATTCACTCCTTTTCCCCGTACAAATCCCCTGGTCTAGACGGAATCTTCCCTATGATGCTTCAGAAATGCATAAACCTTATCATCCCACACCTAGTTAGCATTTTCAATAATAGCCTTAAATGGGGGTATGTTCCCTTATCGTGGCGTGAGGTAAAGGTAGTTTTCATCCCTAAGGCTGGTAAACCTAGCCATACGGAGGCCAAAGACTATAGACCCATTAGTCTAACATCGTTTATTTTGAAAACTTTTGAAAGGCTAATTGATATACACATCCGAAGCACCCTGAAACCGGACTGTTTATCGGAATTTCAACATGCCTACATTAAAGGAAAAAGCGTTGAAACAGCATTGCACAATGTTGTTAGCGTCATAGAAAAATCACTGAATGACAAGGAATACACCCTTGCAACGTTCTTGGATATTGAGGGAGCCTTCAATAACGTGAAGAACGAAACAGTGAAGCAAGCCTTGGACGACCACAAAGTCGAAAAAGTAATAACACAGTGGATAATGAGTATGCTCCGAAAGAGACAAATTAACTCTGAGCTAGCGGAAGAAAGGGTGAGAGTAACCACATCCAGAGGCACCCCTCAGGGTGGAGTTCTCTCACCGCTACTTTGGGTTCTTGTCATGAACGATATACTCTCTAAATTGAAATCAAGTGGAGTAAAGATAATAGCCTATGCTGATGATCTTGCATTGCTAGCGACTGGCAAGTTCCTACCCACTATCAGTGAACAAACCGAATACGCCCTCTCGTTGGTAAGCAAATGGACTAGGAACTGTGGGCTGACAGTTAATCCAGCTAAAACAGAACTAGTGCTATTTACTAACAAGCGTAAAATACCTGATTTTAAAATTCCTTCAATCGAAGGCTGCCCTCTTAAAATCTCCGACCACGCAAAGTACCTCGGTGTGATCTTAGATAAAAAACTAAACTGGGGTCTGAACACTAAAGATAGATTCAAAAAGGCATCGATTGCCTTTTACTCCTGCAATAGAATTTTCGGGAAAACCTGGGGACCAAACCCTAAAATTATCAGATGGATGTATTCGGCAATAATTAGACCAATACTAACCTATGGTAATTTGGTATGGTGGAAAGCTTTAGAAAAGAGCACGAACCTGAAAACTTTGACAAAAGTTCAAAGACTTGCGTGCACTGGCATTACGGGAGCAATGAGATCCACTCCAACTGCGGGACTGGAAGTTATACTCAATTTGATTCCCCTAGACCTCTTTGTTCAAGAATCTGCGGCCAAAAGTGCCCTGAGACTTAGTCAAACTAAAGTCTGGATAAACAGTTCCATAGGACACGCCCAGATCCTTCATAAAATTATGGGTCATAGTAATACAGCAGACTATAAAATACCCGTACTTGATTTTCATAAACCATTCCAGGCTGCCATCCCAAGCAGAGAGGAATGGATAGATAATATACCATACTCCAGTGAGTCGTCAATAGCTATCTATACTGATGGCTCTAAAACGGACACTGGTGTAGGGGCAGGCTTCTATTCTGAATCTCTCAAGTTGACCGCCTCGCTTAGGCTTCCAAACCACAGCAGCGTCTTCCAAGCGGAGGTCCTGGCAGTGACAACAGCTGCTAAAAAGGTATCAATGATGGCGATACCACGAGCTGATATCACCTTTTACATTGATAGCCAAGCGGCAATAAAAGCGATTACTGCAACTGAGGTAAAATCGAAGCTTGTTTCATGCTGCCGCGAAGAGCTTAAGGTTCTTGGCGCACAGCACAACATTAGACTCTGCTGGGTCCCAGGCCACAGCGATATAGTAGGCAACGAGAAAGCCGATGAATTAGCAAGATTAGGGTCAATGCTTGACGTAAGCCAAGCTCAGCTAGTTAGCATCCCTACCTGTTATTTAAAACAGGAAATCTCAAAAAGAATACAAATTAAGGCCGATGAAAGGTGGAACCTTCTTGACACCTGCGGCACTACAAGAAAGATCTGGCCCTGTTTTAACAAACAAAGAACGGAAAGAATTATGCAGCTACAAAAGGGATCACTTCGATCTCTTGTAAGCATAATCACCGGACATAATCTGTTAGGTTATCATATGAAAAAGATGAGAATCAGTTCAGATGATCTATGCAGAGGATGCGGTGACGAGGAGGTGCATGAAGATACTTCGCACTTTCTGTGTCATTGTCCCGCACTCTCCCATCAAAGGAAGAAACTGCTTGGAAACTATTTCTTCGGGGATTTAAAAGAACTCTCTAGTACGCCAGGTACTAACATTCTGAACTTCGTCAAAGCCTCTAAATGGCTTGACTCACTGAACACATAGGTTTTTCTTATTAGCTTGAGTAGCAATACTCATGGGTATCACAATGGATCTGTGTTGATCTAAGTGTGACAGTAAAGACATCAACTGTCAGCCCCTCAACCTAACCTAACCTATTTAATGTAAACCTTTTAAAATACATAGTTTTTTTTAAAGACAAATTTCAAATACTTTTACTTCGCTCTATTTTATTTTCATAGTAGGTAATAGATCTTCATGCTTTTTTTAATAGTTAATCGACCGTATTATCAGTTACTAACATGTCGTTGGCAATATCGAATTGAATGTATGATTCTGTTCGGATTCTGATCTAATCGCATGTAGAATTATTTTCTATCCATCCTCCATTTCAACTAAACTGGACGATACCATGAACTTAAAAAAAAAGGGTAAATATGAGATTTTTGCGTCCCGGGCCCGGAATTCCTCTCGACGGCCCTGAATCTAAGTAACACGTTGCCGGCTATGCTAACATAAAAAAAAATTGAAAAACTAAAATTCACTGTATTTCGTTTACAACAAAATAAATTTAACCTATACTTTAGCCTCAGCAACATGGGGTGGATATGGTTAGAATCGTTTGGGGCTAGCAGATAACTGTGAGTGTCAAATAATAGACAAATAATTTGCAATAAAATAATATTGCGATGTAAAATATCCTATATTTTAAATTGAATCAAACTGCACACGGTGTACAAATTTGATTGAAATCGGTTAAGTAGTTTAGGAGTCCATTGCGAACAAAAATCATGACACGTAATTTATATACATATATTAAGATTAACATCATCAAAAACATCATCATCACCATCATTATCATCATCATCAATATCATCATTTTCATCATAGTTGTTATTTACAATCAAAAATTCATGTGCCTCCTTTGAAAACGACTATTATTTGTCTTGCATTTTGTCCTCGAGCTACTGAGATAAGGGTCTGACGTCAAAAGAAGCCGGTTAATCACATCCTCGTTGCATGTCGCCCTGGAGAATTTTCCCAAAAAGTGTTCCCTGTATTGGCGGAAATGCTTATTTCTAGCTTCTTAGGACAACTGGCAACGATTGACAACAATGCATTTGATATGACACTTGAAGAGCTTTAAGCTTGTACAAAAGATGCACCAGAAATTCGAAAAACCTTATCTTGGCGTGAAATATTGATATCCCAAATCAAAATTTACTTACTCAACCAGTGCAAGTTGCAAA
The DNA here is from genome assembly GCA_920104205.1 of Eupeodes latifasciatus. Taxonomy (NCBI): domain Eukaryota; kingdom Metazoa; phylum Arthropoda; class Insecta; order Diptera; family Syrphidae; genus Eupeodes; species Eupeodes latifasciatus. Next base: position 188,394,823 of record OV049924.1, read on the forward strand.
TGACTTGGTCACGAACGGGGTTAACCGATGACTTATGGCCACGTTTTTGCTCTTATGGCAACGTTAAAGCTCTCGTGAATACGATCATTGTATCCAAAATTTATTAAACCAAACATATTGAAAAAGGAACAATACAAAATTAATAATATTGAAAACAAAAATGAAAATTAACTTAAATTTAAATTGAAAATGTATAGACTGAAATTAAGGCAAAAATAGCTATGTAGTTTACGAAAAATACATAAGAGCTTAAAAACATTCAATAATATTTATTGAAAGAATGTCAGAATATTTCAGTCAGTAGTAAATTATTTGTTAGAACTTTGTTTAATAAAATCGAGATCTAGATATAAGTTCTTTAAACTAAATTATAATTTTACACTCAGTTCTAAGGAAATTATAAAAAGCGAAGAAATGATCTTAGAACTTTATCAAGAAATTAGCTGTAAAAGTATAATTAATATCATAAGTCCAAAATAACAAGAAACAAGAATTTGGGGTTTTTAATTTATATAATGTTTTGAGTCTAACAACGGAAAAAATTTTCTAAATTTTATGTTTGTGGAATTTTGACGTACTAAATTTCGGTTTCCTGTTTTCGATTTTCTGACACCATCCGAATTTTCTTAAGGTTTTTGCATGGATGTATTTCCGAAAGCCTCCTCAACTAATTTCGTCTAATATTTAAAAAAAATATTTGTTTACAAGTTTTCAAGATATTACATTCATAAAAATAGAGTATGCATTAGCTTTTTTTGTTGAAGAACTTTAACTCCAAAAATTGAAGGTTGCTCTGAATATTTGCAGCCTAACAACGAAAACAAACTTTTGCCACTCTACTTAAAACATGATTTTTGAAGGCTCTTCAATACAATACAACAACCGAATTTAAACGACTTTCACGAACCTTGTCCTGAGCGCGAAGGGCTCAGAATTGAATACGTTATAAAGGGATTTCCAATAGGAACGGGTTGATTTGACAGCTCGTGGTGGTCATATTGTTTTTTTTTCTACTTTCTGTCAAAATATCTTCTTTTAATCAGTCACTAAAGACAAATCATCATGAAAAGTTACAGCGTTGAGCAACACGTCAAAACCTTTGTATATTAAATGGGTGTTCTCTAGTAGCAACGATGCGCGCGTTCCGCACTTCTTATGGGGTACTTGGTCGTCCTTCCAAATTGACTATTCAACATTTGATTTGCCGAAAACATCGCCGCTGCTCGCCAAACTGTCCAGCAGAATCTAAGGCAGTCAATTACGCGTCGCTCACAAGAACTGTGAATTCGCCTCTCGCAGACCACAACATGGCGAATTTTTGATTTGGGTCTGCACCCATAAAAAATCCAACTGACCAAAAACAACCATACACAGCGTCATGTGTTCGCTAGTTGGATTTTGGAGCAGTTGGAAATTGATCGCAATTTTGATCATTGGCGTTGTCGAGGCGTACTTCTTCAACACACATTTGAAAAATTATTCTCAAAAATGACAAAAGCATCATTCGTTACAAAACGAATTGACTAGAACTCATCAACACATTAAAAACCTCATTTCTGGAGTTCGTTGATTATATTTTAAATCTGGTGCAAGTATTTTAATAGTGCAACAAATTTCAATGTTAATTAAATTTACTTTACAGAAATGCATTCGCAACATGTTAATTTGTTCCGCTCTCTTTTAGTTGCATTTCATCGATTCATTTTAATTACATGCATATACAAAATAACTTAAAACTCATAAATCCAAATTGAAAAATTTATTCGACTTGTGCTCTTAAATTTACTTTCGCGACCTTGCAACCAAACCGAATCAGAAAACTACTCATATAATAAATTGTCTGGCAACTGCTGTTCAAACTCAAAACATGTATTATTGCGATACGATTTTATTATAATTTTAAATAGTTTTTTCAATTTGTTTCTTTTTTCATGGTCTAATTAAATTTACACTTTAAGCTAAAGTAAAACATAAACCGAAACTAAATCAATTTATTTTTCAATTCAGACATGCCCTTTTATGGAGATGACTTATTAAATATGATTCCTTAAGATAAATGTCGATGTTTAAATGGTAGACAAGTGTGCACCCCAGACACAAGCGTTCACAGGTTTTTCTCAAAACCCACCTCTGTCTATCGACTCCTACTCTTTAATCCCCGGAATGAACATCGGGTGCTTATACTCTGTTCAATTTGAATGTTCAGCACAGGGAAGATATGATTTTGCCTTTCACCCACACTTTAATGCAGTTCAATAGCATATCTCCATTTCAAAACTTACACAGGGCTCTAACAGGGTTGCTGTAGTGATCATTATACATCGGCATAATTCTCTCAAAAAGGTCGGTAGGGTTTCTAACTGTTTATTTATATTTTATGAAGAAAACATGTAGATGGTAAGCTAAACTAAAAAAAAAACTAAAATACAAGATTAAATCTAACCTTTTCCACACCACCAAGAGGTAAGATAGGAGGCGCGTTTTTTAAAGACTTTCCCAGAAGGCCTAATTTCTTTTAAGTTCAAAACGATTTGTCTGATGGCGCACTTATCAAAATCGTCGAATTAGCTCTTAGAATATTTGTATGGCCTTTGATTTTATTTTCCTTCAAACAACTGTAGACAGTTCGCTCTGCTACAGAAAATACACCCGGAATTTTTTTAACAGCTTCCGGCTTGTTTCTTACAAGATCGTAGTTTGTTAGTTGCGTTAACGATTGCCTGTTTCTTTTGTACACTTAAGTATGTCTTTTGCAGTACTTGAAGCCATTTTAAATTTAAATATTGAACGCTAGCAAAAACTTGCTCAAACAGTAATCCTTCTTTTACAAAAATAGCCAAGCAATATTTGTATAGCTGCATTTTAACCATTTTTTAAGGGAGGAATTCACAAGATGGAATCAACGGTGGCGTCTTCAGTTTCAGTTAAGTTGAACTACTAAGTGAACACTTAATAGGGCTTTTACAAGATATTCGGAACTCATGCCTTTAAGGACCGGCTCTGGCGGCTCTCGCCATTGGATTTCAAATTCGCGGACCTGTCCCTTCAAGTTGAAGGTCAGGGTGGGTACCTAACCACGTAAGGAATAGTTAGTTGCGAAGCACCAACAAGTCTAGGATACGGAATGATTCACTGTTGACAACCCACCCAACAAATTTAAGGACAACGAACTTCAGATATACACGTGGGATATTAGGTCCCTTAACAGATAACGTGCAGCCAAACAATTAGCGGAGGCAATAGATTGCTATAGAAATATTTGACGAAGTGCCGGCAAGCGCACTCAGCTAAACAAGCATTCAAAACGTCGCTGCACAGAAGGACCAGAGCTGCTCGCAAACTCTACGAGCAGAAGCGGAGAGGCTTGTCTGAATAAAAAAAAAAGGAACATGAGAAGCTCGCAATCGAGGATATAAAGGGATGTCACAACAGGAATGAGGTTCTAAAATTTACAAAAAGGTAAGAAAAACATCTAACTGCTACCAGCCACGAAACTAAGCCTGGAAAGACGATCAGGGGAACATCGACGTAGAACCGCAGCCTATGCTAAGAATATGGAAAAATCACTTCTCAAAACTATATAATAAAATTCTGCTGCAAGGGAGATAGCAACATTCAACTTACGTCTGAAGCCGTTCATCAACGACCTGATAAGTCCATATAACGTGTGTATCGATACCCACCATCAATTAATAGGTTTTAAGGCCGCGTTTCAGCGTATCTATAGAGAAGAACTTTACAGAGCAATGTTAAGTTTTGGCATCACTTCAAACTTGTCCGTTGTTCAGGAATGACGATGGAGAATGCACACTGCTCTTAAGGTCCGAAAAGATCTTACCGATGCCTTTGATGCCAAAAAAGGTTTTAGACAAGACTCTGCACTGTCATGTGACTTTTTTAACTTCGTCCTGGAAAGAGTTGTTCAAAACTCAACTGTCAAGACTAGAGGCAAAATCTTCCAAAGGGCCATCCAATTACTCGGTTATGCCGATGGTATTGACATAATTGCAAGATCAACGCGTAATGTCAGTGGTGCATTTTTGAGCATTGCGCGGAAGTGGAGAAGCGAAGAAGTGGTCTATAAAGGACGAAGCATATGTTGTCATCAAAAAAGGACGACGCGACGTCTTAGACAAAACTTCACAATGGACAGCTATAACTAGACGTACTTACTTACTTAGGTTGGCGCTACAGTCCTGTGTGAACTTCTCCATCTAGCTCGGTCCCTAGCTAGATGTCTCCAGTTTCGCGCTCCAAGTTGGGTAAGGTCACTTTCCACTTGTGCGCGCCACCTGATTCGCAGTCTTCCTCTACTGCGCTGTCCTGTGGGTGTGGATTCGAAGACTTTCCGGACCGGAGCATTGGTTTCCATTTGCTCCACGTAACCCAGCCATCTTAGTCGTTGAACTTTTACCCTTCTGGCTAAGTCTACGTCGCTGTACTCCTCTTCTTTCTATCTTCTCCTCCACTCCCCTTCTATGCATACGGGACCGAAGATCAGACGAAGAACTTTTCTCTCAAATCGACCCAAGGTGCTTTCATCCGCTTTTGTCATGGTCCATGCTTCTGCGCCGTATAGCAGGACGGGGATGACGAGGGTCTTATATAGCGACACTTTGGTCCTTCGAGAGAGGACTTTGCTACTCAATTGCTTTCTTAGCCCAAAGAAACAGCAGTTAGCAAGAGTAATTCTCCGTTTGATCTCAGCGTTGTTTTCTGCGTTTACAGCGGAGCCTAGGTAGACGAAGTCCTTGACTACCTCAAAGTTACGTCTGTCGATGGTGACGTTTTGACCAAGACGTCGGTGTTGTAGGTCCTTTCTTGACGACAGCATGTACTACGAGTACTTTGTTTTGTCCTCATTAACCGTTAAACCCAGTTTTGGCGCCTCTGCCTCAATACTCACAAAAGCCCCATTGACATCACACTGAGTTCTTCCGATTATGTCAATGTCATCAGCATATGCTAGTAATTGGACAGACTTTTGAAAGATAGTGCCTCTAGTGTTGACGTGTGAGCTCTGCACTATTCTTTCAAGTACGATGTTAAAAAAATCACATGACAGCGCATCACCTTGTCTAAAACCTTTTTTAACATCGAAAGGTTCTGTTAAGTTGTTTTCAACCTTTATGGAGCAGCGTGAATTCTCCATGGTCATCCTGCACAAACGGACGAGTTTGGCAGGGATGCCAAAACTAGACATGGCTCTATACAGCTCGTCCCTGTAGATGCTGTCATATGCGGCGTTGAAATCGATGAAAAGGTGGTGGGTGTCGATTTGGTGTTCTTGGGTTTTTTCCAGGATCTGCCGTAATGTGAATATTTGATCGACTGTGGACTTTCCTAGTCTAAAACCACACTGATAAGGACCAATAAGGTTGTTGACGATGGGCTTTAGACGTTAACATATTACGACAGAGATTTTGTAAGCGATGTTAAGTAGACTGATTCCTCTATAGTTGGTGCAGTTTAGAGGGTCCCCTTTTTTCAGAATCGGGCAAACAATACTGAGGTTCCATTCATCGGGCATGCTTTCTTCCGACCATATCTTACAAATAAGTTGGTGCATGCTTCTAACCAAATTATCTCCAGCTGCTTAAAAGAGCTCGGCATTCAAGCCATCTGCTCCAGCGGCTTTGTTAGACTTCAGCTTAGATATGGCAATCTTTACTTCGTCTAAGTCGGGAGGACGGGATCGTTGGCTTTCGACGTCTATGTTGAATGGATCATCCTGCTTGACAGCGGAATTCGTTTCGTCGTCGACATTATACAGTCTGCAGAAGTGGTCCTTCCATATCCTCAGTATTGACTGCGATTCCACTATGATGTTTCGACTTTCGTCTTTGCAGCCTTCGTTTCTAGGTTTATGGACTTGTGAATTCCGTTTCACCTGCTCATAAAACTTTCGAACTTCATTCCTGCTTATGAACCTCTCAACATCTTCGACCGCACGCTTCTCAAGCTCTCTCTTTTTCCTTCTGAGAAGTCGGTGTTCCTCTCGCCTCTTCTGCTCATAGAGCTCATGAGCAGCTCTCGTCCTTCTATACAGCGCCGCTTTGCGTGCCTGTTGTTTGGCTGATTGCATCTTCGCAATGTTGCCACTGGTTTTCGATACATTGTGTTGGCGGCAGAGAACTTCGAGAGAGGTTACTTGTTACTCGGTAGGAAAAGGATTTGGCGATCTCTTGCGATTGTAGCCGTTCGACGTTGTACCTTCTCCCAGCATCTCCGTTTTGCCTTGGGTCTGGAAACCCGAAGTGCTACCTTGGCTACAACGAGAGTGGTCCGAGTCGATGTTAGCTCCTCGTAAAGTTCGGAAATACATGATGCTGGAAGCGTGTCTAGCGTCTATCGCAATATGGTCAATCTGGTTGACGGTAGATTGATCTGGAGAACTCCAAGTTCCTTTGTGGATGTTGAGGTGTGGAAAACGCGTACTGGCTACCATGACGTTTCGCCCCGCAGCAAAATCGATGAGCCTGAATCCGTTTTTGGAAGTGTTGTCGTGAAGGCTGTTTTCCCGATTATTCCACCAAAGATGTCTTCCCTTCCCAGCTTGGCATTAAAATCGCCCAGGACAATTTTAATATCGTAGCTAGAACACTGCTCATATGTTCTGTCTAAGAGCCCGAATTTAGCCTTGATGCGGATGCTCATGAGGCGCTCGTTGATGCATTTATAGCTCAAGACTTGTTGCCTTAGTCTGGCTCCCTGCACGTGATCTGTTAAGGGACCTAACTTTCCACGTGCATATCCGAAGTTCGTTGTCCTTAATTCGTTTGCGTGGGTTGTCAAGAGTAAATCCATCCGTATCCGAGGCTTGTTGGTGCTTCGCAACTAGAAGATTTTTACGTGGTCAGGAAGTCACCCCGACGGCACAACCCCCAACCTATAGGGCCAGATCCTTAGTATAAATTCAAGGACGGGGAGCCGAATAAACTGCTCCTTATAGGCCTGGGCTTCGAATAAGTCACAGAAGGCCTATAAGGTGTTCACTAAGTAGTTCAGCCTTACTGGAACTGTAGACGCCAGCGTTGATTCCATCTCGGGAATTCCTTCGCTGCCGTCTGGATAAGGAGAGGTGCCTTAGTGGAAACACCTCTCCCCCTCTTTCGTTTGCTGCCCCCAACAACTTTCCACTGGGGTTAGAACCCAATCTCCAGTTGAGGTACTAGGCACCTGATATTCACCACGGGGAGGTGAGAGTGGGAGTTGATAGACAGAGGTGGGTTTAGAGAAAAACCTGTGGACGCTTCTGTTCTCTTGAATGCACATGTCTACTATTTGAACATCGCTATAACTAGACATCCCTATAAAATCAGAAAAAATAAAATCTCTTGTTTTTTCTATAAAATCAGAAAACGACACCAGCGTCCAGCACTGAAATCAAACGGAGAATAACTCTTGAAGATCGCTTCTTCTTTGGACTTAGAACACAATTGAGTAGTAAAATCCTCTCATCTCGCATAACGCACTCATCATCCCGGTTCTCGTTTATGGCGCTGAGGCTTGGACATTGTAATGGTAAGATGAGAACGCCTTTTAGGATACTTCGAGAGTAAAATTCTTCGGGTAATTTTTGGTCAAGTCTGCATTGATGGAGAGTGGAAGAGAAGATACAACGAAGAAATGTACGGGCTGTACACCGACACTGGTCAAAAGAATAAATTTCCAACGACTTAGATGGCTGGGTCATGTTAAGCGAATTGACATCAACGTCCAGCCCGGAAGATCCTTGAATCTAATCAAAAGAACGGCATAGTAAAGGAAGCACGCGACTCATGTGAAGCACGCAGGTTAGGGAGAAGAGAAAACTGTACCTACCGCAGCATCTGTTTTGTAGCCGTCGGTATGTATATTCGACTCATTTGTGTGTGGCACGTTATTTACCCATTTATGACATAAGGAATGATAGTTGTGAAGGGTTTGTTTAAGTTCAGACATGGTGTGATTTAGTCTGTGCTCACATTGTTCCCTAAGTATTCCTGTAAAATCCGTGCGTGTCCTATTTGGTTAGTTTTCTAGAAACTGGTTTTGCTGAGCCGTAGGGCGCTGTTCGCAACGGTTTTTCGTACATATGGGTCCAGGGGTAGGAGCTTGAGTATTGCTTCCAATCCTGTAGTTAAGATGGTCTTCATATATATGCAATTCGTCATACCTTTGTAAGGGCTTTAAGATTTGTAGCTTTTTCCAGAGCATTCTCCCATACCATGTTACCATAAGTAAGCACTGGCCTGATTATTGCAGTGTTCATCCACAATATGATTTTACATTTTGGTCCCAGTTTCTACTGAAGTTCTTATTACATGAGAAGTATGCGATCTGAGCTTTTTGGATCTCTCTGGCGTAGTTGGGCCCCAGCTCAGCTTTTTATCCAAGATTATTCCTAGATATTTGCCTTCATCTGTTGATTGGGGTTCCATCGATGCTAAGAATTTCATAGTCTGGGACTTTCCTCCCACTTGTAAAAAGTACTAAGTCTGTTGTAAGGTGGTTAATCTTTAAGCCACAGCTCTTTGCTTAGATTCAGATCCTAGTTAAGGCTTGGTTCAGTTATTCGTTTATGTAAGTGAGAAATGTTCTTGTTGCCAGTAGAGCTATTTAATCGGCGGCGCACAGTGGGGCAAACAGGGAAAAAATTCCATTTTTTTTTATTTATTTATTGCGATATTTGATATGCTATTGTTTTCATTAATAATCAGAGAAAACAGTTCTTATTCGTTTTCTTTATTTCATTTTCGTTTGTGGCTCTGAGAGACTTAGGAAGTTCAACAATATTATTTTACCCAAAAGTCATATGTTTTAACTACTGAACAATTTCGCTTACTGTGGTTTTATTTGTAAAGATACAAGTATGAAACTCACCACATTTGTAGTTCATATAGCACAAAAAAATACAAAAATATAAAATAGCCCACATTTTCAAAATATAACAATAATAAAAATAATAGAGCGAGTGAGAAAAAATAACCAGATAATGTGAACTTTTGTAAGCCTACAAAAAAAGCTCCACTGAGCTCCGGTCTAAAATTATAATTTTCTTGAAGCTTATACTATTACCTAATATTCCTATAAATTTCATTGACAACTACAGACAACTGCCGAACAAAGTAATAAAAATAAGAGTTGAGAAGCGACTTTTCAAAAGGCTATAAAATCATTTTTTATTTTTTTTAAAACTAAGTATGAAGTTTTGTTCTACACTTTCTAATGCAAAATAAAGGTGGTTGAAGTTAACTTAAAACAAAACTGAACCCTGTAAATCGGACTTTGAAAATAAGCGAAAAACTGAAATTGTAAGGAAAATTACAATTTAGCTTTATTTTTTTGAATTTTCTGAGAAATGACTATAAGTATTTATAATTTCTTTTGAAAAGTCACTCCTCTCTTCAAAAATTAAATTGCAGTCTGCACTCCTTTCTCACCGTTATATAAACATTGAAAGTTTTAAATGTCACAACAACAATTTGGTGTTCTATTACAAAGAAAGTATGAATTTGTGGTAGGCCAACATGTTGTTGTTGTTGCAATAAAAACTTTCAAGGTCAATTGTAAACACCGTTGGTTGGTTGGCATAGGTCAGTTCGTAATGTCTTTGTTAATCTATATAATTAATCAGTCAGACTTGTTCTTAAAGAGTGTGAACATTAATATTCTTATTATGGAGACAATTAAAATAAAATATGCTGATCTGTGTGAGGTGTTATTAAGTAATGGATCAATAGAGACTTTTATAAGCGAGAATTATTGTTTGGAATTTAATGATTATCTACCTTCAATTTGTGATGCAAAAAAAAACGTTTTTTGCCTCACTATAAACAAAGGTTGAAAACTGTTAATTTTAATAGGAATAAATTCAAATACAAGTTCTTAGAGTGGATGAAGAATGAATTTATATTCACTTTACCCGATAATCAGACTGATTGTGAGTACCAGTTTCGGAGACCTGGAAGACCTACAGAGAATTTTGATCAGTGCTGTAGAAAAAGTAGAAGAAGCAAAGTTCGCGCTCTTCAAGATTCCCATTTGCAGGAACTGATTGATGCTGCTGCTTCCTCTTACCAGCCAATTAATCAAGCTGAAGTTTTTAGTGCCGATCTTGCGCTATCAATTTTTACACAGGCTAAATTGACTAGATTCCAATATGAGGTCATCAGAGGAGCTACAAAAAAGGTTGGCCATAATATTTTTCCCAGCTATAAGAAAATCCAAGAAGCTAAAAAAGACTGTTACCCAAGTGATGTAAACATTACAGAATCTTCTGCCGAGATTCTTTTACAAAGTTTGGTCGACCACACCGCAGAGAGAATTTTAAAAACCAAACAAGATGTGGAACTAGATACATTGAAAAATAGTGAACTAGTTTTGCATATGAAATGGGGATTCCACGGTTCATCCGGCCAGAATGAGTTCTCTCAGCCATTTTATGACGACAATGAATCAAGAAGTGACTCAAATTTATTTATGACCTCAATTGTGCCACTGAAAATTACTCTATTCGCAAATCAAGCAGACGTAATATGGGTCAACCCCCGACCCTCCTCTACTCGATACTGTAGACCTATAAGGTTTCAATTCCTAAAAGAAACCGCTGAGTTAATAAGATTGGAAAAAGAGCGTGTTCAGAATGAGATAAATAACTTGCGACCAACAATCCTTCAGCACGACAATAGTACCATCACAATAAGGACCATCTTACATTTTACAATGCTGGACGGAAAAGTAGCGCAGCATGTTACTAACACAACTGCATCAAGCAACTGCTTTATTTGTGGTGCTCGTCCATCGGAGATGAATGATCTATCAAAACTTGAAACAAAGTTTTGCAAAGAAGAAGCACTTCAGTTGGGCATTTCTCCACTCCATGCGAGGATAAAATTTATGGAGTATATTCTTCATTTAGGATATAACCTGGAATTCCAGAGTTGGAGGACTACGAAGACTACTCTCCCAATAAAAGAAAAAGCAAAAGAACGTATACAAAAGCGGTTTGTATCTGAATTAGGGATAAAAGTTGATTTCGTTAAGCAGGGCTACGGTTCCAGTAATACGGGAAATACATCCAGAGTATTTTTTCGAAATCCCCATTTGACAGCCGAAATAACTCAAGTTAATGAAAACCTGATTCGGCGACTTGGAGTTATATTGGAGGTGATTAATAGCAACTCATCAATTGACTCCGAGAAATTTAAAGCTTATGCGATAGAAACAGCGAAGTTGGCAGTTGAAATGTACCCGTGGTACTACATGCCTTCAACGGTCCATAAGATCTTAATGCATGGAGCCGAGATTGTAGAAACAGCAGTATTGCCAATAGGAATGCTTTCGGAGGAGGCCCAAGAAAGCAGAAACAAGGACTATAAAAACTACCGCCTTCATTTTACAAGAAAATGTTCCCGTAAGGCCACGAACGAGGATGTATTGCATAAGCTTTTAGAGTCTTCAGATCCCTACATAACGTACATGAGACCTGAAACCAAAAAAAAAACACCTTCCTTTCAGTGACGAAGCACTCCAGTTGATAATGTAAGCCAATAATTGTATATTATATAGTAACATGAAAATAAAATGAAGTATAGAGAAAAATGGAACATTCTTTCGGTTTTTCCCCCATTTCTTTCTAAAAACAATAACACGGGTTAAAACGTTTTTTTTAAATGTGGGTTGAATTTTTCACTGGTTGTTCTGTATATTATCCTCTACGTCTACATGTCTGTAAAATTTCATAAAAATCGTTCAAGTAATTCAAATTTGATTGAACTAAGAACACGTCTGTTCAAACAAAAATTAAAAAAGCTTTGTATTAAAACAAGAAAAACTAGGCAGGGTATCGGGCGGAGACTAATAGCGTAAATTTGTCTTATTATTGACTATCATTCCTGAAAATTTCAAACAAATCGGTTCATTGGTTTAGTTTTTATGGAGTTTTTTCCGCTCTCCCATACAAGTTGCCCCACTGTGCGGCGTAGGCAGTTTCTTTGAGTTCACAAAATTCAAGACTGGTAAGAATATAATTCATGACAAGAATCCAGAGACGTAGTGAGAGTAACCCTCCTTGAGGTGTTCCCCTGGATGATGTTACTTAAATCTCCGTACCGCCTAGTTCACTTTTGATCTGTCTATACTTTACAATACACATGAAACATGATCCAATTTATGATAGACTGCTTCCTTTGGAGAACAGTGAGGACTTTTTTGACTGCACTATTTTGGGTGTTTATAGGCTCCTTCAATGCCTAAAAATGCTGCTATTCCATTGTTCAATAACTCGGCCTATTTTGCGTGGAAAACTAAAGACAGCTAGCTAGCGACCGAGCTATCTGGAGACGCATTTTGTTTGGGGCCCAACAAAATAAAATAGGAGAACAAACGATTGCTTTATTATTTAAAAATATATAAAAGTTCGTAAACGCCTTAGTGAACCACATTTTTATTACCGTTTTATGATGGTCCTAATTAACATTATTCTGCGTCGTGTAAGTTTCATTTTAAATAAAACCTTCATTTGTTATTTTAAATAAATGCAGACAAAAATAATATGTAAATAATTTGTTAAATTTATGAAAGGGAAAGAAAAATAAATTGATTATTATTATTTTTCAAAACAGATACATATTATAAACTATATTATACTTATTCAGCGATCGTCGAACTTGATTATTAAAAAAAAAAGAAAGACAAATCAAATCACCCTAATGCCTAGAAGTACAGAATACTCGTATATTTTTGTTAACAATTAATTTTGTCTAATAATAACAATTTTATTCACCGATGTACACAATTTTATACAAAATTGACTACAATTATAAACTTTGAGAGGCGTAATCACGATTGGTCAGTCAGCCAGTCAATATTTATCATTTCTTGATAAAAACAAAAATAAAATTTATAATTATATCTACTGACGCCCCTCATCTGTTTGGCTAATTACTTCAATTTGCCTAGAAAATAATATCCAACTTGACAAGCAAAAACAAAAAAAAACAAAATAACATAAAACAAAAGAGAAAAACAATTATTTGTATGTTAATCATACTCTGTCAGTATATTTAAATACAACTAACTTTTTTATTTAATATGTAGGTAAGTAAAGAGCAGTCACTTACACTTTCTTGCATGTTTCACTGATTTTTTCAGCGTGCTGCATCAGCTTGCGTGTGAGATATTTTCTTAATATCTTCATTTATAAAGTGCAATCTGCACGAAGAAGAAGATTCACTTTCCAATATTAAGAGTGGAAAAGAAAAGTTAAGCTTACCTGTCCGCTGCATCATGCAAATCTCTGTGAGACATCATCTTCATATTTCATTGTAGTTTCTTAGTTCTTGCTGTGGAGCTATACATATATTTATTACATGTATGTATGTACATGTGTTTTAAAAAAACACTACATTATTCATTCTTTTAATTGAATTTCATTGTTTATTAAATTCTTGAAAACTTTATAACACTCCGACAAATTCTATCTCAGTATTTCGTGTTGCCAATCAATAATGATGGGTTCAGGTTTAAAGCGCTTCAAAGGATCTGGAAAAAATAATTTTCGTTATAACAAAGAAGCCAAGTACAGCAATTTATTAACCAAACTCACTTATCATTGCATAACGTTGTTCGTTCTGTAAAGCTGCATAGTCTATATTAGGTCCAGTGACATATTGAGCTGTTGTCATTATTTCTGGGCTCCAAATTTCATCGAATGAATCCTTAAGCAATATCAAAAGGGCTCTGTATTGACTCTGAATTTCTCGGGCATGATCGTCTTCAAAAACTTCTAATAAGGCTTTACAAGTATCTCGAATGTGAGCTTGTAGACTATAAACCTTAATTATGTGATTGTGCAGGGCATCGATTAAAGCAATATCTTCGAATGGATTGCCTTCCTTCAAACTAAGCAACTTCCTTTCATGCTTCCTACGGTTTTTACTCGAACGAAATGTTTTCCTATTTTTTAAATTGAAATCGGTTAAGGAAATTCATATGCAGATATATGTAGAAAAGAAAAAGGTTAATAGAGTTGAAAGTATGTATGTTTTTTTTTGTTTACCCTGTGCCACGGGAACTGGCTGTGTATCTAGAGGAGTGCATACTTGTTGTATCGGATAGTAGATCGCTCTCGTCAATTTGACCACTATCGTCTAAATCATCGCATAAGTTTTCATTTGACTTTTTTTCTCTGATTGCTAGCAAACGGGATTTTTGCTTCAAAAAGAGGTCTTTGTCTGTATTTAAATTTGATGCAAGTGTTTCCTTATACGACAGAAGGTCTGGTTTTATGATTTTATCTAGAAAGACATAAACAAAATTATATAGTATTTATATTTTTTTTTAGAGTAAAGTGAAGGTGATTGTGTAATAGTGACCGTTTATAGTTGAGTGGTGGTTTGGGGTAGAAAAAAAGAAAAAAATTAATCTTAGGCGAAATATATTATCTTATGTGTGTAGCTAAAGCTGCATACATTGTTTTAAGAAAATTGGTAACATGGGTATGTACTATGAGCATTTAATTAGCAACTGATAGTTTAAACGATTTACTGCAGATTATGTTATTAACAAAATTGGAGTATAATTAATGAAACATTTTATAGATTTGTTTTTTATTACAATAGCATTATTACGTAGCATATATGTATGTATGTAATTGAAAGGAAAAATGAGATATTTGTTTAATCTTAATAAAAAAATGCTTAAACAAATAATTATTTAAATAAAGGCTATTTTGAACAACACGGGTAGTTTCGAATTTTATTGTCAATGCATTTAAAAACAAAGGGCACATTTTTGTTGTTATTGCCCTTCAGTTTAATTTTAGTGGGTTCTTAATCCCCATTTATTCCGTTCAATTTAAGCTATAAGAATAGCTTACAAAACTAATTTAAATCTAAATCCATAACTATAAATATAACAACCGAAGCATACGAATCAGAGGTTTGTTATGGCCATAGGAGGTGAGGTGTGCTCAGAAAGGAGCAGTCAACTGAACTAGAGAGAAGTCCATGTATGAAAAGTGTGTCAGCATTTTATTTATTTCAATTCGTTAAATACTAACGTGAACAATACTATTATTATTCTAAGCTGTTAAAGAACATAGTTTTAAATTTATCATTTATAGAAAGCGTTTGTTCATCTCCGAATTGCTTCAAGTCTTGTTATATGAATGGAGTAGTAAGGTGACCACACTACACAACTATATTTAAGTATTGGTCTTACAAATGAAGTTTAAGAACGTAAGGGTCAGAGAAATCGCGACGAATCTCTTTACGAATCCTGGGAACCTATCAGCTTACATGCTCATTAAAAGTTAACTTAGGATCAAGAATATCCCCTAAGTCAGAAAACACAGAGACTTTACTTAAAGGGCAAGTATCCAAAGTGTAATTACGTTTAAAACTCATGTCAACATTTAAAACGAGACGATTTTAATTTAAACATTTCCTAAATTATTAACAAGTCTTGTTGCAAATGTAAACAGCCAGAAGTGGATTTTGTAATTTTGAAAAGCTTAATGTCATGAAAAGTTTGTATGATCGAAACCAAGTCGTTCATAAACAAAATTTGACATAGGTGGCTTCTCTGAGGGACGCCAGAATTAACAAGAAATTGATTAGAATACTTTTTACGAAATACAACACTATAAAGTCTATTTTTTAAATACGACACAACTTATCAAAAGTTTTTCTAAAATTAGTGGATCCACAATCGACTTGTCCAGGTTTTTCAAAAACATCTAAGCAAAAGGACGTGAAGTTGAATAAATTACTAACTGTAGAATTCTTTTTGGCGAAGCCAATTAGAATTAAAAATAACTTCATTGGTACATTGGAGTTACTACAAGCTCTTTTAAGAGGAATTGTTAGCCGAAATGATAAATAGATCCCCAGACTCCAGTTCAATCTTCATGCATAAAACTCCAATATCGGAGGACCTAAAGTCATAGATCAAAGATTTTGACTCTTTTTCTCTACCTGTTTGTAATGAGTTGATGTTTAACAGATGAAGGCGGTCACGATAAGGGGGTAAGATCAAACATTAGACCATCTTTCAACAAAATCTAAGGTATATTTGGTCTCATGAAATATATTATAAACATGAAATAGAAAAAGACTGGTAAAAGTCAAATAGTTTTTTCCCTGAACACTTTTATTTTTAATAAATGATTTATATATTCATATATGCTTTTCGCCCCGGTGCAATGGTTGGGCTCATCAGAAGACGACCATTACACCTTGTCTTGACGCATATTTTCAAGACAAGGTGTAATGGTCATCTTCTGATGAACCCAACCATTGCACCGGGGCGAAACGCATATATGAACACTTGCTGGATCATATTTATTTTATTTTCATGATTTTAAATCATTTATGAAATAGAAATTTAAGTTCACGGTCACATAAAAGGCCAAGATCACCTATGTTTTCTACTATACAGATAGTACAGTAGATAGATAGATATGGGATGATTATGAAGATAGTAATGTAGGGGTGCTGTTTTAACGCGTTTATGTACAAAAGTATGGCATTTGCTAATCATGAGCTCTAAGAAATTTTTGGTACAACAGGTTGAGACATTATCGAGACTGTTTGGAGGAGAGATATGTCTTCATGTGCAGCCATGATTTTTAAAGATTTCGTATCCACAGCGTAAAGATAATGTTTAATGATCATTTCACAGCAAAAGTGGCTAGAATGGAATTACAACGTACGGATCTTAATCAGATATAATATTCACAATTACCAAGGAATTAAGTAAATTAGGAAAAGGGGTTCAAAACCAAAAGAGGATAGTTTAAAGACTATAAGGTTATGAACAATTTTGTCAAACACTTTGGTGAAGTCAGTGGAGACCATATCAGCTTAATTCTCGTTTTCTAGGGCTCTTAGAGTGAATGAAATGAATTCTGCAAGGTTTGTGGTGCAAGATTTGTTTTTTTTAAGAAACTGTTCTGTGCTGGGGTAGTTAGGGACCTGCAGTGGAAACTGAGGAGTTCATATATACTGCATTCAAAAATATTTGGGATATGAAAAAGTTTAACAATTGGTCCATTGTTTTTCAACTCTCATTTCGGCCGCTTTTTGTGAATTAGTTTCATAAAAGATGTTTTCCATATTTTATGAAATGTTCCTTGAGATAAGGCAAATGAAAAGTTTTTGATAGAGGAGTTGAAAGAGAAGAGGAACATTTCTTTAGGATAAGATCAGGGCCCGGAGTGAACTCATCATTAAGTCGAGAAACTTTATTTCCAATTGCCATTGCAGGAATGCAAACGAATAAGAATAGATTTAGCAAAAAATTCGATAAATACTCAAAATAAATACAATATGGTTTAAAATAAGTTTTAAGGGACAAATCTTTAAAATATAATGTAAAATAATAGCCACATCATCATTGAAAATTTCATTATTGAATGACAAGGAGGATGTATACCATTTTTCTTTGATTAACGAACTGAAAGAAGGATTTAAGATCGTTGATAAGGCTAGATTAAGTTTTATGTAAATATTCTTGGTAGAGTTAATTGTAAAGATCCTTGAAATAAAGACAAGCAACAATAAACTTTGAGTTGAAAATTTCCCACAGCTTGTTCCTTTGGTTACGCAGTAATCGAAGTCTGCGATGATACTAAGGCGGGGCTAACGGAGACACTCTACTTCAGTAGAGTACTTCATTGTAAAAAAAAGGTAAGTACCTTCTTCAACATACATACATAAAGGTAGAACGCAAGTAACAAAGGAGGGTCATAATTATTAATAGCTAAAAGCATTTGGGGGAAGAGAGTGACTGACGAGTTATTTGGGTCGGTTGAGAATATTATTTTGCAATAAAGGAGCCGAGGAGTTCGAACGAACTTGAATTTGGTAGACACCGCAGCGAGGCCAAGAAAATATGGGTATATCGAACTATATTCTATGATTTTACTTAAATTATCAAAAAACTCATACGAATCTATTAAATTTTAAAGTTCCGTTAGAAAAATAGAAACAAAATATGAAATGTAGCTAAATATTGATTACAACATACAAATTAATAGCAAATCATTCAGGTCTCTTATAACTCCAAAAAAAAGTCATCTGGGATTCATCAGAGTGTTAGTTTCAATGGAAATACATATTTCTTTTGACTTATCTGTTTTTATATAAACAATTCCCAGTAGTTAAGAGATCATATTATATTTTACAATTTTGTATGTGTGTTTAAGAATAATTGCAATGCAAAATTTAGCGCCTGCCTTAGTTGACTTATTTCGGATTTTCTTTCAAAATGGAAAAAGTTAAAATTAAAGAAAACATAACTTTAGTAGAATTAGAGGAAAATATACAATTTTTGTTTGATTCATTTCAACAATAAAAATACAATTAACAAAGTAATTTTCATTTCATTACACAAAGCTTACAATTCTTATTAGATCAATTACTAAGGTAACCTTAGGCATGATTTATATATAAACAAAGAATTTCCTTACCTGAATACCCATTCAAAACCTACTTTGCATCCACAAGCTTTAAAAATAATACTTATTTGATTAAAGGAAAGTTTTTCATTAAAATAATGACTTTTGTACAATATGTGGCTTATATCTTTGTTGAAGATGTTTGCGCTCTATTCAACCACTGAAGATAAAGAGAATCATCTACCCTACTTATACATCTTTAGAACGCGTTCTGCCAATCGGTGTGAGCTGTTTTAACGAGATCGAAGTTCACGCAGTGGTATTTGGCCAACTCCTTTAATCTTGTCAACCTATGGTATAAGAATGCCATCAATCCCTGTAGCTTCATCTTTTTTCATTGATTTGAGCGTTACTTGTAATTTTGTTTTTACTATAATTGGGCCATCAAGTTCAAGGACTAAGACCAGAGTTAATACATAATGGAATGAAAGGTGAGTTGTAACAGGGTTCAGAAGCTCTTCAAAGTAGTCTACAAGCTTATCAACTTCAATAACGGAAGATGATTTAGTTTTAAAGCCAACAAGTAGTCTCAACTTTGATCAGAAAGCTTTTGAGTCCTTTCGTATAATAATAATATATTTTTTCTGTTTTTGGAATCAAAGATTTGTATAAAGCTAATTAGATTCTATATAGATATGTTATGTAGTTTTAAATTTCTCAAATTAGCCGTTCAAATTCGTCTTAAAACTTTAGGTCCACCCCATCACTGACAACAGTACTCGCACACAAGAATTGTTGAGAGTTCTAAGTCATTAAGCCCTAGTTCTCAACGGACTTTTGCGCCATCTAATTTATAATTTAATTTATTTAAAATTAAACATACCCAATAAATCAGCGTCTTCGGTTTTGGATTCGAAAATTGCTCTTAAGTACAGATTTCCCTTCATTAGGCAAGAAATACCCTCCAAGAAACTATGTCCATACTTCTTCAATAGTTCATAAGCATCTTCATGTCTCCCATGTTCCATCAACGAGGGTACCAATGACCTATTTTAAATATTTTATCAAACAATTATATTTACTCCTTTTTACATACTCCTATATATGTATTTACATTGCAATGTCCTGCGGATAGATTCCTTCTAATTTGGTTAATGCCAAACAGCGCTGCCAATCTAACACATGTCGTGCACACGTCACTGCCTGCGTTAGTAAACCAGCCCTCTCGTACATTATACTTGCATTTTCAAACTTGCCATTTTCCCGCAAATAATCCCCATAAGCTTGAGCGATTTTCTTATAACAAGCGGTATTCTCCTTATAAGCAGACAAAGCATCTCTATATAGATTATGAGTTTTAACCAAACCCAAAGCTTCTTCGAATCTCTCTTCCCCACATAAGCTTATATGACGAAGAGCTTTACCAAATCGCTTCAAGTGGAAGTCGATTTTAAATTTCCTGTAATTCTCCTCGAGTACTTTCAATTCGTTGAGAAATGGCAAAAACTCCCGTGGGTCTTTCTGGGATTTCTTGGCAACCATCAAAACCAATCCAAAATCATACATTCCCAATGCTACATCATACAACTGATTCACGTCTACCAAATAGAGAAGATACTTCAAAGCATCGTCAGCACTTACATCACCTTCCTTCTTCTTTTCCTCCCATATTATTTCCAAAGCTTTTTCCATGTTTCCAATTTTAACATGTGCCGTGATGATTGGCAGCAGAAACTGGTGTAGACCTTCTGCATACATTTCCTTACAGAGGGCAGCACATATGTGTGCAACTTTATTTTCGATGCGAAAACCTTCGGGATGTTTACGAGCCACATTGGAATAGTTGCTCGAATACATGCTCAGGGTGAAGTCCTCGTTTTGTAAATCTGTCAGGAACAAATTCAACCACTGCGGTTTGATTTGCTTGAGGAATTCTTTGAGATGCAGCAGGAATTGTGGCAAATCATGATCACAGATTATGTTGAGATTTATTCTCTGTTTTCGCACTAAATCCATTGCCTGATGGTATTGCTTCCTGTCCAGCAGAGCGCCTACCATTTCCAGGCACAATACTCTGGGATGAATTGCTTCCAGATTACCACGTGGCAGTTGAAGTATTGTCATCGAACCATGTGGCAGAATTATTACGATTTTTGCTCCGCGTTCGATTTTGCGCTCATTCACGATCTTCCAGTCGCTAAGTCTCATAAACTTCATGGCAGTTAATTGAGTGAAGACCAAATAGTTGTTAGTTATATGAAAAGATGTCACGTCACTGGATAAGACTTTTGAATTATACCTAAGACACTGATGAATGTCTAACGATATCACACCACTGTTGTCGTTGCGTTTAAAATATTCCATATTATCACAAAGTTGACCAGGATCACAGAAGATCTTCGCATCGGTTTTATTCTTTGAACACGGTATTTTTGATATTTTTCCATCCATCGAATGCACTAGAATATGACTCGAATCCAAAGCTAAAAGACCACATACAATTCCATGGATATCTTTGACATCTTCTGTCCCAATCATATTGGGAATGGAAATTGAGGTAATTTTCGATTCAACCCCAAAACTTTGTACAAAGTAAACGTTACTCGGGGTTGGCCAAATAAAATTATGATTACTCAAAGGCACGATACCACGATGAAGACTAAATTTACCACTTGGCTTGATTTCGTTGGACTGCGACAAACTGTAGAGATGCAAATCATTTTGTGCATTAATTATAAGAAACCAGTGAGATCCGTCTTGGAGTTGGTTCAAAAAAACACACTGATTTATGTAATCGTCACAGACGAACTCAAAACTGCTCATTGGAGGTGGAACAATTCCTTTGCGAAAGTCGGTGAGAAGAATGCGTTTGCCATCAACAACTCCAACTAATGCACGATCTATGAGTTTCGCATTTTCTGAATTGCCTTCAAAACGATCGATTTTATAATTCCAGCTTAAAACGAAAAAAGAAAAGTTAGAGTATTAAAATTGTTGAATTTTAGCTTTACCACAAGAAAAATAATATTAGCTTTTTTATATTTTATTTATTTATTTTGTTATTCGAATAAAATAATTTGTTCAAATATTAAACATTACTTGTTATAAAACAACTATTCAACTTTATGTATGTAGTATATTCTAGTATTCTGTTAATATTTGCGTATTTGTAGAAAAATATATGTGTGCAATGGTTAGGTACCATATTGCTTGCTGAACTTTTTGACGACTTCAAACCGTTCATCATGGGAATCGAGAGCAGTGGTACAAATGTAACTTTTGAGGCATGAAAGCTAAGCTTTAAGATCGTGATAAGTTAAACCCCAAAGTGGTGGCATATTCGTGGTTAAATGGTTTGACTGGGAATGCATGAAACTTCGCAAAAAGTGTTTCGCTCTTCTTAACCTTTTTAGGAAGAACAATTCCGTGTTTTTTAAAACTATTTACTTAGAGGCGAACAAACAATATAAACAGCTTTTAGTTCAAAAACGGAAACTTTATTTTAGTGTAGCAACCGGTCGCTCATCATGTAAGGACTCAAAAACATTTTAGTCAAAGGTGAGGTTGTTAGGTGGCTGTAAAAATGTGGCATCTTCGGTGTTGGCAGTTGAAAAACTTGCTGATCACTTCAAAGTTCTTCTAAACCCGAATGAATCACCAAACGTTTGGTGGTAAACTTAATTTTCGCAAACATGTAAAAGAAAAATGCACTGAAAACCAAAACGGCAATAAATCTTATGTGGAGTAATTTCTTCTGTAACAAGTATGTGGATGCAACTGCTAAATTTAGAGTGTTTGATGCAACCATTAAAACTTGCCTGCCAAATCAAGTGTTCGGCTATCAAAACTAAGAAGAGTTTGAAGTAATTCAAGCGCATCTCTAAACTGGATAACTCAAAACCTACATAGGCAATCCATACTGAATCCGGTATGCCACAAGTATCCTTAAAGAATCTAAAATCAAATGCTGATTATATATTAAGAGTTTTGAAAAGGCCTGACTCAAATCTTCAAAAACAGATATTAAAATATGCATATATGTAGATGTCAAATATCGCCTTTTGAAGAATGGAATGATCTAGCTTTTAGACACAGCGTAGACTTCGACCTTAATAACACAGCCCATACTAATTGGCAGGACTTCTTCTACCGCTGTATAGCAAAAATAGATGATTCCCTGTATATGCAATGTCTGAATAGAGCGCAAACATCGACAACTAGGCTTATACATATATAAAAAATTACCGCAATGAAATCGAAAACGTCTATCATTTTCTAGCTGTCTTTTTCTAGCAATCTTACAAGAAATCCGCAGGCCTTACTTCTCAAAGAGTTTCCTTACACTTGAAGATACAAAGGATCTTTTAAATGGTTGCTCAGGTTGGAACATTCTTGGTCTCTATGTGAATCATGCCTTAGGTTACCGTAACAGTTTCTTCGATTGAATTTTAAACTAATTTAAGTGATGATTAAACAAAATGTAAATTTCTTTTTTTGTTAAAACATGTTCTTCATTTTTTTATTTATTCAAAATTTATTAAATCTGATATAATAAATTAATTCTTACATACATATATGTAGAGCAAACTTTAAGTGTTATGAATGTGGAAAGGACATATTTCGAAAAACTGTCCAAATAGAAATAAACCTCATGTCGTCAAGAAAACCCCTAATATAGATTGGATGAGCGAAATAAAAAACACTTCTGAAATGGAAAACATTTTATTTAGATTTAATGAACAAGAAATTGAAGTCAACGATGTCTTCCATGTTCCTCAGCTTTCTGCGAAGTTACTTTCTGTTGCACATATAGTTAAATATGGCAATAAGCTGTCTGTCATCAGACAGGGTGAACTGTTTGTTAAGGCTGAATCGTGTATATTCGCAAGTAAGTAAATAAAATAGGTGGAGCAACAGTCGGTTAAGAACTATGGCCTAGTGGCTTACAACTCTCAACCATTTCTATGTGCGAGTAATGCTATCAGGGATGGAGGGGACCTATAGTTTTAAGCCTAATCTGAACGGCTTATTTGAAAAAGCACTTTTCTTGACAAGAATTACTATTGGAGGATTTTTGAATTCCTCACAAGAGGCAGAACCCTTGAAAAAAAAACTTTGGGTGACACACTCAGAGATTGAACCCAAGACCTCTGGCACAACAGTCCTACGCACTAACCATCACGTTACGGGTATGTTCGCAAGTGCTTTCAACAAACTGATGACATGGCATAGACGTTTGCAAAATAAATAATTGACCTGTTGAAGGAGTCGCTTTTAGCGAAGACATCAATTATTTGAAAAAGTGTGTTTTAAAGTTAAGCAGAATCGTTGGAGTTTATTCATTCAGATGTTTTTTGGATCTATGGTCGATTGGAGGAGCAACATTTTTTTTGCCTTTATTATTTGATATCTCACGAAAAGTTTTTGTCTAATTTTTAAAATCGAAAACAGACGTTTTAACTTTCCTTAAGGAATTCAAACAAATGGTAGAAACGACAGCGGAACTGAGTATGTTGGACAAAATTTTGAATCTTTTTTGCAAAAATTCTGGTATTATATACCCCAAAGCAGAAAGAAGTCGCCGAACGATACAATCGAACCATAGTGGAACGTACCGAATGTATGATCTTTGACGCAGAATTGGATAAATCATATTGGACAGAGGCTGTTAATACTGCAGCTTATGTTATTATTTTGTAGTTCCCGTGGCATGATGGTTAGTGCGTTGGACTATCATGCCAGAGTTCTTGGGTTCAATCCCTGTGTTTTCACGGGTACTGCCTCTTGCGAGGAATTGACAAATTCTCCAAGAGTAATTCTTGTCATGAAAAATTGCTTTCTCAAATTAGCCGTTCGGATTCGGCATAAGAACTGTAGGTCTCCTCCAACCCTGCAATTACTCGCACACAGGAATGGTTGAGAGTTGTAAGTCACTAGGCCCTAGTTCTCAAAAGGACTGTTGCGCCACCCAATTTATTTTATGTTATTATTAACAGGTCAGCAAAATCTTCCACTGGTGACAAAACTCCACAAGAAATTTGGATAGGAAAGTAGACTTGAGTGGCATTAGTATATTCGGTTAATTTCTTATGGTCTATGTTCCAAAGCCAAAAAACAAAAGTGGGACTCAAAATCAAAGAAAATGGTATTTGTAGATCATGTGCATTGATCCGGTAACTAAAAAGATTCGAAGTAGCCGTGATCTGCCGTATCTGAAGAGAATGAATCATTTGACATTACAGAGCAACATGGTTCATGACAAATAAGAAGATCGCAAAAAGCGTAAGGAGGAAAGGCAGTTAAATCCAAGTGGGTGTTTAAAACTAAAAAATATAGTTAAGGCAAAATTTTATTTCACAAGGTAAGATTAGTGGCGAGAGGATTTTCCTAAAAAGATCCAAATCAGAAAATCTCTATATACCATATCAAGAAGCCGTAAGTGGCCTTTTGTATTTGGTGCAAGGAACAAGACCTGACATCGTATTTACTGTAAATGATGTTAGTCGTTTTAACTCGAAACATACATAGAAAGGCACACTGGACTCAGTGAAGAGTATCTTTAGATACTTAAAAGGTACAATTAATTTAAAATTATATTTTAGAGGTTCTGAAAACGTTAACGGTTTTTCGGATGCTGATTGGGCTTCTGACATGTTCAACATATGTGGAGGTGCAAAATCATGGGGAAGCAAAAGGCAACCAACCGTTGCATTGTCAGGCACTGAAGCCGAGTTTATGGCATTCTCGACAGTTGTATAAGAATCAACCTGAGCTGAATTTGACAACAACTGTTTTAAAAATAAATAGTTATTGCATGTGACAATCAAAGTGTTAAAACTTGCAGAAACAAACACATTGAAGTTCGCCATCATGGTTGCTGATAATCTTACAAAAGCAGTTCCTAATAACAAGCACCAACTTCACGTCAAAAAGATGGACATGAATATTAAAAATTGAAATCTTATTTAAATATTTTAATAAATGGGGGTGTTGAAGTAAGTAAGTATTCTGTAAATATTTGATTATTTATAGAAAATATTCAAATATTTATAAATATAAATAAATAAATTAGGTGGCGCAACAGTCCGTAGAGAACCAGGGCCTAGTGACTTACAACTCTCAACCATTCCTGTGTGCGAGTAATTGGCAGGAATGGAGGGGACCTACAGTTTATATGCCGAATCCGAACGGCTAATTTGAGAAAGCACTTTTCATGACAAGAATTACTCTTGGAGAATTTGTCAATTCCTCGCAAGAAGCAGTACCCGTGAATAAAACTTTTCGGTGGCACAGGCAGGGATCGAACCCAAGACCTCTCGCATGACAGTCCAACGCACTAACCATCATGGCACGGGTACTACATTCAAATATTTATTGAACAATATATTCAACAGAGTTTGTAAAGTTATTGAACACCTTTCATCAGACTCACCTGTATCTTGCCAATGTGCCATTGGGTAACATTACAAACATTGTCTTCTCCTCACCGATTCGATTGTCCCAAACGTATTTGGATAAGCGACTTTCAAAACGAAGTGTTTGCTTTAAATACCAATGATAGTTTCCAATTGTGTACAAGTACAACACACTCTTGCCGTCCAATAAAGTTTCAATAGCCAAAATATCCGAGCCTGCATTCCATTTTAGACTGACTACCGGTTCGGTGTCAAGTTGAAACGGAAGGACAATCTCACGATGTCTCAGACCGTTCTTCTCGAAAAGAGCAATAGTTGATTTATTTGGAAATTTGTGAGGCACTGCAATCCATGTGCCTGATGGCCGCCAAGCAATAGCTGGCCATAAATCATTAAGTTTCTCCGATGTGAACTTTAGAGCGCCTTCTTTGTCGAAGACTTTGAACATTCGCCCTTGGGGCCCAACAAAAGTTACAGCAAACAGCTGTCCATCTTCCCGCCAGGTTATATCGATCTCTTGTGGCAGTTCTTTGATGTTGCTTGGGACATTGAATTCTGTTTTTTGTTTGGCAGCCGTTTTACCCTCTGAGCCATGAAATTGGGTTTCTTTTTTACCCCAACCCACGGTTATGAATTCATTTTCCCCAAAAAGACTGTCATCGAGTTTCACCTCAGAGATGGGTTCGAAAGTGCACGTCATGACGACGACGTTCCGTGCTGTTGTCACAAAAGCAACAACCTCCTGGTCAGGAGACCAGACCATTTTTTCAATGCCTCCATCGCAGAAACTAACCTCGGTGGAAGTTTTTGTTTCTGGATCAATAAGAAGAACCTCTCCGGGTTCGGTTGCAATACAAATTTGATTTTCAAGTGATAAATATTCACAAGACACAACCCCAGTGATGTCGGCAATAAGATTCAATGATTCGGTTTGTATGTTCCAAGAATAGAGCTCCGATTGGGTGCAGATGAAAACAGTGTTCTTTTTGGAGCCACTTGAATCTAAAACTACGAACTTAGGATTATTAAGCGCTGTATTGAAAGTTTGTAGGGATTTAAGTTTTAAATTCTTCATTTTTTGTGCAAATATTTAAAATATTTACAACGTAAAATAAAATTGATGTTAAATTACGAAAATCAACAAAATATTTTGCGGTCAAAACAACGTGCTTAAAAGAAATGTCAAAACCAGCTTGTCAATTGTGAAGTTCAAATTCAGCGTATTTCTGATTGCTGAAAATAAAAGGTATGTTCGTTTGAATATTTTTATTCTGGGTGATTACAACACTTAAAATTTAAATTAAAAAAAAAACAATAAATTAAAAATTAATTACTGCGCTTTTTTCATTCATTTGTTACTTTGAAGGACGATTTTTTTAATGTATTTTTACTCTACCAGCCCTATTAATACCAAAACGCGTATTCCACCATTCCACAGATTTAACAACATACATTTGCTGTCAAAAAGACAGCAGAAGTGACATTAATAGTATGTGTAAAATTAACAAAACAAAAATACTCATTTAAAGAAAATTAAGTTTTGAAATGGTTTAATACAATGCAATTGATGCATACAAACAAATAATGTCGCAATATTTTCCAAATTTCAACTAGATTTGTGAATTTGAAATTGCAGAGATTTAACTTTTATTCAAATATCGAAATCAATATTCGAGTTTTTCATTATTAGACGTTAGTGCGTTTGATATCTCAGTCAGACTCGATAGATGTGTTCGGTGAAGAGTACATGTGTATATCGAACATAAAAAACTCAAGATCAGCTATGATATTTTGACAAAACTTTTGTTCCGCTTATTTCATTAACTTTTGTTAATTTAATTACTTGAGTGTTTTTCTTCCATATAAGGCCCCACACACGATCAATTATTATAAGCAAAAATTATTGACGCCTATGTCTGTCATGTATCATGTCATGAAAAGTGCTTTCTCAAATTTGACGTTCGGATTCGGCACATAAATTGCAAGTCCCTTCATCCCTGACATTACGCGCACCCAGGAATGGTTGAGTTGCGCCACGTAATTTATTAATTTCCCATAGGAAGTTATTGTAATCGGTCCGATTTTGTATTTATTTAGCATATGAATTAACTAACGCTGACAATGACATTGTTTAAGCATTCATTTTTCTATATAGGTGATGAATTCACTAAAAATATCTCCCAAACATTGCCGAAAATCAGACATCTTGCCTTAATAAGTACCGTTTCACAAATGTAAACACCAACATTGAGGAAAATACTGATGTACCCACCATATCATTGTTTTGTTAAATAAAATTGAAGAAACTCAAAATTTAATTTGGTTCAAATTAAACTTGAATCGGGACTCGATCAAATAAAATTTTGTGACGACTCCGTAATCTTTTTTACAATTGATTGTAAAACGAAATAAAAATATGGTTCTGTTTTTGTATGCTGACTCTCGACTCGACTTAGTTGTTTAATTATACCGAAATAGACATAAGCAGTAATATTTCAAAAAATACAGCGCCATCTTTTGCACGCGAAGATATTCAAATAGTTAGAGCAGTTTTTATTTTATTTAGTTTCGATTTACAAAATGAAAAAAAAAAAAACAAATACAATATTAATTATTACTGATATTTATTTAAAAATATCCTTTTTAAAATTGTCCATTTTATTTAGTTAAAATTAGTTCTGGTCTGGATTCCGCTAAACTTTTACAATTTTGTTTTAAATTATTCTGAGAAATGTTCAATTGTATCAACTTTTAAATATAAAAACCTGACTGCTGCGGAACGTTTTTTGGCAGTTTAATTTCGCACTGCATTATATATGGAATTTGAATACTGAACGATTATTTACATTCTGAATTTTTGCATCTTTACCGAGCAGCTTTAAAGCTGACATTTTTTCACTACGTTCGGAGATGAAAATTCAACTCATTTTGTAATTATCTGTAGCCAATCAGGACGATTTAGCTAGGTAGTGACTAGATTATAAATAAGACCTTGGGTATTCCGCGATTATCTTGCAATTACCTCACTAATTACTAAAATCATAACCCTAGACGACTTCGGAAGTTAAACAGTCATAATCTGACAAAAAAAGGATTTTTCTGATAATAAACCAAGTATCTGAAAATTTCCAACACCGATTTTGAACTTTTGTTCCACATTCCTTAATTCTGTAAACAAACAAGTAGGGTAAAGGTGTCAACAGTGGATCAATTTTTACATCTTGAAATTTTTTTCACAGCATTTGCAATATATTTTCTTCAATTTAAGCACACAATTTCAAAACTTTATAGGTACTTTGGAGAAAATAAAAAAAAAATGTTTTTAACTTACCTTACCACATGATTCACTGTGTACTTTGGGTGTACACAGTGAATCAGTGACTGGTACACAGTGAATCAGGGATACAAAAACAGTCTTTTAAGAAAAAAAAACAATGGTTTTTGTTTTATACTTATTTTTATATTTATCAATCATTATATTTTATTTAATGATAAAAGACTAAACAAAAATATATACTCTTCATTTATAACAAAAAAAAAAATAATTAAAATAAAACTCTTCATGTACATATAAAAAAATCACAAAGCTTAAAATAAAGAAAAATAATTTAAAAAAAAATAAGGAAAGAAAAGTAATCCATTTGATTATAGTATAGCTTTGATTATTAGTATAGCTTTCTAGCGAACATCCATGTTTGAAAAATTGAAATTAAATTAAAAATTTGAATTTTTTAGTCTCGAAGTGCTTCCAATGTCAGTTGGTTTAGGGAGAATCATTTGTATGTCCCATTTTAGAACAGTAGCTTTGTCCGGCAGTGAGAAAATGAATTGATTCATCGATTTTCTTATCAGGTATAGCACATGGTATCCATTTTCTTCAAGTGACATAATATACGAAATTTCGCTTTCCTTTAAATTCAACTAAAATAAAATCACCTGGAATAGCATCTCGGATGGGATCCTCTGGCTCAAGGTTTTGATTGTTCTCAATATCATTGATATTATCAGTTTTATCGGAATCCTCATCTGTCATGATATCGTTTCTTTCAAGAACCATGCTTGAATCTGATTCTGAGGTTGATATTTCTTGAAGTATTTTTCTTACAGTCTTTTGTTTTTTCTTTGGTTGAACCTTTCTGATTTTGTTTTGCAAAATTTCTTCTTTCTCTGGAGTGTCAGTGGCTATTAGACTCCTTCCTTTCCTGTTTTTTTCCTTGGCTAAGCTTTTATGGGAGGCTTGAATTGCGAAAGACTTATAAATTCTGTAGGAGGGATATTGCCAATCTCTTCTGACTGATTATTCGTCTCGGTCTGATTAAGTTCTTCATTTTCAATTGGTTCAGGACGATCAGTGACTGAACTGGGCAAAAAGTCAACGTCACCTAAAACATTTCGATCGAAAAGATATATGCCAGTTGTCTTGAAAGCATTTGTGATTGATGTTGGCGTCATAGACTTTTGATATGCCTCACCAACTAAAGCACCTACGTCATATATTGTAACAGGCTGACCTGGATGCCTCATCATCCAGGAATCCATGCTCGCGTTATAAATGCTTTTGAATGGCTTGAACGGACCCACATCGAAGGGCTAAGTTTTGTGGGATGAATGAGGTGGTAAAGTTAACATAGTTACGCCGTTAGTTTTCGCTAATTCTAAGTATTCAATTGAGAGGTGAGACTCATGATTGTCAAGCAATAACAGCGATGGATTTTCCTTAGATGAACAACTGTTTTGTATAAAATGCCTCATCACTTCTGGAAAGAGTTCCAAATTCATCCATCCACTTGGAGTAGCCAAACCTAAAGTACCGGGAGGTGTGCCTATGTAGTAGCAATTTAAAACAAACAGCTATGACAACAAATGGAATTGGCTATGGGAACGTAAATTTACTTACATACCTACCGTGTACCATATGGTTTTTGAAGTTTTTTCTGGGAAAAACAATTACGGGTGGAAGCGCTATTCCACTTGCGCAAATTATTGCACATGTTGTTGAGAAAGTGCCTCTTTCCCCACTGGTAACTTTAGATATGCACTGTATTCCTTTCGGGGCTAGAATTTTTGAAGGTTTTTGAACGGTTGTGGTAGCAGTTTCGTCCAAATTATAAATTCTTGTCATGTTGTAAAATTGCGAATGTCTTATCAAAACACTCCAGATTATTGAAATATGTACATATATCAACTCGAAAACCTTTCAACCAGTCGATGCCTGTCATTTGGTTTCTCAACCAGCTCTCGGGAACTTTAATTTTATTTATTAAAGCTGTTTCATAAGCCAGCTTTCGCCAATCAATGTTGGAAAGGCCATAAAAAAGATAGGCGGATTCCTTCAGATAGGCTATTAGTGTCTGCTCTTGAGCGTCGGTAAAAACTTTGTTAATTTCATAGTTAGGAACAAGTCTGATGTTCGCTTGTTCTGGATTGTTTTTAATTTTTTTGTAATACCGATACAGGGTTGTAAACGATAATTTTTTTGATTTTGCAGCTTCCCTGATGCTTTTCCCTTTCTTGATCAAATCGAGAGCAGCTTGCATCTGCTCTGAAGAATGCGAACCCACTTTTCGGTCTGTTTTTTTACGTGCCATATCGAACTACAAAATAAAAATCAGTGATTCACTGTGTACCTTTTTCAATTGATTCACTGTGTACCATGTTGCCATTTTAACAAAAACACAATTATATTAAATATTTCACACAAGTAAACAAGTTGACACAAATTAAAGTCAATGTAACCAGAAATACAAATGTATCACTCAAATGGAGTTACGATGCACAGTTATAAAATGAGAAGAAAAACAAATAGAAAACAAAAAATTACTTACCAAATGTAGAAAACACAAACACACGAAAACGACCGACTCCGATCAAGGGATTACGCTTCACGCAGACTGATGGTTTGAAGGGATGATGGCTGAATCACAAACACGCGTCAGCTTTGACTTCGCCTGACGTTTACGAGTTCAGCCATAGGAATTTAATGCATGCTATCACAATGGAGCTTCGACCTCACGTTTCGTTTGACAATTTTAAGGAAAAGAACGTAATGTAACGTAATGTGACTCCAAACGGAAGCTCTAGTATCTAGTTCAATTATATGAACATATATTTTGCGGAGTGAAAGCTCGTACAAAAGCATTTCCAAAACACTCTGAAATATCATAAATAGTTAAAGTTTTACCAGCATTTTAAAGCAGCGAGTTGTCACAAGCGGTATTGTAGTATGCTTTAAGTGCTTCAAACACGGTTCTGTCAAGTGGTTGCGTCTTGTGAGATGTATGTGGAGATATGGTGAGAAGATGAATTCCATTTCCCTTTCCAAAATTTAACGATTCAATGCTTATGTGGCTGTCATGATTGTCCATTATTATCAAACACTGAGGTTCCATGGAATACTTGTTGAATTTTTTAAAGTGTTTCAATAAATTTACAAAATTAACAGCAGTCATCCAACCTGAAGGGAAAGTGCTTCCCTCTGTGCCTGTGGGTT
The DNA here is from genome assembly GCA_920104205.1 of Eupeodes latifasciatus. Taxonomy (NCBI): domain Eukaryota; kingdom Metazoa; phylum Arthropoda; class Insecta; order Diptera; family Syrphidae; genus Eupeodes; species Eupeodes latifasciatus. The sequence goes on from OV049924.1 coordinate 188,427,113, forward strand.
CACCTTTAATCATACGATCCTGCCAATTTTTGCGTGGGAAGATCATAAAGGGGGGAATATAATTCCCACCGCACAGCATGCAGTTAACCGCGCTCACCAGAAGTCACTTTGACCACTTGCTTCAAGCCCTTAGTAGCAACAACTTTTTTTGATTTATGAACCGTAGTCAACACTGTCTCGTCTATATTCCATGTTGATTCTGCTCCAAAGTTTTGTGTTGTCATTAAAATTCGCAAATTTTCAAAAAACTGAGAAATGTTGTGCTTATTAAAGCTCAAGCTAGTGGCTTCACGCAATGACAATTGGGAGTTTCTTCTCATAAACCCATAAAACCAATCGTGACTTGCATTTCTGCGGGGGCTTATTATTTTGCACAGCAAATTCGTTAGCTAATTTTCGAACAGAAAGTGAAGATAAGCCATGATTTAGTTTACTTGCCTTTTTCGGATAAGCTACGAGAAATGTTTCTTCAACTTCGGAGAAGACTCGAGACTGTGCATAATCAGGTTTATAACTTATTTTACTCTCATTAGATTGCTGGCGTTTGCGGTTGAGTTGCGGCAAACGCCTTGTCTAAAACCTTTTTTGACATCAAATGCATCGGTGAGATCTTTTCCGACCTTGATGGAGCAGCGTGCATTCTCCATCATCATTTTGCACAAACGGATAAGTTTGACAGGGATGCCAAAACCAGACATTGCTCTGTAGAGCTCTTCCCTATGGATGCTGTCATAAGCGGTTTTAAAATCGATAAAGAGATGGTGGGTATTGATTTGAAGCTCCTGGGTTTTTTCCAAGATCTGCCGTAGTGTGAATATTTGGTCGATAGTAGACTTTCCTGGTCTGAAGCCACACTGATAAGGACCTATCAGGTTGTTGACGAACGGCTTCAGACGTTCACATAATACGGCAGAAAGGATCTTATATGCAATTTTAAGGAGACTGATCCCTCTGTAGTTGGCGCAATTTAAAGGGTCTCCTTTTTTATGTATAGGGCAAACTATGCAGAGATTCCACTCATCGGGCATGCTTTCTTCCGACCATATTTTGCAGATGAGTTGGTGCATGCTCCCTATCAAGTCATCGCCTGCTGCTTTAAATAGTTCGGCAGCGATGCCGTCAGCTCCAGTAGCTTTGTTAGACTTCAGTTTAGATATAGCTATCTTCACTTCGTCTAGGTTGGGTAGGCGGAATTGTTGATCTGCGTCGCCTAGTTTGAGTGGTTCTATCTCCCTTACAGCGGAATTCCGTTCGTCATCACCGTTATATAATTTGGAGAAGTGGTCTTTCCATATTCTCAACATAGACTGCGGTTCTACTACGATGTTCCCCTGATCGTCTTTACAGGCTTCGGTTCGTGGCTGGTACCCATGGGAGGTTTTTTACCTTTTGGTAAAATTTACGAACCTCATTCCTGTTGTGACATCCCTCTATCTCCTCGATCGCGCGCTTCTCGTGCTCTCTTTTTTCCATCTAAGAAGCCGGTGTTCCTCTCTCCTCTTCTGCTCGTAGAGCTCGCAAACAGCTCTGGTCCTTCTGTGCAGCGCCGTTTTGTAAGCCTCTTGTTTCGCTGCGTGCGCTTGCCGGCATTCGTCGTCCAACCAGGGGTTTCGCTGTTGTGGACGTGTGAAACCTAGCACTTCAGAGGCGGCATCTCTGATGGCTGCAAGGCAATGTTGCCAATGTTGCTTAATGCAGGCAGCATAGGACTCCTTAAGAGGTTACTAGAGACTCGATCGGAAAGGACATGGCAGTCTTGCGATTGTAGCCGTCTAATGTCGAAACTTCTCACAGTACTTCCTTGTTTTGGCTTGGACCGGGATATCCGTAGCCGTATCTTGGCTACAACGAGGTAGTGGCCAGAGTCAATGTTAGCCCCTCGGAAAGTTCGGATATCCTGTATACTGGAGAAGTGTCGTGCGTCGATCGCAATGTGGTCAATATGGTTAACAGTTGATTGATCAGGAGATTTCCATGTCCCCTTGGGGATATTAAGATGTGTGAACTGCGTACTAGCTATCAGAACGTCTCGCCCCGCAGCGAAATCGATCAGCCTGAATCCGTTGTCGGAGGTGATGTCGTGCAGGCTGTATCTCCCGATTGTGCCACCAAAGATGTCTTCTCTTCCTAGCTTGGCGTTAAAATCTCCTAAGATAATTTTAATGTCATAGCCAGGGCACTGCTCATAAGTCTTGTCCAAGAGCTCGAAGAATATGTTTTTGGTGTCTTCATCTTTCTCCTCTGTTGGGGCATGCGCGCATATTAGGCTTATGTTGGCCGATTGGATTGGATTGTCGTGATGCGCTCGCTCACACTGTTGAAACTCAAGACTTTTTGCCTGAGTCTAGTTCCAACAACAAATCCACACCCAAATAGACGCCGTCTTTGTTCTCGGTAGCAGTCGCCGTAGTATATATCGCAGTCTTTTAGTTTGCGTTTGCCCGGTACATCCCATCGCACTTCTTGGATGGCGGTAATATCTGCCTTGCAGCAGTTTAACGCTTCCGCTAATTGTTCGGCTGCACGTGATCTGTTAAGGGACCTAACATTCTCATACAGATCCGAAGTTCGTTGTCCTTATTTCGTTTGCTTGGGTTGTCAACAGTGAATCCGTCCGTATTCGAGGCTTGTTGGTGCTTCGCAACTAGAAGATTTTTACGTGGTCAGGAAGTCACCCCGACGGCACAACCCCCAACCTGGAGGGCCAGATCCTTAGTATAACTCCAAGGACGGGGAGCCGGATAAACCGCTCCTTATAGGCCTGGGCTCCGAATAAGTCGTAGAAGCCCTATAAGGTGTTCACTAAGTAGTTCAACCTTACTGGAACTGTAGACACCATCGTTGATTCCATCTCGAGAATTCGTCCCGCTGCCGTCTGGATAAGGAGAGGTGTCTTAGTGGAAACACCTCTCCCCCCCTCTGTCGTTTGCTGCCCCCAACAACTTTCCACTGGGGTTAGAACCCAATCTCCAGTTGAGGTACTAGGCACCCGATGTTCACCGCGGGGAGGTGAGAGTAGGAGTTGATAGACAGAGGTGGGTTTTGAGAAAAACCTGTGGACGCTTGTGTCCTCTTGAATGCACATGTCTACCATTTGAACATCCCATTCAGTCACTTTTTTTATTGTTTATAATTTTTATGAAAAACATGCAATATTTAATTTAAATAAATCGGCAATGACTTACCAAAATGAATAGGTTTCCATGGACGAAGCGTAAAAATTTATTAATTTATGACATTCACTGACAAAACACGAATTCAATATGAGTAAAAAAACAAATGTTGGTGTGAAAACACAAAACGCTACTACAGACTCCTTGTTCGCAACAACAAAAATCACGTCTAAAGTTTAAAATTAGTGGAAACTAGATTATGGCTATTTTGAAGTTTAAACAAAAAATTAAGGTAATGGATATATATGTAATGGATAGGGATCAAGTCTCCCAGGGGATCATGTGTCCTCAGGTTCCCCTAATATAAATTTGATGGGTCATTATTGTCATTTCACTAATAATTAATAAATCTTAACAAATATTTGTATGACTCAATGTTCGTTTTGTATTTTTTTTATTTTCGTTATTTTAAAACTTTTTAAAAAAGTACGAATTTATAACTTATAAGATCAATTCCAAAGTTTTACCATAATGTACGAGGTGTGTTCAAAAAGTATACTCGGAATTTTCGTTTTTTTCAAAAAAATATTTATTTATTCGTTTACATCAATGTGGTCCCCTTCAAAGTAGCCCCCCCCCCAGATATAATACACTTATGTCAGCGTTTTCCAATCTTGGAAGGACTCTTGATATTCACTTTTTGATATGTCCTTGAGCACGACGAGTAAGCAGTTGCGTTATCGTTGTGCAAAAGCCATGAATTGTTTTTCCATAAATCTGAGCGTTTTTTTTCGGATTGCTTCACGCAAACGTCGTATAACTTCAAGGTAATACTCCTTATTAACCGTACGACCTTGTGGTAAGAACTCCTGATGCACTATGCCATTATAATCGAAGAAAACAGTAAGCAAAACCTTCACATTTGATCGAACTTGACGTGCTTTTTTCGTTGGTGACGTTGGATGATTCCAGGCGGACGATTGTGCTTTGGTTTCGATATCATAACCGTACACCCATGTTTCATCACCAGTTATGACCCTTTCAAGCAAACTTGGATCGTCGTTGACGTCCTTTAACAGCTCCTGAGCGATGTTTATGCGATTTTTTTTTGGTCAAACATTGTTTAAACAAGCAAAAATCGCCGAGCCCATAAAAACACGTCGAACCTTAGCAACTCCCACAGACAAAGTAAACAGTGAATATAGCTGAAAATTGCATAATACTTTAGGGACATGTATACCAACACAATACAAAACAAATGTTGACCTTCGGACTCTCCAGACCCGCGAAATTTAAAAATTCCGGGTACTTTTTGAACACACCTCGTACATATCATTTGTGATTTTTTTTAATTACATTTTAGATGAACTTAACTAATATTAATGAATAATTTAAATTGTTTGATTTATATTACATATGTAAGATATGTATATTACTTTTGCTGAATATAATTAGAAATTATATTTTTGTTTTTGTTTCTGTTTATGTGCCACCGCGTCAAAACGAATATACAAATCCCAGAGTCATGAACTCTTGGGATTACCAGGTCCAATTTGACCCCAGGCGGTAGTTTTGTTTTACATTTGGTTTTGTTAGCCTCTGTATATATTAGGGCTACCCCTCCCGTAGAAGGAAGAGAGGAACTCATTGTTTGGAACTACAAGAGTTTGAGACGTCAATGCATTGGCTAAGCTGATTGGAGAAGCGTAAGATGAATCTTTCGAATAATTGGAGCTCCTTGGCTACCGTTGGTGATATTTTAAACCATGTCAAGAATCCATATGAAATCACTGGTCTAATAAGAAATTTGTACATGAGGATTTTCGTTTTTTTTTCTCAACAAACCCTGATCTAAATAAATATTTTAACTGGGCTGCTGCCGCTTTTGCTCTATTTAGCGAAAGTCGAGCATGAGGATTCATTCTTAATTTTTCGTTAAGGTTTATACCCAGATATTTCAACTGTTTTTTGAGAGGGATTGGGTGGTCGTTAATAATAAGTTTTAAAAGTTTACTCTCCCTGACTGCCAGATGGTGGCCTCGTGGCGATACATTTCTAAAGCAAATAAACTCGAACTTTTGGAAGTTTATTGTGATACCCCAGTAGTTAAAATAGTTTAGTAACTGTGTGGTGTTTCATGAGCAGCAAAAATTAAAGTGTCATCTGCGTATTGTATGGACTTGGATATACACCAGATGAAGAAGGTATATCGTGCGTGAAGATATTATATAGAAAGGGTCCCAAGAAGGATCCTTGTTGGATGCCCGTGCAAATTTGTGTCAAATCGGAAAAAGATGAACTTATTTTGACTTTGAAATATCTATTGGTTAGAAAACTATAAATTATTTTAATTGTATTAAACGGAAAGTTCAGTGTGATCATTTTAAAAATAAGACCGTCGTGCCAAACCGAATCAAATGCCCTTTTAGGGTCTAAGGAGCACATTAGCAATTTCAGAAGCGGCTGATTGATTAATTAATGAATTTCGGTTACAGTAGATTTCACCAAAGAAGATTTGAAAAGCAGCTGCTTTTCAAGAGTCTGTGGAAAGCTGGTTGTTCCTAAATAAAATCGGTAACTGCGAAGGATCTGAATTATTTTTTCTTCCAGTTATTTTATTGATTTCACTAAACACCATAGGAGATGGTTTTAGATTACGAAGCCTACTCTGAAGGTCATTGTTCAGATCAATTCTGATTCTATCTATAATTATCTCGCTTAGGCATGAAATTCGGGAGGAGAGTTCGGTATAATTTGGGTTTATTCTATTTCCATTTGCATGGAATATTCGTTTAAGTTGTCTTTTCCAGATCTTTTTCATTTTCATAAGGTCTAGCGAGCGAGTATTTACTAACCTTTCAAGATCTCTGTTACAATGAGTCCAGTTTGTGAATTTGAATGACCTGGGGACTTTTTCTTCCTATATTTCAGTGATTTGACAGCTTTCCAAACAAAATTTGTTTTGTTTGGATTGAATTTGTGAAATTTGCGGTGATTTATTCGAAATTTTATATTTTATTGTGGATCAATTATAAGAACATTTTCATATAACTACAATCAAGAAAGAATCCACGAAATCGAAGAGTAAATAATAATGAACACTCTTTCGCCTGTGAATCCGCCAAAAAAAAGCTATTGGATTTCAACTCGCCAACAAACATTATGACATTTCAAATTTGCCTTCGAATTCGTTAATTGGTCGAATTCAAAACGAAGAAGGCGAAAGCGAATGCAATAATTGGAAAATGGAAAACTCGCTAGCAAAACGATTCGACGAATCCCATAATAGGTCCCTGTGGGTGTGGATTCGAAGACTTTCCGGGCTGGAGCATTGGTTTCCATGCGCTCTACGTGACCCAGCCATCTTAGTCGTTGGACCGTAGATCACACGAAGAACTTTTTTCTCGAAACGACCCAAGGTGCTTTCATCCGCCTTTGTCATAGTCCATGCTTTTGCACCGTATAGCAGATACGGTACACTAAAGTTACCAAATTCTTTTAGTTCATCAAACATATTTAGTTTGGTACATTCAAGACTTCATAATTTCACACCCTGTATGAATTAAGATCGCTTATAATTTGTTTGCTTCTTTAATTTTATTTCCTAGTATCAAATGCAATTCAGACGAATAATATTAAAAGATTTATTTAATGAGATAATTTTCTTGTATTCGCTCCCATTTCGGCTTATAGCGGTTTTTAAAATTGTTTGGTCTTCATTTATTTTTATAAATTGTTTTTGAATTCCCCTTTATTGTTTTAAAAAAAATGTAATTTAAAGAAAAAACTAAAACTTGAAAAGTAAGAGATTTGATAATAAATAAAAAAGTTGTACGGATAGTAAAAACAACAATCCTTTTTTGTTTCAATCAAATTAAAAAAAATAAGGATTAAATTGTTACACTCTTCTTTTGGTCATTTGGTCGCCCAGCAGATCCACTTGGGACTCTTTTTTTCAACTTTTACTAGAAATAAAAATTGTAGAGGAAAAAGTTGTTTTATAGTCTTCAAGTATCTGTGATTTCAATTTACTTTCTTTTTTATCACTTTTGTACTTTTTACAAAAAATACCTTGAAAGTTATGAGATCTATTATTTTTTACAAATTGAAACAAAACTTTCCAATCCTATTGCCTTGATGATGAGATCATAGAGTTAAATTTTCCATATACCTGGTCCATTTTCAGAGAAAGTAAGTTGACGGCCGCCGAAAGTAAATAAGTTACTCCAACCCTCTAAATAAGATGATTTGTTTATTAAAATGACCATATTTATTTTTTTGGGTAGCCTGTTCTCGTCCATGTTTAGCGTTTTTAATATGTAGTCTACCTGCATTTTTAGTGTAGAGATGAACATAGATGTAGACCCGTCTCGAACATGAGAATCTGTTTGGAGTACTTTTTGAGAGCCTTAACGTTTTCTTGAAAAAATATCACAATATTTGCTTCACCTTACCAAATTCCTTTACTTGGGCGGCGCGGCGTAGCACATAATAGACTTGGTTGTTGTTTTAAAAATGCGAAACTTTGAATTAAAGTTGACGTCCTTGTTATTCATAATCGACCTTCACTTTACATTAAAAGCGCTTTTTGATTTGGCCAGTTTTTCCGCCATATGGTTTTTCAGATCAAGGTTTCTTCATTTCCTCACTGTCAAATCTCCAGCTTTCACTGCGACAGTTTGGGTCCCCATCGTTACGAAATATTCTAAGCTTTGATTTACTAAGGTTTACCTGAAGCCCCAATTTGTAGCAGTATTTATCTATTTTGTTTATCATGAATTAGAGACTTTCAGGCGTTTCCGCAAGTATCACGATGACGACGAGCATTTCGCTAGAAGAATTGCTGTAACTCTTACTCCACCCTGTAGAACGTCTTAAATAACATCAATGAAAAGAGCAAACAGAAGGGGGATTAGGTTGTTCCGATGCATAATTGTTGAATGCGAGCGCAGAATTTGTATTTTCATAAATTTTTTGTAAAATTCATCGAAGCCAAACTCTTTTTTGGCTTTGAGATAAATGTCAGCTGAATCCTTTTTTTTTTCTTTTTCTTTTTTTTTGTGATCAATAACTTGAAGAGCCACTTTTCTTGGAAATCTTTCATAATTTTATAATTCACGTGTACCTTAAGTGTGGGACAGATACATTATTTCAGCATCACGACGTAGTTAGGTGTATCAGAAAGAAAACAAAATATTCTTTTGACATAATGTAGAACCTTAAGAGTTTTTCCTCCATTTCAAAATGTTTGTTGCCCCATACTTGGGATTAAGGCATGATAAACTCCAAAACTGCTTCAAAAAACACGAAATTGACTGCTATGCGCAATGTATTTATGGCAAAACAATTTTTCCATTTGGCACCAATGGCGTTTTTAGATTTCACAAGATTCTCCTTCAAGTGATTTTCCATGCTTAAATTATTGATAAAACACATCCCAAGATTTCTATATTCCTGTACAACTTTAATACTCTCCTCGTTAAAAGCCCTCCTCTCAATTGCACAATTTCTACCTTCAGCATTTTTAAAAATCATGATCTTTGATTTCTTCAGATGCACTTGGAGACTCCAAGCGATACTGTACCTACGTAGTTGGTTAATAATTAGTTGCAGCGCTTCTGCTGAACGATCAAATACAACTACGTCATTTGGAAAGAAAAGCGCCTTTATTATAGTTCCTGGTTGTTCAATACCTCCAGACAAACATTCAGAATGATCCTTAATGTAAAGTGCGAACAAAAGAGGGCTCAACGCAAACCCTTGACGTACCCCTGATTCGGTTTTAAACCATTCAGATATTTCTTTTTCATTCCATACTGCCGCTTTGGTATCACTACAAAGGTTTTGTTACTCTACCAAACTTTTTGGAAATGCCTAAACCAAACAGCTTGTATATAAATGCCTCTCTGTCAACCGATCAAACGCGGCCTTGAAATCAACAAAATAAACAAAACATCTTGTACAAACTTGTCTACGATGCATCTTAGCACAAAAATGTGGACTATCGTCGAGTATCTTGACCTAAATCCAACATGGAAGTCTTGGATTAAATGGTTTTCGTCAATCCAAAAGTTAAGTCGTCGTTGGAGAATTGCAGCAAATATTTTATATGAAGCATTCAGAAAGCTTATCCCACGATAATTTACCGGGTTCTTCGTGCATCTTTTTTTTTAATCTAAAAGATGGTTAAACATGATACTAAGACTGTTAACCAACACCATGGCCCCTTATTCGAAAAACTCCACAGGGATTTCATCAGATCAACTATATGTCCATAAACTTTACTTCCAAGTAAAACTAAATTTTCATACATAAAACATTAATTAATTAAAAAAATTCTGTTGAATTCGCAGAGCTTGAAACTCAGTTTTATATAAAAATCTTGTGAAAATGAAAACAAATTATGTTACTTACATACATATACAAAAATAATATATTCATTTAAATTAACATAATGTGATAAAAATAGAGCCGTAAGGTTTTGCTCCGTGTCAGTAAATAGTTTATTTTAATGTAAATTCATTTGATTGCACAGTTAAGATTACAGGTTCTCTAGATTTCGAAGTACCATCACCATTTCCGGTCTATTTTCTGAATTTGTCGATATACACGAAATTCCAATAATTATAACTTTCTTACATATTTCTACTACATCTGCATTGATTTTCAATTTCTTTTCGATTATATCTTGGATTTGAGTACCGTTATTTAAGACCGATGTTACATGTGAATATAAGAAACGTTGCGCACGAGTTGAATCGTATGCTCGCAAACCGGTGAACATTTCCAACAATACAACTCCATAACTAAATGTATCAACTTTGGTACTTAGTGATTTGTGATCAAAAAAGTCCTTTGGTATGTATGGCTTCGTTCCGTAAACTCGAGAAACTTCCATCGATTCGGTTTGGGAACGCACCTCACGAGCTAAACCAAAATCGCCAATTCGTGGTTGATTACAAGGATCGAGCAATATGTTGGCGGGTTTGATGTCACCATGAATCAATGGTTTCTCACGGAATGTATGAAGATATTGAAGACCTCTGCAAAGAAAAAAAAATATATAATTCTAATAATTATAAAATATGTGCAAACAATATTAACCTAGCTGTTCCACGGGCAATATTCAACATCTGTGTCCACGTTAATGGTTCGCAAGTTTTCGCCTTCAAACGATCTTCTAATGATCCCCCCGACATTAGTTGATACACAAGACATGGGTGATCTCCGTTTATGCTATATCCATAAAGGGGTAAAATATTGTCATGACGACACGAATTGAGGTGCTTCAACTCGTTGAGACTTTGTTGTATTTGAATTTTGTCTCCATTGTCAGCGCTATTGTAGATAATTTTTTTAATTGCTACCGTGGTCTGTTTCCAGCATCCTCTGAACACCGTTCCGAATCCTCCTTTTCCGAGAACGTACTCTGGATTCCAACCGTCTGTTGCTTGAATCAATTCATTGTAGTCTATTTGTGGAATTGTACTGGCATATTCTTTGACATTTCGTATTTTCCAGTCTTCAGATTCAGGTTTACTTTCTGACGTCGTAGATGTGTAATCATCATCTGAACGGGAGGATTCATTGTTTGAATTACTAACACCACATGATGTATTCTTGCAGTTTAGAATTTTTACAGATTTTGACTTCTGCATTAAATTACTCAAATCTGGTTGATCGATTGTAATGAGTTTGTGGTATTTTGTATCAACGGATGACTTAATAACATCCATAGCGTTGTACAGACGCATTCTGGAAATTAAAAGGGGGGGGTAAAAAAGTGAGCACTTCAAATTCTTAACTAACAATATTAAAACAGTACTTTATAATCACGAAGCCTTAATAACTAAGATCTATAAGTCTGGTGAAAAACCTGGTTTCACTAATAACACATGTATTTTAATGCAGAAAAGAGACGATACTGACAAAAATTGTAAACTATTCTGGTTATTAAAGCGCTCTTATAGTTATAACCTAAATACGATTGGTGAATCCTCAATGCAATTTCACAAGCTTCCGTCGTCAATATTGTGGATAAACTTAAGAAAAACTGATACTCAAAAGTTAATAAGCTTTCCAGTTGAATGCGTAGATGACAATGCTTTCAACAAAACTTTCGTCTCTATAACATCACATCTTTTGTCGGTGTAGATCCTTTTGTTTTTGTGGATCAATCAGATGCATCTGGTGTTGGTTTTTGTTCGATAGATGGTGTAGATGTTCTCGAGAGTTTACTTTCTATAAGGTCGAATGTAGTTGATTTGGACGATATTCACCCAACATTTTTGAAAATGATTTTGCCGATAGTATTGCCTTTCCTTACTTTCATTTTTAATAATATACTTATGTCTGGAGTTTATCAGAACCTTAAGAAGCTAGCTTAAATTATCCCACTTCCTAAAAATGCCAAAGGCGAGGAATTTAGGATCTTTGCAGTTTTTCCCTTCTTATCAAAGGTCTTTAGAAAAATTCTGCAAAAAGAAATTAGTTTGTATTTTATGGAAAAATTGTTTCTTAATCCAGCACTGGCAATCGTCGCTGAAGATATAAGAGAAAAGTTGGATTAGAAGGAGGTTACGTTTTTGGTACTGCTTCACTTTCAAATATCTTTTGACTTTTGACACAGTCAATCGCGTTAACTTGTGTGGGAAGCTTTTAATTTTTCATCAAGTGCTACTAGGCTAATCTTTTTATCTGAGTAACAGAAAACAGAAGGTCCAAATTGGTGATAGTTTGTACAATTTGTTGCCTAATGTTTCTGGTGTTCCTCAGGGTTCGATAGTTGGCCTTCTACTTTTTCTATATATGTATAAATGAGTTTTCATCAATGATTGAAAACTGATCAATTGATTTGTATGCGAATACAATCTATTGATCTGGGGCTAGATCCATCCATATACAAGACTCGCTTCGTCTTCTTAAAATGACTCATTAAAAGCTCCTTCTATATCTAGGAAAGTAACTAAAGTGAACTTCCTGGGCTTTCCGTAGATTTCCCTTAATTGTAGGCATGTTGAGCGTTGGATAGGAAAGATTTATTATGATGAGCTTTAAAATCTTAGATCTTCAAAACTGTCCATTATCTCTTGTAGAGATGGCAGAATTCACCTCATTTCAATCCTGGTCATAAAGACATTCCAGAAAACTGAAAAGCTGACGAATTTCCAAAAAAATGGAACAACTTGAGCTTTGTTGTTTAAAAAAAAACACCACTTGTCCGTCAACTAAACTTATTTGGCCAAGGATTGATGCTTAACACTCAAAGCAACTCATTTCTATTGGAACATTGAACATTAGCTCCATTACAGGACAGGACACTCTCCAATAGTTAGGCGCCAGTTATAGCTATCATTGGTTTTCATCATTGAAAACAGACATTGGAATTTTTTTGGCAGGTCATTTATAGCTATCATTAGAAATTTCTGTCATTGAAAAAAAATGTCCTGATTGAAATCCACCGAAAGATTTTTACTGACAGAAATCTGTCATTGGAATTGTGTGAAATTGGAACACAAATCAGTGTAACGATTCGTTTCACTTTTGAACATAAAAGTATCAGCTGTTCAGGAAAATGAATTTCCGTCCGGAAAATAGAAAAATACATTTTTAGGGAAAAAAATTCGTAATTACACTTTTTTCTCAAAAAAAATTCTTTGTGTGATTTCCGATCGATCAGTATATAATTTTTATTTCTAATCAAAGGGAAACACTGTCAAATATCGATTCAAAAATTTTTCCGGATCGATTTCAATGATAGCTATAACTGGCCCCTTAGGCATGCTTTTCAACTTAGAGCTCCTGCAAACGATTTTGCATGGATGAAGAAGAGAAGACAATACATTGGACAAGTTCAGACGACATTAGGGACTAAAAATTAAGGCAAATTTCTAGTATCTGATTGGCCAGCTGCCAACAAAATTTCCTTCATTTAAGGCAACTTTATTGTAAAGTTGACTGGAAAGTAAGTCAAGAAAAATCTCCCTTACTATCAAGTCAAGTTTACTTATGTCAAAATAAGAGCTGATTAATTTTTTTTAATATAACTAAAAATTTAACTTTACTACTTTGTAACTTATTTATTTTCTGTACAATTCCTTCACAAATTGGAAAACGAATAAGTAATATTTTCTCACAAGATGCGATGGACTTGCAGCTTTTCTAAGGAGTGATTTGTAGGTTATAACTTTTTTTGTGGTTTTTGCACGAAGTGAATGTATCGGAAAGTAAAGAAAAGTTTGACACTTGACAAACTAAATAGTCGCTTTGGTCAAAAATTACGTTCAAAAAATGCAGTCGACTGCAAATGAACTCCCTTATGTTGTCTGAACCTGTCCGGTGTCTTACCTTCTATGTTCATGTCCTAATCTATTACAAAGACGAAGGTTCTACTTAGGAGACTTCTACTACGATTATCCAAGTGATCTGAGAAGTTCCGACACTTAGTGTCTCAAATGTTTTATAGCTTAGCTAGCACCAATTGGTTTTACGAGTAAGGTAGATTTTTAGATCCATGTGACCTAAAACTAACTAAATTCAGTTGTTAGCACTGTGTATTGAGCACTACGTACATTATCTCAATCTTTCACATCTCTTAAAACACGTTTATTCCATGTGAAGACTTTGATAATACGAATTTTGATAAACGTGAGCTTAATGTCGCGTCCAATAGTGTAATTCGTTATGTTTATGGCCTACGAAAATACGACACACTGACTGCTCTCAATTTGCGGTTGTTTGATATGTCTTTTGAAAATTACTTAATGTTTCGTTATTTGATCTTGCTCTCTAATATATTGTTAACACATAAACCACAATACTTTTTTGACAAAATAAGAATTGCAATTTCAGTTCGATCTCATCAATTAATCCATCCTAGATATTTGTTCATAAAATCTGAAAGCCAATTTTTCTTAAGCTCGGAACGTCTTCGGAATTCCTTGTCTCAACGTATTTAAGAAACTCAAAATACAACAAGAATACCAAGGGATTTAAGGCAACAGTATTCAGGAAATTTGTAAATTAGTTTTTTAACTGTTTTCGAAGTGTAACAAGATAAATTGCTCTTATAGTAAAAATAGACTTTAACTACTCGTACATTATAAGATATTGTATCTTACTGATAATAAACAATCATGAAATATATATAGTGTATTAAAGTAAAACTCGTATAATACCACGAAGTTTTGTTCTTGACTAATAACTTATTTTGTTTGTTACCAAGTCTATTGCAATGGTTTTTATTTTTTTACAACGTCTATTAACTCGTACATGTATTCGGTTAGAAAAAAGAAAATTAACCAAAACAATTATTTAATACTTACTTGGAAGACCGTTATTGTCTTTGAAAGCCTTTTACCTGTTTGACAAAGATCTAACCAAGAACGCACTTTGTAGGTTTTCTGCTTGAAATCGTTATCTTGTTAGAATTGAAAACTATCTCTTATTCCAAGTTTATCCGCACTAGCATGTAAATGTATCGTTAAAATGTTAAGGTATACATGTGTTGGACCATTATCAAATCGAGGAAATGTAAATTTTCTTCTTTACACTTTTTTCTTTGAGCTACTGGGCTTACGGCAAACATTAACTTTGCCATCTGAGCCAAAAAGGTTAAATAAGCTCTCATCGGTGAAAATACATGTCCTCCGAGGGTTAAAATCTTTACAAAGGGTTTCTTAAGCGAATGCAACTCTTTTCAACTTGTTGATTTTACTTACGAACGGCTTCTTCCTGGCTATACGTCCATTGCAGTTGTTTGCTGTTTTTTTCTTAAGATAATTCAAATGGTCTGTAGACAGGCTTTCTTCTTCAGATATTTTTCGGCCTCTTGACCCTTCAGCTTGGGAGCACTTATTTTAGAATTTTCCTTAACTTTTCGTGTAATCCACCATTCATCGGGATCATTAAAAATTTGTCTGCTGCTATTTTTTCTTTTATTTTGTATTCCTCCTTCTTTTCTATACCGCTTAATTATGTATGTATGTATGTATTGTACCGTTAAGTTATTGCGATTTAATAAAAAAAAACTATTTCTCGCATGGCCTTTCCATTCTTAAAATGCATTATAACCAGGTTTTGCATATCTCCATTCTCCATATGTACATATGTTTTGTCTACCCATTACGTACATACCTACAGACTTAAATATTTTATGTTCGAAAAAACTCACAGTAATGACAGCTTAAATGAAAAAACTTAATTCGACTCAAATAAAAATGAATGTTGTACAAGTTAAACTATGAGGGGTTTTTTGACTAATTAAAAAATCCTTCTTTATGGAAATTTAACAATATATTTTCCTTACTCTTTGTTAAGAAATACATGACTGACTGTTTAAACTGTAAAATTGCTATATTTTTCCATATTAATTATGGCTTCGTTTTTTTAGAAACGAATGTCTTGTACGGGTTTTATTTGGATACACTGTATTTACGTAAAGGATATAGGTACCTACAACAGTTATTTCATTTCATTTCATTTATTCATATATACTAACTTTACACAGTAAGATATAATCTTTTTAGTTAGTGTAAGTTTCATGGTTTCAATATTTTATTAGGCTGCAAAACTTGTTGAGATCTTTGTACCATACAACCAGCATCTTCATTACACACCTTCTTAAACTAAATTGACTAATAAACTAGTTTTGACTAAATTTGAAACCTGTTATTAAAAAACTTAAAATTGTCTACTTGAAGTCATTCCACATAAAAACTGCATATCCACTTTCTTTTTATGCCTAACGGTTTACGTAAAACTATGTACATACAAACTTATGAATTTCTGAATAAACATAACTTGTAAGACCATTAGGTACAAACATAGCTACGCACATATGCATTTAACTCTAACTAATCAAACAATTAAATAACCAATTGAATTCCAAGAAAACTGTCAAGATAAACTCTGTATTTGTATGAAATGCAACTCAATTTTAATTGATTAACTTACCTATAGAGAAGCACGAACAATTCAGTGACTGTGTGATTATATTCACCCCACATATTCAGCAATTCATTTGTAGGTGAACAACCCTTGCATTGGACAGCTCTTTTAATAACCTAATAAGAAATTATCACAAGTTAATAAGAGTCTAATTAACATATGTATGTATGTAAATAGTTTTACCTGCAAGTCTTTACTGGAATAGTGCATATGGTCTATTGCCAATGTTGACCAAACATCTAATTCATCGAGAATAGCACAAAGATCATTACGATCCACTTGTGGCAGGTCGTAGATATACACTTCATCATTTGTATTTCTCGAAGAAGACCGCATCGCATTCGGAGAAATTGATGAGCTCATAGCGAGGTGCTCTGTTTCTTATGACGAAACGAAACTTCTTTTTAATTGGAGCAAAATTGACTGGATCCAGGTTTTTGTAGTCAAATACAATAATTTATAACAAAAAGGGTATTCTTAATGAAAAATATAACACATAACTATTTGGGCAAAACACAGATTAATAAATATACTTAAAGTAAAATAAACCATAAGAAAAAAGATAAATTATTATGTTTTTTACTTCTCCAGCGTTCGGGTCGGTAGCGTATGATCAACATCAACAAGTAGCAACCACTTCAAACCCCGATAGACCCCATCTGTCATGATTGTGTGTGACGTTTGTTAATAGAGCTCGGATTACTCCAATGCTATTCGATCGTATTGATGGCTCAACTTTCCATTACTGCAGCACGAATTTCGACATGCGGTTTTTTTTTATTTGATAGATATGTGCAAATAAATAATAATTATAACAATTTTAGAGCGAGGAAACATTTATTTCTATTTTAAATTAATTTTCAAAGTTCACTTTTTCACATACAAAACACGCAAAAATGGTTGATTTTGGCATTTCTTCCTGTTTTTTGTTCAGTGTTGCCATACTAGATTTTTGTTTGTTGGGGATTTCTTTGATTTTAGATCTCGAATGCAAAAAGTAATTTGCATATACCAAAACTCGCACCCACCCCAAATCCTAAAGCGATCCAAGCATGGGGGTTGCATATAAGAAAAATAGGGTTAAGTCCGAAAAAGAAAATATTTTTTTATGACTTAAAGGTCTTTCCTCGCCTTAATATTTAAAACATGTTCTATTGAGACCCCTACCTAACTGTAAAAAAAAATCAGAAGTAAATTCGTGGTGCGGTAATGGAAAGTCGCCCCGTTATTAACTTCCCATAGGAAGTTATTGTAATCGTTCCGATTTACCAAATTCAAAGTGTTGACATTTCTCGACGTTTCAATGTTCCTAGAGTCTAAAAAAAAGATTTTAGAGAGATGCCTGTGCGTGCGTGTGTACGTACGACCGTACATTTGTACGTCGCGGTCGGTACGTCCGTACGTTCTGGAACTTTTTTCGTCGTCGATAACTCAAGAACCAATGGAAATATCGACTTCAAATAAATTTTGTTATACAGATAATAATACAGAAAGATGCAGAAAGGACTCTCAAAAAAATTGAGCGGGTGGTTATTTTTACCATAGCAAGTTTAAAAAAAAGGTCAACCAATCAAAACTAAAACTTGCTAAAAACTTACTTTCAACTCAAATATCTTTTCAAAAATTAAAAACTTTGGCTTCAAACTAATTTTATTTCACAGAAAATATTGTCAGTTTTTTTATAAAAAAAACTAAAATCTACAAAAAATATTACGCAAATGATACTAAAATTGGTAAAAATTGGTTTTTGACTAAAAATCTCGTTAACAAAAATAGATTTTGTAATCAAACTATTTAGTCATGTGCAAAATATTGTTGGTAATGTTTAAATTTTTTAGAATAATTCAACTCACAACTTTTTTAACAAAACACGAAAACCTACAAACCTTTTAAGCAAGACAAATTGGCAGACGGGTGTGGATCGCATCCCAGCGTCTTTTTTTAATATATGTATATTACAAATATTATAGTCATGTTAAAATAACAGCTTTAATGGTCACTTATTTAAAATGCACGTGAAAATCAATAATTTAAAAATAATACAAAAAATTGAAATAAATGAAAATTTTATTTTAATTTTGGGGAAAAGCTTAATTTTGAATTTAATTATCATTTTTTTTATTAAATTAAGTTAAGTCTAGAAGGAGACATTAATTTTGAAATTTTGTACTTAAACTTAAGCTTTTTCCTAAGAATGAAAAAAGCCATTTACACTATCTTTAGCCATTTGTCCGTTTTTTGAAACAACCAAAATGAGGGTGAGGAGGATTGTAGGTTCTTAAATGAATTTTGTTACTTTTTTGGGTAAAAACATTAATTTAACAAAATTATTCCCTAGAAACTTCCTTACATTTTTACCTACGCAACAGCTTGCCAACCTAAACAGATACTATCGTACTTATTCATGTACCTATTTAAACTCTGGACCTACATATCTCCTTCGAAAAGGATAAATACAGAAAAATATGTTTCCAAATAGGTACACATGCATACATTTTCAATATTTTCAATTTTAACACAGTTGTTTCTATTAAAGAAAAATGTCTAAAGCTACTATTAGAAGATCAACGTAAACGGTCAACGCGTTGACTTTTTAACGTAAAAATGACGTCATTAGTAGACCCTAAATTAAAAACTACACAAAAATTATATTACACGCTTACATTTTACCAATTTTAACATTCTTTCCCACCCTAATATGAAAAAAATAAAAATAACGTTGGCTTATAAACAATATTTTGTCAAATCGTGTGATAGTCAGCGTTTTAAACATTGACGCTGTGAGCGTTGACGGTGTGTTGACACAGATAATTTATATTTTTTTATGACGTCAGAGAGTCAACGCATTGACCCTTTACGTTGACCGTTTAATTATAGCTTGAGTCATGGCTTAACTGCAATCACGAAACGACTTAAGTCCTCACAATTCTGCTTAATTCACACCAACCTACCCTCCTTAATACTTACTTTTCTACATACCTACCCAACCACTACCCACTTTATAATAAAAAATACAAATTTAAAAAAAAATCTTCATCGAATGTATTTGCTATGGAAAAATTCAAAATATGGCAACGAAGCATTGTATACAAATTCAATTTGAAAACGTTGCTTTCGGATTTTCAGATTTCACAAAAATAAAAAATCTAAAATCAAATGAATACAATTTTCTGAAAACAAATCTAAAACACATACAATAAAATGTTTTGTATGGATATCCATACGTTCTTTACATTGATAGGTATGATTTAAAAAAATCTCAAGTAACGTTGGCAACGACTGATTTTTTTTTACATTTGGGTAATTTATTTATGTATATCAATGGGCAGGTTCAGCCGACATAAGGGACTTGAAAGTAAGGCAAGTTTCTAGCATCTGATTGGCCAACTGCCAAAAAATTGCCTTCCAATTAAGGCAACTTTATTGGAAAGTTGACTGGAAAGTTAGTCAAGAAAAATCTCCCTAACTATCAAGTCAAGTCAACTTATGTCAAAATGACAATTGATCATGTTTTTTAATTCAACTAAAAGCTGAATTTTATTACTCAATGATTTATTTATTTTCTGCATAACTTCATTTAATGCTTTCTGTAAAAAGGTTCCTTGTAAATTTGGAAAAGAAATAAGTAATATTTCTTTAAAATACAAAATACAAATCATGATGGACTTGTAGCTTGCCTGAGGAGTGTTTTGTAAAAAATAATGATTTTGGTAGTTTTTGTATTATGAACTTGAAGTATAGGTTTGTGAAGTAAAGTTCTGAATTTTAAATTCATGACACTTGAAAAACTAACTAGTTGTCTGGTCAAAATTTACGTTCAAAGAATGAAGTTGACTGCAAATGAAGTCCCTTATGTTGTCTGAACCAGCCCAATATTTCATATTTCCAGTCGCTCTTTCCACACTTAATTTTCATACAGGCAGCGCCCCCTTGGCTTCCCCTTCCGTAAAAAAATGTGTTCCATTATAGAATAATAATTATATTATTACATTATACATATTACATTATAGAATAATAATTAAATGTTCTGGCCAAGAGTTAAGATTTACTACAAATATAAGGGTGTTTTCAGAAGTAAGACGCCGGTTATATGTAGCTATCAGTAAAATCCATCAGTAAAATTTTTGTTTTACATTTTTGAATATGTTAGAGCTTTATTTTTTAGAAAAAAATAAATGCAATATCATGAATACCAAGTTTTTTTTTGAAAAATGAAAGTACTTTTCAAAGGGAAGGCCATAGCTGCGAATCCTTGATTAACTTAATAATTGCCGACTGGAAGACGGAAATAAATTCGAAAATGAAAATCGTTGCCGTATTTGTTGATCTCCGAAGAGCGTTTGAAACAGTGGATAGAGACATCCTTCTGAAAAAACTGGATAGATATGGAGTCAGAGGCAAGGAGTTAAGATGGTTCCAATTATATTTACAGAGGAGAACGCAAAGAACAAGAGTTGAAGAAGCTGTTTCTGAATCTATAAATGTGAATTTAGGTGTTCCGCAAGGATCTGTTTTATGAACTTTGTTATTTATAATGTATGTTAATGAAATGCCTAAAGTAGTGAAGTATTCTTTCTTAAAACTATTTGCTGATGATGGATTGTTGTATGTCGTAGGCAATAATATAAACGAATGTGTTGAGAAAATTAACTTTGATTTAATGCAACTAAGTAAATGGTTTCGTATGAATAAATTAAGTTTGAATATAGGAAAAACAAAGTGTATGATGATTAACGGAGAAACGAATGCAGAAGTTAAAATTGAAAACCAGGCTATAGAAATAGTAGACAAAATAAAGTATCTGGGAATAATGTTTGATAAAAAGTTAGAATTCAATACCCATATTGACTATACATATCGAAGAAAATTGGTTAAAAAATTGTTTTTTTTTTTGAGAATTAGAAAGCGAATGTCAATTCTGTGTGCAATAAATGTATATAACACAATAATTAAACCTCATTTTGAATATTGTTCAACAATAATTTATCTCGGTAATATAACAATGATTGATAGATTACAAAAGTTGTAGAATAAAGCGATGAGAATAATACTTAAATGTCATTGGTTAACCCCGATTGTTTATATGTTAAATATGTTAAAATGGCTTAGCATAAACCAGAGAACTATTATGAATGTGTTAATTTATGTCTTTAAAATGAAATATGGGCTGTTTCCCAATTATTTATGTGATAAAATTAGATATGTAAGTGATATTCATGGTCATAATGTGAGAAATAGATGTGATATTCGTCTTCCTTTGTTAAGAACGCATTCTGCACAAAATATGCTTGTTTACAATGGTCTAAAAATATTTAATGAATTGCCTAATGATTTGAAATTGGAACACAATTTTAAAATGTTTAAAAAGAAACTGGTAAATTATGTAAAAACAAAGTATATTTAAAGATAAGTTTATTTATATTGAATATAAAGTAGTTTATACAAATAGCTAATTATTGCAAAATAAAGAAAATAATAATAATAAAAAAAAAATAATAATAAAATATGACGGCCAACTCTAAACTTATTGACAGTTGAGTCATACAGTGTGTTTCATAAATAAATCGGAGAGCTCTGATCAAAATCTGTTTACAGCGTTCTCGAAATGCTAAGTCTCTGCTCAGTGCTCTTAGTTAAAAAAGAAAAGCGCCTATAGCTTTTAATGGTTTTAATCATTGAGAATTTGTATTTTACATAAAAAGTCGACGAAGCAAATTATATTTGTTATTTTTGTGTATTAAATAAAGACAGAATCGTGGCACTGAAGGCGTTCCTTTTTTTTTAGATTCTCATCTGTCAATCGCCAGTTTATATTTCTAATAGTCCGGCGATGTTCGTATTTTTAGAAACATAAACAGAATTTCTCATACAAAATTTCTCAGTTCTGCAGTCGGAAATCTGAGAACAGAACTTTTATGATACGATTTATCAAAAACTACAAAATGCAAAGCTTATTTAATTCTAGTTGAACTGAATTATGTTTATATTTAGTTCTCCTGCTCTGTCAATCCGTCTGATAAAATTGTCATGAATCTAAGAAACATAAACGTCATCAATTCTAACCTCAAATGTTTGATTTCGATGGCTGCGTTTCAATCTTGCATTGGAAAGGCTACCCTGGATAGGTGAATTTGAAGACACCTCATTTAAAGAGTTGAATAGCTAAATTGAGATGAGTGGCAAAAAATAAAAACCACTTTCCGGTTTTTACAGAAAGCAGATAAACATTAAGATTTCGTGGTTTAAAACTATTATAAAACAAAATTTTTAATTAATAATTTTAATAATTCATCGGATTTTTACCAAAAAACATACAAATTGCTAAAAGTTAAGATTGTTACAATTTGTAACAACTTGTAAACTGAGTGGAAGGTTTTAAGCTGTCAAAGCGAGAGATTTGTTTATAGACAAGTAATTGTTTTTCGTTTGAAATAAAACAATACATTTAAAAGCCATTCGTTTTCTAAATAGAACCACAAATTTTCATTATACAATGAAGCAATATTTTTATTTGATTCTCCTCCTTGCAATTCATTTTTTTTATTGTAAAACATTTGATTCAGGAAATGTTTCATTATTTATCTTATTAATTTTTATTAAAATTCTTAAGTAAGTTAGCCAAGTGACTATATATACGTACATCAGACCATGCGTTGATTCCGTTAGTTATGAGTTTTTGGTTACTTGTTTATGATGTTGGCCTAATTAAAATTCATAGTTCAAGTTTCCGACCACGAGCGAAGCACGCAAGATGTCCAAAAATCAGAATAAACGTGAGAATTTAGCGATTTTTTCGCTTATAGTGTATTTTTATCCTGAATCAGAATTTTTGTTAAAACAATCATCTTCTACGATCTTAAGGTGTATGATGTAACGGTTTTCATAATACAGTTGTTCAAAAATTATCTAAAATAGGTTTTGTACACAAAAGTGACAAATTAATACTAAAATAATAAAAATAGAAAATTTGCCATAAGGTAGACCACAACTATGGAGTGATAAAATTGGGTCAAAAGAAGAAAAAATCGGTTTGGATGGTGGTTTATATCCTCCCTGTTGGGAGGGAAGAGTAATTTTTAAGAAAAGAAAGTTGACATACAAAACCATAGATTGGAAAACAACGGCAACACCTGCAATACTCTGATATAACTTTTCCCAAAGCCAGAAATCCATTTTGGTAGTAACTTTTTGGAAAATGTTGCTCTTCACGCGGTTTTTATTTTTATTTTGTTATTTATTTTGCAATTTATTTAAAGTTACAAATATATTTGTTTCACTTTTTTGATATTGTTAGATCAACAATTTCTTATACTTAAACAATTTTGTTTGACATAACAATATTTAAGAATTGTTCAAAAACAGAACACACCACTTTTGTTTCGAATCAGTTGTTCTTTTAAACGTAAGACATTAGTCAGGTTCAGACAACATAATCATTTGCAGTCAACTGCATTCTTTGAACGTACATTTTGACCACGGCAACTAGTTAGCTTTCAACTGTCATAATTTAAAACTTGCAACTTTACTTCACTAAGTTCTACCTTCAGTTCATCGTACAAAAACTACTTAAAACATTATTGTCTACAAAACACTCCTCAGGCAAGTTACAAGCCCATCACGTTTAGTATTTTGTATTGAAAAAGCATATTACTTATTTCTTTTTCAATTTGACAAGGAACCCTATTACACTAAACATTAGATGAAATTGTGCAGAAAATAAATAAAGCATAGAGTAATAAAGTTTAGCTTTCAGTTGAATGAAAAAACATGATTAACCTTCATTTTGACATAAGTAGACTTGACTTGATAGTAAGGGAGATTTTCTTGACTAACTTTCAGTCAATTTTCCAATAAAGTTAGCTTAATTGGAAGGCAATTTTTTGGCAGCTGGCCAAACAGATACTAGAAACTTGCCTTACTTTCAAGTCCTTTATGACGTCTGAACCTGCCCATTAACAAGTACTCCATCTATCTGATATTGAACGCAGTCAATCAGGCAGAGAATTGTCAAAAAAAAATCCAACGATTGGTTACAATGATAAAAACTAATGATAGCTAAACTCCATAGTTTACTTCCCTATCTGTTTTTAACTATTGAGTACAAGCGTGTCCAATCGATGAGACATGAGACTAATGTGTCGCTACAAAATATTTCAACGTAAACGTAAAAACGTTTGAAATAAATTTAAAATATTGAAATTCGTTTACTAACATGTACTAGAAAGTACTTTTTTGATCTTACAATCTGTTTCCATTGTGAATTAACCATTATTATGAATTTATTATTTACCTTATCGTAACCTTACCCCAGTTACAACAAAACAAAAACAAAATCAAAACAACAATAACAAAACTTGTTGACTTTAATTCTAAATATTATTTATTCATCTCGCTTACTATTTATTATGAATAATACATCAAAACTCTAAGTAATTGTTTAAAGCAATAGACAAAAAAGTAACACGCAGTTACAGCAATCGGAAATTATAATTAAAAACAAAGGACTGTATAGAATTCTCTTAGAAAGCATACTCTGAAAAGTGCCATAATTTTTCCCAAATTATTTCAAACAAAGTAAAAGTACCAAGACCTACCTATATGTACATAGGTAAGGTGTGTGATTCATCATACGCATAATATCACATCACAAACACCGTTGTCTTCCTAACTGAACTATTATTATCTTCTTATCTTATCATTCCAAAATAAACATCTCTTCAGCATCTCAGCGGAAACTTATCTTCAAAATAAACTTAATTTTGTCCATCGTTCATTTCTCACTAAGCTACTTGTTGATATTGTTGGTACTTGGTATTGCACGAGTTCGCTACGCCATAGGCATCTACTGTTTGTATTAAATTTGATAGTAAGTAACCTAATTTTTCGAAGTCAAATCAAATTGAAAATTCTTTACTGTTGGTATTTATACAGATCATGAATTCGAATTCGACTGTGATAGAATCCTCGGAGAGTTTTGATGGCGCGAAAATACTTGCCATGGTTTCACTGGGATTGGGCAGCTTTATATTTGGAATGTTACCTGCAGCAATATCTGAAAGAAATCGTAGAAGATTCCCATTTTCTACCTCCTTGATGCTTTGCTTTGGAGCTGGTATTCTACTAGCTACAGCGCTGGTTCATATGCTTCCTGATGTAAGTATGGTTTATTTAACAAAAAGAGACTACGGCTTGTTCACGGGTTATTTGTATTACTATGATGTATTTAGGTCCGCAAGACGATGCCCAACAATGCAGAGGTGTTTTTCTGTGGTGGATTCTTCTTTGTGTATTTCATCGATGAATTTATTCATTATTTCTTTGGAGAGGCTATTCAGCACGAGCATTCTCATAGCAATTCATCTCATCGACATCAACGTCAACATAATCATAGTCATAGCAATTATGGATCTAATGGGGAAGCGGAACCACTAGTTCGAGCGCAGTGAGTTATGAACACATTTTAATTTATTTATTTAGCTACAAATTTACAAATTAATTGATGTTGCAATATTCTATATAATTCATTTTTTATACAATACTTTGATACATATATTAAATTAAATTACTTATTAAAAGTTGTACATGCAGCAAACAGGTTCATGAGTTCCATAATTTGTTCTATCAAAGATTTAGATTTAGGAAATCTAAGGCGTTAGGTCTTTTCAACCAAGACCATAACGCCTAAATCCTAAAATGTCAAAAAGCCCAAAATTTGTCAAAAAAGCCCAAAAAATCGCCAAAAAACCTAAAGCGAATTTCGTAACGCCCAAATAAATTTTAAATAATAGAGCACCCAAATTGTTAGTTGTCATTTTGCCCAAAAGAATTTTGAATTCGGGCTTTTGACATAGGGGTTGGGCTTTGTGACATATATTTTGGGCATTACGACGATTATGATTTATATCTTTTCTTATATCCAAAAAGAGAAACGTCGCCGTCGTAAAAATGAACGTATTCATAAAGCACATTCAAATACTTTGGTTTTATACATCATTTAAAAAAAAATTAATACATGAAATCATAATTTGATCAAAATTATTTTCCTTCACTCAATACTGGTTCTTACTTTAAAAATGTTCCTAGTTTTCGAACTTCCTTAAACACGGCGGAGAGAAATTATTCAAAATGCCTTACACGCAAAAAAAATATGCTACAATGTATGAGGATGTTTTGCGTGCTGTAGAGAGTGAGCCTTCTACTTTTCTTTCACTTCAGAATTTTCAGAAAGTAGTAAGCTTATAGCAAGCGTCAAACTACGATCAGAGGCTCATCATAAGTGCATGTGTTAGTTGTTAGTAGGAAAATAATACAATTATAGCCTAACACACGCACAAAATACAAAACATAATAATTTATTAACATTTAACAGGAATTATTACAGTACAAAAAATAAAATAAAGACGTTTACGATAGTGGAGCACTGGTTCTAAACAATGATTTTAATCCCACCTTATTTAAATTTAAATCTATCGATGAACAGTTTAAGTTATATAAAATGCTCATTCGACTTAATGCTTTATTCTTCCCATAGTTAGTTCTATGGAAGTCAATATGTATAAAATCAAATGTACGCAGGTGATGAGTTCCGCTTCGGTAATTCAAATGTACACAAGATAGTAAATAAGGTGCATCAATTTCACCATTAATGAGTTGATGAAAAAATACTAAGTCATTATTAACACGCCATTGATGGAGAGATTGCATTTGAAGAAGCTGAATACGATGTTCATAGGGAGGCAGATCATAAGGATCATCCCAAGGAAGACCCTTTAGGGCAAAGCGAATGAAATTATGTTGAATTGATTCAATACGTTTCTTATGAATTTCGTAATAGGGAGTCCACACCTGCGAAGCATATTCAAGATGAGGACGAACATGGGAATTATACAAAGAAAGAGTTACATAGGGATCATTGAACTCCTTTGCCCAGCGTTTTATAAAACCAAGCATAGAACTTGCTTTATTAACAATCAAATTAATGTGATATGTAAATTCTAAGTTGGAACAAAAATTAACACCTAAATCTTTAATTGTGGAGACGCGACAGAGTTTTTGCTGTGATATATAATAATCAAATACACTAACGATTCGTTTTTTAGTAAAAGTTATTGTCTGGCATTTTAAAGGGTTGAGGGCAAGGCTATTTTTCTCACACCAAAATGTGAAACTATCAATGTCGGCTTGTAAAAGAACACGATCATTGATGGACTTTATTATTTTAAAAATCTTCATATCGTCAGCAAAAATGAGTACTTCACTCGAGCGTAGACATGACGATACATCGTTAATAGACAGGATGAACAGAAAAGGGCCAAGATGGCTTCCCTGGGGAACACCAGATTGAGCAACAAAAGGTTCAGAAAGACAATTTCTAAATTTTACCTCATAGGATCTGTTTTCAAGGTATGATTTGATCCAAGCTAAGAAAAATGGTGGAAAACCAAGAGCTTTAAGTTTAAATAAAATAATTCCGTGGCTAAGTTGGTCAAAAGCTTTGGAAAAGTCAGTGTATACACAGTCAACTTCATGACCTTGTTCTAAAGCGTTTGAACATATGTTTGAGAATGTGAGGAGATTAGTAACGGTTGATCTTTTTCTCACTAAAACCATGTGTCTGTAAGACCTATCGAAAGGGCAACAGGGGTCTCAAAATCAACCGTGCAAAGAGTGCTCAAGAGGAACAACCTACATGCCTTTCATTTACAACGAGTTTAAACTCTACTTCCAAGGAACTATACTCAAAAGTTTGAATTTTGTCAGACTATGCTCCCAAAAAAAACAAGAGTATCCAATTTTCTTTACAAAATATTGTGTTCCAACGAGTTGTATTGCAAAAAAGATGGATTTGTCAACTTGCGTAATATCGATAATTAGCAAAAAGTCTATGATAAGCACATTTGAAACAAAAGTGAACTACAGGAAAGTATTCAGGTTTCTGCTGCAGAAATAAGCAAATCGACATTTGTTTTTAAACGCTGGCGCTGTCGGGCTTGCATACGAGCAGGAGGGGCACATTTTGAACAACAGTAATTATCTCACTTTGAATGATATAACTTTCGACAGCCTTATACTTCTTAGCAGCCACACTACTTCCAGTAAAAATAAATAAACATTTGTACAAGGATTAGCCAAGCTCAGAGTCGCAAAGTTAAGCCCGCCATTTTCAGAAAAATTATTTATTGGAATTGATATCAGAAGTCACTAATATTATGTACTTTAATTTGTCTTCTAACTTTTGATTTTAAAATAGCACTGGGCAGGTTCAGTCGACGACCGACGTAAGGGACTTAAAAGTTAGGGAAGTTTCTAATATCTGATTGTCCAGCGGCCAAAAAATGGGCAGGTTCATCCGACATAAGGGACTTGAAAGTAAGGTAAGTTTTGTATGTTGTACCCAGGCCCGGGGCTATTTCAAATTTAAGGCCCCAAAAAATATATAAAAACCAAGCAAGCCGACCCCTCATAACCCAGAGCGTCCTAAACCCCAGGCGAGCCAACCCAATAACCAAAAGCGTCCTAAGCCCCAAGCGAGCCAACCCAATAACCCGGGGCGCTAGGAGTCCACGCTCTCAGAGATGATGCGCCGAGGAATTGACGCATCGAAAATCCAAGAAGCTATCCCCCCAAGTGCTCCAACCCCCGATAAGATTAAGAATTTTTGATACACGGGGCTAATTATTCATCAGGGGCTCTTTTTAACGTTTTTGAAAAATTAAATGTGTTCATTTTTAATCCAAAAACCATGAACTCAAAACCGTCAGACCGTCAGACCATTTCATTTTGATTATTCAAAACTCTAAAAATTAAAAGTAACAAATTATGTAGTAATTAGGATTTATTAGATTGAATGAGTAAGTATACATTATAAATAATAATTATTAAACAACATTTTTTTCTCAATTTCATTTTTACAAAATCTTGAATCAAATCATTAAACTTAATCGATCTTAATAATTCGGATTCGATTGCTAAACGAGTTAAAGATGATAATCTTTCATCCAACATCGAAGATCGGTACATATTTTTAATTCTTTTAAGGACTGAGAAAGATCTTTCTGCTTCACAATGAGCTATAGGTATTGTTACAAATATTCTAAGGGCTATATAAATATTTTGAAAAACGTCAATCATTTGTTTTTCAACGATCCAGTTAAGTATTTTAAATGGTGAAATAAGTTAACTTTTTTCTTTTTGAACTTGAAAAGAAAACACTTGTGGCTGTAATTTCATCATTTGAATAAGCTGCTCTAGTTCGTAAGTTAATTCGATTTCTAAATCTTTAATGCGTTAAGCTGCTAAAAAAATGATAAATTTCGACTAAATTTTTTGCTTTTATATTTAGGTCATTTTCACTCATACTTAAAATATTGCAAAAAAAATCCGAAGATATCAGTCATGTATAAGTGTAAGCTTCAATCCTCTTGTGCATTTCTGTCAGCAATTTATCTATTATTACATAAAAAGTGCCAATTCTAAACTTATCAGATCCATAAAGCGTTTCTTTTTCTCTGTCGTTCAATATTTTTTGTAATTTTTCTTTTATTATAAATAAATAAATAAATTAGGTGGCGCAACAGTCCGTACAGAACCAGGACCTAGTGACTTACAACTCTCAACCATTCCTGTGTGCGAGTAATTGCAGGGATGGAGGGGACCTACAGTTTATATGCCGAATCCGAACGGCTAATTTGAGAAAGCACTTTTTCATGACTAGAATTACTCTTGGAGAATTTGTCAATTCCTCGCACGAGGCAATACCCGAAAAAAAAAATCAGAAAATTCCTGATTAACTTCTTTGCTCGAGGCTTTCGATTCTATTTCAATTTGTGAAAAATTATCTCGTGTATTTTTTAAAGACATCGTCATGTTTTTAGCTACGTTTAAATCTAGTTCCACTTTCTGCAAATACGAATTGGTGCCGTCAAATCTATTTAAAATCTCTTTCTAGAATACCGCCATAAAGGCACTTTCAAGTTTAATATTTTTCGATTTTAAAGATGAAGCGTCATGCCGAGTATCTAATTTTTTATTTTGATCACCAGCTTAGCAGCTTAACGCATTAAAAATACAAGCAAAATTATTTACAGACCATTCACGGCATCTGCTCGACCATCGAGTTATGGACAAAATTGTAACTTTTCCACTTTCTTTTTGCAATACATTCCATCTATGTGTAGATGAACTAAAAAAGTTGAACAATGTTTGTAAAAGATTAAAAAAATTCGCGGAATGAATATTATCATTCACGCTACATTCGCCAACTAGATTCAATGAATGTGCAACGCAGGGAACCTAAAAAGGCTGCATGGATTTTTTTTTGTATACAGTTTTGGGTTAATAGCGACTTGGGCTATGCGGGTTTGACTTTTTGGATATACTAGCGTAGCGAGTTGAGCTATGTGGGTTTAAAGTTTATGGGATTAATTGTGAGTTGGGCTATATGGGTTTAACGTTTTCGGGGTATATAGCTTTCGAGTTTGGATTTTGTGGGGTCAACTATTTTTGGTTTTTATTTTTGGGGTTTATTAGAATGTACAGTTTGAATATCGCGGTTTTACGGTTGAAATTTCTTAATGGGATGGGGCTATCGTTTCCGCGGGGCCCGGGGCTGCAGTTCCCCCTAGCCCCCTATTAATCCGGGCCTGGTTGTACCTTTGCAAGGTATTTCTGCTTCTCAAGTTAGCCATTGGGATTCGGTAATATCTGTTTCTTAAGATTTTCAAAAAACAGTATACTTTATTTTATATGTCTTGATTTTATATAAATCAAATATTGATGGAAAAAATAATGTAAACCAGATTCTTCACCGCATTAAATCTTGTTGAAAAATGATCTGTTCAGTGGGATAAGCGCTTTCAACTACAAATGTTGGCAAGTTATTACGCAAAATAGAACGAAATTTTTCTCTTTTCATTATTCCTTCCATTCATTGATCTGACTGCAATCGATTTATTTTAGTCTCGTTCGACCATACCACTCGTGTCGTGCCTTGTAGTCCTTTTTATGTATTGATGGTTCCATTAACTGAGTGTCACTTCTATCAAAAAGCATTCTCGCATATCCCGACCGAATGTTTTCGCATTGAACTTCTTTTTACCAAAAAGAAAGTTCGCTGAAAGATTTTTAAAAACTCGCAAAACAGGTATTAGTCATCACCTCAATAAATATCTCGAAGAACGAAAGCTTCTTAATGACACAGAGTATGGCTTTCGAGCAATAGATCAACCGCTAATTTGATGGTTTATGTAACCGAACAGTGGAAGAAATCTTTACATATCGTTTTGCAGAAAGTAATATTATTGCGCTTGATATTACAAAAGCATTTTATAGAGTTTGGCATCATGCACTTTTATCGAAAATGCATGTGTTCGGTCTTGACGAACCCCTCATTTGTTGGATTAGAAATTACCTTTGGAACCGTTCTATACAAGTAGTATTAAATCCATTCAAGTCTGAGAAACACAAAATAAATACTGGTGCGCCCCATGGCTCTTTCTTATTTTTTTATTGATCTCCTGTCTATAACTTCTAATCAAATTGATTATTTTTCTGTATGCTTTTATATTCGTAAAATAAATAATAAGAAATCACATACGCTTAGTCATTAAGATATTTAGGTTGGTGGTACGTCAGAAACTTTTTCAAGCCTATTGGAAAGCAATGAAGAGCTTTTAAAATGATTGGTGAAAGTAATATGATTAAATCAATAACGTCACTGGAACATCGTCGAAAAGCTTCTTGTCTCACCTTATCTTACCGTTATTTTAAAGAATTACACAAACAACACTATTACCTCTTTGAGATATCATAAAGCGTTATTTTTCAAGAGATTTCAATTCTTAAAAAGGTTTAAAAGAGGTCATTAAGACCCAAAAGGACCTAAATGGGAGTAGTCCATTGTATGGAACGAAGAGTTCTGATTAAAGTGTTTGAAAGGGCTTATAAAGATCGTTGATCTTTTTCAAGATGTTTTCAAAAGCTTTTGAAGATGTTTTTTTTTAAGCGAATAGTGTGAACCTGGAGGGAGAAAAAATATAAAGAATTAATATCTTTCTCTTTTACACAAATAAAAATGAATTGCAATATGAAACGGAATGATCCTAAAATAAGAAATGAAAACATGATGAATTCTTTATTTTAATTTTTCAACAATTAATTTTATTGCAAACTTTAACACATTTACCAACCTAAAATCATTTAGTTTTGCCAGTTTTGCTGTGCAAAATAAGATTTACTTTGAAATCGCATATTCTCCCCCAATTAAAATTATCGCACCTTGATACAGAAAAGTAGTTACGCATAAATATTTAAAAAAAAAAATAGAACACAATTCACTGACGGTAAGGTCTCTCGTAGCACTTCAAAGTGCTACGAATACTATACAATTAAAAGTGTAGTGTAGACATAATGTAGAAATGTTTTTATATAAATACTTTCTCCACAACTAATAAAATAAATAGGAATTCTGAATGTATTCTTTTGTGCATTCACCAGAAACATTCGTACCTGCAGGTAGGTCAAAACATATGTATAAAAACAAAAAAGCGCGATTCATAGAAGAAATCTTAAAGATGTTTTTAAAAGAGTAAAAATATAAACTTTTGGTGCACTTTGAATATTATCCTGCTTAAAAGGTTTTAAAAAGGGTTAACAAACAGTCAACATTTAGATATATGTCATATTTACTACAAAAAAAAACACTTTTAAAGAGCATAGTAATAGGTGATAAAGATTACAATGCTCGCGCTTCTAGTAATGCCCATCAGTTATGTAACTTCGAGTCCAACTTCGGCCGTACTGTGAGGTAGAGAGATTCGTTTTTTAGCGGTACTACACGAATGTGAAATGCCTTACTACGCTCTATTTTCAGTTTACCTTCGAGTCCAACTTCGGCCGTACTGTGAGGTACAGAGATTCGTTTTTCAGCGGTACTTCACGATTGTAGAATGCCTTACTACGCTCTATTTTTCTCTGTCATTGCAATGTTCAAGAATTTAAAACCAATGTATTTATTGTAGATGATACGAAACATTATTTCTATTAATTTCAGTACTTCGAGTTGTGCAGTAGAACAAAAGGAAAAACAGTGTGAAACCGTTATAAGACAAGCAAATGAACGTATTTGCCACACAAGCCACCGAGAACCATGTGCTGAGAGTATGACTGGAGCATTTGGTCTCTTTGTGGCGCTTTCGTTGCACTCATTTGTGGAGGGATTGGCCATAGGCGTTCAAAATTCCAGCACAAGGGTAAATACATTTTATTTTTGTTCAAAGTTATTTTTGTTAAAGTTTCCTTTGCCTTCAATTATTGTTTGTATTTTTATTTCCTAGGTTCTTTTTCTCCTTGGAGCTGTTGCATGTCATAAGTTTGTAATGGGTTTTTGTTTGGGACTTGAATTTCGTTCAAACTCTCGTGCAACTTTCAAATCTCAATTGTTTGCTGTTTTAGTATTTTCCCTTGGTGCAGTTTTGGGCATCGGTGTTGGAATGTTACTTGTTAACTTACCCATGAGTTGGTCAAACACTGGATTGCCAATTATTCAAGCCCTAGCCGGAGGCACTCTATTTTATGTGACTGTATGTGAGGTAATGCCTCGTGAAAAAGCCCGATGGCATCAAAAACCAGAGAGACGAACAGCAGGATTGGCACAGTTTGTTGCTGTTGCATTAGGATTTGCTGTTATGACGATTATCAACTTCTATATTGGTACATTAAAAAATAAATAATTATTGTTTTTAAAAAATGCTTCATTCAAATTTCTCTTGCATTTTTCTGTTTGTATATTGTTTTTGCAGGTGATGATGATTGATAAAAATGGATATGACTTGCCACATCTTGCGACTAAAATGACCAAACTATCATTTTTGACTTTAATATAATAAGTAATAGACTAAGTAAAATAAAGAGGCCAAATAAAGTATAGACAATATAATTAATAAAATAAATATTTGAAAATTCCTTATTATTTCTTGTTATAAAAAAAATATTTCGTCTTAA
Source organism: Eupeodes latifasciatus (assembly GCA_920104205.1). NCBI lineage: Eukaryota > Metazoa > Arthropoda > Insecta > Diptera > Syrphidae > Eupeodes > Eupeodes latifasciatus. The sequence continues at coordinate 188,461,174 of OV049924.1, forward strand.
TCAAAAACAAATGTTAACAATTATAATTTTAACAAGTGATTACTTTTGATTTATTCAATACCTAAACATTACTTAACAGCATGGGAGATTTGAATGTTAAGGTTGGTAATAGCAATAGACACGTCTTGGGAAAGCATGTAGTTAGCAGTTGCAACGATAATAGTGAGGAGTTTGTGGACTTCTACAACGCTAATCGTCTAATCTGGCTAAGTCTACGTCGCTGTACAGCTCGTCGTTCCGTCTTCTCCTCCACTCCCCTTCTATGCATACGAGACCGTAGATCGCACGAAGAACTTTTCTCTCGAAACGACCCAAGGTGCTTTCATCCGCTTTTGTCATAGTCCATATGCTTCTGCACCGTATAGCAGGACGGGGATGATGAGGGTCTTATATAGCGACACTTTGGTCCTTCGAGAGAGGGCTTTGCTACTACATGCTTTCTTAGCCCAAAGAAACAGCGGTTACCTCGTTTGATCTCAGCGCTGGTGTTGTTTTCTGTGTTAATAGCGGAGCCTAGGTAGACAAAGTCCTTGACTACCTCAAAGTTACGTCTGTCGTTACGTCGGTGTCTGCCTCAATACTCACAAAAGCCCCATTGACATCAGGCTGAATTCTTCCGATTATGTCAATGTCATCAGTATATACTAGCAATTGGACAGACTTTTGAAATCGATAAAAAGATGGTGGGTGTCTGATGTTTAGACGTTACACATATTACGGCAGAGAAGATTTTGTAAGCGACATTAAGTAGACTGATGCCTCTATGGTAGGTAGGTAGAAATGGCTGTCCTGCTTCGCGCAGGACACAAATAGCGCTGAGTGCGCCGTTTTGATACCATACCTCGTGAGATTCTGAATGGATTTGAAAATGGGCTATTGGTGGTGCACGTTCCGCACGTGCAGTTCTATGTAAAATATAAAATGTAGTTTTATTCTCTTACCCTTCGGCCTATTATCTCATAGTACCATTTAGTGATGGAGAAATAAGGGGGGAGGGGATTAAAGCCACTTTGTGCTATTTAGGTATGAGATCAAATCTTTGATCTTGAATTCTGAGAGTTCCTCAATACCGTTGAAGAATTCCTTACCCAAGTGGAGTGCTCTTTTCCTGGCCAGGGCCGGACAATGGCATAGAAAGTGTGGGACTGTTTCTTTTTCATCCTGGTTCTCACAGCTACGGCAGAAAGAGTTATGTGGTATACCCAATTTTGCCGCATGCTCCCCTACAGGCCAATGCCCTGTGCAGGTAGCGACAATCCTGGCTATGTCATGCCTTGGTTTGGAAATTAAATTGATTGATTTTGGTTTGTTATAGGCGGGCCAGATTTTCCTGGATATAACGCAACTCGTTAAACTCCTCCACCTATGATTTGCTTCTGATGTGTATTTGGTCAGGATATTGCCCTTCACAACTCCTACAGGAGCATATACTCTCACTGCCAGAGAGTTGTGAAGGGCTGATCCTTGCCTGGCTAGCTCATCTGCCTTCTCATTACCCTCATGGCCCCTATGGCCCGGTATCCAGATAAGAGTGACGCTCATATCCAGTTCCTTTAGGGCCTCTTTACATTGCTGGACCAGTTTAGAGGATGATAAAGCTGAATCAATGGCTTTAATAGCTGCCTGACTGTCTGTTAGTATAGCTACATTTTGGTTCTGACGGATATTTTTAAGGGCTGTACAAGCTTCCCTTATCGCCAACAATTCTGCCTGGAACACGCTGGCAAAATCGGGAAGTCTATAGGTTTTTGAAATCTCAAGAGATTCACAGAAGACACCTGCACCAACACCGCATTCCATCTTCGAACCATCCGTGAAGATAGTTGTGTCAAAGTCTTCCGTCACAACGCCTTCCTCCCAGTCGGTTCTTGACGGGAGCAAGACTCTAAACTTCTTTGAGGTGTCTAGGGTAGGGATGCAGTAATCGGTGGTTGTGGATAGGATGTCTGATGGTATCAGGCTTGTTTGGTTGCAGTGCCCGTAAGATCTAGGTTTCCAACAGTCTATTTCCTTGAGTCTCAAGATACTGCAGGACACCTGATATTTGATAAAGAGGTCAATCGGAAGAAGGCCCAGGATGACGTTGAGTGCATCCGTTGGACAGGACCTGATTGCCCCTGATATCCCTACGCATGCATTTCTCTGCACCTTTGTAAGCTTGTTTACTATGTAGGCTTTGGTGAGAGCGGGCCACCACACAATGGAACCATAGACCAGTATCGGTCTTACAACCGCTGTGTATGTCCATTTTATCATTTTTGACTGGAGGCCCCACTTTTTGCCAAATGTTTTATTGCAGGCGTAGAAGGCGACACACGACTTTCTTACCCGCTCTTCGATGTTAAGCTTCCAGTTTAATTTGGTATCTAGTATTACGCCCAGATATTTAGCACTGGAAGACAATGATAGTGCTTGTCCGTTTAACCGAGGTAGAGTGAAGGGTGGTACCTTGGTTTTGGTGGTGAAAAGCATCAACTCGGTTTTGTTGCTGTTAACACCTAGTCCGCAGCTCGCAGCCCAGGTGCTTACTTTCTTTAAAGCCATATTAGTGATTTCACTGATCACGCTTGGAAATTTTCCCGAAACTAGAATGACCAAATCATCGGCGTACGCAACCGCTTTCACTCCGCTGCTCTCGAGTTTCACCAGAATGCTGTTCATGACCAAAAGCCATAGGAGAGGAGACAATACACCTCCTTGAGGTGTTCCTCTGCTGGCATATTTGGTACACGTTGAATATCCTAACTTTGATTGAATCCTTCTATTACTTAGCATGGATATTATCCACCTTCTAATGTAGTTCTCAACACCGAAGTCTGCAAGTGATTCAGCGATGGATTCAGTTAGGACATTGTTGAAAGCTCCTTCTACGTCTAAGAAGGTGGCTAGGGTATATTCCTTAAAATGAATTGTGTTTTCTATCGTTCTCACTACCTCGTGAAGGGCAGTCTCTGTAGATCTGCCCCTCATGTAGGCATGCTGCGAGTTAGATAGGGGACAACTACTCAGAATGCTCCTTATGTGAGATTCTACAATTCTCTCCAGGGTTTTAAGAAGAAAGGAAGTAAGGCTTATAGGTCGGTAATCTTTGGCAGATTCATGCCCCCTTTTACCAATTTTTGGTAAGAAAACCACTCTTACCTGCCTCCAAGACATGGGGACATGGTTTAGTAAGAGGCAACCTTTAAAGATACTCTCGAGCCGTGGTACTACTAATTCAAGCTGATTTTGCAGCATTATAGGTAGTATTCCATCAGGGCCTGGAGATTTGTACGGCGAGAAGGTTTTAATAGCCCAGACTATATTTTCTCTAGTTATAAGGGCGTTTACCTGCTCTATGGAGGTTGGCATGTTGAAAGTCAGATTGGATTCGGTTGGTTCTTCTGCACAACCTGGGAAGTGTACGTTCATTAGTAGCTCTAATGTCTCCATTGGAGATGCTGTCCAGCTTCCATCTGGTTTTTTAAGAAACGAGGGGTTCGAATGTTCTTTCGATAGAACCCTACTAAGCCTGGCCGAATCTTTGATGTTTTCGATGGACTGACAGTACTCTTGCCATCCTTGTTTTTTGGCTTGAGCTATAGAACGCTTGTATATTCTCAAGCAGTCCTTATAAGGCTGATAAAATTTATGCTTATAGCAGATATTAAAAATGGTTCTTGTTATTTTCCTCAGATTAGATAAGTCGTCATTCCACCAAGGTGGAAAGGTTTTCTTACTGTATCTTATCGGGCAAGAGACCTTGAATGCGGTGGTTATAGAGTCCTCGAAGTTTGAAATCTCTAACTCAAGATCTGTTACCGAGTCGTAACTCGCGTTCGGTATACTGCGCAACTTTGAGCCAAAGATCTGACTAAATTTCTTCCAGTCAATTCTTCTTGGATTTCTATAGGGGGAAGGAGATTTTATTTCAAATTTAAGATCAAATAGAATCCGTCTATGATCAGAAAAGGAGTTAAGAAGAGATACTCTCCAATTCTCGATGGAGAGGTTACCATAAATATTGACAAATGTAACGTCTAACACATCTTCCCACCCTTCTGAGTTGTCCGTACTCGGAAAAACAAAAGTGGGAGTATTGCCCCTGTTACATATAGTCAAGTTATTTTCAATTATATAATTAAAAAGAGACTCACCTCGCTCATTAATTTCAGTGCTGCTCCAGATTGAGTGCCTCGCGTTCGCATCACTCCCTACAAGCAGACTTGTTTGTCTGGCTTTTGCCTCCGCCACAAGAGTACGCACCTCCTCAGGCGGTGACTCCTTGTCATGCGCCATGTATGAGGATGCAAGAATCAAGCCCTCCGCCTGTTTACCCTCTAACCTAACAACTGTTAAGTCAGAAGTGCTATAGTTTGGACACATAAAAGCTTTTAGGTGTTTTTTAGCTAAAATACAAGTTCTAGGCTTACCTTGATTCTGATTGTCGGGCTTGTAGAATAAATCGTATTGGCTGTCATTAAGGCCTCTAATCGCGAGGCCATTAACCCATGGCTCTTGTACAAGGGCGACATCTATATCTTCCTCACTCAGGAAGATCCTCAGGTTATCCGAGGCACATTTAGAGTGCTTCAGATTAGCCTGGATGGCGCGTAGCTTGTCGTTTTTTAATTGGCAGGTGGAACTGCAGGGCCAGGATCCAGCGCCTCGCCGGGGGCTCCAACCTGCATGGTGACATCGTCTACCTCGACATTATCATCACCCAGGGTGGGGCCAACTTCCTGACTCTGCAGAATCTTTATGGAGACACTTTTGATGCCGAACCTCAGCTTGCATTGTGCCTCTTCTAGGGCTTTGCGACTATCCTCACAGATCCTCAGAAGATAGACCGCGCTATTCTTGCGCGGTTCCTCTGTCTTAATGACTACCCAGTCATGCATAGGAATCCGCGGATTCAGCCGTTGAAGGCTCCTAATCAGCTCCGCTCCAGTTGGCTTAATGCTCATCAGTGGCAACAAGATGCGAGCCAATGGTTTTCTAGGAACCTCCCTGGCGGGAATGAGCTTGAGCTTCAAGCCCTTCCAGTCGTTGCTAATCTTAGCAACTCCCTTGCCAAGGAAATCCCTTGAAAAGTCGTCTGCGCACTTTATCACTTTGTAACCTCTGAGCATTTCGCCGGAGTCAAAGCTGGGGTAGGGACCTTCTTTTGCCGAAATTGTATAATGGAAGACCAATTCCGAGAGCTTAGCCTCGATTGAGTTCCACGCTGACATCAGAGCTCTGTTGTCTGTGAAGAGCTCATCTACAATCGCCACCTGGAGGTTGTCTCTGACGACCTCACTCAAGGCGCGCGGTTGCGCTGTCGCCCTCGGAGTCTCCTGACTGATGCCTCTATAGTTGGTGCAGTTTAAAGGATCTCCTTTTTTCAGAATCTCGTTTCACCTGTTTATAAAACTTTCGAACTTCATTCCTGGCAATGTTGCCACTGGTTCTCGATACATTGTGTTGGCGGCAGAGAACGTCGAGATAGGTTACTTGTAACGCGGTCGAAGAAGGATTTGGCGATCTCTTGCGATTGTAGCCGTTCGACATTGTACTTTCTTCCAGCATCTCCCTGTTTTGCCTTGGGTCTGGAAACCCGAAGTGCTACCTTGGCTACAACGAAGTAGTGGTCCCAGTCGATGTTAGCTTCTCAGAAAGTTCGGAAATACATGATGCTGGAAGCGTGCCTAGCGTCGATCGCAATATAGTTTATCTGGTTGACTGTGGATTGATCTGGAGAACTCCAAGTTCCTTTGTGGATGTTGAGGTGTGGAAAACGCGTACTGGCTACCATGACGTTTCGCCCCGCAGCAAAATCTATGAGCCTGAATCCGTCGTCGGAAGTGTTGTCGTGCAGGCTGTTTTTCCCGATTATTCCAGCAAAGATGTCTTCCCTTCTTAGCTTGGCATTACATTCTCCCAGGACAATTTTAATATCGTAGCTAGGACACTGCTCATATGTTTTGAATAAGTCGTAGTAGCCCTATAAGGTGTTCACTAAGTAGTTCAACCTAACTGGAACTGTAGACGCCACCGTTGATTCCATTTTGGGAATTCCTCCTCATTCCGTCTTGTCTGTTGCTCTATCGTTTTCTACCCCTAACAAATTTTCACTGGGGTTGGAACCCAATCTCCAGTTGAGGTACTAGGCACCCGATGTTCACCACGGGAAGGTGAGAGGGTGAGAGTAGGAGTTGATAGACAGAGGTGGGTTTGGAGAAAAACCTGTGGACGCTTGTGTCCTCTTAAATGCACATGTCTACCATTTGAATATTTGAAAACAGTTAAGGAGGTTAAATCTTTGGGAGTTATTTTAATCAAAATACTGAATTTCAGTCAACATCTTACAGAAAAAGCAAAAAGCTTTCAAAGTTTACTAAATCTTTCGTGAAAAATGTGTTTTCTAAAAAGAGAATCGTTCGTCCTGCAAAGTATACAATTTTTAAAGCAGTTTGAAAATCAACTCTTTGTTATGGCTCTCAGGTTTGGGGAAGTAATGAGTATGAAGAAGTTGAGACGTTACAAAGCAATTTTGTTAAGAAACTTAATTCCAATACGCTTAAAACGCTCCATATTTTTCTGACTTTAAAATGTACAAATGATTTTCTTTTTTTGTACACAAAAAATTATACATTTTTAAAATGCTGAAGGCTTACCCATTGCCTTAAAGTTCATACTTTGTTATCATGTATTTTGTTATAAATTGTAATTAAAATGAATTTTGAATTCTTTTCGCAACATATGAGAACAAACAACCATTAAAGTGTTGTAAAAATGTTTTCATATCAGGTCGGTTGTTTGCAAGGAAAAATCAACACCTGGCTTTCAGAGGAGACTTTGTCAAAGCTCATCAAAAGGAAGCAATTAAAAAAAGCTCACTTATCACCCTTTAGTAAGGAAGAAAGAATATAGCGGTAAGGCAAGACGACAATCCCGCAAAACTGTTGCCAGCAGCGCCTAGTTCATCGAGCAGGAAAACCTAAAATGTTTAGCCCCGGAATCTCCCATTCATCTTCTCTGCTAAACATATCGCTCAACAACCAGTAAAAATAGTAGAGTGTTTTCAAATATCTTCGAAGTATGTTCTCTACTGAATGCGAAATCGAACAAGATATCGCTTACCGTATGTGATGGTCTTAGGCCGCGTTCGGGATGTTGTCGAATGTTTGGAAGAACAACTCTCTCAGCTTGAAGACAAACCTACGACTGTTCCACTCAAAAGTCGAATAAGTACCGTTATACGGACGCAACACCTGAAAAATAACAGCAACTATTACCAAGAAACTGCAACCCTTCATTAATACGTGTCTACGAAACATGTTACGGGTTTTCTGATTCAATCGTATCACCAATGAATAACTATATAATCAGCCATATCACAAATTCCATAGTAATTGGAAAATTTTACGAATTTCGATAAAATACTATTACCAAATACGTTCTTAGTGGTATACCTCATACAATGAAGAATGCTTTGAAATCCACTCAGTTAAGAAATCAGAAACCGAGAAGCACGTGGAGAAGAACAGTAGACTAGGAATCGTCGATTTTGGGAAAGAGGTCAAATATATCGCCGGAAACCGCATGCGATTGCGCATAGGAGTAGTTGAGGCCCTATATCCCGCTAGGGATCACCCACGGACTTTATTGTGACAAATCAAAATATGAGAGCTTTGAGCTTGCTACATTTGCTTATCGAAAATATTCGAAAAAGTTCAAGTCTGGCTCCATATTTACGTCATTTTTGAAAAAATTATTGAAAAGAAAAAATGTACATAGTGAAGTTCATCACCATCGAACCACTTAAACCATAAGGTTAGAGATAGAAAAGGCCGAAAATTAAGATCAGTTTTCTTCCAATTGTATTTTATAAATTTGAAGACTTTATTAATTTGTATGAAACATTACACCATTATTTAAACCTCATACGACAGAATACTGAAGTGAAGAATTGGTGCTAAAATAGGAGAAGGCTAATCCATTGGCAGGCGAAGTCATGTCGTCAGTGTTTTAGAATAATTTTGCTTTCTAATGAAAAAAGAATTATTAAAATCGGTCCAGTACTTTTTGAGTTTATTCGTTATATACAAAAATACAAATCTTTCCTCTTTATAATATTAGTGTAGATAAGGAAAAACAATGCAAGAAAAAACACTCACATTTTGATGAATAAATATTTTAAAACATACCACTTAATGGCAAAACTGAAAGAATTAAAATGTTTGGCCATCACATTCAATAGTGAGTTATGTTTTCATGGGTGCTGTGGCTGTCAAATATCATAGCCAGGTATGTAGAGTGCGTTGAGAACTAGGGCCTAGTGACTTACAACTCTTAACCATTCCTGTGTGCGGGTATTGTTTTTAGGGATGGAGGGGACATACAGTGTTAAGCCGAATCCGAACGGCTAAGCAGAAAGCACTTTTCAAGACAAGAATGAGGAATCGTCAAATCCTCGCAAGAGGAAAACTTTAGATGGCACAGGCAGGGATTGAACCCAAGACTTCTGGCATGACAGTCCAACGTTCTTACCATCATGCCACGGGTACTAAAATCAATTGATAGATACTTGGAAGAAATTTAAATAAATAAATAAGTATCGAATTCAAAATTCATTAAATTTGCATTGCTTTACAAAATATATAACTAAACAATAAATACTTTCGAAAATTCAACGATTATCTTATTTTCAACATTTGTATCTTAATTTAATTGGTATATGGTTTAAGAACATTTGAAATTTGTTTTGCTTTTATTTTCAAAAAAACTTGTTGCTTAAGGTGGATTAGAGCTAGCGGAGGGTTGGGCACTATCTTCTTGGTCCAGAATGTCTGTTTGAAGTAGGTACCAAAACTATAGCGTGTCTAGCAGAAAGCATTCTTACATCTCTGTTGTCTTTCATATCATCATATCATAAAGATGATTCTGTCATTATCTTCTCTTCAAATAACTTCGCCTCTTTAATTTTGCTTGCAGTACTTCTTTTGGAAGGTTTCGCTTATTAGCACTGAGGGTGCCTGCAACATGGGTTTGGTACATACTTAAATGGCCACTTCGATTTCTCTTTCACCAGTGTATACTCTAAGTGATCTTTTATATCCACAGTGAAGTTTGCTGCGATAGTCTGTTCCGCAAAACGGTTTGCTTCATCAATTATACATTTTACCTCAGTGAATCGATAGACCCTGTTCGCCCTTGTAAAATATCTGGGGCCTGATTATGAGGTTCGCGGCAAATCGTTTTGCTAGCGAGTTTGCCATTTTTCAATTATTGCTTTCGCCTTCTTCGTTTTGAATTCGACCAATTAACGAATTCGAAGGCGAGTTTGAAATGTCATAATGTTTGTTGGCGAGTTGAATCCGATAGCTTTTTTTTGGCGGATTCACAGGCGAAAGAGTGTTTATTATTATTCAGTGTTCGATTTCGTGGATTATTTCTTTATTTTAATTTAAAAATGTGAGTTAGCTTTATTTTAATTTTCTTATAATTTATCCACAATAAAATTTTAAAATTCATTCAAGGAACAATGTTCCTGTTCATTCATTTTAAAATTTATCATTTTTGGGCACAACTTTCTCTCAAGAATTTTAAGAGTTTCAGACAAAACGTTTGAGACTGTTGGTTGTGTCATTCCAAGGAGTACGTCTTGTCCAACTCCTTTTTGGTACGATCCCTCAGCAAGAAATCTCATAGTAGCGGCAAGCTTTAAAATTGAAGGAATCCCGTTGCTGTTCTGATCCTTGAATTCCTCACTGATCTCTTGCAAAATGAAGACAAAAGCTTCTTTCGAAAGTCGAAATAGTTTGATAAATCTATTAAGACAAAGTGTGTAGATTAATTGATTAATTTGATTTAAACTAAAAGGAAACAATACTTACTCAGTTGAAGGGAGATCCAGAGGAGAAGATTTGCTTCTTAGTAGTCTCCTGGACACCCGTAATCTTGAGGATTCCTGGGATTCCTCAAATTCCTCCCTTTCAGAATAAATATACACCATAATTGATTCCATTTTTTAATTTTAATATTGTTTATTAAATAAATCACCGCAAATTTCACAAATTCAATCAAAACAAAACAAAATTTGTGGAAAGCTGTCAAACCAAAAGTGTCAAATCACTGGAATATAGAGAGAAAAAGTCAAACCAAAGTGTCAAATCACTGGAATATAGGAAGAACTACTTTCGCTTCGCCGCGAGTTCGTTAATAAGGAAATACGAAGCGAGTCGAATTGAAAACGATCCGCCGCGAACCTCATAATCAGGCCCCTGCCTTCTATTACCAATTGAAATAATTATTTATTATTAACATGCAAGAAAAACAAAAACAACTCTTCAGTGATATTTTTTTGTTTATTTTCGTGTTTATTTTTTTTTTCGATTTTCTAACAATCTGGATATCTATAAACTTATTATTTTAAATCATATACATACACGTATAATTGTTCAATCAATTTAATGTTAGTTGAGTTTTTAAAATTAAAAGCAATACAATAATGAATATTTATGATAAACTCGTAGAGAAAAAAAAAATAAAATTACATTTCTAAATGTTTGAAAAAGCGACCGTGTATTATGAAGTTTCTTCACAACGCGCACAGTATTCTAACAAATATTTTACATACATGATAAAACTGAATTTTTGATTTTATTTTAAAATATGTTCCAATGCAACATCTGAGATATGACAAAACGAAAATATCAATACTTAATCTTAAAACAAGAACACAAATGTTTTTGTTTCTTTTTATTGACATATTTATAATTAAAATCTTATCAAGCAAAATAAATTTCCAATTTTTAAAGTTTTATATTCAAAACGTGCTCGAAATTATTATCTACAAATCGTCCTCTTCATCGGCCCATTCATTCAGTAGACTCTTTACTTTGTCTGGTGTTTTAGATGAGTCTTCTTCTATTGATTTTGATGATGTTTTGGCTGCATCTTTGTCTTCGTCAGGAGTTTTTGATTTGGGAGGTTTTACTGTTTCTGTTTCAGTTTCTGCATCTTGTGCATCATCATTGCCTTTTTTTATCGATTGAGCCTTGGAATCTGATAAATCATCTGTAGATTGACTTTTTTGTAGATCCTTCTCTTTGGCTGATGATGTTCGCCGTGATGTTCTTCCTCTTTCCACTGATGAGACAACAACTTCTTTCTTTTTTTCAATATCTGTGGGTGCAGCTGATTCTGATTCTGAAATGACATCCTCAGACTTTTCTTCGGAACCGGCAGTTGTTTCTGATTTTTCAACCTGAACTTCTTCCTTGATTGCTTCATCTTCTTCCTCCACTTTTTCAGAATGCGATGATTGTGTTATTTCATCTTCTGCTATCAAAGAAGAATCGGCTTCTACTTCGGTTTCATTTATGAACTCATCAATAGCTTCGTCTTGGCTCTTAATTTCCATATTGTCCGATTTTGATTTCTCGGCTTCATCTTCAACAGGTGGTGCTATAGATTCTTCAGGTTCTTGTGTCTTTTCTTTATGTTGTTCAAGTTGTTCGGCATTATTTTCTTCCTCTTCTTCATCAATTTCATCGTCCGTCCAATCACCTGTCAACATTTTTAATTTTAAATTTATGTCTTCTGCCTTTTTGGGGTCCGGTTTTTCATCTTTTGCAGATTTTGTTGGTGAAGTCTGAAAGAAAATATAAGAAATAAAATAACGCAATAAAGGAGAATAAATTTCGTTTTTTTTATACTTTTGAAAGTTTTTACTTTTCATGTTCGATAATTGTGTTACATTCCATCTTAATTTTCCTAACCACAAATTATTAGATTTAAAATTAATTTTTATTTTGCATCAAATCAGCAATATTATATCTACATATAAAATTCTAGATCATTATTGTTATGCTGATGACATTTATATTCTCTTTAAACACAATGACTTGGAAATAACCAAAAGAACCTTTTCAAATTTATTTAAAATATTGAAAAGTACACCAATACAAAATATACTGGCTGAATCTGGCTTGCCTTCACTTGACGAGAGATATGAAGAAACAACTTTAAGACTCATTACAAAACTCTCAAGATCCATTATAAATAGAGGTACAAAAACTGTGATTCGAAATACAAGCCAAAAAAGAAACCCATCAGCAATATCATGCGTATGGAAACATATACATACATACTAAATTTCAACTTGCCTACTAAAATTAATAGTATTCAATTATCCACATACCGTCCTTGGATGTGCAGACCGGTATCCTTTAAACTGTCACTCAGTAATTACAGTCTTAGAGATACATATTGTTGTCAAGATAACACACAAAACTAAAATTATGTGGGTTCCTTCTCACATAGGCATTATAAGTAACGAATACGCTGATAAAGCTGCTTATTATGTTAGTAAATCATCAACGATTTTGTTCAACACGTTTAGTGAGTCGGATCTCTGAAGAACGATCAAATCAGAAATCAAAACCATCCAAAGGTAGAGGTGGTTGATCTATACTCATCACTACTCTGGTATCAACAAAAACAAAACACAACCTATGTGTCACACAGAAAGAAACATTTACAAATTGTGTTCGTCTGCGTTTAGGCCACATTTCCCTGTCTCATCAACATCTTCTGAAAAAGGAAAATCCTCCGATCTGTCCCACTTGTAATGAAACATTCCACATCACACACCTTCTAGCCCACATAAGCAATCTTTTATCTAACAATAATCAGAACATTTACGAACTACTTACAAATATTAATTCACAAGATCCAGAAACTATCCAAAAAATAATTTTAAAACTTAACTTTAAGTAGTAAACTTGCTCAAAATGTTCAAATTTATATCAGCGAGCGGAAAGCCTATGCAGCTTGTGCTCTCTAAAATATGGTACTAACCAATTTAAGAGTATTGTGCTAGTTTTAATAAATAAATACAAAATATTTTGCATAAAATTAACGTTGGAGGTCGGTTTATAGTTTTCTTCAATCCAAGAGGGAAATACATAAATAGCACGAATAGATAAACAGAAAAATAAATTAAACTCAAAAAAGAATGTATACCTTAAAGTTCTTGATTCTTGAAATCATCTTAGGTCATAGTAATTCATAAATTGAGTTTTTTAATAATTCAATATGAATTATTAAAAAACGCAACCACAGAAAAGAAAAAAACATTTAATTAGAGGCAACTTGATTGATTTTAGTGTTCATCAACATTTATTTATTTTTTTTTAAGTTTTTAAAGCATTGATAATATTTTAATTGTTTACAAATCAATAACCAAAGCAAATTTCATAGAAGAATCTGTTTCGAAATAGCAAATTTCTTGAAAGTTACTATTGTTTAATACCACTTCGAACTTCTTATCTTGGGCAAATGTGAATTCTTTCTCTTTAAGTTCGATTTTGAATGCTAAAAAATCAAAAGAACAACGTTAAAAAGAAATTGCTTACATTAGAAACGACTAACGCCAGTGAATATTAATTCCTACAAAACGTGTAGATAGAGCGAAGTACCTACCATACAAAAGTCATGAAATTGCTGCAGTGACACAAGGGAACCAATTTAACAAGAATACTGGCTATTTCACAAAAGCGTAATCCAAAAAATAAAAAGGGTAAGACAAGAAACTTTAAGACGGTTTCAAGCGACATTAATGATTTAACGATTATATCATCACCAATCAATTTGAATGCTCTGCGTTGAATAATGTGCAAAAGACTTAGCAGGCGCACAAGCCTAGAGATGATAATTATACTCAAGCTTTGGACGTATACTCGTCAGATCGGGAGCGGAGAAAAACTTTTTCATCGCCTTAGGAAACCCAATCATCCAGCGGTATTGTTGGCGACATTCGAGAAGAGGTGATTTAATCCTTTCGGGACGGGAGTGGTACGTTTACATATAAATATGCTTTGTTCTGTCCCACTCTCGTACCGAAAGGGTTAAGATACACATACCGAGAATTTTGAGGTTTTCAGTTTTAAACACAGTAGGCAGCATTGAGTTTTCGACGCATTAAATTATACTCGATTTATGATTTTCCATTCAACAATGCTGTTTAGGTCATACTTTAATAATCATACATATGTACATACATACCATTGAAGATCCCCTCCGAAGACCAGGGTTGTGAATTTTAAAAACGAATATGAAAAGCTGAGAGTTGATTATATTCTGTTCAACAAAATGAGTCAGTACAGGGAGATAGGACTCTGATTGCATTGGTTTGCATAAGCGATTCATTTTTAAAGCTCTGACAGGGTTTTGTTCTCAAAAGCTTCAAAACCAAAAAGATCCTTAATACAATCCACTGAATAAGCTCTTTGATTGCAATTGAGAGTGATAATCACCCTTATTGTAATAGGCGTTTTTCTTAAACGACAATTGTCACTTTTTGAGTCGAGTCACTTTCTTGGCGTTTAAGAGTCGGTATTGCGTTGCTTAAACGCTATTATTTGCAATCCACATATATTCCACATAAACAGCTGATTATGAGAGATTGATATTCGAAAGAATAAATTCAATTTTAAAATTAAAATAAAACTTTTTTAGTGAAATTATAAAAAAAGGCACAAATATATAGTAGGTATTGGACTGTTTATTTTGTTAAATAACGCTTCTTATGTGAGCTTTCAAGAGAATAGATTGGACGAGAATAAAAAACTAAACTTATTGAAACAAAGAAGAAGAATAAAATCGACTTCAAATCCTTTACATTTACCAGATTCGAAGTAAGTACGGACAAGTACATACATACATACATCCAAGGATGATTCATTGGACAAATCACTCTATTTTATTATATTTCAAGGCATGTAATGAACTTTAGGTTGAATAAGGACTCCTTTATTTACCTATTAAATGAAATTGAAGAAAAGGTACCGAAAAGACAAAGCATGTTATCGGTGCCACTAGTTTTAAAGCTTGCAGGTAATTTGAGATTTTTTGCTGAAAGCAGCTACCAAAAGGGTGTATGCAATGACTTCAAATTAGGGAATTGTACAACCAACGATGAGCCTCATTCTCAAAGAAATGCTCGAAATTATGGAAGTACACATTTTCCCTCGTTGAATAAATTCTCACTATTTGGACGAAGAAAAAAGACATGCTTAAGCTTTTTTTATGAAAAGGCTGGGATTCCGGGAATAATTGGACGTGTAGATGGCAGCCACATAAAAATTCAAGCACCCAAAAAAGATGAACAACATAGTTACTACAACAGGAATAGCTTGAACAAAGGCTATCCCCTGGAACCCTTTTTAATAACACCATTCAGATCCGCCCAAGAAGGAAACAGTCAATGAAGTTTTACTTTATACTTGGCATCAAACCATACCTTTTGCCACTCCTTTACCGTTCTACCCGTTGGCCACAAGGAATTGAGGGTATTTGCAACGGATTCCTAATTGTTTTTTTTTCTGTTTGGGGGGCGCCTCTCCTAAAATTGGTTGTTAATGAAGAAATTCCATTAATTCTGTGAGCCTTTTCATTTCACCTGGTTTGGTAACTTTCACCCTTTAGTAAAAATAAAATTAATAACACTAAAACAAACAGTAAAACATTAGAAAAACTTGCATTTTTATTTAATTTTTCACAAGGCGTTTGAAAATTTTCCGTCGACAGAAAGTGCGTTTTACTCGTCATAAAAGGAAACTAAAACGACTGCTACAATATCGATGAGAGTGACATTTGTCGATCAAAAATTTGGATTCCACTAACTGCCAAATGTCAGGTAGCGTAACGCTAAGTAAAACGCTACTATAACGCCTTTCGCAATACCAATTTGTTTGTGTGACAATTGTCATTCAAATAAAACGCCTACTACAATAAGGGTGAATGGTAACTCTGTTGAGATGCAAAGAACAAGCGTACGATTGTCTTGACAGTATCCCATTAGCAGTGGGTACACATTTTTGTGAAGAATTGCAACAACAATTCTTTAAGGAATGTCAGTGGCTTACTCATTTTTTAGGGGCATTTTTCCTGACGCAGTGTAGTACATCAAGTGCCACTGCTTTGTAAAAAGCACGCCCATAAGGCCTGTACTGACTATTTTTGTTGAAGAGTATAAAAGCTTCAGGCAGGAGATCGTTAATACAAATGAGAAAGAGTGTCGTAGACAAAACAAAGCCTTGGGCACACCAGCATTTATTTTGTGTTTCTCAGACTTGAATCCATCCAATACTAATTAAATTGAACGGTCCGAAAAATAATTTGTATTCCAACGAGGAAGAATTCGTCAAAACCGAAGGCATGCTTGCTCGATTAGAGAGCTTGATGCCAAATTATATTAAATGCCTATGAAATATCAAGTCCAATATTCTTACTTTCTTCAAAACGATGTACAAAATGCGTTCCACTGTTCGGTGATATGAACCATAAGATCAGCAGTGGACCTATTGCTACAAAACCGTATTGCAGGTTTCCGGAAACCGAAGTCTTCGCTCTTCCAGATATTTTTTGAGCTAATAATTAATCAGCTTTCCCATGAGCTTGGAAAAAAGGGACGTACATATGTAAGTGCGAATAGGCTGCCGTTTTCTATCTACAAGGAATGAGACCTGAAGAGTAAAATAGATGAAAAAGCTTAAGTAGTGGTTTTGCCAACGTTGAAGACCACCAGCAACCGAATTTATATGTGTTGAGATCTTTAAAAACGGTCCGAAAAAAGATTGGTCCCATAATATCATTTACCATCGCAAGTACTGGTGGAGTTAAAACACTCTCTCGCAGCGTTGAATTGTTGCCGAAGTGCCTAGCAAAGAGATTAGCTTTAAAATGCAGTATCATTGACAAGGAGCGTAGGACCCTAAAAAGAGGAAGAATTCCTCGTGTTTTCTACGAATAACCAAACATTTTTACTGATTTGGAATATTGCATTATTTTGTACCTTAATCTTTAATCATTCATAAATTTGGGCCGTCGATTTTGGGTCATCATTTGGGATGAAAGTTCTCATTCCCAAAAAAATCTCACTTGTGACCATATCGTTGACTGCAGTTAACGTCCTTATCGAAGAAGCACAGTGACCAATTAAAGATCCTGAAATAATTGTTGAGGCCGTCCCAGTTGACTTTCTCATATGAGCTTTAAATGGAGGGTTTTGGCATAATAAATTAGTCAAAATTAGATACAACACATTGGTTGGATGTGCCTTGAGGAGATAGAACGCTTATAGTAAACTTATTAGGGTCAGAAGTAAGAAACGAGTCAAGAGTGTTTTCTGCTCGAACATTACCGTCCGATATTCGAGCAGGCTCGTTTACCAGCTGAGTAAAGGCTTACCAGAAAATCCACCTGTTATTCAACATGCTCTCCATCTTAAGATGAATGACACCAACAGGATCCCAATGGGGGATCATTCCTTAAATAAAGTTAGGTCGCAAAAAGTAAGGTGAGAGATCATTTCGTAAGCGTCAAAACGATAATTATCTATGCTTTGCTTCAAGTAGATCAACCACTATCATCTTGTGGGTAATATTTTCAATTTTTTGTTTTAAGATATCGTCTAATCAGTAGAGATAAGTTGCTGTGCACTATGTTAGACAATGTACAAATCGTATTTGAAAAACTAGTTCCTTCGGTCTAAATTGTCAACTTATATTTTTTTTCTTTTTAAAGGTGAGATATTCAATATAACGTTGAACATCATGACTTCAGAAAATAGAGTTATTGAAAACTATGGTTTGGTATCCAAATTTCGTCTTGAGTTTTCAGACAGATTTTTCAGTTCAAATCAAATGTATGCTTTTCGAATACGACTTTTGGAACTAAATAACAATTTGTGAACCATCTTATTATATTCGACCATTATTTATACTGATTTAATATGTAACACGTTCTAAACTAACTGTTCAAAAAATAACTAAAAATAAAATATGTATTGATAAAAAAAACTTACAATTTCTTCTTTGATCTTTTCGACATCCTTAACAGCTTTTTCAGTTCCTTCATCGTCGTCTGTCTCGATATCATCATTGTTTTTGTCATCCTCCATTTGTTCATCATCATCGGCATCATGAGCAGAAATTAAATTCTCAGCCCATTCCATATGATCCTCATCGTCCAATCGTTCGTCATTATCCGATTCATGATGTTCTTGTGCCCTTTCATCTTCCTCGCCTTTATTAACTTCTTCTTCTTCCGTTGTTCCTCTTAAATCAACATCAGTTGTCGATAAGAATTCAGTGTTTTGATCGACAAACTCATCCGTATCTCTATCGGCATCTCTCGCTTCCATCTTTAGTTTTATATCATTTTCAGCGACTTCTGTGCCTTCATCTGGCGGAAAGACGCTCTCATTCAAAACCATTACAACACCACCGTCATGATCCTGATCCAATTGGGACATTATTTCTTCTCTCTGTTCGGCGGTAAGAAGCATTTCATTACCATCCGCATTGACAAACTTTGGTCCGCTATCATTTGCGTATTCTTCTTCTTCAACTGTCGTTTGATGTTCCTCTAGATTCAATAATGTACTTGGCAAGGCAATGTCTGATAGGATTTTGATTTTTGCATCTGATGATTGCGATTCGAGTTCTTCCTCCATTTCTTCGTCTGAAAAGTCAATAACACCATCCTCACGGGCACGTTTCTTGTGGAATGTCTTCATGTGTGTATAAAGATTCATTTCCTTAACGAAGACCTTATTGCAATAGATGCATTGTTGTTTGTGTGAATCGGGATGATATTGTTCACCATGAAGTTGCAAATCATTTTCACTCAAGCAAATCTTATTGCATTCCTTACATTCGGGAAATGTGTAAAGGAGTGAGGCAACTTTATGGTCTATCAACATGTGATGATGAAGCTCACGATTATTCTTTGAACGCCAACCACAATATTCGCAAAGTGCCGCATCAATAGTTTCCTTGTGTGTATTGATCAAATGGCGACGGAATCCACGATACGATGGGATGCTTATGGGCCGACCATTAACACCACAACGTAGACACAGCCAAGGACCTTAAAAGGAAAAAAAGTATAATAATAAATTTACACAAAAAGAAACATGTACAACGAAAAAAAAGGAAACAAAATTCGAACGTTATGTATGCAAAGTGGTCTTTATTAATAAATGAAATAAATGCAATTTTACAGCAACAAATAAATTCATAATAATAACAATTCATAGCACAAAACAAAAAAGATACAATAATTATAAAAATGAAGAACAACACAATGAAACAAATCGTTTTTTAACGCCTTTAAATAGATGAGATCAAAATCTCAGCGTTGATTTAATTGTTCTCATTTGTTTTCAAAATAAATATAAAAAAAAAATAATTCGTTTAATGCAAATAAATTATACGTTTTATTATTTTTGTTACATGTAATAGTGCCTAAGACTATTTCTTCCTATCGGAAATAATGATGTGTTTTCTGGAAAAAAAAAGAAACTATCACAGAATGGAGAGAAAATAATGTTTTAAGTAAAAAATCTACAAACAATTTAAGGCATAGTACTACAGCTACTACAACTAGTTATTTGAAAAGCTCAGAAAAGCCTTTAGTGATGTTTTTCAAAAATGACAAGGTTTCGACAAATAATTTGCAAATGAATAATAACGGTAGGTTTCAGGTCAGAATAAAACTAATGCAATCACGAGAATATGTTGCTTGAAGATGTAACCATAAAACATAATCTCTTCATCATTTTATATTTCAAAGCTTCATGACCATAGTCAACGAACTTATGCTATTTTAAACCAACAGAAAACAGAAGTTAAGTTAATATTGAGCATGGATGTTATACTTTTTAAACATGAATTATAGACCTATTTTTCAATTTCTTAGCAACTTTGCACTTTTACTATGCAAATTACGTTTCGTCAAACTCAAATTTGCAAGGTGCAGTCTTTTCTGAAAAGTTGTGTGTTGTCTTCAATTGGAAATAAACAACAATTCAATGTTAAAAGGAATATGTGTTTAAGTACCTTACAACAACTTTTGTGTACATTGCATTGGGCGGGAATGGAGCCTAATATCACGGTGTTGTATCAATGCACGGAATAAGCAAAGCAATCGTCCGCAGAGTAGTTCATCGACTGTTGAATATTATAATTGATGAATTACCTTTTTATTTCGTACAACCTCCATGACGCTTAACTTTTTATTATTTTTGTCTGATCAACTCATTTCGAATTACTTACGTTAATTAGATACATACAACTATCAATATATTTTTTCAATTTTGATAAACTCAATCTAGAATTTATTTTGCAACTTTTAAAAATACGAATTAATTCCAAAGTTGCATTTTAAATTGGTGAAACACTTTTACATTTCACTTTTCAAATAAAGTCTAAAAAATTGAACAGTGGAGTCTTTTCAGTTTGCCATTTATGTGGTATACATAAGAGGCCTTGTCTCTGTCCAGTTTGACGTTAATATTAGTGAAAACGTGGATAAGTGTTTTGTTTGATTTATAAGACAAAAGAACATACTTAGATTTGTTGACGAAACCCGCTTATTTCACCAAACCACTTTGCAAATAAATAATATTCTGAATAGTTAAAGTGCAAAGTGTTTCACAAAATTTGCAAACTAAAAAACACAATCATTTGCAAAGGTAAACCTGATGATCCAACCACAAATCTCTCATAAGATCCAACAATTTTAGACAAACATCAAAACGACTCACGTAATTGAAAGTGCTCACTCTCCAGACTTCGAAGATGTCCAAATTTTTTGAACCGGGCGACATTCGTCAAAGCGTTACACACTTGAAACGTTGCAATAACATGAACCGAAAGCTCGACATTCAAAACATATCCGCTGTATACTGTTCACTTGTCTCTAAGGGGCCAGTTATAGTTAAGACTGGTTTTCATCCTTGAAACTAATGACTGGAATTTTTTACAGGTTGTTTAAAGCTTTCAGTGCAATTTTTCTGATTCAAATTCTGCAATGATGAATACCAATGATATCTGTAACTGGCCCCTAACTGAACGTCATTTTAAAGTGTAATAACCAATTTGATTATCACTAAACTAAACTTAAAAATAATAACGACTTCATGAGAGAACGAAACCCAACAAAAACTGAAGCACTTTCAAACAAATTGTCTCCCATTGACAATGATAAAGGATATTCATCATCATGAAAAGGCCAATCCTCACAAATCAGATGAAACAACTCAAACAATGATGTACCGCTTTTTCCCTAATTTGGACCTAACGGCTTTTTTGGTTCTAAACATCAATAATTAATTGCATGGATAAAGATTTTTGTTGCGAACGCATAACCCGAAGCCTGTTAAAACGATCAGGGGAACATCGTAGTAGCAGTCTATACTGAGAACATGGAAAAATAAATTCTCCAAACTATATAACGGCAATGACGAATCGGATTCCTGTGCAAGCGAGATAACGCCATTTAACTTAGGCGATACAGAATAACAATACTGCCTACCCAACCTCGACGAAGTGAAGATACATATATCTTATCTGAAGTCCAACAAAGCTGTAGAGTTGATGGCATCACTGCCGAATTATTCAAAGCAGCATAGCTTGCCCAATACTCAAGAAATGTGACACTTTGAACTCTGCCAACTACAGAGGCATCCGTCTCCTGAACATCGCCTATAAGATACTTTCTGCCGCATTATGCAAAGGTCTGAAGCCTTTTTTCAACAACCTAATAGGTCGTAATAATCAGTCTAGCTTCATTGCCCAATTATTCACATTACGGCATATCTTGGAAAAAACCCAGGAACATCAAACCGATACCCATATCTATTCATCGATTTCAAGCCCGCGTATAACATTATTCATAGAGAATGCAATCTGCTTTGTCAAAGTCGAAAAAGATCTCACCGATGCTTTTGACGTCAAAAAATGTTTTAGACAAGGCGATGCACTTCTCCAACATCGTCCTGGAAAGAATTGTGTAAACCTCAATCGTCAACACTACAGGCACAATCTTTCAAAGGTTTGTTTAATTACTCGGATACGCCGTTGATATTGATATAGTTGGAAGATCAAA
Source organism: Eupeodes latifasciatus (assembly GCA_920104205.1). NCBI lineage: Eukaryota > Metazoa > Arthropoda > Insecta > Diptera > Syrphidae > Eupeodes > Eupeodes latifasciatus. Next base: position 188,483,098 of record OV049924.1, read on the forward strand.
GCCCAATGTCAGTGTCAGAAGCGAAGAAAATGGGTTTATTAGTCAATTAGAGCAAGACCAAGTATATGCTCTCATCAAGAATGGACGAAATGTCACAGTACAGAAGAATTTACTGGTTAATAGGAAAGAACTTTGAACTATCTACCCAAACTTATGTTATATTAGCAATGAAAACCGCTTGAACGTATGGCATCCAACTATGGGAATGTAAAAAGCACGCAAATGCTGAAAACATACAAAAATTCCAAAGCAAAGTCCTTCGTGCAATAATAATAATAATCTACATTGTGACTTTCAAGTTGGAATTGTTACAGAACTGGTACACGCTGTGTCACATAATCAGCGATTGCAAAGTCAAACCACCTCCGCAATGGAGACCGGGACAATGTTTGGAGATTAAGAAGAACCTAGCGTCATGAGCTGACGGTTAAAAAGCTAAACTTCTGCTAAAGTTAATTATAAATTTAGAAAGAAGAATCATTTGTCGATATTTCATAGATTGGTCCACACTACTCGGTACCGGTTGTTAACTTTTGAAGATTTCCATTGGATAGAGAAAAAAATATTTCTGTAAAAAGCCAAATAAAATTCTATCCAAAATAATACACTATTCACTACAATACAACAATTTGAATAAAATTTAAATAAAGTAATGTGATGATTATAAAAAAAAAAATATTCAATTACCTGTTGTGTTTTCAGCGCCTTGTGCAATCAGCGCATGCATTGTTTTGCTATCAATCCTACGCTTCTGTGGTGCAGCACTAGGTGCTGTCCTAACATCATTTGAATTCTTCGCCGGAATTATTTGTGCAGCTTTAGTTTGAGTCTCAACTTTAACAGCACTTGGATATGACCTTAATGGTTTCTTTATAATCGTTTGTGCCTTTTGCCACCCCGATTGTTGCTGTAAAGTTTGCAGTTTTTCTGTTTCTATAGATTGTTCCATTCCCGATGATATATTTTCAATTGCTTCCTTTTTCACAATAATCTTTTGCGATTGTCCGCCAATATTTGGCATTATTTTTAATTTAATGTTCTTGTTACTTTTCACCAAATGTGGATATTGACGAAGAACTTCACTTATAATTTTAGCATGATCCATTTTAGAGTTAGGACTGTCTTTGACAACAATTGTTGGTTTTTCATTTGGCGATTGCTTGATGATAATTGATGAGTGTTGATTTTGTTGCTGTTGTTGCTGCTGCTGCTGATGTTGTTGTTGTTGCTGTTGTTGTTTGACTGATACAGATGATGAAGATGGGGAGGGATTAACACTCAAAGGCTCTTCATCGTCATCATCATGATGAAACTCATCATCCATAATACTATCAAATTCAGCATCGTCGCCAAATTCAGCAGCGATTTGTTTTCTCATTCTTTGTTGTTCTGAAAATTCCTTAACATCTTCAATGTTTGGTTTCTTGGCTGGTGGCGAGGTGAAAGTCGCCACTGCTGGTCTTTTATTATTATTGAAACCTTTGCGCAATTGTTCAAATGGTGATGAACGATTCCATTGTGAAGATGACTGTATATCGATATAATCTTCTGGCTCTTCCTTCAACGGTTTGCTTTCATATGAAATAGAATCGAATGATGACTCATAAGTTTCTGCCTGAGAATTGGGTTCTTCAAAACGAATTGGACCACGTTGTAATTTGGGAGGAACCCTAAGTAATGTATTGGGTGCAGTTTTATAGGTGATTCTATCCTGCATTTGTCTCATAACACCTCGCTTTGGTGTTGTACCTGTATTTGTTGTATGTTGCAAACGTTGTTGAGGTTGTTGTGTTGAATTTATTGATGACTGTGGCGACTGGAGTAGCTTTGGAGCAGCGTTGATTGGAATACTTTTTTTCTTTATCATTGGGTTGCCAACCTAAATAAATTAAAAGATACAAATTATTTTAGTTAAATTTTAAAACAGAACAATTTTGTTTTTTTATAAATCAAGAATTAAAACAAAATAAGGATAATTGTATAAACTGTGTTCCCTTATTGTAACAGTTACAGGACCCCTTTTCGAGTTAAAAATTCAACTTTAATCAAATTGAACAAATACAAAAACTAAATCCAAGTATTAAATCTCTCTTCAGTTGCACAAAGAAGGAGGATCGGTAATGATGTAGACAACAGTCAGTAACAGGCGGACAATGGTCCACTTTCGAACCTCGAAAAGTGGAACCAAATTTTCTTGAAGATTTTAAGAAGAAAGGCTGTGAAAAATACCTTGCATTGTTTTTAAAATTTGTATCTGATTTAAAAAATATAATTTCATGTTTTTGAAGAGATTGGGAAGCTGTCTCAATTCCGTAAATCGCCTCATGAAGGTGCCGTTCTACACGTAAACTATACTATACAAAATCAGCTCAAGACCATCGTTGTAATTTCTCATTCTAATTTTATCTATTGCGTTTTGTAAAATCTATTTAATTTTATCACCCCTATTAATTAACACAAAATAACCCTAACATAAGACTAACACATATGTTAAATCAGTTCTTAGTAATAAACGTGTGTTAGCCCTAAATGAAATTTGTTAACAAACGGATAACTTATTTCACAGATTTTTGCGTATAAGGACCGAATATTTTTCATTTCAAACTATTTGACAACAAATTTAGGTAATGTTTAAAATTTATGTAATATCTTAAAATTTATTGTTGGAGTTTTTACTTATTTTTTAATTTAAATTCAAAATGCATCATTTAAATATAATTGAACAAACAAATGTTTGAATCGCTGGGTAAAATTGGGGTCCCTACTAGAAAAAAAATAAAAAGAACGAATCAATCCGTTCCAAGAACTAGACGAATGGTGTTTTAGATCGAGGTACCGATTCTTAAAAGCATATATAAGATTCTTGATTGACATAATCTGTGATGCTAAGGGTGGACACATTCCACAAAACATCCAAGTTATGGCTGCAATAAAATGGCTGATAATATTTATCTTTTGGTTCTATTCAATGAATAGGTAAGATGAGGAAGAAATATATTTATTAATGAATTTATTTATCCGTGTGTTTGATATAAAGTGCGTTTCAGTGGATAAGGGCTGTACTATGAATTAAGTAAGATATAAAAATAAAGGAACTAGCAATTGAGGATTTTCTTATCTTTGAAATCATTAACAAAGCTTTAGCGTATTGGAAAGCTACCTAAAGTAAACATTTTGTTCCAGATTCTAAACAACTCAATTCGGTGAAGATTTTAACAAGGAAATGATAAAGTAGATTATTCAAGTATATTTCCAACAGTCAAGAATATAATTTATTAAACTCCATACTTTTTAAACTATCAGAAATCATTTCTGCGGTTTTTAAGTACAGAATTTTGATCCTTGATGACATTTAGGTTGAAATTGTGTCTTACAGCTAAAGGGCTTTCCATTAAAGGCGGGCGATTTTTGAAATTAAATAAAACCAGTTGTATATGAGCTATCAATAAGGTTTTGTTTTGTTTTCTTTTTGGCCACCGCGGCTTCGTTGGATGGCGCAGATTGGAAAGGTCCAGTTTTCGATGACTTTGGCGCATAATTCATGCTGAATTTGACCAATGACATCGATTATGTTGTCTTTTAGGGCATTAGTGGTTTATGGCGCGAGATAATCATGCCATGAAACCGCACGCACGACGCTACGTACTTTTATTTGGATTTTGTATGTGTGCAGGCCCAAATCACGACGTAAAATTCGTGAAATGTTGTAGTCTGCGACAGGCCAAGTTCTTGTGAGCTACATGGAATTGACTGCCTCTAATTCTGCTGTACACTTTCACGAACAGCGGCGATATTTTCAGCACAAGTTTTCGAGAAGGGAGAAATCAATGCATGGACTAAAACAGTCTTCCCGAATATGAACCTTATATTGTATAAAGCTTTGAAAGAATTCTAAATGAAGCAATCAGCAACTGTCAATTTAAAATTCTTTGAGGGGAAGGATTAATCAAATCGAAACTGGCTAAATAACAGAATATATTAAATGGAAAATGAATTAAAAGGAGATATTGGTGATAATTGGTCTTGTTTTGAATATCACAATGGGAGGAAAAAATTGAGGTGGACAAAGCATTCCATCTGCATCTTTGATGTGCGGCTGAAATTATCAGAAATTAAGAACCCACTTGAGTCTGGTACATCTAAGCAATGATGCATTGCGTAACCATAAGATATTCTAAAAAAAATGTATTGGTTACAGAAAAAGATTGAAAGAAACACCTGCACCTTATTTCTAAAACACACCTAAATTTAATAATGTGTTAATGGGATAACCATAGCTAAACATCCAATCCTTACCTTGTTAGGAGCGTTCCTTGAAATCTCCATAGTACGCTTATGTGCTTCCAGCAATTTCAACAGTACAGTCATGTTCATTTCTTTAGCGGTCTTCAAAAGTTTGCCATACATTTTCAACTCGAATTCCAAAGTTCCGGTGTACATAAAATTGACAATGGGCACAACCACATCGGCTTGTAACTCCGCTGGCATAACCAATGCATCGTCCATAAGTTCACATGTCTGTTCCAGAACATTGAAAAAATCCGTACAAGCACTCAAAACCAGACGATGCACTTTTAACTGAGAATTATCACGAAATTGTAATGTCAAGTCACAGAAATCGGTCTTATTGAAGAAATTCTGTAACTTCTGTAAGAAGAATACCCCCCAGTTGTCTACTTTGACAGATTTTATTTCACCCATCGCGTAGCTTTGAACGCCAATCAATTCTATGCTCATTCAATGTATTCACCTAAAAAGTTGATGTTAGAAAACAATATTTGATTATGCGTTTCTAATAAACAAATAAAGATCGAAATTGCTCCATTAAAGGATTAACCTTGATGTTTATTTACACCTCGCAGCGCCAACAAATTACGACAAACACGAGAGAACAAAAATATAATTTCTCCACAAATGGAATTTGACAATGCACCGAAATGAAAGCTTTCTTCTTTTTATTACTCCTTTTTTTATTTGTGCACTTTTAACGCTTGAATTAGAAATTTTTCAAAACACGTCTGCAAGTACTAAGAAATATTTGTTTTTCCTCAATAGCGGTAAACATAAACTAAACTTATTTGATGTTTGTAAATTTGTTAAAAAAAAATAAATAATATATTTTTGTATTTTTGATCGAAATCGAAAACACAGGAGTCGCTTCAGTTTTCCAATTACTTCAACCCAAAATGGCGTCTTAGTCTTAACGAAATGTCATTATGAATAAAAGTATTGAAAACTTAACGAAGCCAAGCCATTATTTAGCAAGTGGTGGTTGGATTGAATTTGTGGTGTTATTTTGTGTGTTGCCGATTTGCCGTCCCCCCAGCAAACGACGACGTCAACGAAGAACGTTGCGATGTATTTTAAGGTTTCGCTTTCGGTTTGAATTGTACCGTTGGCGCGCCGCGTCGGGTCAAATCCAAGGATTGGCGGCGGCGTGGTGCTGGTGGGAATTGTATCATAAAAGCTTTATTAATTTTTTGAATACTACTTGTAAAGCTGGTTAAGGAGAGAAAAGCTTTTATTGTTTATTTTCATTTTATTTTTATAATATTATTCAACGAACGATTGATTCTGCGTGTTTGAATTTGGATGATTCTACTTTCTTTAGCTTTTTCTTTTAAAGCCAGCCTTTAAAATAGGGTCAAGGATAAATTAATAGTAATGATTTACTTTTTAGACGATAGGTGGCGTATTTTTGTTTATATTTTGACAATAAGAAAATTGTTTATATTTAATTATTTAATCTAAGAATTCAGCATTGTAAAATTTCATGATAATAAAAAAAGACATGATAATAATATTTAATCTTAAAAAGCAACCCCCATTTAAGACTTTGAAAAAAAAAAGTAAAAAGAAATTCAAAATACGAAGCTTTCTAATAGGGCCCATTGACTGCGCAAACACGTTTGTTCAAACGTGTGTTTGAGCAAACATAGTTTCATGTTTGAGAGATATTAGTTGCGTGACGTTTTTCATCTTAATCAGACCTATCTACGGACACAGAGCAATGAGTGATTTAGCATGTGCAGCTTTGATTATTGCCTTGGCTATTAAAACTTTTATAAAGTTCAATGAATTCAGTCCAAAAGATTTGTTCCTCATGTTTATTCATGTTAACTCAATGAAAATTGGCATCGGTTTGGGCAAAATTCAATACACACCACACAAACATGTTTGTGCAAGCACGGAAAATTCAATTTTTTTTGATTTTGTTCAAACCGCTTGCGCAAACACGCATTATCGCTACACACTACTCAAACAGTTTGTACAAACATTTTTACAAAAACAAAATACATTCGTTTGCTCAAACAGTTTGTGTAGTGTATGGGCCCTATAAGGTAAAACAACGGTTATTTATTAAAGAGTAAGGATACTAAACAACCATGAAAGTTTCCATAAAGCAAGAATCTCTAGATACATGTATCTTCACTTTGAAGTCTGTAGACAAATAAGATTCAAAATAATGAAACTGGTTGGAAAGAAAGAGAAGATCAAATATGCTGACATCTTCAAAAATGTACATTGTAGGAAATCGGATAAAGAAGAAGTGAAGACGAACATGTTCATCTTTATTATAGCATCTTTGTCTGCAAGTATAACAAAAGCTTTACATTTCTTCTTTATTTTTAAATGTTGTTACTACATTATTTAAAAGAATTAACACTGGTGTATTTTCTCCCATTCCAAGTTTTTACATATTTATCTGCCTCCCACTAATTTCCTGCATTATTCATATGCAGATACATGTAAATCCACTTAAAAATTTTAGTTGCATAATTTGGCAACAGGTTAAAGCTCGTAGTACACGACAGAGTCATCAAAGAGCCAAATGGGCCCGAGTTGATCTAAAATTAACCGTGTGTGGTTAAACTGAGTTGGCTCCGTCTGTCGATCTATTTAAATTTCTGTCGAGTCGAAAATCAACAAGCCCGAGCCAATTAAAGTTTGGAGAATCAACCAGGCAAGTAATCCTCTTTTTTCTTGGTCAGTTGCCATATTTTTCATTATATACATATGGCTACCATTTTCTCTTTTTTGGCACACCATAAGGGAAAAAATTAAATTCACCTTTTCGACAACATTTCTTTGGCGTTAGGTTAAAAGATTTTAAGTCAAAAATTGCATTTTAGATTTTTGATTTAGTGTAAGAGCCTTTTTTTGTCTCTTTTCTTTAATACTAACGTTTAGAAAAACTGCTAAATATCGTCCTCAGGCTAATTAAGTCCTTGTGATTAGTTTCTGACTTAAGTACTTAAGTCAAGGATTTAATATTGTACAGTTAGTTTGTGCTGATTTGTAGTGAGTTTTAACATTTTTACTATAGTGCAAATATCAAATTTGATTCCCTCCATAGCCTATATGTACATGTAGGATTTTGTAATCGGTGTGATTATATTCAGTAGTAGAATTATTTAGAAAGTAATATGAAACCCATCAGCGTTCTTTGTCAAAATTAATGGTTTGGCATAGTATGTGTGAAAGAAATAAAGAAATTTAATACATTCATAAATCATAGTTCCTCTTAAAGTAACTCAGATTATAAAAAACTCAGAGTTTTGAAGTACTAGAAAAAAGTCAATTATAAATTATAAATTTAGCTCTGTGTAGTGGGTTTTTGTTCTGAGAACCCTTCCAAAAAGATATTTAAAAATAGGTAAAGAAAATATTTTGATTTTTAATTTATTTTAACATGATGAAATTTGTATGTAAATCCTGTTATCATTAAAAGTGATAAAGCGCTATTTAGATGAGAGTGACGAATTTATAAACCTAAATTCTGTGCAAATTGTTAACAAAAAGGTATAAATATAGCTTACGTTCATCTTAAGGTAATAAAAGCTGCGATTTACTATCGCCAATGTTCCATATGCATAGATCATCCTACGAAAATAAAACGATTTAGATCCAAGACATAAAACGTTTATGCATCAAACTTTACAAAAATTATATGTCTCTTTTATTTCAAATACAATTCCAAACTACTCTAACATTTGAAACACAAAATAGCCATTTACCCGTCATAGACAAAACTATTTTCTAGGTTTCTAAAATTGATCCAGATAGAAACCAGGATCACAGATTGTTGTATTATGTGTTAAAAGATGACCCATATGAATCATTTTTGATAATAAAACGCATATTAATTATAATTAGCTTTTTCATTTCCAAAATTAAAGAAATTTAAAAAAAACAAATTGTTCGCCCTGACTTGCAATCTAATTGCAACTAACTGTCAAACTTCATTCGCGTTCCACATGCGATCCATACCTCAACGAATACAATGTTCGCACGTGTCTTCACCTAAAAATTTTATTCTAGTCTTTGTTGTACATCTATTATGAAGAACAAAAACAACCATGTGAAAGAAACGTCATAATGGACGAATATTAGTTGTTAGCTCTCATGTTAATAGTATTTAACTCTTTGTTACTTCCTATAAAATACTGCAACTTTTTGTGAGTACAGTGATGTGGCGGCAAGTATTCTCGAAAGTGTAATGAAATAAGTCATAAAACCTAGTTAAAAGTAACAAATAGTTAGAAAATTGGAAAATATTTTTGGACACCCAAAAAACATAGCAACACTAATGTAGGCGAAGATGCTATAATAAATATAAATAAAATTGAAAATGTTTTCAAGTGGTAAATGAAAATAGAGCTCCATTAAATAATCAAGAGGAAGGAATAAAACAAGTAATGCATTGTATTAAGATAATGAGTGAAAAAGAGCCAACTAGTAAAACAAACCGAAAACATATGCAGAAATTATTTCTGCCAAAAATATACCATCGGTGATGTCAAATTAAAGTCAAATTAGTGAAAAAAATTAAATAAATCCTGCAGAAATTGCAGAAAATAAAGATACAAAAAAGTACAATGCTATAGTTTAAGTAGACAACAAACTGTTTAAAGACATTTTAGAAGCTGAAAGACCATGTTTGAATATTACTTACTTAAGGTGGCGCTACAGTCCTGTGTGAACTAGGGCCTCACCCAACAAACTTCTCCATCTAGCTCGGTCCCTAGCTAGATGTCTCCAGTTTCGCGCTCCGAGTTGGGTGAGGTCACCTTCCACTTGTGCGCGCCACCTGATTCGCGGTCTTCCTCTACTGCGCTGTCCTGTGGGTGTGGATTCGAAGACTTTCCGGGCCGGAGCATTGGTTTCCATGCGCTCTACGTGACCTAGCCATCTTAGTCGTTGGACTTTTACCCTTCTTGCTAAGTCTACGTCGCTGTACAGCCCGTACAGCTCGTCGTTCCATCTTCTCCTCCACTCCCCTTCGATGCATACGGGACCGTAGATCACACGAAGAATCTTTCTCTCGAAACGACCCAAGGTGCTTTCATCCGCTTTTGTCAAAGTCCATGCTTCTGCACCGTATAGCAGGACGGGGATGTTTGCGTTGGTTGTCAGCAGTAAATCCGTCCGTATCCGAGGCTTGTTGGTGCTTCGCAACTATAAGATTTTTACGTGGTCAGGAAGTCACCCTGACGGCACAACCCCCAACCTGGAGGGCCAGATCCTTAGTATAACTCCAAGGACGGGGAGCCGGATAAACCGCTCCTTATAGGCCTGGGCTCCGAATAAGTCGTAGAAGCCCTATAAGGTGTTCACTAAGTAGTTCAACCTTACTGGAACTGTAGACGCCACCGTTGATTCCATCTCGGGAATTCCTCCGCTGCCGTCTGGATAAGGAGAGGTGCCTTAGTGGACGCACCTCTCCCCCCCTCTCTCGTTTGCTGCCCCCAACAACTTTCCACTGGGGTTGGAACCCAATCTCCAGTTGAGGTACTAGGCACCCGATGTTCACCACGGGGAGGTGAGAGTAGGAGTTGGTAGACAGAGGTTGGTTTTGAGAAAAACCTGTGGACGCTTGTGTCCTCTTGAATGCACATGTCTACCATTTGAACATCTGTTTGAATATTGGTTGGAATAAATGTACAGTGTGTGATAAGGTTAACGTTAAAAGTTGTTTCAAATGTTGGGGTTTTAACCATATGGTGAAAGAGTGTATAAACAAAATTGGTTGCCTAAATGTAGCGGTGAACATCAATTGGAGGAATGTCTAAATGAAAGTAAACCATGTGTTAATTGATAACTAACGATAAGGAAGCTTAATATGGACATAAGCGCTTTATGACGCTAGAGACATAAATTGCCCTGTCTATTTTAGAAGTGTAGAATGAAAGCGTTAAAAAGTTTCGTATTAGCAACCAAAGTTTTTTGAATGTATGCAACTAAATATCGAATTATTAACAAATAATCCAAAATATAATCTATGGATATAAATTTGATATTATTGTGATCACTGAAACTCATGTTGGAACTAAAACAGACAAATGATGTAAAACCACATCCTCAAACGCAGGAAGAATAGTAATATATTCAAAAGACTGTTTCGCGTACCCTACTATAATTAAAAGTATACACATTGTTTTAATGTTGTATTTGGATATTGATTATAAAACTAGAAATTGAAAATAAAAAACAATTGTAGGTATTTCTTACAGTTTGTAGCTCGCCAAGTACTTCAATAAAGCATCTTGCACATGAGCTACGAACTACGAACTGCGAACCGCGTTCGCATATTTTGACTTTCCTTTCACATGAGCTTTATAGAGCGAATAGAGTTTGATAGTTCGTAGCAACCACACTGCAATTCGTTTGTTTTTACAAAATTTTCTTGTTTAAGAGAACAAAATGGAAATTTTATTATCCTAACATTAGTGTCAATTGGTTTCTTATAATTTAAATGTGTTTTTGTTTGAAATTGACTTCTTGAAATGTGTAAAATCACGTTTGTTCGTCCATTCGTTGTTCGCTCTCATGTGCAAGGCCCTTAAGACCCTTTTTTGATTGTATTTGTGATTATATAGATGAATTACCGGAGAAAATATAGTTATATTTGGACTGGCTTGAAAACAGTATTTTTAAGAATGAGTTTTTGTTTTTATGGTCTGAAAAAACTTTGCAAGCAATTGATTAATTCCTCAACTAGGATAATTCTATTCGCTATTGGATTGTGTAGTGTCAGCTATAAAACATTTTTAGGCAAAGGTCCAAATCAGATGCAGATACATGCGCATAGAGAAAATATATTATAATATATATATGTACATATAATATATTTCCTCTATCATGTGAATGGATCATAAATTTGAAATTCACCACAATAGCTTGGTATGTAAACTGACCTTAAAAAGAAAATATTTTGTTTGGCTTTCGACTGAATGTTTTCATTTTTCTGCATTCTTCAACACCTAGAAAAATCAACAAAAATCGAAAACGGCTGATTCAAAGCTTCGTTTCAAAGCTCACCAAAGTAGTTGGTCAAAAACACTCTAAGTGTGTAAGTGTGTAAGTGTAATGAGTGTTTTTGTAGTTGGGTTTTCATTTTTCTTTGTTTGACCGCCTTCGCGCTTTTTTATTTGAAAATAAACTTCTATTGATTTTGCTTAAAAAAAAAAAAAAAAAACATTTACTTATTATAACTGAACTTTTGGCCTATTACAAGTACTTTGAATTTATTATTTCTTTAATTTAATACAAATTATTTCCTCTTAATATAAATTAAAATGATGTCATTCTCTTCTTATAGTCTTCCTAAGTTTTAATGGACTCGGAAGCAGTTCCATATGAACGCATGTGCTATTTTTAAAGTAAACAAAATTTATCTAAGCCTTGAAAACTTATCAGTACCGCCGCTCTTATGTAATAAGAACAATAATAAAATAGATTAATATCTGATCCTGTCGGTGTTTTTGTTTGAACTCACTTAAAAATCGAAAGGCTTCAAATAAAACGTTATTGGCTATGTTATCATCGTCCTCCAGTTCCAGTCCTACCGCAGACCAAGATGTCGAACTGCGTCATCGGAATACTATGACAGCTTCGGCTACACCAACTAGAACACCAACCAGTACCAGTCCAGGTCTAGACACAGGCAAAGCTACACATAGCAGTAGTGGGGCTGAAGATACATTTCTCATGGAAGAGAAATTCCTAATAGTATGTAAATACAAATCATCAATATCAAATGAAGGCTTTATCTTATCTGGTTTCATTTTATTCAATTTGCCAAGCTATTTTATGTTCGTATTTAGTTTTCATTAATGCCAAGTCATATTCGATTCGTTGGACTGAGTTATTTATCTTAGTTAGGAAGAAAAAACTTATCTCTTAATATTTTTTTTTATAGAAAGAACTATTGATCGACGAACAACATTGTAGAGGGAAACCAAGTGATTTAGTCAGTAATTCATCGTCATCGGTCAATGCACAGCCTCACATGGCACAAGCACATCGCCGTCAAACATTAAGTGAAAGTTCTGACGAAAGCCACTCGAATCAACTTACTACAATTGGCGATTGTATGGAATACAGAAAGAAATCAGCTGTTGATACAATGAGATCGAATACTCTACAGCGCCAAACTTCATCAAACAATGCAACAGGAGCTACCACTTTGCGGAGCAGTACCACCTCGCGGTACATAAATCTGTTCATGGAGATTGCTATTCGGGTTTTACTTTGTTACGGTACAGTGTAAGTACCTATAACTTTTTAGCTTATGTAATTTAAGAACGCTTAGATCTTCAAGGGTTTGCTTTCAAATTGATTAATCTGGAATTGGGACTCATTTTTGTTTTAAACAAAATAAATTATCATACAAAAGATGTTTGTGTAAGGCTTTTAGTTTACTTAAGTTCGGTTTGAGCAACTGCAACACAAACAAAGATTCTTGTTTTAAGTTTAATGTGGTGGTTTGGTAACTTTGTTTGGCATTTATTCAAAATTTCCTTAGTGCATAATATTTATAACCTACATACTAATTTGTATAATGAGTAATGACGTTATGAGATAAACTCATACTAAATGCTTTGCTTGATTAGATATTATGGTTTTGCTTTCTCATCTCTGTTCATCTTGCCTTTATTTAAGAAAATCAATATCTAAAGTGTATAATGTTCAATTAAATACAAAAATTAAATGCAATGTATCAATTTCTAGTTGAATTAAATTACTAATAATTGGTAGTTTTTGTACAGCCTTGTTATAGGGTTTAGCAGACTACTTGATTGTTCAAAAACATGTTCAAGAAATTAATTAAATCTGAAGGTGTTTTCACACGGGATAGCAAAAATTTAAAATTGCTTTTAATTCAGTCTAGATTGTGGTAGTTTTCGTATCATATCAGGTCTTTTATTTAAGAACTTACATTCGTATTGTCAATAAAAAGATAGTCATATACCACAACTTTGGTAAATTGTGCAGTAAGGTAAAGAGAACTATCAACCTGTAATACCCGTAGCGTGATAGTGCGTATATCTATCATGCCAGAGGTCTTAAGTTCGATCCCAACTTGTGCCACCTAAAGTTTTTTTTCACGGGTATTGCCTCTTATGAGGAATTTACAAATCCTCCAAGAGTAGTTCTTTTCATGAAAAGTTTAGGTCTAATCCATCCCTGTGATTTGTATATGAGAATTGTAAGTCAGTAGGTTCTGGTTCTCTATGGACTATTACACGTTTGTCGTTTGTTCAAATTAAATTAAATCTTTAGTGTTTCTATGCTTTTCAATCTTTTTTTTCATAATATTAGACATTCTTTTACTTAAAAGTCAGCGATAGCCTTCAGCCCTTTGTCGCTTTTCAGTCGTTTTGGTAAAACGACAAACGTAATAGAGGTAATATATTTAATGATACCAAAGATAAATCTACCTATCTAACAGCTTCAAAAGGTATTTTTATAAAATGAAAAACCATCTTGTGACAAGTTTGATAAGCAAAAAATATTAAAAGCAAAGAATGGTATCGTCGGTCTAAAGGTATAACTCACAAACTGCCATAACTCCTGCGCTGGACACGTAATCAACGCTCACTTCTCCTAAAGGTACCACATTCTTTTAGATAACCACAATCTCCGAAAAAAAAAAACAAACAAGAGGCTATTTTTGAAATTGTTGGAATTGTGAATATTTGCTTTATTTCGGGTAAGGCATTAGTAAGGAAGTCCAACAAATAAATAATTGTTGCTCTGTTTACCTTATAGTACTGCTGAAATCTGAAAAATGTGCGCATTATAACAAAAAGAAGAAATTACTTTCAGTAATTTGTACAATATTGCATGATTCCTTCCGACATCTCGTTCCTCATTCCTTTCTTATTCCTACATTAAATATCTATCGCTGTGATATACATATTTAAAATATTTCAGTTTATCTTTATTAAAACAATGTTTTCATTTTGATTTAAAATTATTTGTATTTATTTTGTGTCACTTCCTGCTGCCAAACACATAAATATTGTAAGGTCTGTTTATTTTCTGTTAAATGTTACGTTTTCGAAAGAAACAAAAGGGAATTGGGGCGAAATATAGGTGCTTCCACATTAAGAAGGTTCAGGTGACATAAGGGACTTGAAAGTTTCTAGTATATGATTACCAGCTGCCAAAAAATTGGCTTCCAATTAGGGCAACTTTTTTGAAAAGTTTACTGGAGAGTTAGTCAAGAAAAATCTCCCTAACTATCAAGTAAAATCTACTTATGTCAAAATGAAAGTTAATCATGTTTTTTTCATTTAACCGAAAGCTGGCCTTTATTACTCTACGATTTATTTACTTTTTGTACAATTCCATTTAATGTTTTGTGTTAAAGGGTTCCTTGTCAAATTGGAAAATATATAAGTAATATTTCTTTACAATACAAAATACAAATAGTGATGGACTTGTAGCTTTCCTGAAGAGTGTTTTGTAGACAAGAATGTTTTTGAAAGTTTTTTTTACGATGAACTGAAGGTAGAGGTTATTGAAGTAAAGTTTCAAGTTTGAAATTTATCACACTTAAAAAACTAACTACCTGCCACAGTGAAGTTAGATTTATTGCGACATCATTTTGTTGAATTTGCCTATTTTTCGAGCTGTCTCCTGATTCGAAGTGAAATTCTTATTCGGGCGGAATAGCTTTTAAAATTTCGGGCGAACAAAATGCTTCGGTTGAAATGCTCTCCGAGCAAAACTCATAATAAGGGGAGTATATTTATGCAGGCATTGGAAAATATTCCTGACTATGACTATGTCTTAGCTTAGTCAAATTGCAACTTTTAAGTTTACAAATATTCCTTTTAATACATAATTTCCTTCGAACTCTTAAGATATGAAGTTTGAAATTGGTAACTACATATGTACAGTACATATGTATGTACATTGTACATATATCTTTAAAAACCTCAATCTAAAAATCTTTTTTTTTTTTCAAAACATCGCTCGATAAACTTTGTTCTAAAAAAAATTTGTCAATGGATGCGAGAAGCCCATTTTTTTATTTTGCTTGCTACGAGTGAAAACAAAATAAATCTCATCTCTAAATATTTCACAGTGCCCGTTATTATGACTGTACCTATGGAAATGAAGGTTAGACAGGTTAGTTACTCATCTTCTTTTAACATTTCAACTTGAAAGTGAGGTTTTTGTTGGCTCCAGGAAATTTCACCAGAAGAAAGTACGCTAGATTATTTTTGGAAAAGAAGCCATAAAATTCTCCATATGTATATTTGCCTTCTTTTAACTTTTTGATCTTAATTTACTTACGCAGTTGCAGGAGGGCAGCGTTTTCTTTATACATACTTAACTGTTTGCAAGTCGTTATCCATAATTTTAGATTTGCAATAGTAATACCTGGAGAATGAATACATATGTATGTATATATAATCTTTAACAGTTTTGGAATAATTTTCCATAAAAAATCGAATTTGAACCAGACACAAACATTTTGGCCCTAGGGTCGGACCAGAGCCAGACTCTAAGTGTGTGGTTGGGGAAGTGTACACACACATACCATAAAATTGACTTTGTACAGAAGCACCTACAAATTTTATTTAATGCCTTGCGAAGACGGTGGAAAAAAATAGTTTTCTATATGAACTAAGTAATGAGTATCCATGTTAATCTTATACGTATTACCAATTTTAAAAGCTAAACGGTGACAGTTTTTGTTTTTCTTAAATAGCTGTTTTCCAGTAAGGCATGGTATAAAAAGTTCGACAACTTCTTGCTTGCTTATGAAAGCATCCTTATTGTTTTTGATAAAACCTGATTTCCAGAACAGTCTATAATATGTGTTCTAAAGAATACAAATTAATGCCAAGATATTTCTTTATTCTTGGAACTCAGTATTTATTTTCTGAAATATGATACCAATGCAGATAATTGTACAAAGAAAAAAAAATATGATTCATACAATTTTGTGTTCGTTTATTATGTTTTAACTTAATTGCAGCTTAATTTTCCATGACATCTTTCATTTTCATCTCATTATTTCATGTCTTCTTTTTCTTCAATTTCACTTGTAGTATTCCTAAAAGGGTTTAGAGAATCATCTTTCGTTTTGCACCAAACAAACATAAACAATCAATAAAACATTATGATAACAAAAATCATTGAATAACTAAATATCTATACTTTACGTATGTATATAATACCAAATATTTATTACCTAGTAGTAGAGTTGTCTTAGCAACATACATAAGTATTTTTCCATTTTATTGTCTTTTTTTAAAGAAACTGAACATTTTCTTAAGCGATAATCATCGTATACTTTATATTATAAATTTGAAGTCAGTTTGTTTGTAATTTGTCCTTCCTTCACGTCGTAAAGGACTAATATTATGACATGATTTTTTTGTGTGGAGGTAGTTACGAAGCTGGTTTTTAAGCTATTTTTTTCCGCGGTAAAATATCTCATTCCCAGCCTATGCGAGCAGATCCTTTTTTTTCAAACACCAACACTATAATCGTTGCCTATCATTAGGCGTTTCTTCTTTTATTTGGTGGGTTGGGTACAGAACAGATTACCTAATTTTGCTGTTAAAAATAGGAGAAGATTTTTGCAATTTAGCTAGTACATAGTAATTCTGAACCTATTGCCGAGCGTTTACCCTGATTTACAAAATAACATGCATGACAATTTCTTTATCAAAGGGTGATTCTACCAAGAAACGATGTTGTTTTGAAAATAAATTCAAACACATTGGATGAAGTAGCAGGAGATATGTAGAAGTATTTGTCAATAGAAACAGTCATGCACTCAGAGAAGAGCACTTCAAACCGAGTAGAGTTTCTTAACTCACTTGAGTTGTGAGGTGTGCCCTCACGTAAGCTCGAATTAAAATTAGGCGTAGATGCCCCTCGATTGTGTATCGGTACAAGACTTCATGTGACAACTTGGGCGAAACATTATCAGTGCTAATATCTTAATGCCCCTCGATTGTGTATCGGTACAAGACTTCATGTGACAACTTGGGCGAAACATTATCAGTGCTAATATCTTAACCGGCGTTGAAAAAGGTAAAAATGTAATTATTCCTCGAATCCCAATATTTAAAATTCCAACTCAAAATCCTCTAATTCCCTATTAAAACTAGTTTACCTATGACAAGTAATAAAAAAAAATGGCAAACAGTTAAAGTAGGGGGGGGGGGGTTGCGTATTCACGGGTGCCCAATGCCCAGAATCGGTTCATTCTTTCACCTAATACAAGAAAAACCACATAAAACCATAAGTTAACTTTAATAAATATTTTATTTAATGAAAACTTTTGTTTAGCAATATATTTAACATTTTTCATTTAAACGATAGACAGCGTTGCCTTTGGTTCCTATTTGTTTATTTTGATTGTAGAAAGCTTACCAACTAACTCTTGTATATTTGCAACAGCTAAGAAAGATTGAGAGATATGTATTGAATTCTTAGTCACTTAGTCATATTTAGAAGAAAATCATGTAATTGTCTTTGAAAGTTGTATTTTTTCACCATTTATTAAATTTAATTTTACTTTAATTGTTTACTATCCTTTTATTTAATTATTTTTGAGTTGTAAGTTTAAGTTATAAGTATACTTAAAAATAGGTTTATTTTGGCAAAGCTTCGTTTAATATCCTACTAACATCTATTTAATCAAACAGTTTATATATTAACACAAATAATGAGCAAAATAACTTAATGTAAATAAATAATCACCTTCCAATATATGTACGAGTATTTTAATTCTTCATTTAAACTCGATCGTCTTCCTTGAAACTTTTTCAGTAATTGGTCTTTCTTTTAATTTTAAAAGTAGATTATAGTAAAAATTAATATCAATTAAAATGTTTACATTTGTTTATTGTCTTATTATCTTCTCATCTCATAATTATTGCAGAAAATTCGAACGAACCATAGCATTCAAACGAATAATCCATCCCGAAGAAGTTTGGCTTTACAAAAATCCAATTAGCAAAGACTACGTGCCTGCTTCGACTGCCCTCTTTTGGATAATATTTGCCCCACTCGTACTTATTTTTAGCAATTTCTTGATGTCTCGCGATAAAAAAGATTTTAGGCAAGCCACTTATGCCTTTACACTTGGTCTAGTTATGAATGGTTTTTTGACAAGTCTCATTAAGGTCAGTGTTGGAAGACCTCGACCAGATTTCTTCTATAGATGTTTTCCTGATGGGGTTATGGGTGAAAGCTTCGAAAAATGTACAGGTGATGAGAAAGTAATTGAAGAAGGCAGAAAAAGTTTTCCCAGTGGACACTCTTCAAGTGAGATTAAAGAAAGAAACAAAGTTTCTGACATACTGAATGGATATCTTTGTTTTTGTAGTGACATTTGCTGCTTTTGGATTCATGTCATTTTTTTTGGCCTCTAAGCTTCATGTTTTCAATGAACGCGGGCGAGGACAATCTTGGCGTTTGTGTATTTCATTGGTACCATTGCTTGTTGCCTTGGAAGTGGCTATCAGTCGAACATGCGACTATCATCATCACTGGCAGGATGTATTGGTTGGGTCATTGCTTGGTATATGTGTATCGTATCTCTGCTATCGACAATATTTTCCATCTATTTTCTCAAAAAATTGCCATCGACCATATTCGTCAAGAGATAAATACTTAGCCGATCAAAAAAGCTGTTTTGTTAACTCCGCGTTAAATGCCGATGCAGACCACACAGATGAAAATCAGCCGCTGATAAGTGCTGAAAAAGAAAACAAATGGATTTAAATTAATTTAAAATTTTGTAGGTCAATTATTTCATATTTAGCCATTCATATATTTTTTAGCTGATATGATTTGTTTGTATTATTATATTATATGATGTGTATGTATAAGCACTGCTTATTTGCGTGGTCTTCCTCTGAAATAAAAACCATTCCCTAGCTTAAGTCGAAAGTAGTAAAAATGTTAAATATATCTATTAGTAAAATATATTTATTATAATATTACAATGAAATGATGATCAAATCATCAGTATTACGCGTGTATGAGGTTTGTTAGCTTAGTTAAAAAGGACAAAAACTAATATTTTAGTTTGTGGTGTTGATGTAACCATTTATTAGTTTTATATCAAAATAAAGCACATTTGTATTTATACAATTTTTATTTTATTTGTTCGTACAAAAATTATAGTGAAACATATCTGATCGAAGTCATACATAGTTAAGCTTTCGGAGCATCAACTCAACATTTGTGCCTGTCTTGTAACTTTAAATATTCTTAGCGAAGCAATGGAGTTATTTGAGTTAAATCGAAAAAGCTATGCAGCACTCCATGTACTCGGGTTTCTTAAAAGCTGAAATAAAGTAAGTAAACACTTCCAATTTTATAAAGATGAACAAGGGGGTGTTATGAATAACATTTTAAACGGATCAATTAAAAACATTCATCATACAGATAGTCAAAAAACTCTCCTTACGGCAATTTTTTTTAGCCCTTAAAAGTGAAGAATTTGAGCTTTTTGAAAAGTACCTGCGATGAAAATAATAATACACAACAAATAATTTTCTAACAGAAATTTTAACATTTTAGTTTTGATTAAGTTTCGTTAGAAAAAATAACCAAACATCACCTTAAGTAAGGAAAAAAAATTAACTTAGTTACAAGTAGGACCTCCTCTGTTTTTAATCACGTCTTTCAATCTATCTCTCATTGAATTGACAAGCTTGGCCGTCACGCCCCACACCATAACATTGCCGGCGCGGTGCTTCACAGTTCAAGGTTCATACGGCCGGCCGGCGGCGGCGGCGGGCGTCCATCTGAACCGAAGATATTGTTTCGTCAGTAAATATCACCTGGTGCCAGAAAGAATTTTCTTTCTCTAAGTGGGCAGGTTCAGACAACATAAGGCAGGTTTGTAGTATCTTATTGGAAAGATAAGGGGCAGGTTCAGCCGACATAAGGGACTTGAAAGTAAGGCAAGTTTCTTGCATCTGATTGGCCAGCTGCCAAAAAATTGCCTTCCAATTAAGGCAACTTTATTGGAAAGTTGACTGGAAAATTAGGCAAGAAAAATCTCCCTTACTATCAAGTCAAGTCAACTTATGTCAAAATGACAATTGATCATATTTTTTAATTCAACTAAAAGCTGAACTTTATTTCTCAATGATTTATTTATTTTCTGCACAACTTCATTCTATGCTTTCTGTAAAAAGGTTCCTTGTCAATTTGGAAAACAAATAAATAATATTAATTTTCAATACAAAATACAAATCGTGATGGACATGCAGCTTGCCTTATGAATGTTTTTTTTTAGACAATAATGCTTTTGTTATTTTTTGTACTATGAACTTAAAGTAGAGGTTTGTGAAGTTAAGTTCTGAATTTGAAACTCATGACATTTTAAAAACTAACTACATAGTTGCCTTGGTCAAAATTCACGTTCAAAGAATGAAGTTGATTGCAAATGAAGTAACTTATTTGAAAAAGAAATATTTGACTGTTAAAAGTCAAATAGTTTTTTTCTGAACACTGTTATTTATAATAAAATGATTTAAATTCATGAAAATCATGAAAATAAAATAAATATGATCCAGCAATTAGTGTTCATATATGCGTTTCGCCCCGCTGCAATGGTTGGGCTCATCAGAAGATGACCATTACACCTTGTCTTGACGCATATTTTCTCGAATAAATCGAGATACCATATAATCCGAGCTACTTAGAGCAACTGCGAATTATATGGTTGCTACAAGTCTTCAGAGAAGATAAATTGTAGCTATAATTTATTGCCGTGCTATGGCTTCTTTGAAAAAGAAATATTTGACTGTTAAAAGTCAAATAGTTTTTTTTCTGAACACTGTTATTTATAATAAAATGATTTAAATTCATGAAAATCATGAAAATAAAATAAATATGATCCAGCAATTAGTGTTCATATATGCGTTTCGCCCCGGTGCAATGGTTGGGCTCATCAGAAGATGACCATTACACCTTGTCTTGACGCATATTTTCTCGAATAAATCGAGATACCATATAATCCGAGCTACTTAGAGCAACTGCGAATTATATGGTTGCTACAAGTCTTCAGAGAAGATAAATTGTAGCTATAATTTATTGCCGTGCTATGGCTTCTTTGAAAAAGAAATATTTGACTGTTAAAAGTCAAATAGTTTTTTTCTGAACACTGTTATTTATAATAAAATGATTTAAATTCATGAAAATCATGAAAATAAATTCAACTTGCAATCGTTTGTAGTCATCTAAACACCCAATTTTTTGTATTTTCAAATAATTGGACGATTGTCCACTAATTGGATATTGAATGATGTTCTTTCCAAAGAACATCGTTCAATTTTTAATTGGCAGAAAGTTTTTGAGCAGGAACAAACAACAAAAGCTTACAGGAATTTCAAAGAATTTAAAAAGTAGGAAAATCGAAAGAAATAAGTATTTACCGTTTGGCAAAATAACGAAAATTAAAAAAAAAAAGGTTGAAAAAGATTGGACGCATAACCAAATTTTCCAAGATATGTAGTCGTTATTGCCTGCTTTATTATGGTTTCACTTTTTTTTGTAATGTTTTTGCACGACCTGTTGTTTTCACTTCTAAAATAAATTTTTATGTTCTCTGTCATCTTTCGAGAAAATTGTCTTCCAATTAGTACCAATTTTTTTGTTTTCTAAAGTTTTCCAATCGTGTAAACAGTCAATTGAAAGATAGAAAATTGTCGGCAATTGTCAGCCGATTTTCTACCAAAAATAGTCTAATATTTGGGTTAAGTCAACCAACAGTATAAACGGACAATTTGGATGCTATTGGAAGACTTTTGACAGTTTGGTCAATATTGGAAGATCTTCCAATCGTGTATACTTAGCTTGACACCTGGCAGGTTCAGACAACATAAAGAACTTCATTTGCAGCCAACTGCATTCTTTGAACGTACATTTTGACCAAAGTTTTTCAAGTGTCATAAACTTCAAATTCGGAGCTTTACTTCACAAACCTCTACTAACAGTTGATCGTGCAAAAACTACTAAACAAATAGTTATCTACAAAAAACTTCTCAGGCAAGCTACAGGTTCATCTCGACTTGTACTTTGTATTTAAAATCATATATGTAACTTATTCCTTTACCAATTTGACAAGAAACTCTTTTAAATTAATCATAAAATGGAATTGTGCAGAAAATAAATAAATCACAGAGTAATGAAGTTCAGCTTTCAGTTCAATGAAAACACATGATCAACTGTCATTTTGACATAAGCAGACTTGACTTGATAGTTAGGGAAATTTTTCTTGACTAACTTTCCAATAAAGTTACCTTAATTGGAAGGCAATTATTTGGCAGCTGGCCATGGAAACATGCCTTACTTTCAAGTCCCTTATGTCGTCTGAACCTGCCCAAAGCTAAATGAATCCGTACTACGTAGTCACTAGCTTTATAAATGCGCCAAGTGCACAATTTTGTTTCTGTCACTTTTGACAAATAAAATTCGGCGTTAACATGTTGAATCAAAAATTGGTTTAAATGTTTTGCGAACAAATCTGCCAATATTGGAAATTCTTCCAATCGTGTATACCTACCTACTTTTATTTGCCTTTCGGCACACTCGACCATGAAAACAATTCCTGGGTAAAAGGTTCCTAATAATTTGGTGCGAAACATACAAATCCCGTCGCTAAGTTTTTAATGGCCTGCAAGAACTCTTCACTTTGCAAAAAAATAATATCCTGCAAATTCAAAATACAAAGTGTTTCACAAAACTTGCAAATTGAAAAGCCTTTCTATTTTCATTTTTTTAGACTTTATTTGAAAAGTGAAAAGTAAAGTGTTTCACCAATTTAAAATACAACTTTGCAATTAATTCGTATTTTGAAAAGTTGCAAAGTAAATCTTATATTGTGTTTATTAAGATCAAACAGGCAGTTGTAAATAATGCAAAATGAGTCGATCAGACAAAACTAAAAATGTAATTTTTGAATGCTTATGTTGTTGTAAGGGACATATTCTTTGGGCTATTGAATTGTAGTTTATTTCCAATTTTAGTGTACACAAATTCGATGGTACTTTTCGTTAGTCGAAAATTCTCTTTTGTACCATTTCCGATATCCAAGTCACTACTCTTTGATCACTATTATTCACTTCTTCGTTTTCAAAATATTCTCCAAAAGGATTAATTTCTTTATAAATAATTTTACACCAGCTTTGAAAAAACACGTTTTTTGCTATAAACGCGCGACCCCATCTGTGGCACTGAAAACCCTACTCTACCTAATACCTCTTGATATACTTAGAAAACAAATAGCTGCAAGCTCTGCTAATCGTCTCAAAACTTCATCGCAGTGGATCAACAACAAAATTGGTCACTCCGTAATCTTAAGTATTTAGAATCAATTCCAAAGCACACAGACTACCCCATCCTCCAACTGCAATTCGACAGAAAGTTCCAGATTTCTATAGCTTTCAGATCTTTCTGGGATAGGCCATTCCTGGAAGATGAGTCAATCCATTTTCACATAAGTGGATCAATATCAAATGAAGGAGTTGGTGGAGGTGTGTACTCTGAACGACTGAAATTAAGTCTCTTATTCCTTCTTCCCAATCGTTGTAGCGTGTTCCACTCGGAACTTTTGGTGATAAAAGAAGTCTTGTCCTGGCTTAAAGAAAACGTGATATCAACATCTGATATCCGTATTTACTCAGATAGTCAGGCCGCTATCAAATCTCTGGATTCTGTCTTTACAAACTCTATAACAGTCCAGAACTTTAGATCATCTTTAATTTAGATGGCACAACACCTTTGCTGGGTGCCGGGCAATAGAGACATTCCAGGTAACTGTAAGGCAAATGAACTTGCCAGGAATGGTACAGTACAACCCATTCTACCACGTTTAGCTAATGCTGGCATACCAATCGCTACATGTAAACTATTGTTAATGCAGGACGCTATGAAGAAGGCAAACACCAGGTGGAACAACATCACCACGTGTCAGGTCACAAAAAACATCTGGCCAACACTAGATTTCAAGCGATCAAGGTGCTTGCTGTCTCTAAACAGATCGCATATAAGCCCGATAATCGGTGTCATAACCGGGCACTGTCTAATAGGAAAGGACGCCATGCGGCTAGGCGTATTCTCAAATGACTTTTGCAGAAGCTGTATGGATTAGGAAGAGGAGGAAACAGTGCTTCACCTCCTCTGCTCAAAAACGCGAGAATTACCGAGGAGAATTCTCCTATAACGATCTAAACGATGTCAATCATATTAACATAACCAGTCTTTCACGTTTCGTAAGGGACTCAAACTCGTTTTATTGAGCTTAAGGGCCTTGCACATGTGAGCGAACAACGAATGAACGAATAGACGAACAAACGTGATTTTACACATTTCAAAAAGTCAATTTCAAACAAAAACACATTTAAATTATAAGAAACCAATTGACACTAATGTTATGATAATAAAATTTGCATTTTGTTCTCTAAAACAAGAAAATTTTGTAAAAACAATTTGGTATTAACGAATTGCAGTGTGGTTACTACGAACTGTCAAACTTTTTTTTTTTTTCAGTTCAGTTCAGTTCAGTTTATTTACTTTTTCTTTTACATTAAATATAGGCAATATAAAATTCAAACATAACAATTAGTTAATTACATCTTGATTCAAAAATAATAATTTTGTAAATATACTATATTCATACTAATTATAAGTGTTTTTCATAATAGAGAACGAAAAAGAAGGTACAATCTGTTGTGCTATGACAAGAGTCGAAAGTACCAAATAAGTATAACTTAATCATAAATTTAAATTGGAATTACATAAAGAAGTGTTGTGGGGTATCGTATGAGAAAGAAAATCTAATTTTTTTTTTTATTTTTTTTTTTGCTAAGGGAAATTAAATGTGAATATACAAATTTAAACCATAATTCTGATGATGTTATTGATTTCTTCAAAATCAAAGTTAAAAAGCCATTTTTTAATGTTTTTATTGAATAAATGAGCAGAACGAATGCTTCTAATGTCAAAAGGTAACGCGTTCCACATACCATCCACACTGCAACGAATAAATTGTTCGCGCACAACTTAACCTCAAAATTATACCACTCTTGTTTTATTTTTTGTGTGAAAGATCATGGCTGAGGAAAATATGGAGAAAAGGGTAATTCAATTCGTCGCTTATGCGAATAGAAATTATTACATCTCAAAATAGTCATAAACAATTTTGCTTAATTCACTTTATTGGAAAACTAACTTAAAATAGAATATAGTACAACAGGTATTAAATTAATTTTTACTTGGTCTGACTTGTTCGAGAACTGAAATTGGAATAACAAAACGCCAGAAATATAAGGCGTAGTAATATATATTTGTAAATGATCGGGTGATCAGTGACGTACATGTATATGTATGTACTATAAATATGTAACAGAAATAAAGCTCATGTGAAAGAAAAGTCAAAATATGCGAACATTGACAATTCGTCGCTGTCTGCGAATAGAAATAAAGCTCATGTGAAAGAAAAGCCAAAATATGCGAACATCCACAGTTCGCAGTTCGTAGCTCATGTGCAAGATACTTTAGTTCGTAGCTCATGTGCAAGATGCTTTAAAAGAAAGCCTTAAGCAATATTCTCATGAGCACGACCAACGACCAACGAATGAACGAATATTCGTCGATTTTGACATTTCTTTCACATGAGAGTTTTTAATTCGTCGCGAATGAAGTTTGAAATTCACCACCGAAACCAAAACAAGAACGATTTTTTTAGGTTAAGTACGCGCGATTTTTTTATTCGTTGCGAGTGTGGATAATGTGGAACGCGAATAAAGTTTGACAGTTCGTATCAACTATAATTTTTTTCGCGACGAATAAATTTGTTTTCTTAAATTTATTAATATATGATATTGAAAAGTAAAAGTATGCATCATAAATCAAATAGAAACTATATTGCTATCGTTTTGTTAAGAATTTGTGTGGAAATATGTCTTCAAACGTACATATATAAACTCACATTTTGTAATTCATTCGTCGTTCGTTGGTCGCGCTCATGTGAATGATGCTTTTTGAGTCATGTGGTATGACAATGGACCAAAAAACTGGCCTAAAGTAGTATTCACATGAGCGCGACCAACGAACGACGAATGAATTACAAAATGTGAGTTTATATACGTTTGAAGACATATTTCCACACAAATTCTTAACAAAACGATAGCAATATAGTTTCTATTTGATTTATGATGCATACTTTTACTTTTCAATATCATATATTAATAAATTTAAGAAAACAAATTTATTCGTCGCGAAAAAAATTTTAGTTGATACGAACTGTCAAACTTTATTCGCGTTCCACATTATCCACACTCGCAACGAATAAAATAATCGCGCGTACTTAACCTAAAAAAATCATTCTTGTTTTGGTTTCGGTGGTGAATGGTGTTCGGCTGTCAAACTTTATTCGCGACGAATTAAAAACTCTCATGTGAAAGAAATGTCAAAATCGACGAATATTCGTTCATTCGTTGGTCGTTGGTCGTGCTCATGTGAATATTACTTAAGTGTGTCCTATTCCATCCCGGACAGCCACCTTAATCTAACTTAGCTATAAACTGTCAAATTCCATTAAAGGATGGCTACGATTTCGATAAATTTAAAAACCTTTATAAAATCAGACATTTTTGAGATTGAGATGAATCAATGAAATTCAAAATTCATGCTTATTGTTATATTCAGCCTATTTCAATTGTCTTGTTAACTATTATTTACTTCTTCATTTATTAGTTTTCGAAAACTTTTCAAAATAAGCTCTTATTTATAAATGAAAATTTCTGTTTGCAAACATATGTACATATTACTGAAAATCTTTTCAAAATTCTGTGTAGAATTTACGAAGTTTATTGTTTGGTTAAACAAAAACAACATCCATCCCTGACAACAGTACCTACTTGCACACAGGAATGGTTGAGAGTTGTAAGTCACTGGGTCCTAGTTCTCTACGGACTGTTGTGCCACCTAATGTATTTATTTATTTAAACAAAAACAAATATCTGGCAAAATAACAAAACTTTTCACTTTTTAAAAAAGACTGCAAATTTGAGTTTGGTGAAACGTATTTTGCAAGGAGGAAAACTTTACAGAAGAAAACTTTGAAACGAAATTTTCAACGTAAAATGCAAAGTTGCAAATTGAAAAGTGTTTGGTGAAATAGGGTCAAGATTTCGATTTGTTTAAAAATGTTTTCATTTTTTTATAATTTTCCAAAACGTATTGATCTTTTTATTTCCTTACGCAAAAAGAAATTTTTCAGCTGAAATATCATTTATATACTAAAACTTACAAAAGAGTGTGATTATGAACCTTTTATTGCCACCAATAACATTAAGATGAGATGTGTACGGAAACTTTTATGTTCAGCACATCTAGAATGTGGAATGCTTTGGCCAACTCTGTTTTTCCCTCCCATTTTGATATTCAGAATTTTAAGACCAATGTGCACCGGTATCTACTCTTAAATTCTTCCCTATGTTCCTAACGCCCTCACCGTGTTTAAATTACCCATATAAAGGGTACTAATAACCCCTTTAGTGACTGTTAGTTACGAGTATTAAAAAGACGAGGAGTGTTCCCACTGTAGCACACTTAATTATTTGTTTTGCAGATAGAAAACAGTTATCTGTAAGGAGACTTTTTGGAGTATGTGGTATGTACATATGTACTTTAATCATGATTAATCAAAGTGAAAAAGTTTAATCAAAATCGAGCCATGATGTGGTGTCTGTTATCATCTTGCTTGGATATTAAATGCAATTTTTTAGATGGCGCCCAATTTGAACCTGTTGTGACCTGGAATATCATACATAAATGTTTGTCTACTTTGGTTCTTCATATAATTGTTTGCTGTATTCAGTATTTAACAAATTTGAAACAACATTACAATCTTTAATAACTATAATTTTGATCAACAGAAAAGTCGAACAATTGCAACCATTTAAAAGAAAAATCTTTTCTGGTGAAGAATGGCTTTATAAAAATCCAACAACAGATGACTATGTTTCTGGAAAGATGTTTTTGTCGTACACTCTAATTGCGCCTTCAACTTTAATTTTACTAAATTTTTTGTATTCACGTAACAAAAAAGATTTTTCTCAAGGATTTTTTGCGTACACCTTGTCTTTTACGTTATGTTCATTTCTGACAAGTCTTCTTAAAGTCAGTGTTGGACGACCGAGACCGAATTTCTTACAACGATGTTTTCCAGATGGCATAATTGGTGATTTCGATCATTGCACAGGTGATATTCATGTAGTGAACGAGGGTAGAAAAAGTTTTCCCAGTGGTCATTCATCAAGTAAGAATAATAACAAAATTGTAATTTTAGTTTAATTTAATATTAATATATTTATAGTGGCGTTTTCCAGTTTGGGTTTTATGTTTTACTATTTAGCTGGTAAAATCCATATTTTCAATCAACGTGGTCGTGCAAGTGGTTGGAGATTACTTCTCGCAATATCACCTCTGATAGTTGCCGTTGTTGTGGCTGTGAGTCGAACATGTGATTATCATCATCATTGGGAAGACGTGGTCGTCGGATCGTTGTTGGGAATATGTGTTTCGTATTTATGCTACCGAAACTACTTTCCCTCAATGTTCGATGAAGAATGCCACAAATCTTATTCATGTGAAGACAATGCTAGAGAGATTCAAAGGAGTGCTTCCTATGTTCCTGTACAGAAAAATTTAAAGAAAACTGCTTCATCATGAATATATACATAAATTAAAACCATAATAAAAGTTATTTGCAGAGATTTGAATAAGCCTTAGGTATGTGAGTAAGCCATGCGCTTTAACAATAAAAGTATACTTTACTTTATAATACTACGCGTAAAAGTTGTTAGTTCCACTTGCTAAACGAGACCATAGAGAGTCTGAAGTCGAATTCAATTGAGTCTAAAGCCGAAATCAAAACGTACTGAAAAGGATAAGTCTTCTAAGTAATGTAAGAGAGCCGTTCATAATCTTTATATAACAGTGCCCAGTGGCAGTTACTATAGGATGATTTTTTAAAGAATATATGGCTCGACAAATGCATTTCTGGATTATACATTCCAAAATCATTTGTTTGAGAAAACAGAATAGAATGTTTTATTAATTTTTAATTATTTTAAAGTTCTGCAACTTCTTTTTAATTGTCGGAGAGAAATAATTGCTATGCATTTCAAGGAATCGTTTGTGTTACTTTTAACACATTTTTTATGTTTTATAAGAGGGTTCTACAGGGAAGGGATATATGTAATTACCCTAAGATGAGAGCACCCTGGGTCGTTTCGAAAGAAAAGTTCTTCGTGTGATCCACGGTCCCGTATGCATAGAAAGGGAGTGGAGGAGAAGATGGAACGGCGAGCTGTACGGGTTGTACAGCGACGTAGACTTAGCCAGAAGGGTAAAAGTCCAACGACTAAGATGGCTGGGTCACGTAGAGTGCATGGAAACTAATGCTCCGACCCACAGGACAGCGTAGTAGAAGAAGATTAGGTGGCGCGTACAAGTGACCTCACCCAACTTGGAGCGCGAAAATGGAGACATCTAGCAATAAGAGACCGAGCTAGATGGAGAATGTTGGGTGAGGCAATAGTTCACACAGGACTGTAGCGCCACCTTAAATAAGTAAGTAAGTACTACAATGGTGGAGACTATTTTTTTTATCAATATCTAAATAATTTTTGTTATCATTTAAAAAAAAAAATCCATATGAAATAAAGATAACTGCCTAACTAACATACATAAGTGCCCATCAAAACGGGGCATATAAGGTCGAGGCACTTATTTTGGTTTTACTTTGGACCCATGTTGGCATCTTGGGTTTTCTGTACCGTCACATTAATATTTCATCATTACTTTCATTGCAAATTTAAAATTTTTAGAAATACCTAGTCTATACATAAATACTGATACAACGAAAAAAAAAACTTTTTTGTATTTATTAGGGATTTCATTAGCTTCATTTCATAGAAAACATTACTCAAAATTGCGGCCATTTGCCTTACTTCACGACCTGAGACACCCAGGCCAATCGTCGATTGCAGAACACACCTCATCAATTGGAAAATTGTTCACTGCATAAACAAGGGATCGCTTTAACGACTCAATATTTGGGTGTCGAATAGAACAGGCTATTCCCTCTAAAACGGACCACAGCTTGTAATCCTTGTGAGCAGGAGCAGAATCTTGTTGGAATGTCCAATATGCTTGTTTTCGAACATTGTTTGGTTGAGAGGCTTTACGACTTCCCACAAAATTGTTGTTTGATAAACTTTTGCCAAAGTTTTCACTCCCTTTTCACAAAACTGAAGGTCGGTAACTCCATGATAACTCACCCCGCACCATAACATTACATTTGCGGGATGGTAACATTATATATGCTTAATGTCCAAGCATAAACTCGATCATTCTGTTTATTGAATTATTCTTCGACGGTGGAAATTGTTTCATCAGTGAACAGAATCCGTCGGTGATTATTCTTTACGTACCGTCTGAGCATAGCTTTTGATTTTTGTTTGCGTTTCTGCTTCAATACAACTGTAAGCAGGTGTCCAGTGAGTCTTTTGTAGGCACTGAGTCCCAGTTCTTCTTTAATGATGCGAGACATCGATTTCTGAGAGATACTCATTTCTCACGACAAGATTTTCTGTAGTTTTTAATGTACATATTCAAACGAATGCACTAAATGTTTCTTTTGCAACAAAAAGGGTCATATGAAGAAAGAATGTGGCAAATATTTAGAATGGAAGAACCACCAGAAAAAGGGAAAAGTAAACAAAGTTATATCTTACAGTAAATTTTTGTTTAGCTTAAGCTATGGAGTATATGGAGGCTGGGTTATTGATTCGGATGCAACAGTCCATATATCAAACAACATAGCAAATTTCGTTAACGTAGACTCAAGCAATTATGAAAAGGTTCTTGTAGCAAACGGTGAAGAAATCAAACCAAAAGGACAGAAAGGGAACTTGTAAAGTAAAAATAGTGAACAGAAACAACAAAGAAGCAACTATTCGAATTCAAGATGTTCTATATGTATCTGATCTTCAAGGAAGCTTACTGTCTGTCAGAAGGTTAATTGGCAAAGGATTTACAGTGAGTTTTGCAAACAAATTGTGTACGATCAATAGTAAGGTTGGGGAAGAGGTAGCTTTAGCGGACTTGACTGGTAGTCTGTACAAACTTAGACTGAAATCAAGCAATCAAAAGGTTTTACAAGTTGAAGACAAAGCCTACCAGGTACGTTGTCTTGATAATTGTCATCGTTTGTTTGGTCACCGAAATACTGAAGTCATTAAGAGATTAGAAACTGAAAAACTGGTGAGTGATTTTCAAATTGTAGATTGTAAACACATTAAAGAATGCCATATATGTACACAATGTAAAGTGACCTGTTTACCATTTACGAAGTCATCTATTGAGAGTCATGCACCAATGTATTTAATACACAGTGATGTATGTGGTCCAATGCAGACGACTACCCCAAGTGGAAATAAATATTTTTTAACATTCATTGATGATTTCAGTGGATATACAGTGGTATACCTCCTTAAAGACAAAATCCGATGACTTACTGAGTATATTGAAACCATGAAAAATATGTTTTCAATGAAGCCTAAGATAATACGATCGAAAAATGGAGGTGAATATACAGCGGGTTTTACGATTTTTTGCAAAGGAGGGCATACAGTACCAGCATACCACATCCCTTACTCCTTAGCAGAATGGGAAAGCCGAGCGGAAAAATAGGTCTCTGATATGAATTCTGGGAAGGAGCAATTATGACGGCAAACTACCTTCAAAATAGATAACCTTCAAGCTTTATCCCAACAACTCCTTACGAAAGATGGACTGAAAGAAACCCAATATAGATAATCTTCATGTATATGCTACGACGAACATTCAAAAGGGTATCGTTTAGTTGACAAGAGCACAAGCAAAAATAACAATGAGTAGAGATGTAAAATTTCTTTATACCGATTCGATTTTCATAAGGGAGATAATGAACAAAACAAGAATCTGAAGTTAATATAAACACAAAATCGTGACTTTTATGCTGAACCTGAGGAACATAACCGTGATGGCAAGGAACACCAACAACAATTACAAGACATTGTTCCAATCCCAATACAGTCAACAAGAATAAATAAAGGAATAACACCAAAACGTTTCATTAACGGGGCAAATATGGTACAAGAGGATCTTATAGAGGAGCCCAGAAACTATAAAGAATCTACATATAACATTCAACTTCGGCAAACAGTGGAAAAAAGCCATGGTAGAAGAGTTTCAAGGTCTTGATAAAAATAAAACTTGGGAATTGGTACTTCCAAAGAAGGATGCAAATATAGTCGGTTCCAGGTGGACCTATAAGGTAAAGCGTAATGTCAACGGACGTGTCCAAAGATTCAAAGCTAGACTTATCGCTCAGGGGTACAGTCAGAAATACGGACTTGACTATGATCAAACTCTTGCGCCAATGGTAAGACAGACAACTTTTAGACTTCTTTGATCTATAGCAGGTAAATACAAAATGAAAGTAAAACATATGGATAGTGGATGTAAAATTAGCTTTGGATAGTACCCGTGGCATGATAGTGAGTGCGTTGGACTGTCATTCCAGATGTCTTGGGTTCGATCCTTGCCAATGCCATCTAAAGTTTTTTTTTTTCATGCGTACTGCCTCTTGCGAGGAATTGACAAATTCTCCAAGAGTAATTCTTGTCATAAAAAGTGCTTTCTCAAATAGCCATTCAGATTCGGCTTAAAACTGTAGGTCCCCTCCATCCCTGACAACAGTACTTGCACCCAGGAATGGTTGAGAGTTGTAAGTCACTAGGCACTAGTTCTCAACGGACTGTTGCGCCACCCAATTTATTTTTTTATAACCGCCTGGATTTGAAATTGGTCTGAAGCAGGCCGCACACGTATGGAACGAAAGTATATATATGAAGCATTTATTGATGAAGGTTTCATACAGAGTAAAGCAGATTTATGTCTGTATAATAGATGAACCGGAGGTCTAACCTGTTTCATATTAGTATATGTACATATATCAAGAATGTAAAAGAGTTGTTTGCAAGTCATTTTGAAATCAAGAATTTGGAAGAAATTCGTCATTACTTAGGTAAAGAAGTCTCTAGAGGTAGTCGATCAAACTTCAGCTTAAGGCAACAGCAATACTTTAAAAGACTTGTAAATGACTTTGGGCTTCAAGACGCAAAGAATTCAAATGTTCTAATAGAACCTGAATATGACAGGTCAACAACTGAAACTAAACCATACTTAACAATAGCGATAAACACAAGGTTGGATATTGCAGCAAGCGTATCGATATTGACAACAAAAACTGCATCTCCAAGTCAAGTAGACTGGATTAAACTTAAACGCGTTCTTAAATATCTAAAAGGAATATCAAATTTAAAATTAAGTCTCAGCAAAGACAACAAGAAAAAGAACTCATTGGATATGCTGATGCTAATTGGGCAGCAGACAGAATAAATCGAAAGTCAAACTGAGGATATACATATATTCTTTATGAACGGAGGAGCTATAAGTTGGTGTTGTAGAAAACAAACTTGCGCATCTCTTTCGACAACTGAAGCTAAATTCATAGCTTTATCTGAAACGTGTAAGGAAGCATTTTGGCTGAGGCAACTTCTGAACGATCTCAGTCACTCTCAGACCCAACCCACACTTATTTACGAAGATAACCAAAGCTGTTTCAAGTTCATATGTCAAGAAAAACTAAGCAACAGATTAAAACATATCGACACTAAATTTTACTTTGTGAAGGACTATGTGGACAAGATTATTGTAAGATGTCAATATTGCCCAACAAATGATATTTTAGCAGATAGGTTAACAAAACCACTATCAGCAACTCGAATCCAAGAACTAAGAACGAAGTGGGGAATTCAGACGAATGAGGAGGAGTGTTAGTTATACATTCGTCTATTCAAATTATTAATGTAATAAATACTTAGTTATCTCTTATCACTCTACTTGATATGAAATTGTAGTTACATACATACATAGTTTTTAGTATAATAGAAATTTTCTAATACTCGTATTATTTTGTTCATTCTGAATAAAATCTTTCGTTTAATTAAAATAACTTCCAGAAATCTTTATTAATTTATGACCAATAAATGGAAAATCTCTTTAATTTTAGAACAATAGTGTTGCTACACAGTATACCGCAAACACATCAAAAGATGAACCTTTACAATAGGATTCGCATGCCGCGTTCAACAATTGTATTTATTTTTAAATTGTATTACTTCAAAAAAGTTCTAAACAGTACTCTTTTTTTCGTTTGTATTTTCTCTTGATGTACCATTAAACCCTTTTATATCTCATGTACAGTTATAGTAAAATATCAAATTATTTTTTAAAAATATTTCTATACTTTCGCTATTTTATAAGATATTGTATCTTAAAGTGGTAAGTAACTGCAAATTAAACAATGAAATTAAATTGAAATTGAACCTGCACTGCACTACACCAACCTACACTGGCTATTTTCTGATTAAACAAACCTTATACCTTGTAAATTAATTTAAAATTAAAATTTAAACAACGATTTTTAAATGTATCACATAAATTAGCCGTTATAAAGTTTGTAGCACATTTTTTTTCACACACAGATGTCACTACAAATCCCTTGTGCTATCACCTTAATATACACTTAAAATTCTCTCTCCCTTTATCATTGCTTTTACTTCATCTACATTTTCGTTTACCTTTTTCGTCCTTCTCTCTCGTGTTCGATGTATGACCAAAAAATAAAAACCAACCAAACGAAAAGTAAAAAATGACAATTCAGTGCGAGCAGTGAAAAAAATTCTAATAAATTCTGCACTTAGCTTTTTCTCATAGTTATTTAATTCGTATTCACTTAAAAACTATCGCAAATTACTCGCGACTTGCTTATTTACAAGAAAATGAATAAGTTTCTTGTGCTAACTTTGTTTTTCATTAAAAACATTCGAGGTAAAGATTATGGGTTTTGCATTTACGAAGAAGAAAATTTTCTTTCCAGTGCTTTTGATTTGTGTCCTGCTTTGCTTTTACCATTACCATTACCACTGCCACCCAGCTTTCTGCCTTTAACCAACCACCCACTTACCTCTGTGTTCCTTGGCCCAAATTTGTATCACAATACTGAAATTGATTTGCAAAGAAATTACTTGCATCAAATCTGGAAAATGTTACATTTCTCAATAAAACAGTTCCTGGGATGCTTCTTACTTTGATTTCAGCAAAAAGAACATTATTCCAATTAGAATTTAAATTAAAATTTCTACCCTTGATAATATACGAGTCTCAGCCTCCACCCACTTCCATCCCAACAAACCAATTGGTAGAAAAAATGTTGACCTCTTTTCTTTTTTTCTTTTTGTTAAATTTTCTAATAGGACTTTGCTGCTTTGTTTAAGCGTGTTTTTTGTTGTTTTTAATTATTGTTAATTTTTTCCTTTTGTAGACACCCTCGCAGCTAGTTCGAGCTTAACTGCAGGAGGCCACTGTAAAGATTACAATGGTAAACTATATGAGAGTGGCATGCACTACATGCCCGGACCAGATTCGTGTCGTTTGTGTATATGTGATAGCGGTCTGCCGAAGGCATGCAAAATGGTCCTTTGCGAGGCTTTCACCAAATGTAAATCATTTCAAACGGTAGGGAATGGCAACAATTGTTGCGAAGTGATTTGCCTAGACGATCAATTCACCGATGGGAGCACAGATTTTGGGATATGACTTGTGGCCAGTGGCATTACTGCCACTTTATCGCTTTCGTTGTTATTCTTTTTGGTTAATAGGCTGCGTCAAAGGAAAATTAGAGCTAGAGAGAGTCGTCAAAATGCCGAAGATCAAAGGAGCATTGTTGGGAGTATTGGGTAAGTTTTTTTTTGTTTTAAATAAGATTTGCATTTTAAAATAATTGAATGACTGCAATAATAAATAATTCACTTATTCAATTAAAAAAATATTGTAGCATTGATAAGTACATTCATATGTAGCTGCATAATTAGCTATAATTAAATGGAATAACTTACAAAACTTGATTTTTGTTTCTCAATTAAAAACAAGATTGTAAAAGTAGAATGTGTGCATAGGTATTTAAATTAAAACGTTATTATGAGTAGTGGGTTAAGTGTTTTTTTTTTTGTTTTTATAATTTGTTGTTCAAATGCAAAATCAATAAAACTGAATAATGAATTCTTATTCGTATTTCAAACTAGAGAACCAGTCTAAGACACAGGATAGGGTGTTACTTATTTGGAAGAAAAATAAAATAAAAATATTCTCCTAGTCTAGACTAAATGTAAACCGTTCAATTGAATAAAGGCAATTCTGTGAATATAAAAGCGACTGTTTTTGTATGAGTATGAAGAATTACTGTATTACTGGTTCGATGATACAATGTCAAATCAAATAAATCTCCAACTTTTACCATGAGTGAATTGGAAGCAGGAAAGTGTAAATGCTTACCAACATAAATTAGCTTAAAACCTAACTTTAGAGTCATAAATTGTACTTGCATAGTCCGCTGAAGTTACTTACTTACTTACTTAAGGTGGCGCTACAGTCTGGCGCGGACCTTGGCCTCAACCAACATGCGTATTCAGCCAGCTCGGTTACTAGCTAGCTGTCTCCAGTTTCGCACGCCAAGTTGATTGAGATCCTCTCCCACCTGCGTGCGCAACTTGAGTCGCAGTCTTTCTCTACTGCGCCGTCCCTCGGGATTGGATTCGAAGACTTTCCAGGCTGGAGCGTTGATGTTCATTCGCTCTTCATGACCCAGCCATCTTAATCGTTGGACTTTTTTTTCTTCTATCCAGGTCAGTGTACAGTTCGTTATTGTATCTTCTCCTCCACTCTCCATCTATGCAGACGGGACCAAAAATTAACCAAAGAATTTTTCTCCCGGCTAATGAGTGTGTTATAGATGGTGTATCCGAGTAATTGGATGGACTTTTGGAAGATTGTGCCTCTAGTGTTAACGGTTGAGTTTTGCAAAAATTTTTCCAGAACGGTTGAGTTTTGCAAAATTCTTTCCAGAACGATGTTGAAGAAGTCGCATGACAGTGCATCGCCGTGTCTAAAACCTTTTTTGACATCAAATGCATCAATGAGATCTTTTCCTACCTTGGTAGAGTAGTGTGCATTATCCATCGTCATTCTGCACAAATAGATAAGTTTGATAGAAATGCCAAAACCAGACATTGATCTGTAAAGCTATTCCATATAGATGCTGTCAAACGCGACTTTAAAGTCGATAAAGAGATTGGTGGGTATCAATTTGAAGTTCCTGGATTTTTTCCAAGATCTGCCGTAATGAGAATAATTGGTCGATGGTGGACTTTCCTGATCTGAAGCCACTATTCAGACATGGACCTATCAGGTTGTTGAGAAAAAAGTCGTACAATTCAAATAAAAATGGTTTGGCAAGGAATGTTAGATAGCCCAAAAAAATCGTTTACGTTGTTAAATACGCTAAGAAACTCGAACTGCCGGAGTCTTAAAAAGTAAGGAATCGAATGCAGCTTGACTTAAAATCGTTGTATGCGGAGCCAAAGATCTTCAATGAAATTTTGGATACTTTTGATTATTATTCAACAGAACATTTTTCAGAAATGAAGTTCCATAATTGTTCAAGAGGTCGGAAATCTTTTCTATCCACAAAAAATGAGACTTAAACAACGTTGAAAATTACCGCGGCTTTGCCTTTAAAAATGTACTTGCATGCAAAACTGTTCTATAGTATACTTGTGAATAGAGTAGAAATCTGGGCGTGTAAACAATATCCTTTCGGCTTTCCGCCTGGTTTGTGGAAAAGTTATTTAAAAACAGATCATATTTTCACGATAACATCAATTGTTAAAGCGTTAGAACCCAGAAACAAGAAAGTGTATGCCGCTTTTGTTAATTCTTAGGCTGCCTTCGCCCTTATGAATCGAAATGCGTTTTTGGAAATTAGGACTATCAACAAAATGCATACACGTTTTAAAAGTATTGTATAAAAGCAATTGTATGGGATGGTTCTTATTACTCAGAATGGTTTGAAACTGATAATGGTAAGGTAAGGTTGCCTTATGAGTGCACTGTTGTTTTCAATCTATAACAACAATGTGGAAGACTATCTTCCTGGTGGAATACGTATCACTGATTTAATCATCAATGTTCTTTTGTATGCAGATGATCTTGTGATACTTTCTGAATTTCCAAAAAATCTTTAACGCGTGATCGCCTAGCGAAATATTGCAATAAATGGGCCTTTGAAATAAATTCCAAAAAATCAAAAGCAATGGTCTTTAGTAGATCAGTAAGGAGCCAACATATATAATTTTGTTTTCAATGTTGTTAGTTTGAAGATTTTATATGGGTACAAATATTTGGGTGTGAAACTGTATCGAGTTCTTGATTTCAGTTTGCACCTTCTACAGAAATCAAATGCTTCACAAAGTATATTAAATGTAACATGGCGAAATAAATTTGTGAATAATCGAAAATTGACCTCTCAGCGAAGTATATAATATGTAACCTTGTATTACGCGGGTCAAGTTTGGGATAGTGATGACTACGAGTAAAAGTGATATTGGATTTATTTGAATTAAAGCAATTGTTAAATTACGTAAAGTTAACTTGAAATAGACAAATTATTATTAAAAATGGATAGAGCAAACATTTTAAATACAGCCGTGAAGTTAAAGTTGTTCTCTTCCTTATGGAAAACTCATCATCTGACAGACGTAACATAATTCGAATTGCCTCCGATTCCAGTTATTAAACATCAAAAATCAAGGTTAAATGCAAGCAAAGCGACTGTTCGTCGTGTTATTCTTGGTGCTGGACATCTGAAAAGGTTAAGGCTGATACAAAAACCATCCCCGAATGTCCTGCGTAAGGAGCTTTAACTTACTTATTTAATTAATGTAGTGCTAGCCAACAAACTTCTCTATCTAGATCGGTCCCTTGTTCCATCTCCAGTTGCGTGTTCTAAGTTGGATGAGGTCACTTTCCACTTGTGCGCGCTACCTTATCTTCTGCCTTCTTCTGCTACTCTGTCCTGAGAGCGTGGATTTGAAGATTTTCAGGTCCGGAGCATTGATTTCCATGGGTTCTACGTGACCTAGCCATCTTAGGCGTTGG
This sequence comes from Eupeodes latifasciatus, assembly GCA_920104205.1. Lineage (NCBI taxonomy): Eukaryota > Metazoa > Arthropoda > Insecta > Diptera > Syrphidae > Eupeodes > Eupeodes latifasciatus. Next base: position 188,522,551 of record OV049924.1, read on the forward strand.
ACTTTAATCTTTTTGGCTACGTCTACGTCGCTGTACATCTCAGTTCCATCTTCTCCTCTACTCAGCTGCAATGCTTCTATTTATACGGAACCGTAGAAGAAGAACTTTTCTCTCGAAATGACTCAAGGTGCTTTCATCCGCTTTTGTCATAGTCCATGCTTTTGCACGGTATAGCAGGAAAGAGATGATGGGGATCTTATATAGCGTAGCCCAAAGAAACAGGGTTTAGCAAGAGTAATTCTTCGTTTGATCTCAGTGCTGCTATTGTTTTCTTCACTCATAGCTAAGCCCAGGTAGGCAAACTCCTTAACTACCTCAAAGTTACGTCTATCGATGGTGATGTTTTGACTCAGACCGACGTCTTGTTGTACGCCCTTTCTTGATGAATGTATGTACTTTAGAAAATTCATTCCCAACACTTACTTGGTACGATCCATGAGCACAGAATCTTAAAGTAGTAGAAAGCTTTATTATATTGAGAATCCATGAGCTTCTTTTTACTGGCCTTAGTTTTAGGTTAATTTCAGTTAAAATTTCTATAAAACTCTCTTTGGACACGTGAAAGTATTTTAAAAAGCTAGACAAAAGTATAAAACAAATACAAAGCTTGGCAAATAAAAAACAGTTTCCATAGGAATTACACTGCTTCTTCCAGTTCAATAGGATTATTGTTATGTCTTGTTTTTCTGGTCTTTACTTGGGCATCTGTATCACTATCTGTTTCACTATCAAACTAAACCACAATTCGAGTCCACTCTTTTTAAAACGTTTAAAAACTAGAAAAATAACAGAAAATGACTTTAAAATTAATTGTCAAATTTGAAAAACACTTAATATATTTTGTAGGCTTATTCACACAAGGGCATTTTTTAATCGATTACGTTAAAAAAAAAAAACAATCAAAATATTTAGATTGCCATTGATGATCGACAACGGCAATTGGGGCGTTTATTTTGCCCTAACCGCTAAACCCATTTTTGTGTCTGTCTCAATACTTACATAAGCTCCATTGACATCACGCTGAGTTCTTCCGATTATGTCAATATCATCAGCATATGCGAGTTTTTGCACAGACTTTTGAAAGACACTGCGTCTAATTTTGACGTGGGACGTGCGGCCTTGAGATCGACGAAGAGATGGTGGGTGTCGATTTGATGTTCTTGGGTTTTTCCAGGATCTGTCGTAATGGGAATATTTGATCGACTGTATAAAGCCACACTGATAAGGACCTATCAGGTTGTTGACGATGGGTTTTAGAGGTTCACATATTACGGCAGAGAAGATTTTGTATGCGATGTTAAGGAGAGGTCGCCTTTTTTCAGTATCGACCATATCTTACAGATAAGTTGGTGCATGTTCCTAACCAAATTATCTCCAGCTGCTTTGAAGAGCTCGGCATTCAAGCCATCTGCCTTAGCGGCCTTGTTAGACTACACCTTAGATATGGAAATCTTTATTTCATATAGCTCGGGAAGACAGAATTGTTTGCTTTCGTCGTCTATGTTGGATGGATCAACCAGCACTTCAGAGGCGGCTTCTCTGATTGCATATTGGCAATTTTGCTATTGGTTCTCAATACATTATTTTGGCGGCAGAGATCTTCGAAAGATGTTATTTATAACTCGGTAGGAGAAAGAATTGACAATCTCTTGCGATTGTAGCAGTTCGACGTTGTTTCTTCTGCCGCAACTACCTGTTTTGCCTTAGAGCTAGACTAGCGTACTTTTCAAAAGCTAACTATTTTAGTACAAAAAAACTCAAAATCGTATATTGAAACTAATATATGCATCAATTTTGTCTTCAATATTTTTGAAAATACATATATGTATGTACATGTTTTTTGTATTTATAAACGCTTTTGACTTTAAATGTTATTTTATGGAACTCACCGTTCTTTTCCAAAAACAGATGATTCCATTGCTGTTTTAGTCATGAAGTTAAGAAAATTGATTTCCTATATGCTTGACAATTAATATCAAAGTCGAAACAATTATTTAAAGTATTTATATTAAGAACGTTATGAAACAACATTACTTAATAATTGTTTGATTAATAAAATCTTAAACTGTATTTATTGTGTCATACCATAATTTAAAATGTTTTAACTAATTTAGATATATTGCTGGTAACATGGGTTACATGGAAGGTAATCTTAGTGGAATGGACTACTCTTATGGTGGAGGTGCAACACACTACCCTCTATGGAAACCACCTAGTGGTTATTTTCCCCGTGGTGAAGCTCCACCTCCTTACGAAGAGGCGGTAGCAATATCACAGGCTGAAGCTCTTAGTGCTCAATGTACTGTGAGTGTAGCCACTACAACTCATCGATCACTGCCGGTTGGAATCAATCCAGCTGATATGTCAAATGATGTTGTTCGTCGAGGACAAATGGCTCAACCCCAACAACAGCATCATTCTCAAACACCATCAGCCCAAATACAGCCTCAACAAGCCCAGCATCATCAGCAAAGTATAACTCAGAGTACAACAAATTTGATTAATATCAATATCAATAGCGGTGGTAATCTTACAACAATTGCAACAGGAGAAGCGCATCAGCCACCGTACAGGTAAAATTACTAATTTATTTTTATTATTTGAGGAGTGATGAAGGTTTTATAATAATTATTGAACTTCCAACAGCTGCATCACATCAGTAAACCAACCGTGTTCCACACAAACTCCATCTAATTGCTCCCCGGCTTTGAATAGTATTGGCGATGTAACCCCTGTAGCTGTCAATAGTAATCGTCTTCATATGTCGAATAATTCGATTTGTGTGCAAACAACAGCCCCACCACTCCCTAGTAGTGCAGCGATTCATAGTGCACAGCATCAACACAACTATCAGCAGGCTCAGCAGCATATTCAATTCCAGCAACGTACTCAGCAGCAACAACTGCATATGCAGCAACAGCAACAACAACAACAACTTCAACAGCAACAACACCAGCAACAACAACAGCAGCAACAACAACAGCAGCAGCAACAACAGCAACAACAACAACAACAAAAGCAGTCTCAGTCAATGCAACAACAATCGAATTGCATTCAAATAACTGAATGCACCTACAAGAACTGTCACCTTAACAGTTCACATCGTCGTATTCAAAAGCAGCACCCAACACAAGAAATGATTCACTATGTCAGCAATGCTAGCACTGGCGTAACCTTCCAAGCGATCACCAGTGAATCATCAGAGTCCAGCGCAATAAACAAGGCCGATCAAATAACATCGCCTCAGTACACAACAGCAGAGTGTGCTGGTCGTATTCAAGAGATAAGCACCATAACGAGCAGTGAGACAGTTGCACAAGCACAAGCGTCAACTCTAAAAAATACCAACAAAACGCCCTCAACATCTCGACGATACCACCGAACTATACCCCGATACTTTGCTGTGGTCGATCCACTAGGACAATCTACTCAACAAAAGCTGATATCTTCATCGGGTTCAAAGCAATCATCCTCTTCAGTGACAAGTGGAAGCAGCAATAGCAGCAGTGCCAACAACAATATTGGCAGCAAGAAGCCAACTTGTCAATGCCCAGTTCAACACGTGCCCATGTCTTATATGGGAACCAATCAAATAAATAACTCGCAGACCAACAATGTGTTTCTCTCGGCTCTAAGTACAAAACTGGTCACAAGCCGTTCTAGTTTTGGAACAAAATGCATGCCACCAAACACACCAACATCAACGACAAAATCTCCTAATCAGAGTTCTTCAAACGAGCTTTCTTCAAATGGAGGTGGAAGCAATGCTGGCACAATGAAGAAAGGCAGCACCGCTTTGAATCATCAATCTAATCTATATTGTCAACATGAAGCCAAAATAGCAACGATTTCAAAACAGGTAGGTGATTTTAAGACCGATACACCCACCTATGAAACACATGCCATTCTCACACCATACGGAGATGAGAAAGTTCATCTGTCATCTTCAAATAAGGGAAAAATCAGTAGTAGTAGCGGTAAAGTAACAAGCTCACCGAAAGTCCTTCCAGAGAGTACATCTTTATACTCAACTGGAAACCTCAACACCGTGTCCTTGAATTATCCAGAGGCAAATCCAGCATTACCACCGAAAATGTATAAAAGTCAATCGAATCTCAAATCACCCAACGGGGCTACATCATCATCAGCTGCCCTTTTGTTAATGCAGCAGCAAAAATCTCCCCATCACGGTATGGGTGGTGGTGGCAATGATCAAATTCCAACGATTTCCCATCAAAAATCCCAATTCACAAAATCACTTCCCCGCAAGGAAGACAAAAACACTCCACCTGCGCTCACTTTACCCATGTCGGGTCAATTGAGCACAGAAAAATCCCTTAGCATGGGAAAAATCAATTCATCTACCTTTTATCCCCTGCAAAACAATCATGTTACCTACACACTCCCAAAACATACACCAGGAAAGATGTCGCTTAACAGTACGATAGCTAGCGTGGTAAGTAAGGTACCTTCAGTGATAAGCATTCCAGCCACTGAGGACACCAATTTACCACGCATGAAATCTCAACCTCAAAGTCCCAATCATAAGGCAGGACCTTTACCTGCAAACAAATGTACCACATTGCCCAAAACCTTGCGGTCCGCTGCGAAAAAAAATGAAGCAGCAACAATTCCAACCACCACCGTTACAATGCCCGCGACATCTACTCCATCTTCCACATCAACAACAACTTCCACGTGTAATAAACCAAAACCGCTGGATAGCGATAAACCACTGCCGGTTTGCACGACATTGAAAAATTGTTTAAATCCCAAAGAACATTTTTTGCCCAACGACACGAGTTTGGATGATGATTACTTGAGTGAATGTGAGAATTGCAAAATTGCACATAGTTCAAAGTATTATTTGGACGAAGAACCAGCAGAGTCACCACAAGAGACAATGACACTGCAAAGAAAAATGGACGACAAAGAGGAACAGGAGCAGGCCTACTATAGAATATCACATACACTGCCTACAAATCCAAAAAAGAATCCGTGAGTAATTTTTTGTACATTTTGTATGTTAATTTTATTTTTAACGTGAACAAAAAAAAATCACTCAAAACCTATCCCATCTTTGAAATTTGGAAACACCAATAGTTTTCATTTTTTTTTGCAAGTTTAAATATGACTTCGAAATTATAAATGTTTTAATTTTTGAAAATAGAAAACATTTTAATAGAGATAGCTTAAATTTCAAAACTAACTAATATCAACATCTACCGCGTTTTATACGGTTTTTGACATTGAATACAAATAAATTCACATAAAATTGAAACTAGACAGATCTAAATATTATTTAACCTGAAGAGTGTAGATACATTTTTGAATTTAATGGTTTTATTATTTGTATCACCTTTTTTGGTCACGAGTCATAAAAGTAAGAAGTACAAAGCGTTGAACTATTTAAGAAAAGAAGATTGGACAATTATTCAAAATAATAGTAGTAGTATAAGATACGTATATACTAATGGAATAACAATTTACGCTTGGTTTGCACACTTATATCCTGGCCCTATAGGAAGGTTGCCTGGCTTAAAGAGATTGGTCTGCGGAGTAATTATAACCTCATCGGTTATTAATTTGATTTTGGTGTTAAATGAAAGTTTCGTTTCTTAAGACGCTCTCATCTTTCTTTGACAGGGTCCAGGCCTCAGCGCCATAAATGAGAACCGGGATGATGAGTGTCTTATAGATGTTGATCTTAGATGCTCGAGAGAGGACCTTACTACTCATTTGCCTTCTAAGTCCAAAGAAGTAGCGATTAGCAAGAGTTATTTTTCGTTTGATTTTAGCACTGGTGTCGTTGTCTGAATTTATAGCGGTGCCTAGGTAGACAAAGTCCATAACTACCTCAAAGATATAGCTGTCCATGGTGAAGTTTTGTTTAAGACGTCATCGTTCAATGTCCTATTTTGATGACAGCATATACTTGGTCGTGTCCTCATTGACCACTAAACCCATCTTCTCCGCTTCCGCCGCTATGCTCAACAACGCTCCACTGACATTACTATTTGATCTTAAAATCATGTCAATATCATCGGCGTATCCGAGTAATTGGATGGACCTTGTGAAGATTGTGCCTCTAGTGTTGACGGTTGAGTTTTGCACATTTCTTTCCAGAACGATGTTGAAGAAGTCGCATGACAGTGCATCGCCGTGTCTAAAACCTTTTCTGACTTCAAATGCATCTGTGAGATCTTTTCCGACCTTGATAGAGTAGCGTGCATTCTCCATCGTCATTCTGCACAAATGGATAAGTTTGAAAGGGATGCCAAAACCAGACATTGCTCTGTAAAGCTATTGCCTATAGATGCTGTCATACGCGACTTTAAAGTCGATAAAGAGATGGCGGGTATCAATTTTAAGTTCCTGGGGCCCTACTCTGTAATGCGTTTCGAAAGCCAATCCGATTCGAATCTGGGGTGGAATCGGCTAAGCTGATAATTGACTATCATATTTTTGATAGTCAAATTTGACTATCATTTTCATTCCGTCTGTGTAAAATGATTCAACTCAATTCAATTCGATTGAACAATTTCTGATTATAATTGTCACAATTCATTGTTGCTATGGTGAAATTTTAAAATGATTCCTATAAAATATCTAAATAAAAGTATCAAATTGGCTGTTTTTAAATAACATTCTTATTTCTCTTGTGTTTTTTCGAATTACGTAAGCTTTGTCGGTCAGAAGAATGTGTTTTTGTACCTAAAAAGGCTAACTGAAAAAATTTTCCATTCGTTTTTTGTAAGCGTCTGGTAGCTCTATTCAGGAGCGACATATTTATAGGAAAATGACTATCAAATTTTTCTAGTGACAGCTTTTTAGGTATCAATTTGACTATCACCTTACACAGATCAAATTCGATTATTTTGACTGTCAACAATCAACAATCACCTTAGCCGATTCCACCCCTGATATTCGATTCGTTTATGAATTCGTACTCTGTAAAATGTTCGAATCGAATAAAACAATCATCTAGTACTTTTTCTATTTATCCAATAGATTTACCGAGTCTCGAAGTATTTCTTATGAGATTTGTCAAAGCAAAAATACAAAAAAAATCAAAACAAATCACAAAGACGAGGAAAAAATTAAAATTCAGTCATTATTATCACTTGAAAATTATCGTAATGACTTTTTTTACACTTCACTGCTTTGCAATTGCCACATCTCTCTTTTTAATTCAAGCTTAGAAAGTTTAAGCTGATTTTTTTCATAGTCATTTCGTTTTTTTGTTGAAATTTGTCTTTTGCTAAGGTATACTTTTTTTCCTTCAAGTCATACGAATTCCACCATAATTTCAAATTGCTTTTGTTTGGTATGCACATTTTTCGCTGATGATTCCCTGTAATGGGATTTATTTGCTTAAATTTTGAATAAAATTATTATTTCCTTACTTATATTTTATCTATTTCAAACAACTCAACAAAATTTTCCTTTTGTGTCCTTTAAAAACGACCTTCGAATTGCAATTCGTTACCTCTCTTGGTGTAGAAAGAAAATTTCCGTTTTCGAACGCTAATGACATTCGGAAACGCATTGGCAGGTACGAAAAATCCGAATGTGGATTTGTCATTCCGTAAGTACTAGATTTCTTATCTGCATTAGAAATAGAGAGTACAAAATATTCGTTTTCGAAAATATTTGCTTTCGAAACGCATTACAGAGTAGGGCCCCTGAATTTTTCCAAGATCTGCCGTATTGTGAATATTTGGTCGATAGTGGACTTTCCTGGTCTGAAGCGACATTGATAAGGACATATCAGGTTGTTGACGAACGGCTTCAGACGTTCACATAATACGGCAGAGAGGATCTTATATGCAAATTAAGGAGACTGATGCCTCTGTAGTTGGCGCAATTACGAGGGTCTCCTTTCTTATGTATCGGGCAAACTTTGCTGAGATTCCACTCATCGGGCATGCTTTCTTCCGACCATAATTTGCAGATGAGTTGGCGCATGCTCCCTACCAAGTCATCGCCTGCTGCTTTGCTACCCGAGGTCGGGAAGGCGGAATTGTTGATCTGCGTCGCCTAGGTTAAGTGGATCTATCTCTCTTACAGCGGAATTCGGTTCGTCATCACCGTTATATAATTTGGAGAAGTGGTCTTTCCATATTCTCAATATAGACTGCGGTTCTACTACGATATTCCCCTGATCGTCCTTACAGGCTCCGGTTCGTGGCTGGTGCCCTTGGGAGGTTTTTTTACATTTTGGTAAAATTTACGAACCTCATTCCTGTTGTGAGATCCCTCTATCTCCTCGATCGCGCGCTTCTCATGCTTTCTTTTTTTACAGGAGTCAGAAAGCGTGTAGAATTTAATGCTTCGAAAACTCAATGCTGTCTCCTGTCGTTAAAGCGTAACACACCCCCGACGCCGCTATCTATGAGTGGCACTTGCATCCAGGAAACTAATCAACTATCAGTACTCGGTATGTGTATCACAGATCACCTTTTATGGAATGATCACATATTTTATATTGCCAAAAATGTGATTCTATGGGCAAAAGCAACATTTTTTTAAAAAGTTACTGCAAGAATAGATTTCTGGCTTTGAGAATAGTTATATTACAATAATGTCGGTGTTGGCGTTGTTTTCCAATATTTGATTTTGGTTGTTTTCCAATATTTGATTTTGTAAACTCACTTTCCTGAAAATTACCTTTAATTAATTTATTATTTTTTTCTTCTTTTGGTCCGATCTTTTCACTCCAGAGTTATGGTATACCTTATGGCAAATTGTCTATTTGTTACTTTAGCATTAAATTGTCGTGAATTTTTTTTTTTTGTAAAAAACGTGTTTTAGCTAATTTTTGAACAACAGTATTCTCAAAACCGTTGCATCTACAGACACAAATTTAGTCCCAAATTGTAGTTATTTTATTTGCCTTAAATTCTTAGAGCTTGATTGTTTAAATAAGCAAAAAAGCGCGAAGCGGAATATTAAGACTTTCTCGACTTTAAAATATTCGCGCTAAGAGGTACGATACATAAATTATTTTTTGTTCCAAAACAAAATCATTTACTAGCATAATATCGTTCCTTTTGTTCAACGTAGGTATTTTAAAGGAAGCATACAATGTTATGAATTTCATAACAGCAAAATAGCAGTCTCTATTATAAAGATATGGTTTTGCCCTTATGTTTTGACAAATTATTTCGGGCAACTGGCTCAAATAAATTCCAGCCTAAAGGCAACATTTTCGACCACTTCTAGCAGCAATTTCCAAATTGCGTCAATCCTCACGATTAAATGATCATCCAATATTGACTGTCAAAAGTCTTTCTATAGCCTTTAATAAGGAGAAACTTTAAAACACAAAAGATTAGTAGACTCAGTGGAAGACAGAAAATATGAAAAATTATTTTATAAGTAAAAACAACAGGTCGGTAAACAAAAACTTAAAATATAAAAAAAGGAAACAATAACGATACAAGCAATGACGACTATCTTGGCAGCATATATATTGGAAATCAGTGAAGAGCACAATGAGTTGCCATAGATGAAACGTCGACTTCTTTTTCGTTATTTTGCCAGACGGTGACTTCTTATTTTTTTCCGTTCTCGTAATTTTTTAAATTCATTCCAAATCCTGTAAATTTTTGTTGTTGTCTCTTGTTCAAAAACTTTCTACGAATTAGTTGACAATCGCCCCATTATTTCAAAATACAAAGAAATGGGTGTTTAGGCGAGTTCAAACGATTGGAAGATTTGGTAGAAAATTGTCCGAATATTCGCGTCACTTTTGACAGATAAAATTGGGTATATGGTTGATAGAAAATTAGTTAATTTTTTTTTTCAAAAAATCTTTTCATTAGAAAATGACAAACCAAACTGAGCAAAAAACAAGTGACAACTGTCAAAAAGACCAATTCCGAAAAATACCCGTTTCTTAAACTTATTTAAATAAATTGCAAAAACACAAAATTTCAAAATAATTTGAAAGAGATTTTGTTACATTTTTTTATTCCTATTCCTATTCCAACACAAAAGAGAATGAGTAAATCTCTATGAAAAATTGGTTTCGGATACCCGGAAACTGACTGAACACCATAAAACGGTTTCGATTTAGTCGCTTCGTACAAGTACACGAACCTTGTTTTTCAAATGGAAAGCGGAAAACAGTAGTTCTGATAGTTATTCGTATTTAGCAGACACTTTGTTTGACGCTAACTTCAAATACACAAACATTTCCCTGTTTTTGTGTTGATTATTGTAACTAGATGCAGTCCATTCTGATCTTTAGGTCAGATCAACTACGTTGCTAAAGTGTAATTCGATTAAAATGCAAGACACTTATAAAAATGGTGAACAAAATTTCTCTGGAAATATTTCCCACTTTCGAAAAATCCTTATGGTGAATGTTTCCATGGGAAATTTGTTGCCATTTCTCCAGAAATTTTCCGCATTTATTTTTGTAAAGAAATAAAAGCGAGCCGGAGCAATATAAGTTCAATTGAAATTTGTTTGATGAATAAATATAATTATTATTATAGGACAAACTCTTCGCTGTTTGATTTTGAACAAAGCTTTTCCTCAAAAATGTTAACAAAGTTCGACAATATTTCCGAAAATGTTAACTGGGCAACAGGCCCTGCCGACTAAAAAAAAAACTCCGACATGTACTTAGCCTGACGAACTAAGGCATTAGGTTATGATTTTATTCCCGTTGGGATAGAATCGGATAAAATAAAACTGTATTTATTCGGTAATTCTTTATAAATCTGCAACAAAAAGAATTAAAAAGATAATTTAGCACGCACTGTGTTAAATTTTTCTCGCAATTCTTGCGGTAATTCCAAGGGGTTGGAATTAACTTTTAATTCACGTCTTATTGTAAGGGGAATTTCCACTTATAATTATTTTGTTTTTTGAATGGTGCTAGTTTTTTCCCTGGGAAAAATGTATTCCGAGGGAAGTTAACGATAGTTTTTTCCCTGGGAAAAATGTATTCCGAGGGAAGTTAACGATAAATAGAAATATTTCTTAGGAATGAAACTTTTCGTGGGAAATAAAATACAGAGGGAGGTTCCCGGTAATAAATACTAAATTTATTAATACAAAAAGGTCACGAAATATAGGAGTTAAACTACTATTAGATTGTCAACGCGTTGACTCTGTGCCGTCTCACGTTGACAAACATTCTTGAGTCAATGCGTAGACAATATCATATAACCGTGTAGTGTGTAGTGTGTAGTGTAGTGTGTAAGTCAATGGACAGGTTCCGACAGATTAAGGGACTTGAAAGTAAGGCATGTTTATAGCATCTAAATTACCAACTGCCAACAAATTGGCTTCAAATTAAGGCAAATTCATTGGAAACTTGACTGGAAAGTTAGTCAAGAAAAACATCCATTACAATGAAGTCAAGTCTACTTACATGTGTCAAATTTCAGGTAAACATGTTTTGCCATAAACCTGAAAGCTGAATTTTATTACTCTGTGATTTGCTTATTTTCTGTTCAATTCCATTTAATTTTTTGTGTAAATTTAAATATAAATATAAATATTTCTTTACCATACAAAATATAACTCATGATAGATTTACCTTGCCTAATTGTTTTTCTTTTTTTGTAGAAAATAATGTTTTAGGTACTTTTTGCACGACCAACTGAAGATAGAGTTTAGTGAAGTAAAGTTCCAAGTAATAGGCAGGTTCAGACAACATAAGGGACTTCATTTGTAGTCAAATGCATTCTTAAAACGTTAAATAAGAATTTTTCAGATTTTATTAATTTTAAACTTGTAACTTCACTTGATTTTTTTACTTGCTAAAAGTACCAACAACATTGTTCCCGTTGGGATAGAATTCCTTAAACAGGTTATAAATTAATCATAAGTTGTATTTTGTATTGTAAAAAGTTCTTATTCCTTAAACAACATGAAAAGTAACTTTCTTACAAAAAAAAATTAAATAAAATACTCGTAGTGCACTAAATACGCCCGTGGCGTGATGGCTAGTGCGTAGGACTGTCATGCTAAAGATGTTGGGTTCAATTTCTGTCTTTGATACCTTAAGTTTTGTTTCACGGGTACTGCCTCTTGCGAGGAATCGACAAATCCAAGTCTAATTCTTTCACGAAAAGTACTTTCTCAAATTAACCGTTCCGATTCGGCATTCAATCTGTACGTCCCCTCCATCCATGCAAACATTACTCGCACACAGGAATGGTTAAGAGTTGTAAGTCACTTGGCCCTGGTTCTCTACGGACTGTTGAGCCACCTATTTTGTTTAATATAAAAATCATAGAGTTATGAAGTTCAGCTTTCAGTTGAATAAACAATTATGATCAGCTATTGTTTTGACGTTGATAGACGTGACTAGATAGTAAGGGAGATTTTTCTTGACTAACTTTCCAGTCAGCTTTCCAATTATAGCTTTATGGTTATTATAACTGGTCGCACTGATGTAATGATTATAATTTGCAAATTAATTATTATTATTTTTATTATCTAAATTTCCTTTTTTTTTTCTCAGAACTATCAAAAACAACTCCCGCGAACCATGGTTCTCTACAATTCCGGCCAGTTCATCATCAGAAGAAGAAATAAACGAATGAGATTTATCACACTTTCTTTAAATATTTTAAATAATAAATCTATTTAATTTATTTAAAGAAACTTTGGTGTTATGTTACAAACCATAAAATGTAAGTACGATCATCTGTGTAGTAAAAGTAGAAAAAAAAACCCACAACAACATTGAACAGCGAAAGTGTCTTTTGCCCTTGATCATCCTCAATATAAGTTATACAAAAACAAAAATTATGTATAAAAATAGAACCCAGATAACACCACCTCTATATTTTTTTTTGTTTAATTTCACAAAAAAATACGAAATACGAATTCAAACAGAACCAAATGCCATCGCCACGAAAAATAAATAAACAAAAAATAAATCTAAGACAAAAATATGATTTGTAAACAGTTGAATTATATATCTAATTGTTTTTAATTAATTTAAAACAAAGGCAAAACTATATAATTTATATTTTTTGTTGAAATGACAACAACAAAAAATAAAAACAGATAGTAAAACAAAAAAAAAAAATAAATTAAACTAAGATGTACAAAGCCAAAGTAGCAATATTAGTATATGTCAAATATTCTTGTCATGCATTTTGTTCCATTGCATTTATTTTTAAAATGATGAATTAAAAAAAATACTGCAATCGAAATAAGAAGCAAAATAAAAATAATAGAATTGCAATAATAAAAAAAACACACCTTAATAATAGTAATAATTAAAACAAAAAATAAGAAATGCATTTAATTTACGTATTCACAAGAAAAAAAATAGAAATAAGTGCATTTAATTGCAATCATTTATTATTGTAATGAGACATTATAAAGTTTTTCTTTAGAATCTACTCACATCACATACATATAATTAAAATCGTATATATTTTGTGAATTTTCCAAAGAAAATTAAATTAAATTTCAACAACCAATGCTGCGAGCCAATCTCAAATTGAATATTATCTTAATTATTATTATTATTAATTATTATTATAAACATCATGTGTTCTATTAAAATTTACCAATAGGTAATCAACAAGCAACAAAACAAAAAAAAAATAAACAAACCAAAGAAAACAAGTCATAGAGTAGTAAATATAATTTTATCTGAAACAAAATACTCATAATATTATTAACATGCATAAATATATAATTTTTTTCTCTTGTAGATAAATGACATTCAGTGTTAATGGTTAATAATTTTGTTAGTCTTCGTTGTTTTTTTTAAATCTTAATTGGATGTGGCGACATCGAGTTGTTTTATATTATTAAGTTTTTTTGGGTCTAAATTATTTCTGTCCAGGTCTCTCTCAGCTTTCATGGATATTTGTTTATCCCTACGTATATTAAACTCAGCAATTTAAGAATTTGTTGCATTCACCTTTGCTTTAAAAATCAGACAGCGAAAAATTGAATGCGTTATTAAATTCCTTTCGGTATAAATTTTCTTTACACGGACCGTTTGTAAGCTCCCTATACAAGTTGAACATTTTGGTGATATTCAGGTTGCTCTCTAAATATTTTCGGCCCGAACTTGCCCTACAATAATGCGAGTTTACTGTTGGGAAGCTTTTTGTGGTCATGTACTTTTTGAATTTTAGTTGGTGGAGTAACCTTCTTAACATTTTTTTTTGAAGGATTCTGACTGCCGTTTTCATTCAAATTACTAAAGTAACTATAAATTCTTTTTTCATTTATACAAAGCGTATTAAAAAAAAATTGTTTGCAAACTTGACAAATCCTCTCCCCAATTTCCATATGAAAATGGATTTTTATTTGTCGAATCATTTACTCGCCTTCGCCTTATTGAAATTTGTTTTACAAATTTGTAATAAAATGTTGGCTTTTCACTGTCCGGCAAGCTCCAAAAGGAATTATGTATTTTTTTCTATTTTCACGAGTAATGTTTTTGGTGCAAAAGTACTCATTTTTAGATTCTCGCAATCGTTTTCGAATGTGTTGTTTCCACAATTCTAGTTTCCGTTGTCGTTTTCAGTTTGAATTTTTTGGAGACATATCACTTTCTGTTTAGAGGAACTTTGAATAAGTTTACCAGAAGTGTCATACTCGGTCTGCTTGGATGTTTATGTTTTGGTTACGCAGCTTTTTTTCAATTGCTGAGTGCATTGAATCCACTTTCATCAAGGTGTGTCCTTTCACAAGTATTTTTAGAAATACTTTTATTTTGTGTAAGGCAGTTAGATTGAAAAGTGCATTTGCTAAGATGACATTTCTATTTTGAGCAGCGCATCCGTCACTGTAATTAATAATGTCCTTACAATCGTTGGTGGGTATAATTTTCTCAACGAGAAAATTAATCAAAATGGATGAAAACTCATCAGCGGTAACTCCACCTTCAGCTTCGTGCCATGCAATAACCTTCATGTGTTGCCAAGTCAAAAATGGTAAAGTTGTGGACTATTAGTTTTTGTCGGTAGTACAAAGACGATACATTTGATTTAGGGGAAAGTAAGACGTAAATCTACTGCGAACACTTTTTTGTAGGGTCAGATTTACCTCTATTTTTTCCTCGCGAGCTTCATCTTTGAGTATGATATGATATGTTCCAAATAGACTGGTTCTTGCACATTTCTCGTCCTATATCCTACACAAACCTCACACTCGTCTTTTTTTTTGACGAAAAAGACTTAAATTCATATCATGAAAGACTTCATTAAAAGCTGTAATGGAGAGAGGTTTCTTGTCATGTTCTGTACACCAAATTTTGTAATATTCATCATACAGCTGTGTTTTTGTCTGCCACTTAGATTCGAAGTACAATTTTGATGAACTTGATCATCAATAGTAGATTCCATTTTTGGTAGGGCTAGTAGAAAATCTTTTAGGCAGTCCTTTTGAAGATTAAATTTTGTTTGGCGGTTATTTGAATAGGGATTTACTGTTGGTAACGATAAGTCTGAAGAACCAATTGATGTACTTTCAGTTTCCAAACTTTTTTTTTCCAGTTAGTTAAAGACCACTCACCAATACTTAAGGTGTACATCACCTTTCAAACGCGTTTCGTTTTATTTTTGTATTTAAGAAAATAATAAATTGAACTATTTCGTTTCCGTCTTTTAATTTTTTCACTTTTAGTTGTGCATTCAACGTAAACCTTTTTTTTCATTTCAAGATTTCTTCCAAAACTCATTAAAAATGTCATTTCTTTCCTCATCATTAAACTCGTGGCATCGTATTATGGAGTGATTTTTCCTTTGCAGTTGCATCTTTTTTTAATACTTTTGGGCCCTTTTTCAACCTTGTATTTCCATTCCAAACCTGATTTTTTTCCCCAAAATATGACTGCCCTTTTTCCCTTGCAAGCTTTTGTTTATTTATTACCAAACCATTGCTTTTTGTTTACTTTATTTTTGTGACTCTTCTTTCGTGGAAGAATCGTATCCGAACTTTCAATATTCAAACATTCTTGAGTTTCAATAAGGGTTTCTGAATTACGAATAACTACTGTTGTATCATCAGTTGCAATAGGTTCAACTTCCACCAAACTTTCAAGTTCAACATGCTTGCTCAAGATTGAATTGCTCTCAATATTTTCATAAAAATCGGTTAAGATTATTTCGTGTGAATCTTCTGGCACATCGATTACATTATTCTCTGCTTCTAAAATTCGGTTTTGAAACTCAATGACATCATTTGGAAGTTTTTCGGATAGTATAATGTCATTTTTCGAGGCAAGCTTAAGGATTTTTTATCCACGTGACATCATTATTCCTGACTTAAAAGTTGTAACAAGTAGGAGTTAAAAAATAATAAAAAAACATAATATTAAATAGTCTGGTCAAATTAGAAATGTCGTAAGTTTTTGAGAAACTTTTCTTTTTTCTTTTGCATTCAAAGAACATGTGCATACTTCTAGCCTTGCACCCACCCCAGGGAGGTAGCATGTCCCCCATACATACTAAACTGTTTTGTTATGGCGTAATGATGAGTCTTAGAACTGTATAGGTATATACAAAAAAGCTTACATAAACACCAACAAAAAAAAAACAAGTATACGCCTTGGTGTAGAATATCAATACCGTACTCGCTTTCTCGCGCTCTTCTCCTAAGACGGTTTATTTACACACAGCTGGATGTGAATTATTGAAACCTCAGATGTCTAACTTGACTGGGCTAAATAAAAGTATTACGAGGTACATACATTATCTAAGACTTGATATTGAACTTCATGAATTTATTACTTGAATATTATAAAAAAAAAAAATAGAAAAATCGACCCTAAAATGCACTTATGATAATACATAAATCATCAAATAGTAAACAAAGATTTCAAATTTTGAACATTTTTTTTATTTTT
Organism: Eupeodes latifasciatus; assembly: GCA_920104205.1. Lineage (NCBI taxonomy): Eukaryota > Metazoa > Arthropoda > Insecta > Diptera > Syrphidae > Eupeodes > Eupeodes latifasciatus. The sequence goes on from OV049924.1 coordinate 188,539,397, forward strand.
TACATTTTCTGTTCTACTACTCTAGCCTAGTCAACATTAGCTATCCTGACAACAAAACTGTTAAACAAAATTGTTCGTTAGAGAAAATAAGAAAAACCTGTAAATCTTTGTTGGATATAATTTGCATAAGAAAGAAAACCTTGTATATCCACTTACTCATACAAAACTTCTTTATTTACTCTAAGAATAATCTTTATTATCAGAAATTTGTATGATTTCAAATAGTTTCACATACCTTTCTCAATTAAAACATCCAAATTCCAACAGAAACTCTTTATTCACAAATAAAATAGAATTTTATTAACACCCTTCTTATACACGACACTTGTTCTGCTTAAACTGTGGATTTACGTGGTTTTCCCATTGTAAAATGCCAACGTGGATCTACGTGGTTTTCCCATTGTAAAATGCCAACGTGGATCTACGTTGTTTTCTTTTGTATATGTTTTCGGCATTTACAACAACAATAATGACCTCTTTTCTTAATCCAGACATACAGTGTATCAAAGTAGAACTCGTACAAACTGTTATAAGTTTCTCTTTCATCCCTTAATTGTTGTGTTGAACACCAAACTTGTTGCACGTGTGCTCATTCATTTAACGTAACTATAAAATTCATAAATCATTGCAATAAAACCAAAAAGTATAAATGAAAGGTATTAAAAAAAAAACATTTATTAACAAACTTCGAAATTCACCTCAAAATTAAACTCGTACATAATGCATTTCATCATTTGAGTATGACTACCGTAGCAAAACAAAACCAAATCAGTATTTAGTTGGAAGGCCCTTATTTGCCTTGACAGCTTTTAACCTTCGTGGCATAGATTCAACCAACTTCTTACAATAAGAGGGTGGTATTTTGGACCATTCTTCCGCTAACACTCTTTTGAGATCGCTGCGGTTGGAAATCTGGTGCAATCTTAGGCGGTCTTCCAAGTAACTCCACAAATTTTCGATCACATTTATATCTGGTGATTGTGGTGGAGTCTCAATCACTTTTGGACAATTGTAAAGCAACCAAGAACGCACTCTGTAAGCTTTGTGCTTTGGATCGTTATCTTGGTAGAAATTGAAATTATCTCTAATCCCAAGTTTATCGGCACTAGCATGCAAATTTGTCTTCAGGATGTCCAAGTAAATGTGCTGGTCAATTATTCCGTCAATAAAATGTAGATTTCCAACTCCCAAGGCAGCCATACAACCCCATACCATGACCGAGCCGCCGCCATGCTTAACCGTTGCCCTCAAATTTGTTTCTTTAAGCTCTTCATTTGGCTTACGCCAAACATTTACCTTATCATCGGAGCCAAAAAGGTTATATTTGCTTTCGTCGGTAAAAATGCATGTTTTCCAATACTCGAAATCTTTGCCAACGTTCTCTTTTGCAAATGAAACTCTCTTGATTTACTTTGCTAAAAAATGGTTTCTTCCTGGCTACTCGTCCATGGTATTGGTGGTTTCTCAAGATTATTCGAATTGTTTCTGCACATGCTTTTTTGCCAAGATACATTTCAGCCTCTTGAGCAAGTTTGGGGGCACTAATTTTTGGGTTATCCTTGACCTGTCGAATAATCTCATCCGCATTATTAAAAATTTTTCTACCACTTGTTTTTTTCTTATTTTCAACTGCTCCTTCTTCCTCGTAACGTTTTATAATATATTGTACTGTGGAATGACTGCGATTTACTATTCTTCCGATTTCCCTCAAGGTTTTGCCATCCTTAAAGTGCATAATTACCAAATTTCTTACTTCTGTTGAAGTTTGGCCGTTTTGTCTACCCATTTTGCACAGATTCAAATGTTGATGCAGAGAAATATTAACAATAATAATAAGCTTTGAAAATTAGATTTTGTTTGATCTCTATAGTAACTATTTAAATATGGCAAACTTTGATCTTTAAGCGCATTGTACGAGTTTTATTTTGAGGTGTTTTTTTGAATTCTGAAGGAAAGCTTGTCTATTTTACTGTTGGTAGATATTTTATATAATTTTTTTAACAAATTTATAGGTAATAGGTTTTACTTTTGAACTTCTATGCATTTTTACTAAAATCAATGGTTTCATACTTATATTAATATAACTCTTATAATAAATTGTGTTTGTACTACTATATATATTTTCAAAAATCTCAATTTTGGAAAAAAGTGGATTTACCAAGTTTGAATCTTTAGCCGACGATATGTATTGTATATTCATAATTTATTACATAACGTTTGGCGTGTAAAACACATTGTCTTATATTTGTCAATATTTAAAATCATACAATTTTTATTTCACCATTTCCAAAATTGATTTAGATCTTCTTGATGAAGTTAACAATTCAAAAAAAAAATTTAACATCATCTACATAGATTTGAGATACAGAATTATTTAAAACAGAAAGCAAATCATTAATAAATAAAATAAACAGCAAGGGGCCAATGTGACTCCCTTATGTTACACCAAAATTGACATTAAATTGACATGCAGGGTTACTGCCGAACATGACGTTATAATATCTATCTAAATTTATTAAAAAGAATTTCATAACTTAATTTGTCAAAAGCATTGCTTAAGTCTGTAAAGATGCAAACGACTTGAGAGTGTTTTTCAAATGTTGATTTTCACATATAACAGAAGAACAATTAAGAGAAATTATGCCAGAGGCAAGGGATTCAAACAATTTTGGAATAGTAGACAATTTACGCCCTAAATTCTCAACAAGCACTGTTCTTTGTTTATCACACTTTTATTCTTCTTGAAAGAGTCTAAATACTGAATTCGCTTGCATGCTAGCAAATTGCCACCCGGTGTATATTGATATTGTTAACTATAATTATTGGAGGTAGATAAATTATTGATGTTTATTCTTTGTGTATCTTTGATTTTAAGACGTTAAGCTACAAATGCAGTTTCATTATTAAGGATTAGGTTTTTATCAGTGAACTAAGGGATATGCCTCCGATATTATCTTGTTCTTCTCCCAGTATTTTTTTTTTTTTTTTGATAAATTTGAAAGATTCTCAGATCACAATTTATTATTTTCCTCAATAAATACTTTATTACCTTGGTGACTTCATTCACCGCCACTCTTTGCATTCTCCATCTACAATCTAAAAATTGATGGAAACTCAGTTTTCCCATCTTAAGGGTCATATTAGACTTTCATTATATTTTCGAAAAAATCTTAATTCTCTATTAACACTGAATGTCTTTCTGCCATGCTAAATATTTATTTTAAATGAGCAACCAAAACAATGTAAATTAATTATATCAAAAATATTAAAATTATAAGGCTTGATTCAAATAATTATAAACTTCATCCGCACATAGAATAACAAAAATAAATTACAAAGTCGTTACTTGTCATAATTCTTATTTCAGACAAACCAAAAAAAAACAAAAAAATATTATTAACAAAAATCAAATAAATTTAAATTATTATGCAAATAGCAGTATTATTGTGTGTTCCAAATAAAAAACAAAACAAAAATGATAAAAATGTTTACCGTAAATTATAGGTGTACAAGTATTCTAATTAAACAAAAATTGTATCTAAATATAAACGATGTAAAAAAGAAAATCATCTACACTCTTAGAAAAAAAAAAAGAAAAAAACACTCATGACATTACACACAAAATGTATTTTGATTGTAATTTTATCGAATAAAAATAAAAAAATAAAAAAAATATATATATAAAATCAACAAAATAAATTAAAAGAAGAAATCAAAAAAGAAATTTCTTAATTTAATCTCGATAAGTGATGTTTTTTAATTCTAGAAATTGTTTTAACTACCTTTTCTGATGGTTTCGGATGTTATTTTTACAACTTTTTTACAATAATTTCTTGTTATAATTTTTCTTTATTAGGTATTTTAAGTAGATTTTATGATATTATAATATAAATATATTATATTTACTTGGTGTGATTTGTTATTTACTTAAAATAAAACTAATACTCTTTTTGTACTCGGTTTAAAATTTTAAATATTTCTATTAATACCAAAAAACTAATCATTTTTTTTGAACAACAAACAAACATTAAGTTATGGGAAATTTTAAATTTGACTAAAGTTTGTTCAAAAAAAAACATAATGAAACGAATTGTATTTATTAATGTATGAATAATAAAGATATTATCATCGGTATAAATTAAAGTGTTTTATTTATTTTTTCTTATTTTCCTTATGCGTTGAATCTTAGACAGATAGGGTATCCGTACACTTTGTGTTAGTGATTCATTTCTAAAAGAACAGTTTGGATGTCAAAAAAGGAATCCAAAGGTATCCGAAAATTCCTGGTGTATGGGGGTATTTGAAAGAATGGCTTATTAAGCATATGGTTGTGTTGAAGGAACTGGAATATTGATTTAAAATTTTTATATTTTTTAGTGAAAAATCCGGTGAACTTTTAAAATATTCCATAGAAAATATTATTTTACAATAATTTTGGACCTCGAAATCTAAATGTTTGCCTGCTTTTTTGTTTGTTTGACAGCTAAAAGTTGTTTTTATTATGATAGCTATCTCAATTTAAGTATCCAACTCGTTCAATAAAGTACTCAAAAATCCACATATCCAGGATAGCCTATCTAAGAATTAAACACAGCCAATGTGAGATTTTTCGAAGTAAAATTGGTCTGGAAGATAAAGATTACAAAATTAATTGTTGTATCAAAAGTAAAGGAAATTAAAATATGTATGTATCTATCAATGGAAGGGGTCAATAAATATCTTCTTTAAATTTCTAAAATTCTCAAAATAAAGAATTGTTCTAAAGGCTAAAAAAACGTTTATTTTTTTGGAGTTACTTTTGATGAAGCGTGATTTACTTTAAAGGGTCTGTTTATTTTTCGGAAGCTTAGCTTAATAATGATGTTAAAATGGTAGACATGTGCATTCAAGAGAACACAAGCGTCCACAGGTTTTTCTCAAAACCCACTTCTGTCTATCAACTACTCTCACCTATTCGTGGTGAACATCGGGTGCCTAGTACTTCAACTGGAGATTGGGTTCCAACCCCAGTGGAAAGTTGTTGTGGGTAGCAAACGAGAGAGGGGAAGAGGTGTTTCCACTAAGGCACCTCTCCTTATCCAGACGGCAAGGGAGAAATTCCCGAGATGGAATCAACGGTGGCGTCTACAGTTCCAGTAAGGTTGAACTACTTAGTGAACACCTTATAGGGCTTCTACGACTTATTCGGAGCCCAGGCCTATAAGGAGCGGTTTATCCGGCTCCCCGTCCTTGGAGTTATATTAAGGATCTGGCCCTCCAGGTTGGGGGTTGTGCCGTCGGGGTGACTTCCAGACCACGTAAAAAAATAATAGTTGCGAAACTTTTGGCTTGCAATGCTGTATTTTTAATTTTATGGAATCGAACATCGATTTTTACTAATTTGTTTATAAAAAAAATAACTGTTGGATTTTTCTTAACATTTTAATAAATGTTAACAATATTTTGTATTAGTTTAAATTAGTTCAAATTTTTTAGTTCAAACTTTTAGTAGAATTTTTGTTTAGGTTTTTACTAAAAAACAAACAAACAGATGTTAAAACGGTTATTCTTCGTTGCATTCAATTATTCTGGACTTAATTTCAGTTTTTGTTCGTAAAATAATAGAGGTGACATTTTTTATTCAAAATTATTTAAAACTTTTTGTTTTAGATTATATTCATCTTTAAACGTTGAAAAATTCCAACATTTTCAATTCGACCAATCGGACCGATTAAGATAACTTCATATTTATTTTTACAAATGCAAACTCTGATTTGCACACGGTTTTTAAAAAGTGCTTCTAATGAACCCCTAAATCTCAACCTACAATTCTATTCCGCAGAAACAAAATTCAATTTGTTGTATTAGGCGATCATGCTGAAAAGAAGGTATGTATCCTTTTTTATTTTGCTTTGTTTTCTTAAAGAAATAGTCTGTTATCACTTTTATTTTTGTTTCCTTTCTTCATGGATTACATGAAACATTTTCTATTTATCACGCTTCTTAAGCGGCATATACACGCATCAAAATCTCATCAAGCATGTGAGAGTGTGTTTGTAAATTCTTTTTCGTGTTGAATATACACACATCAAGCATGAGTCATCAATCATCATTTTTTCGTAGATTTTGGATGTGAATGGATGTGCGGATTCTTCGTTAGAAAAACATGAGTGACATGGACGATTGTTGCATAGCTCTGGGACTAGCGCTGGCGTTCAAAATGAAGAGGAAAAATTTGCGGAAAAAACGGATCTGGATGAAAGAGTGGCTGAAAAAACGAAAGCAGTTTACACATGAAAATCATTTGTATGAACTGAAATTAAGTTCGCCAAGTGACTTTAAAAATTTCGTTCGCATGAACGAGGAAACATACAACCAACTTCTGGAAATGATAACGCCCAAAATTATCAGAAAAGATACCGCAATGCGAGAAGCTATACCTGTTAGTCAACGTCTGTCAATAACTCTTCGGTTTCTGGCTACAGGCAATACATTTGCAGACTTAAAATTCATCAGTGCTATTTCTGAACAGTCTATTGGTCCTATTGTGATGGAAACGTGCGAAGCTATTATTGAAGTCCTAAACGATCATATCAAAGTAAATAAAACATTATTTTGTCAATGTAAATATTTTTTACTTGTATTATTTTCTCTGTATTTTAAATCAAAATTAGAAATATAACTATTTATATAGGTATAACAACGCTGGCAATGAACGGTACACTTCAATTAATTCTAACAAAAAATTTTTATCCTCCATCATGCACATTTAAAAATATCCTTCCGAATGATGTCTTCACTCTAGCAACGCAAAAACAAGAATGATGCTTGATCAAGCAATCAATCACGAATACACACTCTTCAATCACTTGTCAAGCATAGACCCCTGATTGAAGAAAAATCAAAACATTTTGATTTCGCGTCAAGCACACACACACTCTATACGTGTTTCAATTTCACAAACACACTCTTACATGCTTGATGAAATTTTGATGCGTGTATATACCGCTTTAAACTTTACTAACACTGCAAAGAGATCGAGGGAAAAGTGGGCGTGGTTTGGATAATCCTGCAGTAGTGTTGGCGACAAGGGCGGATTCAGACTTTTGATCAGGGGGGGGGGGTCACACACTACTTAACATATAGACGAGTTTTTAGTCACCACTTAAAAATGTTCTTTAATATTCTGTAAAGGAGGCTAACAAAATTAAGATCACATAATGTGTTTCTTAACGTTAAATTTACACATTTCAAGGGCTAAAGTTATTAAATTATTTTAAAACACTGTTGTCCAGCAAGGTGTAGTCTTACTATTTAATTTTGACGACTCCCTACATATGAAAGCATTCCAAGATTCCAACAGTTTTCTAAATATGCCATATTTAAGAGCTAAAACACAATAGTTTAGAAGGTTTTTGGTGAATTTTACGCTGATTTCATAAAAGGGGTAAAAAATCGCAGAAATGTAAGAAATTGTTTTGAGACGTAGCTTTTTTCCAAAAATAATACGAGTATGTACTTTTCTTGTTTCCATTTCTATTAATGGGAAGAACGCTACAAAAATTCAAAACCCCAGAAAATGAGAGAGGATCTGATATGAAGAATTTTCGGCCTTTTTCTGACGTAGTTTTTTCTAATTCAATTTTTGGGAGTCTATTATTTCTATCGCTATTAGTCTACTTACTCGTAGATGCTAGAAAAGGAGTCTACAAAACTTAAAAATTATGTAGAGAAAAATGTTTGGTTCTTGACTTTAAGGAAATAGGTGCATTTAAGTACATAATTTCTCTTTAAATTAAAAGAAACTTTCGTGTGGCACTCACAAATTACAAATTACACGTTTCAGAATTTCTTTTCACTTCAAATCTCAAGAGATTTAAAGCTTTTTTATCACTAGATATAAAACGTTAATTATGTTTTTCAGTTAGCCATTAGTTTAACAAAAGTGACACTTTTGCTGTTTTTGGATTTACTTATATTCTTGAAATCCGTGTTTAAATGTTAGTTCTAGAGCATCTAAAGAAAAATAATTTTAAAAAGTAGATTTCTTTAATTTTTTAAGATTTTAGAAGTTTTTGTATTCAACAGAACATCAATTTTGAAAGAAATAAAATGCTAGAACTTGCATATTTCTTCCAAAAAGTCTGTTTCAAAATATTAAATATATTTTTAAATTTGAAGATGTACCTGCAAAATAAGTTTTTCTCAAATATATCCCATTTTATTTCTCAAAAAACCTAGATATACTCGTACTTAATTTTTTTTGATCAATTTGATCATGTGATCATCGACAAGAACTTGCAGAGAAGATTATTGAAATCGGTCCATTAGTTCTTGGGAAAATTTCAAAACAAAATAACTGTTTTATAAGGATAAGTAGCACCCTTCTGGAGCAATACCGAAATATGTTTTTCTTCTAGAAATAAGCCAAATTAAGAACAACAAATTTAGAGAAAGTTTTAAAAACATGTATCTGTTCATTTTTAAAAAAGTTCGAATTTTCGATTTTTAACCAAAAAATTTGTATGGGGACTGCTGTTATTTTTCGTATTAAAAAAATGAAAAAAAAAACGCCTTACTCTTATCGGCTGAAAACCTTGCTTTTCAATCGACACAATGGGCTGTAGAGTCCAGGACAGACAGACAGACTGATGGAATCGAGGGACCAACTTTTTTGACTTTTCTACCATCGTAATTTCATGTTTGATTAAAATCTTGAACCTGAATATTTGCACTTTTTCCCAAAAACAAATTTTATGAAAAGAATTTAAGGCATTACTTAAGTTTTTTTTTAAATTCTTAATTGCGTGAAAACAAAAAATCATGACCCCTAATGGGTACGTAAACAAGCAGAATTGTCGATTTTGGAGTGAATATCAGCCAGAAGCATTGCAAGAGCTACCAAACCAATGCATCCACAAAAAGTAACTGTGAATGGTGAGCGCTACCGTGAGATGATATCCAACTTTTTTTGCCCAAAATGCAAGAGCTTGACATGCATGACATGTGGTTTCAACAAGACGGTGCCACGTGCCACACAGCACGCGCAACAAGGACTTATTGAGAGGCGAGTTCGGTGAACATTTTATTTCACGTTCGGGACCGGTCAATTGGCCGCCTAGACCGTGCGATTTAACGCCTTTAAACTATTTTTTGTGGGGCTATGTTAAAGCTCATGTCTATACAGACAAGCCCGCTTCAATTGACGCATTGGAAGACAACATTAAAGCATTTATTCGTGAGATACCGGCCGAAATGTTAAAAAGAGTATGCCAAAATTTGACCAAGCGGATGGAGCATTTGAAGCGCAGTCAAGGTCAACATTTGCATGAAATAATCTTCAAACATTAAATTATATGAACCGTACTATCGATTCAAATAAAGATTGTATGCATTTTTCTGAATTGTATGTTTTTGTTTGAAAAACTTTCCTATAGCTTTTAAAAAATTACCCTTTACAAATCTTTCTTTTGTACATTACCCGTGTATAGAATGAATAACACCGATAAAAGTTAGAGCAGAAGTCTCGAATGGATCTTATGTGATTTCGTTCTCAAATGTTGGTACGATTGATATTGCATTTGTATCTCGATGGCTGTATTCGTTGAGTAGTTGTGCATTTGGAATCATGTGTGTTTTCCATTGGGGAAAAAATCAATCTATTACTGTTGATATTATTTGGTTTTGTTAGTGAAAATGGACTAACTGGGCTTATTTTGCAAGAGAAAACAATAGAAAAGATATTTATGTTTTGCTATGTTTCCCCACCAAAGGTTTATCTCAGTTTAGATTAAATAAATGGGCGCATTCATAAAGCTAGTGACTACGTAGTCTAATTTCAACTACATTTGTGAATGCAAAACTTCACTACAAAGCTAGTCAACCGGAACTGTCATATCAATGACAAATGCAAATATATAATGCAGGAAACATTTGTGTTTTTAGTACTTTAAATAGTTTGTTTTGTTTTTAAATTCAATAAAACCGAATATAAGATATAATATGAGTGATTTTTATTTGTATTTAAATACTATGATTAATTTCATTTTGAATTCTTGTGTCCTTACCGAGCAGCTGATTGTGAAACGTCATAACCAGTGTGCACTAACTTTGTAGCCGAAAATTTTACACTACGTCGAAGGGGAAATTTCAACTACTTTTGTAGTTAGATTAAGCCAATCAGAATCCCTTGACTACGTATCCACTAGCTTTGTGAATGCGACCAATCTTTTTGGTTTTTCCACCGCACAAGAAGATTTAAAAATGATTAAGTTTGACAGCACTTTCTAAAATGCAAATGGTGTTTCGATGTGTTCGATGTGTGAAGTGCAAGTGAGATAGTTTGATTCGTGTTAGGCTAGGCGCGCACATGCAACTTTTAGTTTTGAAACTGTTTGGTCTCTAAACTGAGCACTATAGACTTATATGAGAGTCCGCGCACATGCAGAAACCATTCTGTCGCCCATTCGAGCAACTTTTTAGTTTGTGTTTTGACACAAACTAGACGATCACCTCAAACCAATTCCTTAGTTTGTGTCACAAGGAATTATAGGTAACTGCGCGGACATTCAACTAAATCGTTGAATAATTTTCTGTAAGTGCAAGAGAGAGAAAAATTTAGTCAAGGTTTTGCTTTCACCAAAAATTCTGAGAAGAGAACCACCTTACATCTCAATTTCACTAGTTTTCTCTTTCATACATTGATTGCGAAAATGTATTAGTTGCTTAAACCCATAAAAAACGCCTGTATCCTACTATGATACACGTAACTGCCCACATTCAAGTAAATAGTTTCTTTGGTATGCATGTATTAGTGCATTTCAGTCGAATGATTCTTTAAAGTGTGACGGGATTAGTATAGGTTACTTCCAGACGAGCAGAATAATATCTATATCCTTCTCATAAGTTTGTTTTGAACAGTATAACTACTCTTTTCTTTCATAAGCCAAAGAATAGGCAAAAATTTAAAACTATATTGTTTCGTGTAGGTATATGAAATAGAAAAAGAGAATAAATGTTTCCTGTTCATTGGTTTATTTCGTTGATTACTTTCGGAGTTGTGCGCGAGGTTTGGGCAAGTAACGATCGAAATCGAACTATTTGGTTTCGAAAAAGTTGCCTTAAACAATGAAGAAGTGATTAGTTCAGCACCATATAAGAATATCCTACCTACTCCATGTCCATTATTTGTTGTTGTAATTTTATTAAAATAAAACTATATTTTTTGTACACAAACATGCAAATAAACAGACCAGAATGCATTATCTGTTCAACCAACTCTTCAACACAGGTTTTTCTTCTCAAATTTTGACTCTACTCCGATCTCCGACGGGAATCGAGTCAAATTAAGTTCATTTCAACTCGATTCAGGTATATAAAGATTTGAGGCGATCTTCAAGCTCGCTTCAACACCACATGTTAATGTAGTAGTCTACGAACAAACCCCCTCCTTGAAGCAATTGTTAAATGAACTTTTTTTATAGAATCTCAATTTCCAGATTTCTTCTTCATTTCTTCGGGGAGAGTACGATAACTTTGGCGACAAAGTTTAATGACGGATTTGTATAGAACAGCTAAAAACAAGCATTTTTTACTATGGGAGGGGGGTCTATCTCCCCCCGTTTAGGCGGTAGGGGCAATTTAAATAAATATGTACATTAAATGGAAAAAAAATAATTAAAAAATAACGGTAATACTTACAATTAAGTATTATACCTTTTTTTAAAGCCAACATTTTTGTCTATTAGCTTGTTTTTAAATCAAGTCAAAACTATGCCTAGTTTTTGAAAAAAATTGTTTTAAACTAAAAATTTATGCAAACAAAATTTAAAAAAAGGTTAAAAGTGTAGTTTTTCAAAACTTTCAAATTATTTACTGTTTTTTTTAGAATTCATTGCTCTTATTTGTTTTTGATCTCAAAAACTGAAAACTAGATGACTTTATGTCTTCTAGTTCTTGAGAAAATTGAAAATTACCAAAATAAATATTTTAATTAAATTACTTTTTCCTTGCTTAAGTATTAACGTAGTCTTATTTTGATAGTTATAATCGAATATGGATTAAGATACACCTAGGGTAAATTAATTTTTCTTAAATCCAGCTTATTTAAATGCAAAAGAAACTTTGCATGCACCCCATCTTGCACCCACCGAACCGTGCCCCCTCCCCCTTGCACGCACTCCAACTTGCACCCACCCCAAATCCTATAGTGTTCCCAAGCAGGTGGGTTGCAGGGGGGCAGCATGCCCCCCCGTTACAGATCCCACTGTTGCATACACCCAAATTCGCACACACATTACTGTTGCATACACCCAAGCTCGCACTGTTACTATCAAAATAAGACCACTCAAGCAAAAAAAAAGAATTAAATTAAAATAGTAGTTGTGGTTATTTTTAATTTTCTCAAAAACTAAAAGACATAAAATCATCTAGTTTTCTGTTTTTGATCAAAAAAAAATAAGAGCAATAAATTCTGAAATAAAAACAATGGTAGATAATCTTGAAGTATTGAAAAATTACACTTTAAACCTTTTTTTTAACTTTTTTTACTCAAATTTTGAGTTTAAAATTAATTTTTTCAAAAACTACGCATAGTTTTGACTTGAATTAAAAACTGGCTAATAAAACAGAATGTTGGCTTTAAAAAAATGTATAAAACTTAATTGTAAGTATCACCGTTATTTTTTAATTATTTTTTTCCATTTTAAATAATAATTTTTTTAAATTGCCCTACCGCCTGAACGGGGGGAGATAGACCCCCCCTCCCATAGTAAAAAATGCTTGTATTAAGCCCCTCTACCAAAAAACGTTATTATTTCTTGGCGCCAAAGTTATCGTACTCGTGCCATTTCTTCTTTAAAATTGTCCATTAGTTAGTTTTTTTGCAAGTTAATTTTAACATTTGATTTTCACAAAACTTTCTTCTATTTGTGTGTTTTTTTAGTATTATTCTGACAGATCTTCTTTCAGTTGTACCAATTTTTAAATACAAAAATCTGGCTACTGCGGATCGTTTTGTTGGCAATTTTTCACTGTACTATATATGGAATACCAAAAAAACGCACTTATTATACATATATAGTCTAAGAGCCGGCAGCAAATTTTGAGAGTAGAGTGATAACCAAAATTTCTTCATGAGAATGTGTAGATATACATATGTACGCACCATTATATATTATGATAATTTATATTATTAATTTTGAGCTCCAGAATGGGCGTGTCTTCGATTTTAATACATTTCACTTCTACTCTCCATCTAGTTGCTTACGATATCCAAATACCTACCACTTCACTTCCTTTTCCAAATAAATTCCTTTTCACAGCTGGTACATGATTTATTTTATAGTAAGTAAACTTATTCTTAAATCTATTTTCTTCGTTATCTAAAACATGACTTTCAAACAAAACTAAATTTTTAAAAAATCTACATATAAAAAAAATGTTTAAAAAAATAATATAAATATTTCAACTGAATATTGAATAAAGGGATTATAGATTTGGAAAACCATCAAGGATTTGATTGAAAAAAATCTTCTTCATAAATATAGCTAAATATAGCTATGGTCAAAATAATAACAATAGTTACAAAGTTTGAATGAAACAACAAAAAACAACGCTTTTTCACAGGCAAACAAAATATTTAAATACCTAATAAAGTTCTATTATTTAACTACATACTCATAACTAAAATAATTTTATTTTATTGAAGAAAGTTATGGAAAAAAATAAGCATTGCTCGGAATCTCAGCGTCAAGCTGTTTTGGTGTTGCGTAAGCATGGTGAGTCAATTCGGAGCATTGCTGGAATTGGAATAGTCAAATGCTCCTCTACAATGCCTTTTCAAGTGTTACGACCAAGAAAAACTATTGAAACTAGAGGTCGCCCATCAAAGACAAAAGGGCCTTGGTAAGAAAAGCTAAGGAAAATCCTTTAATGTCGTCGCGTGACCTAACACATGAGATTGTTGTGGCAGTAAGTTAAAGGACAATCCGGAGAGTTTTGCTTGAGTCAAAATTACCAGCTCGATCGCCAAGAAAGGTTCTCTTGTTAAAACCAGGTCATATGAAGATGCGCCTGTTTCACATGCCCTATGATCCATTGGAAGAGAAGAGGTAAAACAATAGCGAAATGTGTTGTTGAGTGACGAAACAAAAATCAATCTATTTGGAATGGATGGAAAACATTTTGGTTGTCGTCCAAAAGGTGAAGCGTGAAACATGGAGGTGGACGTCTGATAATATGGGGTTGTTTTTCTTGGTGGGGAATAGGTCCAGTATTTCTCATTGATGGAATAACAAACAAGAAAACTTAAGTCGGGATTTTAAGAGATATAATGCTACCATGGCGCAAAGAAAATATGCCCTTAAAGTGGCGATTCCAACAGGATAACGACCCCAAGCATTCAGGGAAAGTAACAAAAAGATGGTTTGAAGAAAATCGAATTGATGTTTTGCACTGGCCCTCGCAGTCTCCGGATTTTAATCCAATTGAAAACTTGTGAAAGTACCTCAAAAATGAAATAAGCAAGCGGCATCTATCAAACAAATCGTATTTGTGGAAGTTTGGTATTCAATCCCACCTGAAATATACGAAAGATTGGTGGTCTCTGTGAGTCTTCAAATAACCTCGGTCATTTAAAATACAGGATTTAAAACTAAGTATTAAGTAATTAAATGAAAAAAAAATTAAAATACATTTTTAAAAAAATATTAAAACGGTATTTATTTACTATTTTGTCAAAGTGTTCTTATTTTTATGACCAGGTTTTTTTATATTAAATTAATAATTTTCGGTTGAAAATAATACATAAATTGATAATACCCTGTAATAACTGTTGGAATTTAAAGTTAACATAATAAACTATCCTCTAAAAATATAATATGTTTATTCAACACAAAACAAACGAAACATCAAATAAAAGTAGCTGATCGCATAGTGTTCTTATTATTTCGGCCATAGCTGTAGATACCATCAAAAAGCCTTATATACCTATTTTTTCAAATTTTAAAAAGTAATATCTCAAAAAGCTGACGTGATACATTAATTTTGAAGTCGATTTGAATTAATGCCACCAAAACCCATTCCAAAAGTGCAATTAAGAAAACCTTGTCGAAAAGTGTAATCATTTATCATTACTTACCAATTCATTGATTTTAGTAAACAAATAAACACATTTATTTATTTTAATTGTTTTTTTTTTATTTATCCCACTCACTGGAGTTACAAATTACAGAATAACAAACTAATATGAAGTGGTGCAGTCCTTAGCTTAAAGTTTAATATAATAATAATATGAATTCAAAAGTTTAAAATTAATGTTAAATAAATAATTCAAAAGTTTTGCTTTTCGTTTTCCTTTTCTTTCTTAATTTTAATTTTAAAAATTGTGCATTCAAAAACTTAAATGATAAAATGCCTATGATGTTTGTTGTTTGTAATGTTTTCTTTTATTTCTGTTTTGTTTTACGTTATTTTTATTGTTTTTTGTATATAATTCTTAATTCTTCTTTATTATTTTTGAGAATTTATATTTGGTTGAGTTTTTATGTATGTAGGTATGTTACTATATAAACATATATATATTTTGTATTTGTATTTTGTTTATTGTGTTATTTGAACACATGTACATAACTATTTTTTAATCTGTTTTTATTTTTGTAATGTATATATCTATATATATGAATGTATAGTTATTATTTATTTATAATATAATATGTATAATATTGCAGATAAAAGCGATCTTTTATTTTTGTTTTTACATTTGGGCATAAAAATGAAGGCCACATAGCACTTTTTATGTTTCTTTTTAATAAAATATTTTTTACATTTTACTTTTAAAGACGAAATTCTTTTGTTAAAAATTATTTGTTTTTTTTTTTTTTTAATTACTGTTTCGTTAACTATTTTTAATTGGCTTTTTGATTTGTTTTTTTATTTAAAATCAAATATTGTTCTTCTAATGCAATCTATTTATCCTTTTTCAGAAACCGAATTTCTTAAACACCGTATGTGAGGTCTTGGAGGCTGATGGGACCTTACCCTCAATTTGACAAATTTTGTTTTTATCGCATCATTATTATGAGGACAAAAATGATACTTTACCTGAGATATCATAAATTTTAGAATTTTTAAGATATTTACTTTTTCCAAAGAAACAAATATACATATATATGTATAACACTTTTGTTTTTCCTTTGAATTTTTAAGGTCAAATATGTCAATGATTTTGAATTGAGGATGAGGTCACTTCTCTCTTCCCAAAGTATAAATGCTAAGGTGTTAAATCAAAAGATATCTGGAACCAATTGCGATCACCTCTTCGACAAATAAAACGTCCAGAACAATTTTCTTACAAAACTGCAAACCGCGAATTCAAAATGTTCACTTTAAAAATTTAATTTGTTGTTAAAGCATGTATACCTGTCAAGTTATTAAAGATTAAAAAGTTACAACTGCCCAAATAGCGGGCTATACAAAATAAAACCTCTTATTGGAAAATATGTAGAAGATTACAATTCACGACCAGTTCGTTCATTTTTTTAACAACTTGGGAACTTGATTGAAGAAAATTAACAAGATTTTTCCATAAAATGTTTAATTTGTATACTTAAAAAGTAACGTACTTATTAAGAGAAATCAATAGTATTAAATACAATTTAAAAGAGTAATGTATAAGTCTTTAACAATGAAAAACCAAATGGCCGCCACGGCAACGGTTACTACATTATATAATTTTCATGAAAAATTCGCAAAACTGCACTATTCCATCTTTACTGTCTTGAATGAATTATAGAGCAATAACAAACCGTATCTTACCAGTAGTAGAAAAAGTCTAAAGGTTTATAATAACGAGATCTCGGTGCTCAATTATAATCTCCTCTTCGAGAAACAACACGTTAGAAAACTTTTATTTCAAAACTTATACTGCAAAATAATTAAATATCACCTATTTTTTTAAATATAGGTATTTAGCTTGGAGGCTAATTTGAAACTTGTTTAGTCATTTCGAGGTATTTGGATTTCAAATGGTTGAAAATCCAACTAAAATTGAACAAAAGTGTTAAAATTTAATTCTTACAGATACATATATCTTGTGTGCCTAGTGTCTTTTTTTGAATTTGTGCATGGTCCGGTGCTATCAATAGATTTGCTTACCTATCCACGAATGATGGTCCTTAGAACCGACATTAATTTGGTGGAGAAAAGTAAATAATAATACAAAAATGAAAATTTAATTTCTTATTTCTCTCTTAAGTCCAAAAATTTAGAATTTAGAGCTATAAACACAAAACTATTGTCTATCGAAATTTTCTTTTACAATATAAGTCAAGCAAATCTTTCGGGTAAAAGTGAAAATTTATAAAAAAAATAAATCTTTTTTGAAAAAACCACACATGAGCATGAAATATCCAGGCTAAGAATATTATTTTTCAATACCTATGGGTTTTCAAATGGTCAAGTAATACTCAATATTTACCAAAAGATCTTGATTGTCGTTATTCTGATGGTCCCAATTGAAGACCTTGATTCGGAAAATTAAAAAAAAAGTAATTTATAAAAAAAATAATTCCAATTATTACTCACTCTACTGCTGGCGCTGAAAAAATAGATTACAGTCCAAATTTCGATGTGTTGACGCAATATGATAATGTTTAAAATTGGTCAGTATCATTACGTTCTAATTATGTTTTAAACGAATCTCATTTGAATTTTGCAACCAACAACTGTTTACGGTCATCCATTTATAGCACTTAAGAACAACAAAGCGGTAGGACATGATGGAATTCCCGCAGAGCTTTTACAAGCAGCGCCAACGTCATCAAGCGAACTGCTTCATCCGCTCATAAGAGAAGCCTGGACCACCGAAAGCTTCCCCGATGAGTGGAAGAAGAGAATTATCGTCAAGCTCCAAAAAAAAGGAGATCTTACAAAGTGGAGAGGAATTTGCGTTATACCTACCGTTGCCAAAATAGTAGCAAAAGTCCTACTGGAACGCATCAGAGAACACCTTGATGCCACACTCGATGCCGAACAGGGAGAACATCTGGTTAGCGTTGCGGAGGAGAGGCATCCCAGAAAAACTAATTGCTATTATTAAAGCAACATATTATGATGGATCCAAGTGTCACGTTCTGCACGATGGTAGGTTGTCAGATGATTTTGAAATCCGTAGCGGAGTCAGACAGGGCTGTATTCTGTCGCCAATATTGTTTTTGTTGGTGATAAGCGATGTACTGCGCGCAGCTTTGTCAGGTAGCGGAGGGATCAGCACTTGGGTAACGCGGACGATGTTTGCTTACTCTCTCAAAGGATCATGGATCTCCATCAAATGACAACAAGTGTGGAGAGAGAAGCAGAAGTTGTGGGGCTGAAAATTAATTCCGGCAAAACAAAAATGATCAGCCTCGGAACCGGTGGAAAAAGTGGAGAGCTTTCAATACCTTGGAAGTATCGTCTCCATCGAAGGTGGAATCGAACAAGACATCATCTGCCGCATCGGCAAAGCAAAAGCGGCGTTCGGTATGCTGTCGGAAATTTGGAGGAATAACTCTATCAGCTTAAGAACAAAGCTACGACTGTTTCGCACAAATGTCGAATCTGTGCTTCTTTATGGGTGCAGCACTTAACAAGAAAGCTGCAAACCTTCGCGAATAGATGTCTTCGTAACATCCTAAGGATTTTCTGGCCAAACCTATAGACTCTATAATACGAAGGCGTAAGTGGAAATGGATACATACGCTTCGAAAAGGTAACGACTGCATTGCAGGCCAAGCAATGCAGTGGAATCCGCTCACACAAGAAGGAGAACGACGACCGAGAAGCACATGGCGCAGGACAGTCGAGGCGGAATCAGCGTCACTAGGCAATAGTTGGAAGGAGCTGAAACACATCTCCGGAAACCGTACACGATGGCGCGTAGGCGTAGTAGAGGTCCTATGCCCCTTAAGGGGTTCCCAACGGACTTAACAGGTCTGAGGACCTAAGTAAGTACTTATAGCTTTTCTCATGACCAGTCTATGTCATGGGTTATGATTTTTGGGTATCGCTTATTGACCTTTCCTTGTTTTGCTTGCCCATGTCATTGAATGACAAAACCCAAATAGGGGAGTGAAAAATTATGGTTTTAATGACTGAAGAAAATCCCAGACTTTATAAGGGAAGAGAGTTCAACAAAAGAGCGCACTCTACAACATTTAAATTTTGTTTCCTTCTTTTGCCAATTTCAAAGGTGAAAGATTACATTGGCCAATAAAATTAAGTATTTTGCTGTATTGTGGTTTATTTATTTCTCTCTGGAAATGCAAACGTACTGTTATGGAAAAAATAATAGAAACAAGCTTCGTGCTCATTCTTTTTAACACATAAAAAGGTATTTGTGAAGAGTAGGAAAATAAAAACTACACAGATGGATTTTTATTAATTTATTGCTTAAATGGAACAATTTGTTTAAAAATATAATAATGGGAAATAATGATAAAAAGTAGACTTGTGAAACAAGTGCTCTTTTGTAGCTCTTTTTGTAGCGAGAAAATAACTTAACGGTTAAAGTATTTCAAATTCTTTGAGTATTTTTTAGTGGCACCCTTATTATTAATAACTGCCTCCAATGTTCGCCCCATCGAATATAAAATTGAAGTTGACAATCCGTTGGCATTTGTAGATGTAAAAAATATTAAAAAAAAAAACAATTGGACACAAAGTATATAGGAAGCCAACCCACACCGAAAGATGTCTGCATGTCGTTTCCCATCAGCACTCGTAAAACTTCACTACTATAGTGTCGGGACTAGTCAATAGAGCAAATGCGATTTGTTATAATGATCATCCTGAAAAGTTGAAACACGTTGAGGAAGCTCTTTTGAAAAATGGTTACAGTTTTAAACAAGTGTCTTGGAAACCGAAACTAATAATAGAAACTTCAGCACACCCAAATGGAAAGAAAGATAAATTCTTCCATATAGAAAACGCATTTCTGAAGCAATCGGAAGAATCTTATGGAAGTACAGCATAAAATCAATTTTTCAAGACACCACAAAAAATCTAAGATCTCTAACCCAGTAGGGTTAACAGAAATCTCTACTAGGGAGGACTGTTATCTTTGATATAATCCTCTCCTAGAAAGACCAATAAAGCTAACAGACTACTGCAGGTGTTTTTTGCGGTTTCTGAAGCCGCTAAATATCTTTCTTCCCACATTTTGGCAAACGAAAAAATAGACATATTTATCAACAGCCAAACAGCGAAGCCAACAGAGCCATATTGTGTCAATGATTTACAAGCTGCTACTAGAGCAAGAAATGAGCTAATTGAATGAGCTATTGAAATCGCAAACAACAGGTGCTTGCTTTTTGAAACTTAAAGGTGTGGCGATTCTTTATTCATAGTGCGCACTTAGTTTTTAAATAACAACTTTTCACTTAGTTTTGAGAACAATATTCAATCACAATAACTTTTCATAATATTATAATTTATTAACTTTGTTTAGATGGGTTAAGTGGTCAAGACCAAGTATATGCTGTCATAAAAAGAAGACATTGAACGAGGATGTCTTGGACAACACGTCACCATGGACAGCTATAATTTTGAGTTATTTAAGGACTTAGTTTACCTAGGCACCGCTATAAATTAAGACATTTTCAGACACCAGCGCTGAAATCAAACAAAGTGTAATTCTTATTTATAGCGCTGAGGCCAGGACCCTGTCAAAGAAAGATGAGAGCGTCTTAGGATGATTCGAGAGAAAAATTCTTCGGCTGGTTTTTGGTCCCGTCTGCATTATGTAAACAAACTTTTAGTATAAATAATGTTTCAAAATTCAATATAATAATCATCTATTTTGGAAAGAGTCATTATATAGAAGCAACTACTTTGGTGACCCCGAGTTAAAACACTCTTATCCTTATTTATAAGTATCCCAAAGGGTCAAAACTCATTGGGTACCCACATGGGCAGAATGGGTATTAGCACATCTGATCTGTGTAGAAGATGCGAAGAGAGGAGACGGAAAAGGATACCTTTCAGTTTCTCTGCCAATGCCCAAGCCTATCCAAAAAAAAAATGAGGTCTTATCTTTACTATTTAAGGACATTCTTATATTTCCCCAAAAATCAGGATGGTTCAGGAAGGCGCTCTCAACCTAAGTCTTTATCAAATTTCGTACACCTTACCATTTCCTGGGAAGCACAATGAATCCACACCGAGTGAGATGCTTTTCGGTCTACCGTTCCATCACCCCCTTAAACCTAACTTAACCTAAGTCCGTAACGAGTTTTTCGTTTTGTGTTGGATTCAACTCAAGTCATGACACAGGCACGCAGGGTAGTCCACCCATTGTCTATTTTTATAATTCTTGATAAAAAAAAATCAGATTTAAAATATTGCCAATTTTGATTTCATCTTTAAAAGCTTTTTTTTTATATCTTGTGTAAACAGCCTTCCAAATATTATTAACTTCCCTTAAACCTGTACCAATTATCAACTTAGAATCGTATTCTAAATCTAACCTGAAACGTCTATTTTTGTATTTTACGTACATTATGTATTTAAAATTAAGAGTCATACTATGTGTCACTTTATTGTTAAATTTTGTTTTTGAAATCTTATTTTCTTTTCCATTTATGTAAGTATTCGAATAAATATTATACAATAATAATTTTGTTTGTTTGTTTATAAGCGGACGGACACATGTGTGATGATGACTATAAATTTGGTTTGTTTTTTGAATATATATATGTATATATGCATATATATACATATATACATAGATGATTTTTATTTTGTTTATTTTTAAAATATAGTACAATTCTATCAAATAATTATTTTGTTTGTTTGTTTGTGTTTAACTTCCATCATAATATAATAATTATTATATATTTTTTATGTATTATATATATTTACAATTCTAAAAAAATCCACATGGTATGTATATATATATATATATATATTATATTTATGTGTATATAATGAGGATAAAATCTAGAGTATAATAATATTTTGATTTAGTATTTACAAACTTCACATTTTTATATTTTAAATATTTATACTTCTTAAATAGACATAAATACATATGTGGGATTAAAATTCAAAAATAAATAATAAAAAAAAAAACAAAAACAAAAACATAAACAAAGAAAATGTAACAATTGCTTTTTTGCTTTACCTGGTTTTTGTTTGTTTGTTTGTTTGAAAGTCTTATGCTGTTGATGATGTTTTGTTTGTTTGTTTTTTGAGAGAAGAAGAAAAAAAAGCCGGGTTTATACAAATGCGCGATGGTAGTAGAAGAATAAAACTTTAATCAGTTTTTGATTTCTACAAAATTGTTATTTGGCATCTAGAGTCGAATTTTGTGTCACGACACAGAAGTGGCGAAAAATTCTTGCAATCTCTGCACTGTGGTACGATCCAACTTACACAAATCGAAATCAAATGTTTTGCTGGTGATTTCATAGCGTCCGGTGGCGGCAATCATCTCGACCACTTGTTGCAACTCTTCGTTGTCTTGTAGAGTCATGATTTTTTGGTGCAGTTCTTGTAGTTCGGACAGGTACTCCAGATTAAGAGCTGTGACGGGTGTATTTTGAATGGGTAGTGTTGATGTAGTGGCCGGGGGAGGTAAGAAGGTTTGTTTTTCTTCGGTGCGAAGCAATGGTGATTGGGACTTCTCGCGATCACGAGCTGGTTTTAGATCTTTCTTGATTTGTTTCACAGGAGGTTCGACGAAGGTATTAACTGCTGTGGAGTTTCTTCGACGTTTCTTGTCCTCTTTTTCTGCGGTCTTATCAAGCTTGGATTTTTCAGCACCGCCACTACGATGGTTTTTCTTTTCTACCACCACCGGTGCTGCTTGCGGTCGTGGTGGTTCGGCTATCGCTGCTGGAGCTGTAGTAGCTAATGGAGTCGTTGGCGGTGTTGGTTGGGGATTTGCTGGAGCTTGAAATATGGGCGTTGTTAATTTAGAGGCCGAGGCCGTTGTCGGCACATCCGGAAAGCTACTATTCGAACTGTCTGAATTGTGTAATGGTGCGACTTTATCTGAATTCGAATTCGAAACCGTATGGAGACTCTCCGAGTTGAGACTATCTACATCGCTGAGGTCGTTTGCAGCATTTGAAAGGCCACTTGCAGCTAATGTTGCTCCTGTGATAGCAGCATTGGTGCTATTATTTGATAAAGGCACCGTCGATGCAGCGACATTATTGTTTTGTTTATTTGTTGCTGCTGTTGTTGTTGTGGTTTTCGTCGACGAAGACGTGCACGACACTGTACTTGAGGTTGATTTTGTGCTAGCAGTCTCTATTGGTACATCCACGTCATTTGTGGCTGTGGACTTCTTTGATATTGCTGATGAATTGCTATTGCTTGTTCCAGCTGTTGGAATTGCAGATTCATTTTTGACACTTTTATCTTTTTTATCCTTCTTATCTTTGCTGCTTGTTGATTTCTTAGATGCCTGATCTTTATCTTTATCCTTTTCTTTTTCTTTTTCTTTTTCCTTCTCTTTGTTTTTGTCTTTCTTTTTGTGTTTGTGTGATTTTTTATCTTTGTCGGTGGAAAGTTTCTTATCGCTTGCTTGTACAGGTGTACTCTCTTTCTCTGAAGATTTTAACTCAGTTTTCTTGGAGTCCTTGTCCTTGTCTTTGTCCTTTTCTGGGGCTTTTTGATTTTTATTGCTATTGAGATCAGTTTTAGGAGCAACTGTAGTGTTTGCAGTCTTTGATGATAGAACGGCAGGCGATACAGCGGGAAGGGGTGTTGCGGCAGCGGGTGCAACACTTGCCGCAGGAGCACTTTCCTTAACATCAGTTCGATGTTTCTCTTTGTGATCACGTTCCTTGTCGTGTGATTTCTTTTCTTTCTTCGACTTTTTCCCGCTTGAGGAGCTGCTTCCACGTTTGTCGCTTTCAGAAACCTTACTAGATGATTTAGCCGATGGTTCATCACGACTTGCGGCCGAAGATGACCGCACAGGACTTGGTCTCTTTGGGCTGGGAGCTGAAGCTGATGCACTCTTCGGACTGAGAGATCTTTTTGAGGGCTTTTCTTTTGTCCTTTCTCGATCTTTGTCCTTGTCTTTTTTGTCCTTTTTCTTCTCTTCGCGCTTATCATGCTTCCCATCCGATTTTTTCTTACTTTCCTTTTCATCATGCATTTTATCTTTATGTGGACTTTGCTTGTGTTTGTCTTTTTTCTCGACTTTTTCTTTTTCCTTACCACTACCAGCATTCAGACCTGATGAAACAGTTCCAGCTGTTGCACCGACAGTCACTAAACTTGATTTATCTTTCCCTTTACCTGGCACAGAAGGACCTGTTGGGACAATAGCACCACCATTAGTGGTTTTGTTCTTTGGATCTGGAGAGAATTTCGGGGCACTTTTGGTTATTGGAGTACCAAAGAGATTCGCAAAAGTATTCAATTTACTGTCTTCTGGTCGCTGTTTGTGTTTTTTAGAAGATGATGATGAGGTCGAACTGGTTGCATCAGTGCTTAGTTTTGGCTTACCAACCATTTGACCTCGATTGTCTGGAATACTCATATCGATACTTTTGTCGTCACTGGCAATGGCACCACCAACAACAGCCGACACAGCAATACCACCACCTTTGACCAATTTTTGTCGAAAATCTTCTGAAGGAGCTTCAAAAATGAATTTTTTTATTTCACACCGATGATATGGTGGACCTTCATGCTGTAGATCCAAATCGTACATATAAGTCACTCGTTTTGGTTCATCACGATTTCGGAAGTAAATATCGATGTTGAGTACGAACCCAGCATATCCTGATTCTTTTATCACGTATGGTGGTTCTTTTATAGCTATAAGAAAAATGGAAAAAAAAATATATATATACAAATATGTTTTTAGGCCATTTTAATTCTTTTTAACTTACATCTCTTTGGCCTTGGAAATGAGTCATGAAGATTAAAAACAACTTTGTCAACAAACGCACTTATATCAGCTTTATTCACACCTTGCACATAAAGTTCCCAGTCATGGGTGAAACCTTCGGGGGTACGCTTGGTTTTCACCGTTGCTGTATGTCCAATTTCAAATTGGACCTTTATTGCCATAATTAGAGTAACCGCTACACTATGAGGCTTTTTGAATTAAGCAATGCGTAGAAAATCTAAAAATATACAAATGAACAAAATTAGTCTGTAGAAAAATATAAGAGTTTTTTAATTTAAAGTTTAGCTTATAAAAGAGGAGGACTTTTTCAAGTGAGAGATTAATTTAAAGAATGAATTAAATATATTTTTACTGCACTTGAAGTTATATTGCATAATAGTATTTATTTTCTCTCTTCACATTCAAAATTATTACAACTTTTAATTTTGTTTTTTTTTTTGCTTTGATGTCTAAATAGATACGTTTTGTTTTTAAATTGTTGTATAAATCAGAAAACGAACACCCTTTTATTTTAGAGGCAGGAGACAAATGCAAAATATTTAGAGCTTCTAAAAATAAGCAACAACCTAAACATTTTCACTGCAAGAATATTTATTTATTCAGCTTAATACAAGCTATAACTTAACTAAACTTAACACTTACTTAACACAATTATCAGACTTAAATTAACAGAGACGAGGAATGCGTACTCCAAAAGGGGAAAAGTAAAGGGCATCTTTCAGATGGGATTTCGAAATGTTAAAGTTGAAGACTAGCATAGCAGCGTTGCAGTGACGAAGAATTCTGGACATTGGTTCAAAGTGCCCGTAGTTAGTGCGGTGATGAGGGATATAGAAAAGGGAGACAGATCGCAGGTTCCGAGGGTTAGTGTTAAGATGAATTTCACTCAGGAGTGCCGGGGAATCTATGTATATTACCCATAATCGATCGGCATAAGGAGTCAAGTTGGAAATACCATCCCAGGGGAGGCCACGCAAGGCAAATGGAACGAAACGTCATTGAACATTTTCAATTCTAAGTGAATGGTTTTCATAAAAGGTAGACCATACTTGGCATGCATATTCAACATGAGGTCGGACTAGGGAAATGTAAAGCGTTTAGTTATATAAGGGTTACAAAAATCTTTTGACCATCTTTTAATAAAACCGAGTGATCTATTAGATTTATTAATAATTTGGTAAAATGGGAATATATGTGGGTGTCTGCTCATATAGGCTTCAAAGGCAACGAATATGCAGTCACACTGTCAACACTATACATATTCTTTTGTTAAACATATATAGTGAACAACCATAACCATCTCATGTAACGGGTGTTTGTTCTTAGATTTGGTTTTTTTGCCAGCTGTCTCATAATTTATGTTCAGCTTGGTTTGCCATTTCATAATGAATAGGTAAACAATCAATTTATGGAAGCAAACTTTTGGTGAGCGCACTATCTCGTAGTGGGTCTTTGGCGTGGTCTCCAAGATCGTGCGATAAAACACTTTTGGACTGTTTTTTGACGCAGATAAGCTCAAGGCGATTGACGACTTGGAAAAGAAAATTCATCGCCTTATTGCAGACATAGGACTCCAATTAATGCAAAAAGTGGTCGAAAATCGGACCTCTTGGCTGGAATTTATTCGAGCGGCCGGGGCGCCTTATATTTATAATAAAGCTAAATTCCTGGCCTTAACTTTAAAATGTATTCGTTTTTTTTTTTCCTTTGAAAACCACACACCACTGCAATACTGAAATTTTCCCGACCTGCTCAATGATAAATTATTATAATTACTAAGGTATACAAAATACAACTAATTATAAATCAGGAAAAAACAACGAAGACGGAAATTAAAAGCACATACACACATTTTACCGCCTACTCCACTCTCTATCCTCGATATTAACATTATCAATCTAGCGAACCACAAAAAAACTACCACCGGCTTAACTAACTTTTCTTAAGTCGATATTAAATATAATAGCTTATTTATTATCTGCATAGGTAACTTTTCCTGTATTTTTGTTAATGTTTATTGCAGAAGTTTGCAGTGATATATACTACCACTCTTTTTGATTTAAACAAAAACCTTAAGCTCCGAACCTAGGTTAAAACAGACTTGGGCCGATATTTCTTATAAAAATTGTTAACTTAAAAGAATATAGAAGTATGAATTGAGCAATTTTAAGAATTTGAATAAAACTTTATTTTGTTTTAGTCTTGAAGTAATGTGAAATTAAGTAAGTAATTCATTCATTTACTTATCGTTGATTTGATAAATGTTAACATTTTAGGGATTTAAAGGAATGAATTTGCCGTTAGCTCGGTAAGCAAATTTATATAGATGTATCTTTTCTGTCAAAAGCTTTATTGTTTCCTTTATTGATAGGGGTTTTTTCCGAAATATGAAAATTGATGCGAAGCAAAATAGGTACATATCCTTATAAAATGAAAGCAGGCTTATTTCTGGGTTAAAGGTAATTAGTTCAAAATTCCATTGTAAGCTGTTCACATCCCGCTTTAGAGATTAATGATAAGTAACTTAGGAAGTCTTGGAAGTAATTTCTTTTAAGCACATATTAAATTGGAAGTTCACTATTCTACCTAAAGACGTAAGACGTTTGTTGTTGACGGACAATTGTTTCAAAGCTTTCACGTACAGAGTTTTACTGTTTCCTAATTATTTGATACAAATGTTCCCTTAAATCGATCAGGTTGTTCGTATCCATCGAAACCACTTCATCGCAAAATGATTGTATTATTTTTCCATTTCGTAAAAACGCATTTTTTTAGAGAACCGTTCATCTGAATTACGAAAAAGTTTCAAAATATAATCCACCTGAGTTTTTAAGGTTCCGGTGTAAAGTTTGGGAAGTCCTGTTTCGATGTATGCAGTGCCTATCGTGTAGTTTGTAAAGTTTTTTTTTTCAAAAACTGTTAATTGTGGAATTTTTAAATCGCTTCACACTCGTCTAAAAACCATACTTGTGCACGTGTAGGGTGTTTTCAAAAAAAGGCCAGCCAGACTTAGATCTGCGTTATACATGTTCATGAAGTCAGATTTGCGATCGAACAAACGCAGATAAATTGCAGAAGATATGTTAATTAACTTCACAAATGATATCAGCGTCGCGCAGATTGTGCATCCATATTTTTTCAAAAAGTGTAAATTTTATTGGAGAGAAGAAGCTGCTGCTTTGAATGTAGCTTCTAATCGAAAGAAGAATTCACATGGAAAAAGAATTCAGATGTGGAAAAAAAATCAACATGGAGGACGGTGCTTTTTAAAATTAAAAAAAGTTGATACATTCTTTTCCTTGGACATCTGGTTATCAACAAATCTCGCGGTGTCAATTACTGACTTTAATCTGACGTTTATGAACATTACATTACATAAGTAAACCTGCACACGTTCTGCAGAATTAATTTGTCCATTAATGCAACAAAGCAGAAAAACGATTGTACTAACACATTTTCGACGTTTATGAGAGAACCAGTAGTCTTGGCAACAGTTTGGAAAATCGTGTGTTTTGCAGATAATCGAATCCGTTTGGTTGAAAACACATTTTTGACAAGTATTGTTTTTAAATCTAAGGGTTCATTAAAATCAAGCTTCAAATTATGTTTCACTAATAACAATAAGTAATTGTATTCACTAACCAATCCTAAAACTTTATCGTTCAAGAACCAATTATGTATATTGGCTCTGGCTCCTGCCACACCTTAAAAACATCATAACTTTGGATTTTTTAGTGTTGATAAGAAGGTCGTATTTGTCGTAATACTTCGACAGACGGTTAATAATCAGTTAAAGAACTTCGGGTGGTTCTGCTAGTAACACCAGATCACCGGCATACAATAATATACCTGAAGAATGACACCACACATTCTGAGAACGATTTTAGCTTTTTATACCTGGTTGAAAAGGGCTTGCCTTAAATTTCCATTCTACAATCAACTAAAATAAAGGTCCGAAAGCTGAGTATCAGTTAGCATAACAAATGATAATACAAAAAAGTGTTACTATCCAGAGGAGAGAACTTAAAAAGAAACCTGCTTTGACGCAAGTACATTGGAGCATCGGATGATTTTTTTAAGAATAGTTAATGGAAATTTGTTGTCTTATTCGATGAAAAAGTTTAACCTTGACGGTCTCGATTGTTACACTTTTATTTCCATGATCTGAAAAAGAATGAGCTTATTATAGCCGTACGTCAGGTTTAACAGTGTAAAAAGCAATAACCTGCTAAGGCACAATCGATTTTCACCTTTTGTCCGCAACAATGAGCCGGAACAACTAAAATGATGGAACGGTATTTTCCAAAAATGAAAAACAATTTTTTACCTCAACAAGATTAAGCTCCAATCCACAATTCCAATGTTGTTAGAAGTTGGATCCAATCAGAAGACATGAAACATTTGTCGTGGCCATCATATTCACTGGACTTAAACATAATTGAAAACGTTTGGTCATGGTTATCTCGTTAAGTTTATCAAGGTGGCATACAAGACAAGAAGACAAGGATATCAAGGCTGGGCCCTATGAAAAAAAAAATATGAATCTACTCCAAACTATCTTATAGAGGTTATTTATAAAAATGAAGAACATACTCATTATTAATGTAACAAAAAACGTTATAAATAAATTTTGTTAAGCCATAAAATGTAAATATTTCATTAATTTTGTCGATTTTTCTAAAATTTTGCATGTGACCACATCCTAGTGAAGCATTTTTTTATCTTGGGGAATTCTAACGCTCGTTTACAATTCACCTTGTTTCCAAACGATTGGAAAGGATTGCACAAAATAATTTCGCATGGGCATTCATAAATGAATGGAACACTTGATCAAAAGCTCCATTTTTTATGAATTGAGAAGGCTGATCTTTCAAATGAACCGCATTTTGCAAAACTATCAGAAAAATTTGTTTGTTCATGTCCTTCGTATTTCCTCCTAATATAAAACCATTCCTGGCACTCAACTTTCTGTAAGTGTAAATGTTATGAAATACAAATAAACCATCAACAAAACTAAAACTTTCAACTGATTAAAAATGTGGTTCATTGTGGTAAAATAAAAATAAGAACATAGATAAAAAAGAAGATAAGAACAAACTTGTTGGTGCTAAGAGCTTAGAGCCGCGTAACTGGAGGTATGTCAAATTAGAAGCATAAAGACAGATTAATAGAACCAGCACAACTAAATCGATTTATAACCGGCACTTTGAAATGTTAGATCCACAGAATGCGTATGTATTTTATTGAAAATGGAAAATATATTAAAAATTGCAATTTGTCAGTACCAAAAATCAGCAGGGAAGACAATAATTAACTTGGTCAATTGCTTGTGGTTTGTGGACGACACAAAATTCCTTAAAAACACCCTAGCCTCTTATTTTCAATCAAAAAATAAAAAGGAAAAGCGCAACATAGCTATATAGCTATTTTTTGCGGTTAGCAATGTGCCCCACTATCAAGGTTTTGGAGCAGGTTCCCGATGGATAATTGATTTAAAGCGCCTTATTTTTACTTCTATCAAAACATCAATGCTTTTACTTTTAATGCACAAAAAAGTCAATGTTTTATTTTAACCAACGAACTAAAACTAAATCAATTAGTTTTTTTTTTAATTAATTAAAGATTCTCATTCTAAAACACAGCGTTTTAAAGATAAAATGTGGACGAGACGTTTTTCACGATGTCATTCTTCCTGGGGGGAAGAAGACTCATTATTTTTTTTTCTTCTTCTTCTTATTTACTTACTTACCCGCAAGAGAAATGTTTTCGAGGTTTAATTTTTGGTTCTTAAGTTCGTGTCAAAAGTTTCTTTTATGGATTTTTGTTTGGTTTGTAAAATTAAAAAGTTAAACATAATACTTGGGGGTTTTCTTTTTTAAATTTAATAAATTATTAATTCACTTTACGGAACAATATGTTCATTTTCACTTGGGCTGATTTTTTTTTTATTTTTCTTTTATTATTTTTGCTTCTGTGCATAGGGAGAAGACGAAGAAAAGAAATGATGAAGATTGGAAAAGTTTCCATGCACTCGAAAATCAAAATCAAAAATGTACTAAATTGACGTCTATGTCGTTAAATGTAATTGAAATTATGGTATGGCAATACTATGTTGATTTGCTTGAAGACGGATAAAAGAAAATTGTAATAGATTTGTGTATGTGCAAAACAAAATATGTGAAATGGCTGACAAAAAGAGATTGGAATGAAATTTAGGGTCAATATACATTTTTCTATTTTGAAATTGATAATAACTTTAGTTTAGCAATTTTAAATTACTGATTTCAGTCGTATTACCTATATACTGATCGATCGGAAATCACACAAAGAATTTTTTTTTTAGAAAAAAAAGTGTAATTGCATATTTATTTTTCTCTAAAAATGTATTCATATATTTTCCGAATGGGAATTCATTTTCCTTAACAGCTGATACTTTTATGTTCAAAAGTCAAACAAATCGTTCAACTGATTTGTGTTTCAATTTCACTCAATTCCAATGACAGATTTCTGGCAGTAAAAATTTGTCGGTGGATTTCAATCAGGAAATTTTTTCAATGACAGAAATTTGTAATGATAGCTATAAACTACCTGTCAAAAAATTCCAATGTTTGTTTTCAATGATGAAAACCAATTATAGCTATAACTGGCGCCTAAGGATTTACTAAATCCTGTAATGTGTATACACTCTTAATCCCTTTTAATATCGTGTTATAGTAGAATAAGGGCAACATCTAGTGATTAAGAGGAGAACTCGCTTCGTTAAGCATCTAGTGATTAATAGGAGAACTCGCCTCGTGAAGCATCGAGAAACATCTAGTGGCTAAGAGGACAACTAGCTTCGTTAAGCATCTAGTGATAAAAAGGAGAACTCGCTTCGTTAAGCATCGAGAACAACCTAGTAGATTCTCGAACCAATTTGAGGTATATAAATAGGCGCTCGGAAGCGAAGCGGTTCATTAGTGATTGTGAACTGCGATAAAGTAAAGACTGTGTTCGAAAAGTAATTGAAAGTAAAGACTGTGTTTGAAAAGTAATAATTGAAAGTGTTGAATAAATAAGTTTGGAGCGATTTGAATAAAGTATATTTGTGTTTTATTTACAAGTGTGAATAAGTTTTAATTATCGGACCAAGCCGAATATTACAATACAATTGATTTTTATCACTAAAGGTTTTATTTTTTGTAATTTACAGCATTCAATATCATTTATGAGACTTATTTATAGATACTAAGGGGCCGGTTATAGCTATCAGTAAAATCCATCAATAAAATTTGAAACAGGAGGAATCTGAAATGTTTTACTGATGAGCGTTTATAGCAATCAGTAAATTTAGGCGCCAGTTGTAGCTATCATTGAAATCGATCCGGAAAAATTTTTGAATCGATATTTGAAGGTGTTTCCCTTTGAGTAGAAATTAAAATTATATACCGATCGATCGGAAATCACACAAAGAATTTTTTTTTGAGAAAAAAAAGTTTAGTTGCACATTTATTTTTCTCTAAAAATGTATTTTTCTATTTTCCGGACGGAAATTCATTTTCCTGAACAGCTGATACTTTTATGTTCAAAAGTGAAACGAATCGTTCCACTGATTTGTGTTCCAATTTCACACAATTCCAATGACAGATTTCTGTCAGTAAAAATTTTTCGGTGGCTTTCAATCAGGAAAAAATTTTCAATGACAGAAATTTTTAATGATAGCTATAAACGACCTGCCAAAAAAATTCCAATGTTTGTTTTCAATATATATATAACTGGCGCCTTACGTCATTAAACTAAATGTCACTTTGAGGCTTCGCGCCTCAGACAATTTTTTACTGTTGCTTTCATCAGTAAAATTTTTAATGATGTGATCGGAACAGTAAAAAATTGGAACACCAACAGTAAAGCGAAATGGAATACCTTTTGGCAGTCAGCTATTCAGTAAAATGAATTTTCATCATTAAAAAAATTAAAATGGACTTGAATATAGGATTCAACTTATTGCATCAATCTTTTGCTAGAAATAACTCTGCAACATGTTCAAAAACTAAAAACAAAAATTTTACTGATGGATTTTGCTGATAGCTATAACCGGCCCCTAATGCTCACTTTAACAGCCGAATAGTTAAATCGAGTCGAAGCACTTGAACGTCTCTATAAAAAGTCAAATAAATTATTATTTATTTTCTTTTTCCTTCTCCTAGTTAAGCCGTTAAAAGTATTCAACCATTAACAATTTTAATAAAGTTATCCGTATTTTCTCAACATTTTGAAAACATTTTGTTCACACTTTTTTTTTAATTTTCAAAATGACATTAAGATACTTAAACGGCTTTATTTATTTATTTATTTATTTAATCTACAAGCAATATTACAGCTAACATA
Organism: Eupeodes latifasciatus; assembly: GCA_920104205.1. Taxonomy (NCBI): domain Eukaryota; kingdom Metazoa; phylum Arthropoda; class Insecta; order Diptera; family Syrphidae; genus Eupeodes; species Eupeodes latifasciatus. Next base: position 188,572,653 of record OV049924.1, read on the forward strand.
TATAAGCACTCCAAGAGCAAATTAAAAAGTGAATAAATATAATACTTCAGTTTTAAATTTATTACGATTAAGATTAAAAAAGTCAATATTTGAAGACACTTCATTGAAATATACAATAGATCTTGATAAAGTTTCATTACTACCATAATTTGTCATGTGAATTCTTTGGAATAAGAAGAATATAGCTCTCATAGACCTAGCGGGAACATAGATTGGTACCAAGGCAAGAAGAGATGGACATTTAATTTGGTAGCAGAGGCGTTTTTGGCGTTTGGAAGAACTTTACGCCGTGCGTCGATAATACGATTTCCGCGTGAAAGCGTTGGGAAAATAGGGAAGTATTTAAAAGGAGATACCGGAAAAAGTTTTGAATATCAAAGTGGCAGAAAAAAAAAAAGAGTTGGGTATATCGTTCCACAACCTCGATGTGCGGTTAAAAAAAGGAGGAATGGAATTTTCTAATTCGACAGAACTTTGTTTGTAAACATATCGGTAAAATAACAAAAGGTATAAACATTTACGGCAGTGTTCGAGTAATGTAAATGTTTTGGTTACAATTCTATCGTCTTTTATTTTCAAAGCTCTTTTTTTTTATCAAAGAGACTTAAACTTGTTTTTGGGGAACCTGCCCAAATATGCGAGTTATATATGTACATATATATTCAAAGTCTTGGACGAATGAAGGGTTTGTTAATTACAACCAGAGCAGATGGGTCGAAAAATGTTTTGCATGGCGTTGGCAATGTCGAATATGTGATCATTTCACAAGAGATGGTTTGTGATGCACATACATACCTTGAACTGAAAGCTATTTAGTCTCCTTGAAGCAAGTTACACCCACCCATGGTATCAAGGGCGGATCCAGACTTTTCATCAGGGGGGGGGGGTCACACACTTAGATGAGTTTTTACTCACCGCTTAAAAATGTTCTTTAATGTTTTGTAAAGGAGGCTAACAAAATTTAAATAACATAATGTGCAGGACTATATTAACCTAACCTTTACACATTTCAATTGCTAAAATGACAACTTTAGTTATCAAATTATCATAGAACACTGGTGTCCAGAAAGGTATGGTCTAACTTTTTAATTTGGATGACTCCCTAAAAATGAAAACATTCCTAGATTCCAAAATTTTTCTAAATATACTATATTTAAGAGCTAAAACACAATAGTTTAGAGGGTTTTTGCAGCATTTCACGCAGAAATGTAAGAAATTGTTTTGAGACGCAGCTTTTTTTCAAAAAATAAAATATAGGTACTTTTCTTGTATCCATTTCTATTTATGCTAAGAACGCTAAAAAAATTCAAAAATCCAGAAAATGAGAGAGGATCTGATATAAGAAAATGTCGGGTTTTTTTTGACGAAGTTTTTTCGAACTCAATTTTCGGGAGTCTATTATTACTATCGCTATCAGTTTGTTTACTCGTATTTTGATCTTAAAGGAGTCAACAAAACTTAAAAATTTTAGAGCGAAAAATGTTTGGTTCTTGAATTTTAGGAAATAGGTGCTTTAAAGTACATAATTTCTCTAAAAAATTAAATTAAAACAAATTAAGGTAAACAAATAAGTTGGGAAGAAATGTTTGTGTGGCACTCACAAATTACACGTTTCAGAATCTCTTTTCACTTCAAATCTCAAGAGATTCAAAGCTTGTATATCAATAGATATGACCCGTTTATTATGTTTTTCAATTAGCCATTAGTTTAACAAAAGTGTCACTTTTGCTGTTTTTGGGACATATATATTATTGAAATTCGTGTTTAAATATTAGTTCTAGAGCATCCAAAGCAAATTCACTTCAAAAGTAGATTCATTTAATTTCTTTTATCTATTATTCTTTTGTATTCAACAGAAAACCAATTTTGAAATAAATAAAATGCACGAATGGGTCGCTAGAGTTTGCTCATTTCTTCCAAAAAGTCTGTTTAAAAATAATTTCTATATTTTCAGATTTAAAAATGTACCTGCAAAATAAGTTTTTCTCAAAAATTTAAATGCCATTTTATTTGTCAAAAAATGTAGATTAACTTATTTTTTTCGAAAATCATTTTAAATATGAAATTTTGTCTTAAAAATATTTTTGGTAAAAACTAAATAAAGAGCTTATAAATATATGTACATACATTTTACATTTAAATTTCGTCAACAAATGTTGACCCCTTTCTGTGATATCGAGTTTAAACAAAATTAATATTTTTTTAAAAATAAAAAAAATACATTTTTGATCATAAAAAATCATCATCAATTTGATCATCAAAAAGAGCTTGCACAGAAAGAGAAGGTTATTGAAATCGGTCCATTAGTTCTTGAGAAAACTTAAAAACAAAATAAAGGTTTTTGAGGGGTACCCTTCTGGAGCAATACCAAAATATGATTTTCTTGTAGAAAGAAGCCAAATATTAAGAACACAAAATTTAGAGAAAGTTTTAGAGAAATCAAATGTTTTAACCAACAAATTTGTATGGGGGCTGCTGTTATTTTTCGTATTAATAAAATGAAAAAAAAACGCCTTACGCTAATCGGCTGAAAACCTTAATTTAATTTCAATCAAAACAATTATTTGGACTGTAAGAGCCAGGAAAGACAGACGGACGGAATCGGGGTACCTACTTTTTTTACTTCTTTACCATCGTAATCTATACTATTATATAAAAGCGAAACCATTTTAAAGTTTGTAACGCACGATCTCAGAAAGAAGTCAACCGATTTATTTGAAATATATTTTATTATTTTCTATATTGTTATGAGAGTGTTTATGGCTTTACTTTTTTTCATTAATTATTTGTCAAACTTAAATATTATTAATTTTACATTTTTTGTCCATTTTTTTTCATTAGTTGACTTATACAACCACTCATATCTTAAAACCTATACAATAATCGACAAAGATTAGCATTGCTTCATAAAGTCAATATTGTTGCGCAAATTTTAAGCCTAAAATCACTTCTAAGTTAAACATACAACCTGAGAAACAAATAAAACAAATTATAAAATTATAAACTTTTTGAATTTATTTTATCCAGGAAATTAGATTCCATCACAATCGCGAGGTCGCTGCTTTGTTTCATGTCATTATCATTCCAACATTTTTAATTTTCTTTTCTTCCCATGCTCTTAATATGTGTTCCATTTAATAGTTACGTTTTTTCTCTTACCTACCTACCTACATATTCAATTTTTCTGTATTGTATAGTTCATCAACTAACCTATACACACACACATTATTTTTTTGTTTCTCTAATTCTATCGTCACATCGCTGAGCAGTGTGGACTCTTTTTTCTTAAGTTACTATGGACATTTAATTAACTACAGTGCCGTGCACATGAAATGCCGATTTATCTAAAGAAAAATTAGATCTTTTTTATTTTTCTGGTTCGAGGAACTGAATAGATTATAATTCTTGCAATTTAAAAATAAAAAAAAGTTCTATTATAATAGCTTAAATTACCAATTTTGTATCACTTCCTCGAACAATAAAAATGAAATTAAGTTAAAATTTTCTTTACAAATAACTCGAAGAAGGTACTTACAATGACGTCGATAAAAAGAGCACACAAATGTGGGTAGGTTAAGTCAGTTGCACTGCACTGAACATGAGCAGATGAATAAAAAAATGTGTCTATGGATATTTACACACGCATACCTATAGATGTATGAGCACATTAAAAACACAAATTTGTTTTTTTACCGCAAACTATATTTTTGGGTTGCAAAAAACGTTTCTAGGTATGAATAAAAGAAAGAAAAGAAGAAAATAGACAAAAATTTCGTTCTGTTTTCAACTAAAAAATTGAAATGGTTTTGTTTGTTTTCACGTGCGGCTTGGCCTTTACTACGTAATATTTTACTTAAGTTTTTTTTCTAAAATGTTAATTTCGGTGAGGGAGTGTTTTTTTTATTTTTTTTTATTAAATACGAGTACATAACAAGCATAAATTCGTTGTTTTTCTTTGAACAATGAACATGAACAAACTCTTTTTTGTGAAATCTAATTAGACACGGTACGTATATACATATAAACTAAAATTAATATTATTGTAGAAAATATGCTCAGTCCCATTGAGAAATTTTTTCATATGCTAATACTAATATTCAAAAAATGTTCGTGGTTACAATTTGCGAAGCAACGCGAGCACGGGTCGGCTAGTATGTCATATTTGATTAAAAGCTCTAGTTCGAAATTGTTTACTAAAGCAAAACTTGCCATATAGTTCCTATATGTCGCCAGTAAAAATCACAATTCAATGTTCACTATTTACGTGTGTCAACAAAATTTAATAATAAAATTGAAGCCTAGTTTAAGGAATTTAAAGGCAACTTAATATAAAATTGATGATCTCTTATTCAAGTTTCATCTTAAGAACCTGAATATTTGCTCTTTTTCTTAGAAACAATTTTTATGAAAATAATTAAAAGCATTACTAAAGTTTTTTCAAATTCTAAATTGAGTCAAAACAAAAATTTTAGTTGTTTTTGACAGCAAACCACGTTTTGGTGAATGTCGTTAAAAAATTACTAATAAATCTATAGATGAAATCTTTACTCATACAACTTAACTGTATAAGCTTTATGGCTCATATGACCCCCCCCCCCTAGATCGTCTGTTGGTCAAAAGTTGATGAATTTGTGCTGCGTTTTTGGAATAGGCTGAATTTCCGATTCATATTATGTTCTTGGTCCAGTCCTCAGTTAAAAGTAGTACTTTTAGCAACAAAGTTTAAGGAAGTAAAATACAAATGTTGTTTTCATATACAAAAAATAAATAATTCAAAATATAATAGGGGTCATATCCATTAACGCAATACGATTAGTTTTGAATTGAAGGGAATTCCTACGAAAAAGCAAACAAATTATCTCCCAGGGGGGGGTCATGACCCCTACGACCCCCCCCCCCCCCCCTGGATCCGCCATTGCATGGTATTGGGGAGGTTTATGCTTTTGCGACAGTAGACAACATTGAGGTGTTATAGAAATACTGTCATGATATGAATTTAAAGAGCATTTTCATACGATGCCGTCGGTGGTCCCATTAGAAAACAAGGATAAGAATTTGAAAAAATTTCAGATAAAAGATCATTTATAAAAATAACGAAGAGTGTCGGAGAAACAACTGAGCCCTGGGGCTCAACAGCGTTTATTGGGTGGATATCAGATTTGAACGATCGTGAATGCTCGTGTAAGAATTTGGTTCGCCGAATATGACTGCTACAAGTTTTTCTAGTTTGTTTAAAATGACTGCTACAAGTTTTTCTAGTTTGTTTAAACTTATTCCGGTTTTAATCAGTGAGGTTGGGTTTAGAAACTTCCATCTCTGATCCTAATAACCTACCTACAGCTCGAATCAAACAATGAGTTTTTTTTATGTACATACGTTTTTAATCACAATCGACGAAACAAAATGTCCAGTTAAAGTTCTTGAAGAAGTTGTTGAGACCGTCTTAATTGGTTTCCTCATATTACCAAACGGTTTTCGTCTTTAACCTCACTTGCCATTTCAATGTTTCAATTTGTCTGTGAAGATGAATTAGTTTGTTGGAGACGTCAAAAATATACAGTTATTTTTGTGGTTTTGATGAAGTACATAGTTATTGCAAATTGTGTTTTAAGAAGTAAAATAATCAAAACAAATTAATGTTTCTTCTTTATTATTGCAAGGTGTACATTGGAAAGTAAAATAAACAAAAAAAGAACGACAAAGACATGAGTTTTATAATAAAAACTTTAGCTTTGGTCAATAGTAGCAGCCGATAAAATAAATAAATAAATTAGGTATGGCAACAGTCCGTTGAAAACTAGGGCATTGTGACTTACAACTATCAACCATTCCTGTGTGCGAGTAATGTTGTCAGTGATGGAGGGACCTACAGTTTTAAGCCGAATCGGAACGGATAATTTGGAGGATTTGTCAATTCCTCACAAGAGGCAGTACCTGTGAAAAAACTTTGGATCTCACAGGCAGGGATCGAACCCAAGACCTCTGGGACGACAGTCCTGTGCACTAACCACCACTCCACGGATACTACCGATAACAACATAAAATATAGAAAATAAGAGAGCCTACTTCAGTCTGTCAAAGCTTTTTAAATCCAGAAACATTACCACAACTTCTAAGATGCCAGGTCCGAATCCCGGTTGTAGAGCCGATGACGATGATGATGATAAAGATGGTGCGAAACTACATTCGCAAAATAACGCTACAATCATGAGAGGAATCGGCAACAAAAAGTACGATTGATGACCCTCTTCAAAAGGAATTGTGATACTAGAAGACCTGTCTGCCCTTTTCATGTTTTCAAAAACATTCTGAGGGAGAGATATAAACAAGTCCGCAAGACTTGTTTCTTACCTCTAACCCTGGTAAGTACACAATTATTGTTCTATCTCCTCTGGGCGCATCTGATCATTGTGTCATATCAGCAAATTTCTCGTGTCAAAATTCTCCAGTTAAAGAAAGAGCTCCTAAGAGAACCGTTTGGCAATACGAGAAAGCCAACTGGGACGGTCTCAATAATTATTTTAGGATCTTTAACTGGTCACTATATGCTTCCTCGATAGTAACGTTGACGCCAGCGCTGATATGATCACAAGTTTGATTCTCTTGGGAATGAGAAATTTTATCCCGAATAGGGTTAAAAGCATCAGACCTAAGGAAAACGCATGGTTCGATGCGAGCAGTAAAGAGGTAATTAGGGTCAAGATGGTAAGTTTCCGTTGTTTTAAAGCCAATCCAAATGAGGAAAACCGGAATAAGTTCAAGCAAACCAGGAAGGTCTGCAACGGTCATATTCGACGGACCAAATTTTTACTTGACCAAAAATTACGGCAAAAATATGCAATGTCCTAAAGGCAGTAAACATTTTTGGTCATTTGTAAAAAATATGAAGAATTCTTCCTTTTCCTCCGTTCCTACGCTCGTTGTCAACGACACTCCATTTGTTAGCTCTTTAGAGAAAGCGAATCTCTTTGCTAGGCAGTTCGCCGCCAATTCAACGCTGCTAACGAGCGCGTTAGTGATTTTATGGGGCCAATCTTTCTTTCGCGCTCGTACTGTGGCGAGAGTCCTAAAAGATCTCAACATTCATAAATCCGCTGGTCCAGATGGTATTCCCGCTATTGTTCTGAAGAGATGTTCTTCAACGCTGGCAAAACCACTGCGTAAGCTTTTTCATCTGTCCTACTCCTCAGGTCTCGTTCCAAGCGGATGGAAAACCTCATTTTTCCAGGTGCAGGGAATTAACTTCACGGGAACTACCTTCACATGGGAACTAACTTCACCACTAGTGGGAATTAATTTCACTTTTTTTTTGTGAAGTTATCTCCCACTGAAGGCGGGAGATAATTTCATCAGAAAATTATGTGAAGTAACTTCCCACCTACGATTGAAATATCTGAAAAAATATCAAGCGTTGAATTGTAAATCAAAACAAAAATATGTAAGTTTTAAGCAATAAAAGCACCTGTGGGTGGCCCGCTTCGCGGGTTCTCAGGATTTTAACTCCCTTTTTCGGGGTCACACCTGCTCACGCAACTCCGTTGCTCCGCTTAGGGTATGTAAAGTCGCCAGGCAGGCGCCTGTATCAAGTGGACCGCTTCGCGGGTTCTCAGGATTTTAACTCCCTTTTTCGGGGTCCACCCGCTCACGCAACTCCGTTGCTCCGCTTAGGGTGTGTAAAGTCGCCAGGCAGGCGCCTATATCAACAACTTCTTTCAATAAAAGCACCTGTGGGTGGCCAGCTTCGCGGGTTCTCAGGATTTTAACTCCCTTTTTCGGGGTCACACCCGCTCACGCAACTCCGTTGCTCCGATTAGGGTATGCAAAGTCGCCAGTCAGGCGCCAATATCAACAGCTTTTTTGAATAAAAGCACCTGTGGGTGGCCTGCTTCGCGGGATCTCAGGATTTAAACTCCATAAAACAAAGTCTTGTGGTATTGAAGTGCTCCAAGTTTTGTCATTTGGTGATTTTTTATAAGATTTTCTTAGATTAGCGTATGCGAGAATAAAAATAACATAACATGTTAATTTACTTTAACTGTACTGAAGAGTGAAGTTAGTTCCCACCTTCCGTGGGAAACAGTTACACATGAAAGTGAAATTCATTCCCACAAAAAAGTGAAATTATCTCCCACCTTCAGTGGGAAATAACTTCACCAAAAAAAGGCTAAATTAATTCTCACTAGTGGTGAAGTTAGTTCCCATGTGAAGGTAGTTCCCGTGAAGTTAATTCCCTGCACCATTTTTCCAGCCTATCCCCAAAAAAGGCGAATCTTCCTCACTCTCTAATTACCGACCGATTGCAATTACGTCCCTTATTTCCAAGGTCATGGAAACGCTGATTAATTATCAGCTTAAGAAATATCTCGAAGATCAAAAGCTTTTTAATGACCGTCAATATGGCTTTCGTAGCAATAGGTCCACTGGTGATCTCATGGTTCATCTCACCGAACAGTGGAGCAAATATTTACATCGTTTTGGAGAAAGTGAGATTATTGCAATTGATATTTCAAAGGCATTTGATAGGGTTTGGTATCAGGCTCTCTTATCGAAAATGCGTGCTTTCGGTTTTCACGAATCCCTCCTTCATGGGATAAGTAATTACCTTTCGAATCGTTCAATACAATTTGTATTGGATGGATTCATCTGAAAACCACAAAATAAATGCTGGTGTGCCCCAGGGCTCTGTTCTATCTCCAACACTCTTTATCATTTTTATTAATGACCTCCTGTCTGCTAATTCTAATCCAATACATTGTTTCGCTGATGATAGTACTCTTAGCTTTTCAAATTCGTTTTCAGATTCACATCCCTCTTCTTCAAATGTGGAACTGCAACGATATTATATGATAAGCTTATTAAATTCCGACCTAACAGCATTGTACAATGGGGATTAAAAATCCGCGTGGAATTTAATGCTTCGAAAATCGAATGCTGTCTTCTATCGTTAAAGCGAGATATATCCCCTTGCCATTATCCATAGATGGCACTTGCATCGAGGAGACTGAACATCTCAATATTCTCGGTATGTGTACCACCAACCACCTTTTGTGGAACGATCACATACGCGATGTCGCCAAAAATGCCGCAAGATGTTTGGGTTTTCTAAGGCGATGCAAGAAGTTTTTCTTTCCCTCTTATTTGGCTGTTATCTACAAGACTTACATATATACGTCCAAAGCTTGAGTATAACTCCAATATCTGGGCTGGTGCTCCTGCAACTTACTTAAGCCTCTTGGATAGTATTGAACGTAGAGCATTTAGATTGATTGGTGATAATAACATCATGGGATTATTTACGTCCCTTGAACATCGTCGAAATGTTTCTTGTCTCACCCTCTTTTACCTTTATTTTAACGGTTTATGCTCTAGAGAAAAAGCAAGCTGCATTCCTCCTCTTAAACAGTTCAACCGTAATACTCGTAATACCCTCGAGCCCAACTTTGGTCGTACTGTCAAGTACAGAGATTCGTTCTTTAGACTTACTACGTGAATGTGGAATGCCTTGTTACACTCTGTCTTTCCCAGCCATAGCAATACTCAGGAATTCAAAACCAATGTGCACCGACATCTCCTTTCAACCCCTCTCTCCCTTTCCTAGTGCTTACACTATGTCTACATAATAAGGGTAGTATTATCCCCTTGAGTGTGCGCTTATTATTAAAAAAAAACATAAATACTGAACAACAAACATTAAGCTGTGAAAACAAGGGCCTTCGACGTTCTAAGATTGTTTTTACAGCAGAGCAGGAAAAACAGCGATGTTTTTAAAGACTGGATGCTTAAGTCATCTGCAAAAACAATCAGGCCTTTGTCTGAAGCGCAATCGAGCCACAAATGTACCGCTCAAAGAAATGTTTTCATCATCCATTGCAAGATCCTATCCCATTGAACCATTAACATCAACTCCAAATCCTTACTATCAACTACTACTGCGTCTATCTTATCTTCACCAAAAGATCTTCCTATTGAGAAGAGGCTGGTTACTAAAAGAATAAATAGACGACGAAAAGCTGCAGTTTTAATATTTACAAATCAGAGCTGGAAGCTCTCCCAACTCCACAAACGTCAAAGCAAACAAAACATGATTCCCTAAAAGTGTGCAAAACAGTTAAGCTGTCATCTAGAAGAATTGAAATCAAAAGCGGGAATGAGGATAAATTGAATGCTAAGTTCATCTTCTACGAGTACTTAAAACTTTTTTCTTAAACCCAGAATAACTGATGGTTAGATTGAGTATACTAAATGTCTTGGATGGGCTCACGAAGCTTGTGCTGAAATTTTTTTTTTTTTTTTATTTTAATTTTATTTTCAATCTACAAGCTTAATGCTAACAGACTGCATACACTTAATAAATACATAAAATAAAATAATAATTTTAACATAACATATACACATTTGAACTTATTAAATTTTGAAATCATTATTAACATGTAAACAGTTATGTAGTAATAACAATAATGGAAAGTAATTTTTTTTTAAAGCTTTCACGAGATAAATTTAAATCAAATGTAGAACAAAGTGCATGGAACGATGAAGTAGCTCTTGACATTGGCTCATTTTTCCCATAATTTGTTCGATGTGTAGGCTGATGAAGGAACTTTCTAGTTCTGAGAGGTCTTATGGGTACATTTATTGAAATTAATGAGGTCAAGACTGAGCTTTTTATTTTATGGCAAAAATATCCCTAATGAATAACGCATCCTGAGCTTTTCTACGTGTTTCTAACGACGTCAATCCAAGTAGCTGGCATCTTGCTTTGTAGCTTGGGCATGAATCCCATCGCATTTTGTAAAATATGTATGTATCTAGTGAATCGTCTTTGAATTTTTTCAATTCTATCGATTTAATTTTTATAAAACGGATTCCAAATCACTGATGCATACTCAATAACAGATCTTACTAATGAATTATAAAGTATTAATAATACATAAGGATCAGTAAAATCCTTAGTGTTTCTTTTAATAAATCCCATAAGCGAATTAGCCTTTACAGAAATAAAATCAATATGAGACTTTAGCGAAAAAGAAGAATCAAACACAACTCCGAGGTCCCTAATTTTATTAACACTTTGAATATCGTTCTTGTCGAGATTATAAGTATATTGAACTACAGAAGCTGATTTAGAGAACGATATAGTAAAACACTTTCTTGTATTAAGTTTGAGTTCATTTTTGGAACACCAGTCATGAATTCGATTCAGATCAGCTTGTACATACATAGATCATCGCAATCATCAGTTTCATTTATTTTTAAAAATAATTTGAGATCGTCCGCATATATGTAGTAGACAATTACAATTGCGAATCACATCAACGATGTCGTTTATATAGACATTGAAAAGCAATGGACCTAAATGGCTTCCTTGAGGAACTCCTGACGTGCATTCTATAAGTCTAGAGAACTTAACATCAATTAAGACCCGGAGGGTTCTATTGACAAGATAGGAAGATATCCAGTCAAGCAGTTTTGAATGAAAACCAAAGCATATAAGTTTTTGAGCAAGAATTCTATGGCTTACAGTGTCGAATGCTTTACTGAAGTCGGTATAAACTGTGTCAACTTGACTTTTATTTTCTAGGGTATTTACAACAAATGACGAAAAAACAGCCAAATTTGTTACAGTTGAACAGCCAGAAAAAAATCCATGTTGTGATTCAGAAAGACAACTGTTTACCAGAGATTCAATTTTGGATTTGACTAAGCTCTCAAAAAGCTTTGGAATAGCCAAGAGTTTACAAATACCTCTATAATTCTCGACCATATTTTTTGAACCAGACTTAAAAATCGGAATTAAAAAAGATTTTTTCCAGGCAGGTAAAAAATATCCAACAGATAGCGATTTATTAAAAATTGTTAGCAGAGGCAAGCAAAGAGAAGATTTACAATTTTTCAAAATTATAGATGGAATTCCATCAATGCCAAGCATAAGGTCGCTATTAAGAGTTTTTAGGCCTAACAGCACCTTATCGTAATTTAACTGGATCAGTCCAATATCAACCAAATTACTCACAAATGTGAAATCAGAAGAAGAAATGTTGCGATTCAAATAAACAGATTCAAAAAAGCTGGCAAAAAGTTCCAAATGTGTTTCGATAACAGAAGATTGTATATGTCATTGAAACTGACATTTTGTGGAATTCCTGATGATTTTCTTTAAGAGTTAAGGAAAGTCCAAAATGATTTACTGTTCATTTTAATATTGTTTTCGATTTCAAAAATATAATTTCTATATAGAAAAATCCCTTCTCAGCCCATTATATATTGCATAATCATACTCGTTATTTGTTTTTTTAAACTTCGAAAACGCTTTATTTTTTAAGAAAGATGGCTTTGATTGATGGAGAAATTGGAGACAATAAGGATGTAACTTCTGTGACTTATGACTTCTACGCCTAACTTCTTATTTAAGCAACAAATTTGTTTGCCCGCCAGTAGTAATTTTGTGAACTTTTTTCAAAAGTTATTAAATTTAAAGTTTAAAAAGTAGGCAAACGCTTAATATGCCATTTAGCCTTCACCTCCCCTTAACGAGTAAGTACATATTATAGTAGGGGAGCCCAAGAAGGCATTTTGGGATTTACTAAAGCGCGGCAGATTAATATACAGGGAGGTACCCAGTACCCCATTGAATACCTCCACCAAGTATAAGCCCCGTATATGTGGCCGCGCGTCAAGGATAAAGGATCAGATTAGTACAAAAAAATTGATCATCTGAAATTCTCGAGCGCATCAGATTAAGGTAGGGTAAGTTAGTTATATGCTAAAAAGTGTATATTCCACTAATCTGACAATTTTCGATTGACGATAAGAAGTAGGTGGGTTACAAACTTGTAAAAAAACGTCATCTTGACTTTCTCGAGCGTGGCTAAGTTTTTTTTTATTTTGAAGGCAATAATTCAACGTTCACGAATAATATGTATATAATCTGACGATTTCCGTAAGCCGAAGTAAGGAAAAATAATCGATAAAGTTTAATGCGTGCAGGTACATGATGCCGGTATTCCCCTTCCTGCGTTTCTATTCCTCTCTCACTCTTTCTCTATCTATGACTCTAACTCTATCACTCCTTCCCAACTGTTGCCATTGTCAAATTAGGCGAATCCCTCCAGATAATCTTCAGATTAAGAGACAGCACGTTTAGGGTATATAAATGAACCATATATATCATAATCTGACGCGCTCGAGTATTTCAAAATGGCGATTTTTTTTTGCAAATTCTAATAATTGCCGCGAGTTTGGGTCACATTCAAATCGTCAGATTATTACATAAGATGATAAGAGCCTTCTTTTAGTTTCACTTAATATCCCCTTTGAAAATCTGACGCACTCGATTACTTTTTTTTTTTCGTTTTCAACCCTTACTTACGACCACCCCCATCATGGAAACAATCAGATTAACATACGTATATTTTCAAAAATACGTAGGACATGGATGCTATTAATATCTGACGCGCTCGAGTACATATGTCCATGCAACTGTTTTTTTTTACATTTTTGAAAATTTATAGCCGCTCCCCCCAACATGAAAGTGTATATATGATATTTTTTTTTTTAATTTATTTATTTATCCGTATATGGTTTTTACAATAGTATCTGCGAAGCCGAAGCTTGTCTGCAGAAGAATATCTATCAATTATATTATAATAAAAGTAAGCAAAGTTTACGATTTTATATAAAATGCAATTTCAGAGTTCAAAATTAAAAAAATAAGTATTGATTATAATAAAATATATATAAAATTTTAATTTGTATAATTAATAAATTATTTTTTTAGTTCTTTTTCATTTTTTAAAGTTTTGAATCATGACAATTTCTCTTGGTAATCCGTTGATTATACTTGGTACGGTGTGTTGAAGTTTACGTCTTCCGTAATTGTTATAGTTTCTTGGTATCTGTAACATTCCTTGTGCACGTCTTCTGGTGTTGAATTGGTGTTGAATTTTGGAGTTTTTGAATTTTGATAATGTGGGTTTTAGCTGCATTACCCCACGCAAGTATACCATATCGTATCCTAGATTCCATCAATGAGTAATACACTTGTTTTAAAACATCGTGGTTAGTGTGGTATTTTAGATGAGATAGTGCAAACATCGCCATCGAGAAAGAACTAATAGAGAGAACCAACTTCGACGGTTTTTCTCTTTTTGCCTACAAGCTATGATTTGGCCACCAACTTGCATATGTAGTAACTCCATATAAAAAAAATGTGGGGAACAAATACTTATGCAAGTTTGTTTACATACTCACCACGAAAGAGAAAAAACTTTTCTCTCTTTTCTCTCTGCTCACCACCTTTTAAAATTGGCGACCACCTTTGAAAAATGGCGGATGTAGTCAGCTGTTCAGAGGTGTTCAAAGAAAATTAAAAATTGTGTATGAACAACTTTTTGGTACTCTCATTGTGTTCGTTTGAGAGTAATATCATTCGAATATAAAGTGAAATTAATTACTCTTGTTAGGTGCCAGAACAATGAAGATTTAGAAACAATTCTAAATTACGCATTTAGATAAATATTAGTTAGTTATTTGAAGCCAGTTTTAATCATTAAGTAAGTAAAATAAATAAGGTGGTGCAACAGTCCAATGAGAATTAGGACCTAGAAACATAAAACTCTGAAAGCACTACAACTATTATTTGTATTATTAGCTGGGTTTATGCGTTTAATTTTCGCTCAGACCGTTGAAAGTTGCAAAAAAACTCAGATTTGTTTCAATTTTCAGAGTTTATCGACTTAATTTTGTCGATGTGAGAGTTGCAGGAACATTGAAAACGAGAGTTACAGAATGTAAACATGGAACATTGAAAACATTTTTATATACTCATCTCTTTTTTCCATTCCTATTTTATTTGTTTATACTCGTTGTTAATTTTCTTTACATTACTCACGACATTTCCAAAATGCTGAAAATAAGTGATTTAAGTAGAGACTAAATAAAAAGACCGTCAACTTGTTACTTCTGCCAATTTTCATTGCATAAGATTTGTGAATAGGTGATAAGCTATTCTTACTGCCTTCCACTAAGCTAGTGTGTTGCTTTTAAAGGCTTAACTACATAAGCTGGGTCAGTGGTTTTGTGAAAAGAATATACAAATTTGTTCTTCAACCAAAATTTAAGTCTTATGCATCATTTTTATAAATTTTCCAGTTCTAAATATTTATATCTTATCTTTCAGTTATACCTATAGCGACAAGGAAAAATCTGTGAGGGAAAGTTCTAACTACAGTTTTTCTGAAAGTGCATTGTGGCTTATTCATAGATGTTTGCTAAACGTTTTAGGCTATTCATAAATAAATGCAAATCAAAGTTAAGGGCTAAACCTGAATAACTATAAACAATGAAAATGCTGTGTTCAAGTAGT
The DNA here is from genome assembly GCA_920104205.1 of Eupeodes latifasciatus. NCBI lineage: Eukaryota > Metazoa > Arthropoda > Insecta > Diptera > Syrphidae > Eupeodes > Eupeodes latifasciatus. Next base: position 188,588,014 of record OV049924.1, read on the forward strand.
TATTATCGCAGCCAAATTTCATAATTGATTTTTTTGGTGTATAAAAAAGCTGAAAGAGTAATTCATGACAAATAAATGTTACTAAGTTCCAGAAAATATCGATTGATACCGCAATTGCAGAAGATGTGGGTATTTTATATAAATATTCCTGGTAAACTGTAGAACTTTATTATTTCCGTCTTTTATAATTCAATGTAAAATAATTCAATGCAGTATATTTTAGATAATACAGTAGTTAAGTTAGTAGTTAAGGCATTACTATTGAAATAAACATAACATATGTTCATTTATAAAAAACATGTACTCGTTCAAATATACAAATAAAGTCTAATCTAAAAAACCTTAACCTTGTTATACTCTTTCTGCACACATCCTTTCTTGTTTTGGTTGTTAATGCCATCTATCTGTAACTCAGAGAAGGTTGTTAATGCCATCTATCTGTAAGTCAGAGAAAGAGAAGAGAAAAACAAATTCACCACGAACTACCGGTATAACTTCTTCCGGTATTTATTGACAAACAAAAATGTTTTCCTAGAATTAATTTGAATTATAGGAGTATTTTTGTAGATATAAAAACGACAAGATGTTAGTAAAATTAAAGAAAGAAATTCATGAGAATTACAAAAATATTATAATGAGACTTTAAAAAACATAGCCTTCTTGGCTATCAATAAACAAAAATGAGAAATGTCGCATTTCCCGGAAGTGATGTTTTTTTGTGTACTCTTTTCCGAGGTGAAAACATGTATACACCGATACGAATTCAACACGCTATAAAAAATGAGAGTAAGAGGTTTCGAAGAGACGGAGACGAGGAAATTTGGTTCTCTCATTTAGTTTTTTCTCTCTGACATCGCTTTCTTTAGGTCCATCCTCAATTTGTCTATGTGTTTATCCCATAAAAAGTGACTGTCTATTACTACTCCCAAATACTTGTAGTTGCTTACTAATTCGATGCATTCTTTTTGCGTTTTAGGGCATTCATCATTCTGTAAATAAATCTGTTGGGTTGTTGGTTTAAACTGTGGACTTCTGATATGCATCATTTTTGTTTTTGATGCATTCATTACCAAGCCGTTGTCGTGACACCATCTAACTGCCATGTTAAATTCTTCTTCTTCTCTGTCGCCGTATCAAGAGAACTATGGCGAATGACAATAGCCGTATCATCAGCAAAAGCGAAGGAAATACTCTGTTTGAAGAGTCGTAGCAATTCGTTGGTGTATAAGACAAACAAAATAGGACCCATTTTAGATCCCTGCGGAACTCCATATCTCATCACTTTTTTCTCACTCACAGCATCTTTGATTTTAACACAAAATGTTCTGTTTTGCAGATATTCTGTCAGCCAATCAGCCATAGAGCCACGAATTCCAATTCTTCTTAGAGCTTCAATAAGATTTGAGTGATTTAATGTGTCAAACGCCTTACTGAAGTCCATGAAGATTACTAATACGTGATGTCTATTATCTAAACTTTCGTTGATACAATTCGCAAACTCACCAAGTAACTTTCCTGTATTTTTACCTTTCTGAAAACCGTACTGGCTTCTATGAATCAATGCATGTTTGTCAACAAAACCTTGCAACCTGTTGGCAATCACACCTTCCAAACATTTTTCAATAACTGAAAGAATTGATATAGGCCTATGTATTTACATAGTTGTTTAGTTGGTCCTTTGCTCCTCCTTTGTAAATCGGCCTTAAAACTGCTGTTTTTAAAGTAGATGGAATTTTTGATTGAGTTATGCTCAAATTAATTAATTTGCATAGAATAGGAGCAAAGACATCCTTATAGCTTTTTATATCAATTGCTCTGATTCCATCAAATTCTGGAGCCTTATTTTCTCCCAGTGTATTTAGAATGTTTTCAATGTCAGTGACATTAGTTGCATATGAAAATATTGAACTTTCCACTGTGTCATTGATGTTGTTTGAAGTTTTTATATTGCATTTATGGATTATTTTTTCTGTCTGAGAAGAGAAAAACTCCGCCAGTTCCATTGATAGTGTTGTCATCTCTGTTTTAAATTTTTGTCCAATGTTTCGTCGATATTCGTTTTCTTTCGTCCTAGTATTTCGTTAATAAGACCCCATGTTTTCCTCGAATCAGTCTTAAATTGTATAAACTTGTTTTTGTAATAGTTTGATTTTTGTACTGCTATGTGTTTATTGATTTCGTTACGTAGGGTTTTATACTCTTTTTCATACGCTAAATTTCTCCGATTATTTTTCCATCTTCTGTATAGAATATCCCTTTTTTTACACATTTATCTATTAATGTTGTTGTTATCCATGGGTTGTTTTGTCTTTTTTTGTCTTTTTTATATTTTATATGTGACATTTTTTTCTTCTTATCTTATCCAATAGGTCTCTTTGACGCTCGAGTAAATCCCGATTTAGCACCCAGGGCTCCCCTATTATTAAAATTAATTCCAAAAATGGATTTTCCCAAAACTCTAAAAACGTCATGTCGATGTCTACATATAATTCATGTATTTCGAATCTTATTTCCTTATGTGTTGGCTTAGGCTCAAAAAGCTCGATCTGTGACTAAGCCCTGGTGTGAAGATTTTATACCTACCACAATGCAGAAAGAAGCACAAGTAACCGAACGCGACGACACTACGACCGCGACGACGGTAATCATCAAGGTAAACAATAAATACAAAAAACAACAATGACAACAACAAAATTCAACAAACAAATCCAACTCTTTTTCACCTTTTTTTATTTTACTAACATTTCGACTGCGACTCGAGTACACTTTGAATGCCGAAGTTGGAGAAAGTTACGTTCCTCCTCAGTCAGTAGTAATAAGATAGTCTTCCATACCATATCAAAGTTGTAGTCGAAAAATTAATAAATACAAAATTTCTGTAGATCTTGTTCCGGGTTCATATTTTTAATAGAAACAAAACAAAAACCGTTTGACACATATGTTTGTTTGGTTTTAAAAAAAATTTAAATAATGAAGCTAAAGAACTTAACTAAAAGGTTCTTTTTAAGTGGCCTTGTGCTTATTTGCATACATTTTGCTCAACTGTCGTTATGTAATAACTTTGAGGGTAAGAATGACAATGAAACAACAACAAATGAACGTTGTGACAATGACGATCAACAAATGGTATGGTCAAGGTTTCTTGAGGAATACGTTGTGAGGTAGGTTCGATGAAAGTGAAACTTTTTTGCCTGTTTAGTGTTGAATACTATCTATAAACAATTTTAGCCAACATACAAACAATGGATCAAGAACACCAAAAGTTCTTCCAAATCCTGGCCAAGTCAATCCAGGCATGATGAATCCATCAACTCCAATGAATTTCATCAGCGATCAGAACTACCATCGATACATTCCAACTAACAACATGTACATAACGAAGCGAATTGGAGAAGCTATGGAATTGGAGCCACATATGCGTCCACCAGCAAAGGTAATAAATCCTCCTCATCGACAAAATGGCATCCCATCTGGCTTTGGGAATCAGATGCAACAGCCTAATCATCCAGTACACCCGCAACAGCACGTTCGTGCTGTATCCGAAAATGATTTGTATCTCCTTGGTGCGATCGAAAAACTCGTTTATCGTGTTGATTATCTAGAAAGTCGCGTTCGAAGATCGGAACAATTAATATACTACCTAATGGCGGGGAACAACCAAAAAGAAGGTATTTCCATCTGTCGTATATTTAATACCTCTCTTCAGTCTTGACTAAGATTTACTTTCATTATTATTTCTTTTTGCATAAAGTTCGCGATCCATGCCCAGCTAATTTCACTCGCATCAGTGACGCATGTTACTTCATTAATAGCGATCGGCAGGTCAATTGGAAGACTGCAAACAGTGCGTGTAAGTCGGTCAACTCTTACCTAGCTGAATTTGAGAAGGTATCTGAGAACGAGGAGTTAATTGCTCATTTATTGAATCAACAAGTCCATCGAGGGCGTGATTTTTGGTTGGGTGGCCTAAATCCAGGTCTTTTATGGATTTGGGCGAATTCAGCGAAACCAGTTAATCCAAATATGAATTTGACAACGATTGCCAATAATCTCCAACAAGAGAACGATAATTCAACAAATAATGGAAACGGCAATAAGACGGACTCAAATGAAATTTTGAATAATACGATGGAGATAAAAGGGCAAGGAAGATGTTTGAGGTTATCATATAATCCGGCAAAGCATTCTTACTTTTATTATGGGCAAGAGTGTACATCAAGGCATCATTTTATATGCGAATATGAAGACAAGACTTTGGATAACAAAATTAAGAAAATATCAAGAGAACTACGATTAGATTAGTAGACATTGATATGTGTATAGAGTTAAAAAAGAAATTTATAAGCTGAGAAAGCTTTTTAATGTTGAGTCATAGCATTAACAAAATATATACATATACATATGTATGTACATAGGTATAAGCCATCTCACCTGTACATCTGTATTTAACAAATATTAATTTATTTATTTATTAACTTGATTTTTAATAAAATTGTATTTATTCAAAAATTGATTCCTCGTTTAAATTACTTCCAATGTGGAGGGTGTTTTTCTAGACGTGTGGTCTTCAAGAAGTAATAAAGCACATACATACATTATGTATAATTAAATGTCGTGACTAAGAACAAAGTTTTATTATAAAGATAAGTATTTGCCGTTATGTTTTAAAAATGATTCGGGCAAGTGGTTCAAATGAATTCCAGACGCGGGCCCAATTTCCTACAACTTTTTATATTCGAATATTGGTCAGGTTCAGCCGACATAAGGGACTTGAAAGTAAGGCAAGTTTCTTGCATCTGATTGGCCAGCTGCCAAAAAATTGCCTTCCAATTAAGGCAACTTTATTGGAAAGTTGACTGAAAAGTTAGGCAAGGAAATTCTCCCTTACTATCAAGTCAAGTCAACTTATGTCAAAATGACAATTGATCATATTTTTTAATTCAACTAAAAGCTGAACTTTATTACTCAATGATTTATTTATTTTCTGCACAACTTCATTTAATGCTTTCTGTAAAAAGGTCCCTTGTAAATTTGGATAAGAAATAAGTAATATTTCTTTAAAATACAAAATACAAATCATGATGGACTTGTAGCTTGCCTGAGGAGTGTTTTGTAGAAAATAATGATTTTGGTAATTTTTGTACTATGAACTTAAAGTAGAGGTTTGTGAAGTAAAGTTCTGAATTTTAAATTCATGACACTTGAAAAACTAACTAGTTGCCTTGGTCAAAATTTACGTTCAAAGAATGAAGTTGACTGCAAATGAAGTCCCTTATGTTGTCTGAACCTGCCCATTCTCTTTCAAAGCGTCAATCGTCTCGGGCTTATCTGACACACGACCCATACGGAATAATATACTCACCAAAACAACTACGGCGAGGTTAAATAGAATCCAGTTTGATTTATGACCGAGTCGTCCCAAAGAGGGTGCGTTGTTTATTAAAAGCTCAAAGATAATTAAGGTTATTTTGTACAATTTTTGAAAAACGAGCTTAGACATTTATAATAATTTGCGAGCACAGAAGGGGCTCTGCTTAGGTATTTAGTTAAATTTTAAATTATATTTTGAAATATTCTGCCTGAGACTAACATTATAAGTTTAATAAGTTTTAAGTGATTATTAGTAGCGGATGGTGTGAGCAGTACCATGCGTCCTTGTCCCAAAGAGGGTTTCTAGATTTAAAGTCTCCACCAATTATGATTTAACTAAAGGATTTTAAAAAAGAGAGCAAGCTATCCCATGCAGCAAGCAACGTGGAGCCAGCGTTACAGGGAATGTAAATAGCAGCAGAGTAATGTGAATTAAAGGGAATTTAGACTACGATTGCCGAAAATAGGTTGTTGGAAAAATGTTTTTAGTAAACCGTAAGGAATTTTGAAGGAGAATTCCCGTTCCTCGTTTTTGTCATTATTTCTTATAAAATCATAATTGTTGTTAAAAAGACATTTGTTAATAGTTTTTGACAGGTAGGTTTCTTGCAATAGTCTTGCAGTTTGGGAATTATCTTTTGTTAAAAGATACATTTCTGTTTGTTTTTCCTTCGATAGAGAAGAAGAGAGACGTTGGAAGTAATAACATTATTTTTAATGGTGAGGAGGGGAGAAGGATACTTCGCAGCACATGTACGTACCTGGTTTTGAGAATCATCCATTTTTGTTATAGTTAGTCCAGAAGTATCGGATTAAGCTGGTGATCTGCAAGCCGAATAATGAATGATTCGTTCATTAAATCCGAGAAGTTATTTTTTGGAAGTTCAGGATGGAAAGAGGGGATTTTTTGAGTGTTAGGAGGTTTCTTGTGGCATCTTACATTTTCTTAATAGCTGTTAGGGGCCAGTTATAACTATCATTGAAATCGATCCGGAAAAATTTTTGAATGGATATTTGACGGTGTTTCCTTTTGATTAGAAATGAAAATTATATACTGATCGATCGGAAATCACCCAAAGAATTTTTTTTTTGAGAAAAAAGTGTAATTACGCATTTATTTTTCTCTAAAAATTTATTTTTCTATTTTCCGGACGGAAATTTATTTTCCTGAACAGCTGATACTTTTATGTTCAAAAGTGAAACGAATCGTTCCACTGATTTGTGTTCCAATTTCACACAATTCCAATGACAGATTTCTGTCAGTAAACATTTTTCGGTGGCTTTCAATGAGGAAATTTTTTTCAATGACAGAAATTTTTAATGATAGCTATAAACGACCTGCCATCAAAATTCCAATGTTTGTTTTCAATGATGAAAACCAATGATAGCTATAACTGGCGCCTTAGCCAAGTTCACAAAAGGACCATAGAAATTTGTTCTTTTAGCTTTAGCCTCCACCAAAGCTTCCTTCTTTCAGAGGCGAAAAAACGCTTGGAATACCCTTAAAAAGAGTTTTATGTTTTTTTTTATTGTTTAGGGGTAAATGAGCAATTATACCAAGGCTATGCAACTCAACATCCCTTAAAACCTTTTTTAGAAATACTTTTTACATTTTTTAAATTATTATTAGTTTTTGCTGAAACTTGAAGATGGAAGGACAACATGGTTCTGCGTTTGGAGATGAGTTTGCATTAACACCATCAATGCTGCTGTTGCCGTTGCTATTTTTGATGTTGCTAAAGCTTCTAATATTGTTGCCGCTTGTGGCACTTGAACTTGCAAGAGTGTTTTTCGGTGGGGTCGTTTCATCATCCTTTTCCGCCAAAAGATGAAAATGGTTATTCGTGTTGATTGCTTCTCTGGCCACCGTTTTTGGCTTCAGCGTTGGTGCGAGGTGTTTTTTTTGCTCATAACTGCCGAAAACTTGTTCTTATTGGTGTGAAGTAAGTTCTCAAGAACATTTTCAGTTCCCGGGTGAGAGTTAATTTGTTCTGCAACCGTTAAGATGTTCTAGGCGTGCCCAATTACGACACAGTTATTAGGTACTGTTACTGATTAATGCACTGACACTAGTGAATTTTGCATTTGAATATATATCCATCTGTTTTTCGCCCCACCGGGGTAGTGCGCGTCATCGTCTGAGATCCACTCATTGCCAACTGTTTTAATTATTTTGTTTGTATCCACTTCATTCAGCCAACGGCAACGCGATGGGGAATTAATTTTCTCATAAAAGGAGCGTTTATACATATATTGGTACCTTTGATACCAATAGAGGAGGGCGACTATCGCCGTTCATTATTAATCAATTTAATACCAGCTCGCAGAAAAATCAAAAATTTGCCATATGTCAGCAATAACACGCTAAATGTCTGCGTAGACAATAGATTTCATATACATATGTAACTTCAAACAAAATAGTCCAGCGGTGCTACAAAGCATGATCTTATAGGGCACACCACATTCATACGACCCATGCGGAATAATGTGCTCACCAAAAGTAAAGGAGTAAGGGTAAGGGGTCAGTTAGGCGCCAGTTATAGCTATCATTGGTTTTCATTATTGAAAACAAACATTGGAATTTTTTGCCAGCTAACATTAAAAATTTCTGTCATTGAAAAAAAATTCCTGATTGAAATCTAACTTCTAACACCGAAAAAATTGGTCGATAAACGATGAAAAGGTTTTGATCCATATTTCATCGTTTTTCGATCATAACACATTTCAAGATTATACAATGAAATTGTCAGCGACAAAATTTTCAATAAGTATAAGTAAGTATGATAATGACAAAATTGTTAAGATAAATGTGTCATTTCAAGACATATTGTTACTGTATTTCACTGACAAACTTGTTATCTGTCAATATTTCATATGAAATACAGATTTTTCAGACAAAGTGTGACAAATTTGTAGAATTGTCAACTGTCACTTTTTATGAAATTTTTGATTATTGGAATTATAGTTTTCCGTCGGCTTTTTGGTCACTATAGTTTTTGCAATGAAACAATTACGTTACATTAACTTTCCCAACGTTTCGGCAGGGGTTGCTGCCTTCCTCAGGGGAACTTTATTAACACAAAAATATACAAATAATTTAAGTTAGATAAATAGGATACAATTACAATATAGTTTACTCACTCAAGAAAGATTTAAAAAAAACAAAATTTAATATTAATTACATTAATTAATATGAATTAAAAATAAAATTATAAATGTAGTTAGCACTTCGAAGAGTGAAGTTACGTCAAAATTAAATAAAGCACAATTTACATTTAAGAACAAAGAAGAGAGCAATATACAGCAGAAATGTTTTGTGTGTCTTGTTTTCGGTTCATGTTGTTTTTGTTATTGAGAATATGTAATGTTTCTAACGTGTATCGTTTCGAAACATGTTTCTCTGTCTGTAGAACTTCCACGCCTTCAAAGTTTGGAGAATGACCGCTTTCAATGCAGTGACTGGCCAGGGCTGTCTTCTCAGAATTTTTTAATTTTATGTCGGACTTATGATTCGAGATGCGTTGTCTAAGAAGTTGTTTAGTGGTCCCAATGTAACACAGGTTGCACAGTTCATTTGATTTACCATTGCAGTTAATTTTGTAGATTACGTCTGTTTGTTTGTCCTTATCCGGTTTCGTCTTGAGTTTAGTAAAACATTGGTCAAGTGTTTTGTTTGATTTAAAAGCAAGGCGAACCTCTGTCAATTTTTTGGAAATCGATTTTTTGAAGTTGTTAGATAAAGTTGGGACGTAAACCATGGTTTTGTGGTGCGTTCTAACGGGTTCATCAATGTTTTGTCGTGGAATATGCATTTTGTGTTTTAAAAGGAGGCTTCGAATTATGGTAGAAGGATAGCCATTATCACTTAAAATTTTGATGACTTTTTTCTCGTTGGCGACGTGGAATCGTACATCACTTATTTTGAAAATTTTATTCACGAGGTTGGACGCAGTATTAATGATGATATGCCTTGCTTGGTTTGATCGGAAATTAACTAGTCTTCCAGATGCTGTTGGTTTTTGATACCAGTCGAAAAGCAACGTTCCACGTCGCCAACGAGAAAAAAGTCATCAAAATTTTAAGTGATAATGGCTATCCTTCTACCATAATTCGAAGCCTCCTTTTAAAACACAAAATGCATATTCCACGACAAAACATTGATGAACCCGTTAGAACGCACCACAAAACCATGGTTTACGTCCCAACTTTATCTAACAACTTCAAAAAATCGATTTCCAAAAAATTGACAGAGGTTCGCCTTGCTTTTAAATCAAACAAAACACTTGACCAATGTTTTACTAAACTCAAGACGAAACCGGATAAGGACAAACAAACAGACGTAATCTACAAAATTAACTGCAATGGTAAATCAAATGAACTGTGCAACCTGTGTTACATTGGGACCACTAAACAACTTCTTAGACAACGCATCTCGAATCATAAGTCCGACATAAAATTAAAAAATTCTGAGAAGACAGCCCTGGCCAGTCACTGCATTGAAAGCGGTCATTCTCCAAACTTTGAAGGCGTGGAAGTTCTACAGACAGAGAAACATGTTTCGAAACGATACACGTTAGAAACATTACATATTCTCAATAACAAAAACAACATGAACCGAAAACAAGACACACAAAACATTTCTGCTGTATATTGCTCTCTTCTTTGTTCTTAAATGTTAATTGTGCTTTATTTAATTTTGACGTAACTTCACTCTTCGAAGTGCTAACTACATTTATAATTTTATTTTTAATTCATATTAATTAATGTAATTAATATTAAATTTTGTTTTTTTTAAATCTTTCTTGAGTGAGTAAACTATATTGTAATTGTATCCTATTTATCTAACTTAAATTATTTGTATATTTTTGTGTTAATAAAGTTCCCCTGAGGAAGGCAGCAACCCCTGCCGAAACGTTGGGAAAGTTAATGTAACGTAATTGTTTCATTGCAAAAACTATAGTGACCAAAAAGCCGACGGAAAACTATAATTCCAATAATCAAAATAAGTACACAAATTGGTCAATAAATCAACTCAATTTTTATGAAATATGGACCTGGTTCAGTATTTTAATAGAGATGTTGAGTACTTTCAACAAATTTTCAATTTGTTAAATCACGATTGCAAGATCCACTTATGAGCAAAAATATGACGCGAGGTAATGCGCTCACCTTAATTTTTTTAGATTGATTGTTTCATTGCGTCGACCTAACCGAACCAATATTTTGATAATTAATTTTTAAGATTTTGGAAACGTTGTTCAGGGGTAAGCATATGCATTATAAACGTTTAAACCATACTGAGTTAGAAGTGACAGCTGTAAAAAACGATCAACTGCGAAAAAAGTACTGCCAGATTGTAAACCAAACGTCTAAGAAACACCCGTTACATATATGCATGTATGTATAATTGAGTTACCTATTTCTTGCATTGAGCGATAGATTAATAAATTTTGGTTGTACTTTTTTAATAATAAGCAAAAAAACATTAACTCATCAAAGCAAATCACACATATTATTTTTTTCCTTTTTTTACTTCGGTTTCTCCTAAAAAGAATTTGCACAAACAAATAAATTATTAACAAGAAAAAATATACATTTGTATGTATAAATAAGAAGATTTTATAAATATATAATATTATTATAATGATTTTACTTTTTAAGTTATAAATAAAAAAAAAAAAATATTTATTTATTATATGTTTTTAATAAAGAGAGAGAGAGAGAGAGAGAATGAGAGAATACAATGCACATTATAATGATTTGTTTGCTGACGTTAAAACAAAATGGTGTAAATGACATATATCTATCTTTTTCTTTTAGTTCCATTTTCTTTTGTTTTCTCATATTTTGTCAAAAGTGTATCAAGAAAGAGAGAAATGTATTCACCATTTTTGTTTTCGTTTGTTGTATAGATGTTTTAACAAATATAAACAATCATAATAATATTTTTATTTTATTATTAAAATAAATAAAAAACATATATTATTATCATAAATAAAGGAAACATTGTTGTGATTTGTGTATGTGTATTTTGTTATGTTTTAGTTCTTTTTTTCATCGTTTTTGTTTGTGTAAGTCACAACATTTTGATTTTAAATTTATGTTTAATAGTTTTGGATATTTTTCTTAAAAATGGATTAAAATTTTTAATAACCAGCCAATTCGGCGAATGTGGAGTCCATTTCGTCGGCAAGAGACTTGTATCTGTCTTTGTTGATGCCCAATTCGTCTGTATAAATGAATTAAATAGAAGAAAAGAAATTAAAAATATATTAAAATCGATTTGTAAACAAAAAATATTTATAAATCTTATATGTGGCAATTTGTTATATACAGAAACATATTGTTTGATGAAAATTAAACACGAGTTCCAATGGAAATGGAGATATGTAAGAAGTGAAATAATTGTACGTTTCTCTGAATTCTGAAGTCAATTGAATTTATTCATCATATACAGTTGGTTGCATTGTGTTGCTTGTCAAATTACTCATCTGTCAATATTCGATTCGAAAAAGCTAAGTTTTACTAATTCGTCAGTAATTACTCCAGCGAGAACCTACTGACTAGCTTTAGTAACTAACGCTATCACTAGATGGCCATTATCAAAGCAATTGTCCAGTTTATATTCGTGAGAATTTTGCCAGGCGTATTGACAGAGTAGGAGAATGCAAAATAAACACAATTCATTATTGATTCTCACCAAACAATCAAATAAGCTTTGCACTACTCTTCATCTTGTTCGAATTGTTCGACAGAAAATTCTTGAGAAATCAAATCATAAAAATTCTGTTCTCAGATTTTTGACAGCAAAAGCGAAAAAATTTGTTAAGAAATTGTGTTTATATTTCTGAGAATAAGGAAATCGCTGAGATCTTAGAAAATTTAAACTGGTCAAATTTGATTGGAAAGTTGAGATGACAGTCTTGTGTGAATCATAATACTGAATACAATTTAGAGATTGCATTCATTGAATTTACTTAGAGATTGGGACTTTGACTTTTAAAATAAGGTGATCATCTTTTCCCAATGGCTGCAATTATTTGAGTCTTCATAGTCTGCATTCAGTTGAAGTTGAATATTTATTTGACATATAGTCAAACTATGTTCGTTTTTATGACATTTACAACATTATTGATTTGAAATTATTTGAAATTTGAATAGAATTTTACAGAAATGACTTCAGAAAACATAGTTTCATTTTACAAAACTACATACATATCTAGTAGTGAGGGATAAAAGAAATATTTTGCATTTTGTTAGTAAATCGGTGCATAATTTATACAGAACAAACATAAAACAATAGTGAATTTTAAAACATAGTTGCATCTTCAAAGATACCATAGACGGTAACGGTTTACATATTGTGTGATGGGTACAAAAAAGGATTGACACTTAATTTTATGCGTGTGCTTGTTTTTTTGTTGTTGTTTTATAAACAATTTCGAAGGATTCATTCATGTGTGAAGTAATACATTATATAGAAAGAATGACATAAACACAAAAATAAAATAAAAGTTTTAAAAGAAAAAATCACCTTTTATATTACAATGTTACGATTGTGATTTTTCAAGAGTGTTCAAGTATCAAAAAAAACTGTCGTTTTTTCAAAAATTTTCAAAAAATTCTGATTGGCATCAATATATTGCCAACAAAAAAAAAAAAGAACGCCAAGATAATTCGTCATAATTAACATCACTCCAGAGGCGTGATGGCTTTTGTTTGTTTTTGGTTTTATATTACAAAATGTTGGTGTTTTTGAAGTTTATTATGTTTTTTTTTTTAATGGAATTTACAGTGTATCTTATTTGTTCAGGGAATACATTTTAAAAAAAGAGGTAATTTTGTACAATATTTTTTATATGCAGGTGACTTAAAGCAGCTTTGTATTTATGACAGAGTAACAATTTTTACAGTTTTGATATTGTGTATCTTAAGAAAAATATCAAATGTCATCAAAAGCTTGTTTCTTTTTGTAATCCAAAATTACAAAATATCAATGTCAGTTTCTTTTTTAAAAGCCTTAACATTTTCAGATTAACATTTGAAATGTCAGTTTCGTTTTAAAAATACTTAACGTTTTCAGTGTGACATTTGAAATGTCAGTTTCTTTTTAAAAAGACATAACACTTTCAGTTTGACATTTGAAATCTAACTGAAAAAATACCTTCTGTCATAAAAATTATAGACGGATAGCCTAAAGCTTGAAAAACAAATTTTATACAAATAAAAATAAGATAAATAAGAAATCACTGTCGACATAGACGACACAATCTGGGACGCATGACAAATTTTATGGTAACTGCGAAATACGGTGCGAGGAAAAAATTTGCATCAAATTTTCTGAACTACTCGTACAATATCAAATAGAAAAAAATCTACTACAATAATCGGAATAATTATGCTGATTTCTTAATAAAACCAACAAATTACTGCTAATTTCATCCAAGAAATTCAACTTAATGTTTGGTTTTGTTGCTAAGTAAGCAAATTGAATGGAGTGCATTTTGGACAGTTTTGATTTCAATTAGAAAAATAAAAACAAATTTCATAATGTAAATCGAGATATGCTTGGTAAAAATGGGTAAACAAAAATATTTCGTGTGTAGGTGTCATTGTAAATGTCTTGTAAATTGTTTTTGAAGTTCATTATTATAATAATTATTATTCTTTTGTTTGTTTTTTTAATATCCAGTAAGTTCAGCAAATGTTGAATCCAAATCGTCGCAGATCGCTTTGTACTTTTCTTTTTCGTGGAAGAGACGGTCTGCAAAAAGCATCATTAATATTAAAAGCATAGCATTTTTTATACAGTAAACTTAAAAAATAGTGTTAATTTAAAATTAGAAATTTTTCTTTAATCATTTTTACAAAATTTATGTATCCATAAATATTTTTTTTTTTTAATTTTAGTATATTTAACTTTTTTTTTCTATTTCTAAATGTTAGTTTAAGCGTAAAAAAAGATTTTTTAAAAATATTTTTCAATACATGATCGAAATATAATTTTTTTTTTAATGTAAAATATACAATACACAAATTAATATTTTTTAAACTATAAACATTACCTTCTAGCCTGTCGACTTCCTTTTGGAGCCTCTTAACTTGCTTCTCAGCATGTTCGGCACGTTGTTCGGCTTCCTTCAATTTAACAGTCAATGTTTTCATTTCGCGCTTGAATTCTTCAACACGTTGGTTAGCCTTCTCTTCGGATACTTCCAAAGATTTCAAGGAGTTACCAACAACCTATGAGGACATTTTTTATGTTTAATTAATATCGCTTTGTTTGTTAACTATAATTTTAATAATGTTCTACCTTCAATTCTTCTTCGAGTTCCATGATCTTTGACTCACCGGAACGGACACGATCTTCAGCAACTTCAAGTTCATCTTCAACAAAGGCCAACTTGCGGGAGACTTCATCGGATTTGGTATCAGCATCTTCAGCCAACATACGGGCTTCCTTCAATTGGTTGGTCAATTGATCCATACGTTCTTCATCTTGTTGGGAACGGTTCTCCAATACTTTGCACATACTTTAATGATATAAGAAAACATAAATTATATATAAAATTGAATTTTAAAATATTACGTGTTTATATAAACTTACCGGTTGTTCTCATCGGCAGCTTGGGTAGCTTCCAGCAATTTTTGTTGAGCACTGGTTGAGCGTTCTTCAGATTTTTCCAAATCCTCTTCAATTTGTTGCACCTTACGATTCAAAGTGGCAACTTCTGATTCAGTTGAGGTCAAGAGTTTTTCCTTTTCCTCCAATTCGCGGTTGGCCTTTTCCAAGGCATCCTTAGATGTTACCAAATCAACTTCAACCTGGACCAATTTCTTTTCCAAGTCACGAGTTTCCTCATTGAGTTTATCGACACGAGAATTAGCATCCTTAGCTTGGTTTTCGCAGGTATCGGCCTTGTCAATGGCGTTATCCTTTTCAAGCTTCATCGCTTGCATCTTCTTCTTGATGGCGTCCATGGTGAATGTGTTTTTTTATAACTTTGGAACAAAATGAATACGAAGAAAACTGAAATATATAAAATTTGAGGAAAAAAAAAATAAATAAAATCCAATTGTTTTTTAATTAAAAAAATGTATATTTATTTTTATCAAGAACTAATACGAGTATAATAATCTACTGAAATTTAATCTAATTGGCGCCCAATTTGAGTGTTGTCATTATAATAAAACACCAACAATTTGCTTCTGTCAATATATGAGTCTCTTTGGGAGTAAAGTTTTTCAAAAAGGCATTTCAAAATAATATTCTCTAAATTCCGTATTTTTGCCAAAACCACGCCGCTCGGTGACATGTTTTCAAAAAGCGACTTTTAAAGGCATTCCTTGCAATTAATACAACGTGGAGCAAAAGTTGTCACCATTAGGCGCTTTTATTTTTAAACTCAGAGTACGTTCTTAGTGGAGTTTGACCAGAGTTGTCCGATTTATTTATAAAACACATTGGAGAACTTAACTTTCAATAGTTTTAGAATCTGTCATCTGTCTCTTTCATATCACACCAAACAATCGTGGACTCAGTCATCCTCAGCTTTTTACTGTAATAGTTCGGTTATTCTTTTTAGTTTATAGAGCACGCTCCAAACAAGTTCTGATTGAAAAAAAAAGAAAAACCGAACTTTGTGGTATGTCTGAGCCCAAAAAGAAACACAGATTTTTTTTTGACAGCTCAGCTCTGAGAATGTCAAAATTTGTATTTATGCACGTATTCTTCAGATATTCTTTTTTATATCAGACACCGTCTTTTTGTCAATTTACATCCATATTTATGGACTTTGTCATTAAACTAAGATTTGTGGCTATTTAATTAATTAAATTAATTTTATTTGTACATGTATCTATATTTTTTTTAGACAAAAACTACCTATTATCTTATTTCTGAGAATTTTTTTTCAGTAAGGTTGTGAGGTTGACAGAGTATGGCTCTGATTCAAGAGTGAAATGCGTTCTGGGCTGATGTCGGCTAAGTTGATAATAGGTGATTGTTACATTTTTAAGTAACTATCACCGAGCTTTCTGTCAGTGTAAAATGATTCAACTCAATTCGATTCAATTGAACAATTTCCAATTAGAATTGTCAAAATTTATTGTGACCATGGTCAATTTTTAAAGTGGTTAACATAAAATAAAAGCTCCAAACTGTCTGCCTTATAATAAATTCCTACTATCTTTGCTTTCTTTTTTTAATGTCGTAAGCTTTGAGGTCCAGAAAAGGTTACTGAGAAAATATTGCAGTCGTTTTTGCTTTTTGTAGCTCAACTTACATTGCGACAGAAATGCCATTTTTGTTGGAAAATGACTGTCTCTTTTTTGTGACGGCTTTTTAGCTATCAATTTCACTACCACCTTAAATAAATCCACTTTGACTGACATTATATTCGCAGACTGCAACATTGAAAAATTTTGTTTATATTTCTGAGTAAATGGAGATTCCTGAAATCTTATATAAGCTGGTCTAATGTAAGTATTCTAGTATTGACAGATCAGCCCTGTTTTTTGAGAAACAATCCGCAGCTTCTGGTAGCTCAATTTACATTGCGACAGAAATGCCATTTTTGTTGGAAAATGACTGTCTCTTTTTTTTGTGACGGCTTTTTAGCTATCAATTTCACTACCACCTTAAACAAATCCACTTTGACTGTCATTCTATTCGCAGACTGCAACACTGAAAAATTTTGTTTATATTTCTGACTAAACGGAGATTCCTGAAATATTATATAAGCTGGTCTAATGAAAGTATTTTAGTATTGACAGATCAGCCCTGTTTTTTGAGAAACAATCCGCAGTAGTTTGGTTTTTATATTTGAAAGTTGGTACAATTTAACATTTATCAAAAAATATAAAACAAAGTTGTAAACAAATAAACCAAACTAAGACCAGAACTAATTTTAACTACATAAAATGGACAATTTTAAAAAGAGTATGTTAAGAAAATATCCGGAAGAATTTATATTTAATTGGTTTTCATGTCATCCGATTTGAAAATTGAAGCTGCAGAAAAGGAATTCGTTCGTAGATTATGGTCTAACTGTGTGTAGACCTTCGCGTGCATCAGATGGCGCTACAAACAAATGTTACTGTTTACGTATGTATATTTTCATTCGATTAAACAACTTAGTCCATTCCATTTAGTTCTACAAAAATCGGAGTCACCCAGGAATTTTGTAGAATGTAGAACCATACAAACATTGAAATCATGCATTTACGTCTAAAAATGAAATACTCGAAAATTGATTCCGATACTCGAATCAAATAGTCAAATTCTATCCGCAGCATATACCTTTTATCTGCAGTAATTCTTCTGTGGATGTTTTAGTTGTTATTCATTTGGCATGTGTCAAAAACTTAGCTGTTACTTGAAGTGTCATATTACAAATTTAATATTTGCATTTAAGATATTGGATGGCTTAACAATAAAATACAATGCGTTAAAATTATTAAAACTAACTACGAAAGAGGTTATTTAAAACTAGCAAATTTTTGCGCATCAAGCAATGAATATGGTTGTCATAATCTATAAACTAGACGAAATGTTAACCTGGTGTTAAATAGAAAAACTAATGTTTGCATCACAAAATTAGATCCAAGCATAAAGCACGATTTTGTTTTCGTAACGAAAATAAATAGATGATGATACGATCTGGATCACAAGGAAATTTAAACATTAGCCATGTCACACTCAATGGCAAAACTCAAAGCCTCTAATGAAATGTAATGTTCATCAAAAATGTATCGCTGTGTGGAGAGGAATGACCCTATATATTTACTAGTACATGAATTGGTATTTGTAATTAGAATTAAAATACATTAGTATTTGGAAAAAAACACGAATCATAGTATTTTTAAAGTTTTCGCATACTGTATGTACTTTGAGCAGTACTCGTACTTTTTTTCTGATGAAATACAAAATAAACTATTTTATTAAATTGACGTTTTAGTTGGAAAGTAATGGCCAAGTAATTCTTAAGGATTCCTTTACAACAGGCTTGTAATAAAATGCCATCTTTTATATCTTCAATTTAAAGATTGCATTCATTAAATTAAATCATTTGACCTTAAAAAGATTATAATCGTTTTTTCTCCAATCCTTTGCCTGCGATCAATGTATTGCAATCATTTGAAACTTTATGCATTAGTAGCATACACTTGAAGTCTTTGCATTTTTTTGAAGTCTTTTGCATTCTTTGAATGCAAAGACTCCAAAAGAATACAAATAAGACTTAAAAGACTTTAAAAGAATGCAAATACTTTAAGTGAATTCAAAGACTTCAAGTGAATGCAAAGACTTCAAGTGAATGCAAAGATTTCAAATGAATGAAAAGACTTCAAAAGAATGCAAAGACTTCAAGTGAATGCTAAGACTTCAAAAGAATATAAATACTGTAAGTTAATGCAAAGACTTCAAATGAATGAAAAGACTTCAAAAGAATGCAGACTTGAGGTGAATGCAAAGACTTCAAATGAATCCAAAAACTTCAAGTGAATACAAAGACTTCAAATAAATGCATGAAGTCTCAAATGATTGCTGTTAAATGATTGGAGAAAAAATTATTGCAGTCTATTTAATGTCAAATGATTGGTGATTGCATAAATTTAAAGTCCCAATCTTAAGTTGAAATCAATGAATGCAATCTTTAAGTTGAATTCAATAAAAGATTTGCAATGAATGCATTCCCAAAAGATTGCATTCTTTTACAAGTTGGAGCTAAAGAAAATTGAAGTTCTGGAATGCTTTTCAGGTCCAGAATATACAAGGATTTAACAAACCTTTTTATATCTTTGCCAAAAAAAAAAAACAAATATTAAAAAAACTGAAAAGTCTTATCTCACGCCTAAGAGAAAACCCTATCAATGTATTATTAACAAAATTATAAAATTCATCGAATTCAAAGAAGCTTAAAACTGAAAAAAAAAACAAAAAATCAAAGTTTTAAAAAACTAAAATAATGTCAAAATGTTTCTTGTGAACATCGCATCCAACATAAATCTTCAAAATAATGTCAACTTAAATTTCCTAAACCAAATACCTAAGTCCACACAAGAAATTTTACTTTTATTTCAAATCTTAAACTACATATGTATGTATATTGAAATCATTATTAATAATAATAAAAATATATATATTTACACGTATATATTTTTGTTTTGTGTGTTAAAAATAACCAAGCTTGTTGCCAAATGAAATTGAATATGAAAGTTCAAATATGCCACCAAAAAAATAAAAACTAAATTTTTAAACTTTGCAAATTCCTTTTCTTCATTTCTCTTCTTTTTTTTGTATGTATTTGTGGATATAAAAGAACAGCACTATAAAATGATGTCATTTTTGTGTCAGTGTATGTGTATTTTAAACACCTATTGCGATGAAGGTGTTTCTTTCTGTGTTCTATATATTTTTTGTATTTCAAAATTTATTTTAAAACTCCTAATAAATTGCACCTACACAATATTCTAATTTTATCTCACACACTTTAAAGTGAGATACGCCCAAGTCCCAAATCTCAAAACCATCACCATCGCCGCGGACATTCAAAATCAGTATTAGAAAAACTATGGCACTGTCATGAAGTGTTTCAAAACTCATTAAATTTAATTGACTTGAAATTGCAGATAATGACAATCTTCAAAAAAAAATGCATGTGTACATAAATATTTGTCTTTTTCATAATTTATATTTTATTTTTAGGCCCCTGAAATGATTTTTACGTTTTTGAAAAACTGACATTTTTCAAAAATTTACATTTGTTCATACATTTGTGAATGTATATGTGTGTATGTTAAAATCATTTAAAAATAGAACCGTTGAGCATTTTTATTTAGATTTAAGAATGTTGAAATATCCGCAAAAATACAAAAACAAAAAATCCAACAAAACCAAAAATTTCAACACACACTTTGTTCTCTGAACAAACACATTTACAATTGATGTGTGCTAAGACAGGTAAGAACTGAGTGTGTATGTGTGTATGATATGCGTGTAGTGGTATGTGATATAGCGGTTCATATACGTGTGCGAAATGTTTATGAAATGTTTTCAGAGCTATTCGATTTCAATTGCCTTTTAAGAACGATTCAAACAAACCATGAAGTTTATTTTTTATATTAGAAAATATGTACATAAATGTAGAAACGTATATACATACGAATATATATGTACATTTTTAAATACACAATATACTAGTTTTTTTTTTTGTAAATTGCATAACATTTGGATGTGAGGATTTTCATTTTTGTATCCAGGACTTATTAAATTTTGTGTTGGGATATGTTTTTTGTATGCAATATGAGGTTATATCCGTTTTGCATCCTTTTTTTGACATTTAAACGTCATATCCTTGCTCTTAATACCACTTGTAACACAGACACACAATACACTGGATTTTCACTTCACCTGGGTAAAGGTATTTATATAAATACTATTTATGTTTATTTTTTTTTTTGATTTTCAAGGATACCAAATAAATATCCTGTTTTGGAGGAAAAAATTCACCCACTGACACGAAAAAGTATTAATTTGGTAAAATTATTATAATTTTTTAAAAAGCTTTAGATAATATTAAATATTTTTGGAAAGAACAAAAATTTTATAAAAAAAAAAGTATCCTTTAAGGTATATTTTAGAGGTATATGTGAAAGACCAACCTTAGCGTTTTTGGAACACACTATACGCTAGCAAAAACCCGAGAACACTGATGTGGACCAACTTTTTTTATCCTATCAGCCCCACATTATTTCAAAACACAGTTTTGGTTGTGTTGAAAAATCTTCTTCCTCCGCATACAATCTCATAAGCTAGCAAAAAAATAAACAAAAATAAAAAGAGTTTAATTCTCTCAAACATTTCAAAATTAAAAATTTCCCTGTTTTTTCTTCAAAAATTCCCTCAAATAAGTGTTCGCGCATATTTTGTTCGGTTTATTTTTCTTTTATGAAAATTTGTTTTTTGATTTTCTTTTTTTGTAGCATTTTACTTTGAAAGAGAGGATATTGTATGTCTGTCTGCATTGGAGAAAATTTAGTGTATAATTGTATGTGGGCTTTTTTTAAAAATAGCCTAATTTCCCCTGATATAATGCTGATGTATGTTTTTGAAAGATTGGAAGAGTTTCCCAATTTTCCATCGAGGGTCATAGGAGATATTTTTTCAGTTTTTTCATCTTTTTTCGAATGCTTTTTGTTATGATCTTCAGTTTGAAATGAGATGACATGAATTATATATTTTTTTTGAAGAAAGAAAAAAAGAACTATTTAGTGATTTTAACTAGTTTTGGATTTTAAACAAATCACTTTTCTAATGAGGACTTTGAAGGCGAAGTGTAGTATATTGATTTTGAACATGAACATAAAATGAAAACATTGAAGATTTCAAATTCGGTCAGATATATAAAATACCATACCCACATTTATGTATATATTTTTTCCTAATTGAAAACTTAATTAAGCTAAAAATATCCAGTGAAATAAGCAGGCAATTTGTATTTTTTGATTATTTTGGGAATTTATTTTTGCACAAAATTAAAATTGTTAACTTTGAATCAAATAATTTTGTTTTTGTGTTGCATGATTGGGATATGTTATTTCTTGGAATGATAAGTTGTTGTTTTTTTTTTAAATAATGTAATTCGATATTTTTTTTCAAAAAAGCTATTTTTACAAAAATTCTTATGATTGTGCAGTAGTTTTGTAACGCCTACACTACAATTGTTTACTTTTTGAAATCTGTAGCCAATACATTTTGTTTTTGGATTAATGTTAGATGCGTTTTATTTAAGTTTGTTATAAGCAATGCGTTCAGATATTTAGACAGGTACATTTGTAGTTAGCAACACAGTCGGTGGAGAAACAAATTTATCTAATTTTAGAAATTTTTGAAGTAAATGCATACCTAGGATTCAAAAATCATACAAACGGGTGTATTCAGAACATCATCCGTTTGAATTTTTGCAAAAGATTAAACGAAAATACGACATTGACGTTTTGCGTCTAGAAATTGATTTGTTTATTAAAATGTATATACGTAGGAAGGTACAGATGTCTTGTTTTTAACATTGAATTTGAAAAAAATGTTTGTATAGTCTAGAGCGGAGGTTGGAAATTCTTATTTCATTTAAATCGATAGACTTAAGACAACAGACAAATAATGTTTATATTTCCAGCTTTTCTACAAAAATTCGATATGAGCCCTTTGGGTTGGGACTTGACAATTTTGAATTTAATTTGTGAACGCACTCTTTCACTAATTATCAAACTGTCATTGTCAATTTATTAAACTCAACATTTGTATAATAATGTACATGAACTACATCTTTAAATTATTAACAATTTTTACTTAAATTCGGAGTCGGTGACCGCAACTTTAAGATCGTTAATTTCAATTTTCGGTTGTAATTTCGACCCTATTTCAATGGGTTTGTCAATAAGAAAAATATGTGTTATTTGTCGGGTAAAAATCTACATTGGCTTTATGAAACTGCTTGGTTTATACAAAATTAAATATTTGGTGCGGTTTTTATGCCGGCGGCGGCGTCGTATTTGCCCATATTTTTTCGTCGACGATAACGATCGTCACGTTACTATGAATGACTAGCGTAATGACTTGGATGACATGTGGACCTTACAATCGATTTATTGAAGAGTTAAGCTATAAGTTTATCTGTGCTAAATCGGCTGAATTTTTTTGACAGATGACATAGAATATGAACATTTGTTGTAGAAGTGGGAACAATAGCTCACGCAAAAACATATAAAAAATATAACATATAAAAACAGCAACGACGGCTTAAAAAATTTCCAGGAGATCGAGACATTGGGCAGGTTCAGACAACATAAGGGACTTCATTTGCAGTCAACTTCATTCTTTGAACGTAAATTTTGACCAAGGTAACTAGTTAGTTTTTCAAGTGTCATGAATTTAAAATTCAGAACTTTACTTCACAAACCTCTACTTCAAGTTCATAGTACAAAAACTACCAAAATCATTATTTTCTACAAAACGCTCCTGAGGCAAGCTACAAGTCCGCCACGATTTGTATTTTGTATTTTAAAGAAATATTACTTATTTCTTTTCCAAATTTACAAGGAACCTTTTTACAGAAAGCATTAAATGAAGTGGTGCAGAAAATAAATAAATCATTGAGTAATAAAGTTCAGCTTTTAGTTGAATTAAAAAACATGATTATAATTGCCATTTTGACATTAGTTGACTTGATAGTTAGGGAGATTTTTCTTGACTAACTTTCCAGTCAACTTTCCAATAAAGTTGCCTTAATTGGAAGGCAATTTTTTGGCAGCTGGCCAATCAGATGCTAGAAACTTGCCTTACTTTCAAGACCCTTATGTCGGCTGAACCTGCCCATTGTCGCTCGTCCCCAGGTCGGATTTTTTTGTTTGCATTTTGTAAAGATTACAATTCAAGGTTGTGCGGAGGTTTGGCCACTTCTGATTACTTTTCCGGTTGACGGCCATCTCATTGGTAGGCAGTTTATACTCCTAACAACCTTAATTTCACAAATTTCGCCTTATCTCGATCTCCTGGATAAATTGTAAAGTTTGTTCATGTGTCCAATCTTTGTCAACTTTTTTCTGTATGACTTCTATTTCGTTATTTTGACAGACGGTGATTTCTTATTTATTTCATTTACATACATACATATATGACAAGACTATACTCCAATATCTTACTATTTAAAAAATTTTAAGAAGACATCAAATGATTGCAAAAAGTCGGCCATGTTTTTTGATAGAAAATTGAGTGACGGTCGGCTGCTAATTTTTGTCTGCCGAATCATCGAAAATTGGGTCCAACGAATCGACCGCTGCGAACGTACCCACGGTGACCATATGAACGAGTTCGCGTTAAATTCATAAATGTTTTGATTGATAGCACTTAAAGCCAGAGGTTGGCAAAAACCATTTCTGAAAATCAAACAATCGAAGTGAACGAAAGATACTTTTGGTCCGACTCGAAAACAGTTCTTAACTGGATTCACTCAGATCATAGAAAATACAAACAGTTTGTCGCCTTTCGTGTAGGCGAAATCATAGAAGAAACCGAAACCAAAAACTGGAGGTGGATCCCAAGCAAGAGCAATGTAGCTGACGAAGCAACAAAATGGAGGTGCAATCTGGAATTTAGTTCCAAAAGTCGATGGTACAAGGGAGTAAGTTTTCTTTATGAATCCCCTGATGAATGGCCGGGCGAATTCAGAGTCACAGAGACAACGAACGAAGAAATCAGACATGTCAACATACACCACGTAACAAGTTTCGAAAAAATCGTCGACTACACACGATTCAGCACCTGGGAACGTATTTTTCGAGTGATGGGACAGGTTTTTCGCTATGCTAGAAAACTGAAAAGCAAAACCAAATCTCAATATTCACCTCCATGCCTAACTTCGGTCGATCTTGCTAAGGCTGAGAATTATCTATTTAGACTATGTCAAGCGGAATCCTTCCCTGAAGAAATCTCAGCTCTTAAGTCAAGTGATAAGGAACCGTTCAAAGCTGAAGTCGACAGAACAAGCTCCATCTATAAACTTTCACCATACCTAGACGAAAACTCGACAATGAGAGTAAAAGGCCGAATTGACGCAGCCTACGGAATACCACTAAACACTAAACGACCAATTATACTACCAAACAATCACTACATAACCGAAATCATCATCTCATCATGTCATTACCGATTTTGCCATCAAAATGACGAAACGGTTATAAATGAGCTGAGACAGAAGTACTTTATTCCAAGACTTCGTTCCTTGATATCAAAAATAAAAAAAAACTAAATGCCAAACATGTAAAAACCAAAGATGTCTTCCTCAACCACCTAGGATGGGCGATCTACCAGCCGCAAGGCTGCAGCCATTCACCAGACCCTTTTCCTTCATTGGAATGGATTACTTTGGTCCACTATTCGTCACCGTTGAAAGACGTTTGGAGAAACGATGGGGAGTTCTCATCACATGTATGACAGTACGAGCGATCCATATTGAAGTTGCACACTCATTGTCCACAGACTCCTATATAATGGCTTTGAAGCGATTTATTGCTCGGCGAGGTTGGCCATTGGAAATTTATAGCGACAACAGGACTAATTTTCGTGGTGCAAGTAACGAATTGAGAGAGGCTATGCAGAGGATCAACATGGATGAATTGGCAACCAACTTTGTAGGGCCAAACCTGAAGTGGAACTTTATTCCACCGTCTTCACCTCATATGGGCGGTACCTGGGAGAGGCTAGTTAGGTCGGTCAAAAGGACATTGACATTTATAACACCTACAAGAAATCCTTCCGATGAACTCCTGTTGACAATGCTGGCAGAGGTAAAGAGAATTATTAATACTAGGCCTTTGACTCATGTTCCTTTAGATAGTCCAAACGAAGAAGCCTTGACGCCCAACCATTTATTAATTGGTTCGTCAAATGGAGAAAAATTATTTGGAACGTTGACTGATGACGGTGTCTTATTGAAGAAGGTGATGTTGTAATAATAGCAGATCCTAACAACCCCCGTAACAGTTGGCCCAAGGGCATCATTCTCCAAACCATACCTGGAAGAGATGGTGAAATAAGAAGCGCAATAGTGAAGACGTCGACTGGTGTCTATACCAGGCCCACCGCAAAGCTTGCTGTACTAGACGTTGGCCGATTTGACGATAGTGGAAATCCAGTTCCAGAAACCGCCTTACCAGGGGGGAGTATTGTCAAATCTGGCAATGCCGATAATGGTAAGCACTGAAAATATCCGGCGCAGCCATCTTGCTTTTGCACAGACAAAGAGAATTTGCAATAACCTCACTTGAGAAGAAACGTTTAACGAGACGGAGCAAGTTCCCGCAATTATATACCTACTTGATATTCCTATTGTAATTATTAATTAAAAAGAAAAAAAAAAAAGAAGATTGTAAGAAAAAAACTAAATGTAAGTTCAAAACAAAATAAGTATATTAAGAAAACAAACTATACAATGTTATATATCTACAGGAAATAAAAGTCACTTGAATTGAAGTAAAAATCTATTTGGTCTAAGTGGCTTAGTTTTCAATTGGAAAACAATCTTTAGCGAACAAAAGTTTTTGAAATATCTCAAACCGTTTGCGCTTTTTTAAAAAAAATGTCTCAAGACTTTATTTTAAAACACGATTTTATACAGGTAAAAAAACATACATAGGTTAATGTAGGTACGTATATGTATACATTTAAATTTTATATTTTGGTTGAATTTCATAATTATCACCGGTTGACCAACCGAAGTCTGATCCAGGCTTCCTTAAACAAGTTTTTCCATCTGGTAATACTTTTTTTTTTTTCGGATGTTCAAATGGTAGACATGTGCATTCAAGAGGACACAAGCGTCCACAGGTTTTTCTCAAAACCAACCTCTGTCTACCAACTCCTACTCTCACCTCCCCGTGGTGAACATCGGGTGCCTAGTACCTCAACTGGAGATTGGGTTCCAACCCCAGTGGAAAGTTGTTGGGGGCAGCAAACGAGAGAGGGGGGGAGAGGTGCGTCCACTAAGGCACCTCTCCTTATCCAGACGGCAGCGGAGGAATTCCCGAGATGGAATCAACGGTGGCGTCTACAGTTCCAGTAAGGTTGAACTACTTAGTGAACACCTTATAGGGCTTCTACGACTTATTCGGAGCCCAGGCCTATAAGGAGCGGTGTATCCGGCTCCCCGTCCTTGGAGTTATACTAAGGATCTGGCCCTCCAGGAATTAAGGACAACGAACTTCGGATATGCACGTGGAATGTTAGGTCCCTTAACAGACCACGTGCAGCCGAAGAATTAGCGGAGGCCCTAGACTGCTATAAAGCAGACATCACTGCCATCCAGGAAATACGATGGGATGGGCCGGGCAAAAAGAGGATGAAAAACTGCGATATCTACTATGGTGACTGCTACCGAGAAAACCAACAGCGCTTATTTGGATGCGGCTTCGTCATTGGAGCCAGACTTAGGCAACAAGTCTTAAGCTATAGGTGCATCAACGAGCGCCTCATGACCATCCGCATCAAGGCTAAATTCGGCAACATTAGCCTGATATGCGCGCACGCCCCCACAGATGAGAAGGATGACAACACCAAAGATATGTTCTTCGAGCTCTTAGACAAAACATACGAGCAGTGTCCTAGCTACGATATTAAAATTGTCCTGGGCGATTTTAATGCCAAGCTAGGAAGGGAAGACATCTTTGGTGGAATAATCGGGAAAAACAGCCTGCACGACAACACTTCCGACAACGGATTCAGGCTCATAGATTTTGCTGCGGGGCGAAACGTCATGGTAGCCAGTACGCGTTTTCCACACCTCAACATCCACAAAGGAACTTGGAGATCTCCAGATCAATCTACCGTCAACCAGATTGACCATATTGCGATCGACGCCAGACACGCTTCCAGCATCATGGATGTCCGAACTTTCCGAGGAGCTAACATCGACTCGGACCACTACCTTGTTGTAGCCAAGGTAGCACTTCGGGTTTCCAGGCCCAAGGGAAAACAGGGAGATGTTGGGAGAAGGTACAACGTCGAACGGCTACAATCGCAAGAGATCGCCAAATCCTTCTCCGACCGAGTTACAAGTAACCTCTCTCGAAGTTCTGTGCCGCCAACACAATGTATAGAAAACCAGTGGCAACATTGCCAAGACGCACTCAGAGAAGCCGCCTCTGACGTGCTGGGTTTCAAGCGACCACCAACAAGGAACCCCTGGTTTGATGAGGAATGTCAGCAGGCAAATGCAGCCAAACAACAGGCACGCAAGGCGGCGCTGCATAAAAGGACGAGAGCTGCTCATGAGCTCTATGAGCAGAAGAGGCGAGAGGAACACCGACTTCTCAGAAGGAAAAAAAGAGAGCATGAGAAGCGTGCGGTCGAAGATGTTGAGAGGTTTAAAAGCAGAAACGAAGTTCGAAAGTTTTATGAACAGGTGAAACGAAATTCACAAGTACATAAACCTAGAACCGAAGGCTGCAAAGACGAAAGTGGAAACATCATAGTGGAACCGCAGTCAATGCTGAGGATATGGAAGGACCACTTCTGCAGACTGTATAACGGCGACGACGAACCGAATTCCGCTGTCAGGCAGGATGATCCATTCAACATAGACGACGAAAGCCAACAATCCCGTCCTCCCGACTTAGACGAAGTAAAGATTGCTATATCTAAGCTGAAGTCTAACAAAGCCGCTGGAGCGGATGGCTTGAATGCCGAGCTCTTTAAAGCAGCTGGAGATAAGTTGGTTAGGAGCATGCACCAACTTATCTGTAAGATATGGTCGGAAGAAAGCATGCCCGATGAATGGAACCTCAGTATTGTTTGCCCGATCCTGAAAAAAGGAGACCCTCTAAACTGCACCAATTATAGAGGAATCAGTCTACTTAACATCGCTTATAAAATCTTCTCTGCCGTAATATGTGAACGTCTAAAGCCCATCGTCAACAACCTGATAGGTCCTTATCAGTGTGGTTTTAGACCAGGAAAGTCCACAGTCGATCAAAAATTCACATTACGGCAGATCCTGGAAAAAACCCAAGAACACCAAATCGACACCCACCATCTTTTCATCGATTTCAAGGCCGCATATGACAGTATCTACAGGGACGAACTGTATAGAGCCATGTCTAGTTTTGGCATCCCTGCCAAACTCGTCCGTTTGTGCAGGATGACCATGGAGAATTCACGCTGCTCCATAAAGGTTGGAAACAACTTAACTGAACCTTTCGATGTCAAAAAAGGTTTTAGACAAGGTGATGCGCTGTCTTGTGATTTTTTTAACATCGTACTTGAAAGAATAGTGCAAAGCTCACACGTCAACACCAGAGGCACTATCTTTCAAAAGTCTGTCCAAGTATTGAGGCAGAGGCGGCAAAAATGGGTTTAACGGTTAATGAGCGTAAAACAAAGTACATGCTGTCATCAAGAAAGGACCTACAACACCGACGTCTTGGTCAAAACGTCACCATCGACAGACGTAACTTTGAGGTAGTCAAGGACTTCGTCTACCTAGGCTCCGCTGTAAACGCAGAAAACAACACCAGCGCTGAGATCAAACGAAGAATAACTCTTGCTAACCGCTGTTTCTTTGGGAAAGCAATTGAGTGGAAAAATTCTCTCTCGAAGGACCAAAGTGTCGCTATATAAGACCCTTATCATCCCCGTCCTGCTATACGGTGCAGAAGCATGGACTTTGACAAAAGCGGATGAAAGCACCTTGGGTCGTTTCGAGAGAAAGATTCTTCGTGTGATCTACGGTCCCGTATGCATCGAAGGGGAGTGGAGGAGAAGATGGAACGACGAGCTGTACGGGCTGTACAGCGACGTAGACTTAGCAAGAAGGGTAAAAGTCCAACGACTAAGATGGCTAGGTCACGTAGAGCGCATGGAAACCAATGCTCCGGCCCGGAAAGTCTTCGAATCCACACCCACAGGACAGCGCAGTAGAGGAAGACCGCGAATCAGGTGGCGCGCACATAAGCTAAAGACGATTGACGCCTTGAAATATTCGGCGCTTTATTGCTGACATATGGACCAATTGAGGAAAAAGTGGAAGAAAATTCGCCTTTAGGTTGGCATGTTTTCTAGTCAGCTATCTTCATAATGGCAAACCCTTATCTTTATAATAATAAGCTAAAATTCCTGGCCATAAAATTAAATTATTTCTGTTTTATTTCTTCTTTAAAACCACACGTCTAAAAAAAACACCCATTACAGTTTAAACCTTATTCTCATTGGAATATTAGAAGATTTGGCTACAGAAGTCTAAAGGGCTCAATTATTGTAGCAATAACAACAATTAAGTTTGAATGCTGAATTTTCTAATAGCTTCCTACAATTAGTTCTACGGCTGTTACAGTGGGCGGCCTTGAATTTCTTAAATGGTTGGTAAGTGGGGATTTTAATTTTTAGACACTTTTCTATCGCTTAATGCCTATGGGCAAAGATCTTACCAGTTGTTGATTTGGCTGTTCTGTCAGATACCCACATTATACCAGACATTTTTGGATACCTTTGGATTTCTTTTTGTACATCCCAGCTGTTTTGGATCAGCTGTTCTTTTTACGCGTAAAACACAAATGATGATGACATTTCAGAACATTTGACTCTGAAAAAAGAAAATCGTTACCGTAACTGTTAAAATTGATACCACTTAAAGCATTAATTTCGAGCAGCTTTTTCATTATAATTTTGGTAAGTCACCCATCACTCCTGATGGACTGCATCGGTTTCTTCTTCGTGTAATGAATTTGCGTTACAAGACCTATTATTTTTGTTCCAAAAGATCGCAATTTTCCGTCATCATTGATAATTTTTTGATAAGTTCGGCTTTTAAAGAACTGACGATAAAGTTCCACACGGTCGTCTGTTGTAGTAAGATGAACTTCTTGAGTTTGATACGCTTCAACTTCTCGGGAAGCGTATCGTTAAGGATTTTCAGCTCATCGACTGAAAGATTTCCAATTACCATTGTGAATGCTGGATTTATCGTGTTTTCTTGCTGGTAGTTTGTTCAGGTGCAGTTTCGTTTGAAATTCTTTTAAGATTTATTAAAAAAAAGCACCGTACTAATGAAAATTGTCGGGTGTCATAATCGAATTAAATAGTATCAGTTTAAAACCGAATAACCACTGTTGTGATAATTATTTTAATAATTAAAAATATCACTTACATATACATATGTATGTATGTATATGTAGCAGTTTTCATTTAAAAATAATTGAGTTAAATATTTAAAATTTAAAAATGACAGTTAAAACATCCAAACCTAAGGGGAAAATAAAATTCAAAGAAAACTAAAAAGATACTTATTATTTAGAAAACATTTACAGAAAAAGAATAGTACTCCCAGTTGTTTATTTTTAAAGGTGTAAGGATTTAATTAGAATTAATAGTATTATTTATAAATCATAAACAACATTGCACATACTGTAGATAATAGGGTACCTATTTATTATTTTGTATTGACTTAAAACTCTCAAGTTAACTACATTCGTATAAACAGTGTGATTAGTATTTTTTAACGGGCTTATTAAATTACCCGTGGCATGATGGTTGGTGCGTTGAACTTTCCGCGGGCTGCGGACAACAAAATAATTCCGGATAAACAGTTCGGGTTTAAGGCGGGTCATGGCACAATTCATGCTGCATCTAAACTCGTTTCTGATATTCAATGGAATAAATCAAAACAATAATGCACAGGTGCTGTTCTCGTTGATTTGGAAAAGGCCTTTGACACCGTATGGTTAGAGGGTCTTTACCTAAAACTGAGCAGGCTTGGCATAAGCAAACCATTGTTGTATATACTTTTATGATATGCTTAACGGTAGAAAGTTTGTTGTCAAAATGGCAATGTTACTTCTACCACAACATTTCTAATTAAAAATGGTAGTCTAACAAAGGCAATTGCGTACGCCGACGATCTAATTGCGTACAGAACGGCCCGAAAGGTTGAGGTTATTAGAATTCTCTTGCAGCGTGATTTCGACAAGATTCAGCGATATTTCGACGACTGGAAACTGGAAATAAATGTCCAGAAGTCGAAAACAATTCTGTTCCGGACTCCGTTGGCTAGGGCCACGAGGGATACGTGCAAGAATTGGCGCAAGATGGTCATCGTTGATCTTCACGGGCAGCGATTAGCGAAAAAAGTGTAGTGAAGTATGTACCTCGGTATCTGATTAGATCAGTATTTATATTTCGACAGACATATAAATGCTGCTCTGACCAGGTCCAGAGCAGCCTCCGCTCTGAAGAAACGGCTGTTTTACATCAGCAGTCGGCTTGACCCCAGAGTGAATGTAATTTGCTACATGGCCCTCATATGGCCGATGATCGTTTATGGTTGTCCTGTGTGCTTCAACGTTGACCACTCCCAGATGGAGAAGTTTCGGGTGTTCCAGCGGCAGTGTTCACGACGCTGTACCGGTTTATGTATATCGAACAGCCGAATCTTCTTACGTGCATTACTATTCCAACGAGGTCTTATACAACGGGGCTCGAATTAACAGAATTGACAATTTCGTGATAAAACTCGTTCGAGGTCACATTGCAAGAGCTACATATGTCTTCGACTAACAATTTAATTTTCGGGGCGTTCTATCCGAACGACGAGTATTTTGAAAGTGCACGCTTGAGCGGCTTCATTCCACCAGAAGCATTCCTCTTCTTAGATAAATGTGGTCTGATACAGGATAGATTGGCAGTTCCGCTAATCTACCACGTCAGACGACGAACCGTGGATAGGCGACTCCTGTACAATGGGGACGTCATGACACAAGACGGAGCAGAGCTCCTTCGGTTCAGTAGGGCTGTGTCCGAACGGGACCGAACTGATAGGGTGAAGCAGGAGAACCAGTTTTGGTGGCTTCTTTTGGCAATCGGATAGTGGTTAATCGGGATGGGGTTTTAAGCCTTGGCCGGCTTACATATATGTATGTTTTATAGTTTTAGGGATGATGGCACAAAAAAAAAATAATAAAAAAAAACAGAATAAGGAAAAACAAAACAAAAAATGCGGTTGTTCTAGTTTTAAGTAGTTTATAGGTATAAAAGGTAGTTTAAGTTAGTTTTAAGTTTTATATTAAGGACCTTATTTTAAGTAGTTTTTAAGTAAAAATAAAAAAGATATTGAAATTTATTTAAAATTTGCTAGTAAATAAAAAAAAATGGAATTACAGTAAAATATACCTTAGGGCCGAAAGGCATTAGAATTAAGTATCATTGTTTAACTTAGAGTGTGCGTATGGGACCAGTAAGTTAGTTGTCAGTTATGGTTAATAAGGCTAGTTTTATGCATTTTTGTCTAGCTTTAAGATGGTTTTAAGAATGAATTTAAAAAAAAAGGTGCCCTGAACTGTAATGCCCGAGGTCTTAGGTTCAACCCGTACCTGTGCCATCTAAAGTCTTACCACGCGTACTTCCTCTTACGAGGAATTGACAAATCCTCCAAGAGAAATGCTTGTCATGAAAAGTGCTTTCTCAAATTAGCCGTTCGGATTCGGCTTAAAACTGTAGGTCCACGAATGGTTGAGAATTGTAACTCACTAGGCCCTAGTTCTCAACGGACTGTTGCGCCACTTTCAACAGGATGTTGCCACAAGCCACACATCTAACCTTACAATTGAAATATTGAAGACTAAGCTTGCTAAGCATGTTATCTAAAAAAAGAGCCAATTAATTGGTCTCCTAGTTTTCAACGGGGTTAAGGTAAGTTATTAGCTTGTGTCAACAAGCTGACGACGACGATAGAAGAGATCAGAGCCAACATTGAAAGCGAAATAGCTGTCGTTTCGACCTGAAAACCTGATTTAAAACAAATAGAAAAACATATCGTCTTTTGAGGATATGTTTTTTGACCATGTGTACATGTACATACATTTCAAATTTATATTTTGGTTAAGTTTCATTGAGGCCTAATTTAGGCTTCCTAAAACATGACTTTCCACGTGTAACGATTGTACTGATTTATGTCATTTCTCCAGATCAAGCATAATATACTTTAAGTACAATGTGTTAAAATGAAATTTCCTAGTCATGTGAGCTAAAGTCTATATATAGGTACTATACATATGTATATGTAGTTGCATTAGGATTTCACTTCGTAATGATAGATAGTTGATATAAGCTCATTTAATCCATACTTTTGGCGTTATTTACGTTTTGCAAAAAGTCTTATAAAATCTCAACGCAAATAAGAGATTTTATGAGCATTTTAAGTAAGGCAACCGGTGGTTTTTTGACGTCTTCAGTCCGGCAGTACTTTCTTTCGGAGTTTGTTTTTTGTGAGCTTTCACTTGATTTAAGCTCAGTTTGGTTCGCCATTTTAAAATGAACAG
This sequence comes from Eupeodes latifasciatus, assembly GCA_920104205.1. Classification (NCBI taxonomy): domain Eukaryota; kingdom Metazoa; phylum Arthropoda; class Insecta; order Diptera; family Syrphidae; genus Eupeodes; species Eupeodes latifasciatus. Next base: position 188,622,247 of record OV049924.1, read on the forward strand.
ATTTCTTCCTGAACGTTCGTAAATAATGCAAATTTATTACCAAAATCATGGTTCAGATGCAATAAAATAATCAATTTGTTGAAGAAAACTTTTGTTGAGCGTTTTATCTCGCCTGGTGGGAATGTTGCGTTCATTAAAACATCATGCGGTTTAACACTACGCAGATAAGCCTGAGACCATTGCCGCTTTGGAAGAGAATATTCGGTTCCTAATTGCTGACATACGCCGGAATTGCGGCAAAAAGTGGTCGAAAATTGGATATCGAGGCTAGATTTTTTTCGAGTGAGCCGCGGAGGCTTGCCTGAAATCATTTTTTTAAAAATATAATGGTGAACCCTTTAAACCACACCTCTAAAAAAATCTCCCTTTACAAACGAATTTATACCTTAGACTCATTCCGCCATTTTTACTGGAGTAGTAGACATAAATAAATAAATTAGGTGGCGCAACAGTCCATGAAGAACCAGGGCCTAGTGACTTACAACTCTCAACCATTCCTGTGTGCGAGTAATGTTGTCAGAGATGGAAGGGACCTACAATTTATATGCCGAATCCGAACAGCTAATTTGAGAAAGCACTTTTCATGACAAGAATTACTCTTGGAGGATTTGTCAAATCCTCGCAAGAGGCAGTACCCGTGAAAAAAGTTAGGTCGCACAGGCAGCGATTGAACCCAAGACCCCTTGCATGATAGTCCAACGCACTAACCATCACGCTACGGGTACTACTAGGAGTAATAGACAACTTGACAATATAATTGAAGGTAGATTGCGTAGTACCTTGTAGTTTAGAAGTGGTAATTAGTTTAAAAAACCCCTATGTACATAGTCGTTCCAATTAAGTTTGAATGCTGAATTTTTTCATAACTCCCTACCTTCAATTTTACGGCTTTTTTTACAGTGGACAGCCTTGAAGTCTCTAAATGGGTGTTAAGTGGGTTTTTTAAATTATAGACACTTTTCTATCGCTTTATGCAAAAGGGCTTATTTAAAAATGCAAGGATTCATTTAAAATAAATACAATAATTTATAATCATAAATAACATAGCTAATCTTGTTCCTGAATGTATTTTAGCATAGACTCTCAAATTAGCTAAATAGCTTGGTTATGGTGCAGTCACACACCTGTTAGTTGTGTACAGTTTTTTAAAATCGTCACACAGTAATTATTATTTAAATTTTCCTTTAGTCCTATTAAATTATACCTACATTTCACTTCGGAATAATTCGCTTCGCATATCATTGAAAATGGGCAAATTGGAGACATCGTTATTTAAAAGTGACAAATAGTCCCCAAAAATCCCACAAAGGTTTTTTTTTTGTCAAAAATGGTTTTAGGGTGTAACTTTTGAACGGAAAATGCTACAAAAAAAGTTTTTAAGCTTGACTTTGAAAATCATGAAATGCACTACAAAATAACTTAGATTTGTATATACAGGGTCCGGCAAAAAAAACTTCCGTATTTTTAGACGTTTATATTTAAAGCTATTTATAGATAAAATGGTATTCCGGGTATAGATAGATAGAGGTCTACGTGCCGTTTTTAGTAATCATATTCATAATGGCGTGGCACGGTGAGCATCGCGCATTTGTCGTAGAGGAATATACATATATATATAAGTGGCAGCCATCACACCACAAATGACTCGAGCATTGGAAAACTTCAGGGAAAGGCTTCGTAAATGTATTAATAATAATAGAGGACAATACGAGTATTTAACGAATATAATGTTCAAAACTAAGTAATTATTTTATTTAATTGTAAAATGGCATAGCATTTAATAAGTATTGAAACCAGCTCATATACTCCAAAGAAAAGGATTTTGTGAGAAAATTATAATAATATAATAATAAAACAATAAAATTTGTCCGTTAAATTGTTAATTTATTTGTCATTGCCTTTTAAAATATGGGAGATCTTTTTGCCGGACCCTGTATAAAGGTGATTATACAAAAAGTTAGGTAACTCCTTTGTCATCAACCAATATATACAAAGTCTTATTATATTTTATTGAGATTACAATTTATTTTAAAACAATGGAAAGACCTTTATTTAATCACCCAATTTCAGTTCTTCATTTTGAATACAAGTTAATAAAAAAACACAATTAGTTCTTAAAACGTCAGTCCTTTGTCATGTCACAACGCTGAAAACCAACAATTAAGTGACTGTCTATTAAACATTATCATTGATTTGAGAAAACTTATCAATTTACTACAATCTGTGATGTATATACATAGTTAAATATATACTAAAACTTTCATAATGTAGTCTTCTCCACTTTATTTAAAAAAATAAGAAATTTTGTGCTCAGTTTCATTCGTCAGTAAGTTGTGTGTTATTTAAATTTAAAATTCGTGTGAAATATCGCCGACTCAACGTCAAATCCCACTTTGAATTTGAATGTTGGTAATAAATTTAGTTGCGGGTCGCTTAATTTGACGGCCATCGTAACTGTACCAGAGTTTGGGTTATGTTTGTTGTCTATACACGTGCTAAGCCAGTCAACACGTCAGTTCTATGGTGAGTCGTTATTTTTTTGTTAATCTAAAGTTTGTTTTTATTTATTCATATTAGACTTTGATTTGTTAAAATATAGTTTCTTGATATTCAAAATTACAAAAAAAAACATTAGTCCTGATTATAATCTCAAATTTCGTCTTTTTTGTCAGTCCTATGGCGTCAGTCCTGTATCAGGTAGGTATATTGTTATTGTTCTTCATTTCATGATCATTAATACTTTTAAGATGAATATTGTTAGATTTTATTTATATTGCTTGTTGATTACTTAGAAATATTTAGTAAAACTATGTGAAAGTAGTAAAAATAAGTGAACAACGTTACGTTAAATGTCTGTTTTAAAAACTGATATAGTATCCCAGTATTACATATTAATAATTATTTTTAATCGTTACTAAGTGACTTTAAGTGATCATTATTAAATCCTAAGAGATTTTTACTAATTTGTATTAAATTTCATTATAATACTTTCAAAACTGTGCATAACATAACATGTATCAGTACTATGTTACCTCGTCAGTCAAATTCTGAAATTTTTAAATATCTTACAATGTACTCAAAAAAGTCACTGGCCCGATTGGGAACAATATATTAATTAGATTAGCTATCATATACACCCGAATTTGTAGAAGTTCGATATAATAACTATCGTAAACAAAATATCCTCAAAAGTTACCCAACTTTTGTATAATCACCCATAAATATGATCCAAAACAACTGCCTAGAAAAAACGAAATATTTGAAATTTTGACAGTTTGTTATCGCAATGCTTTGTTATGTGTTGCTTGTTTCCAGTGGCGTCTTTAGGCATGGGCCCGGTGGGCCAGGGCCCAGGGCCCCGCAAATATTTGGCCCCCAAATCCACCAACTCAAAATGAATGAATCTATACAAGAATTATATAGAAAACTAAATAAGGTTAGTAGACAGTAACAGAAAAACAAGTTTCATTTTACTCTCCGTTCCGTTGAAATTCTCCTCCTCAACATCTTAAACTTCTGGCAACATGAATCCTTAATCATACACCTGCACAAGCTGTCAACATTATTTTAACAACTCTGCTTTCGTTCTACTCTACAGTTCTGCACACATGTTGACTTTTCAACTCACTCCATAAACAAACACAAAGTTGTCCTATATGATGATTCATTTATCGCAGATCATTTAAAAAAATGTGAGACCTGAGGAAAGGGATACACTTCCTATTTATCAGCAAATATTTGCAACGAATTCATTGATATAATGGGAAAACAATTTCTAATGAAATTTTTAGGTGAAATTAGATGGGCAAAATATTTGTCCCAAGTGTTGACAGTACACCCGACGTTTCTCATATCCACCAGTTGACTTTTGTAATTCGGTATGTTAAAAATTGTGTTCCTATCGAAAGGTTCTTAAAATTTATACCTATTCAAGAGCATAAATCTGAATATTTGGCTGACACAATCTTGACATTTCTGAAAAATCATTATATTTCAATAGAGGATTGTAGAGGACAAAACTATGATAATGCGTCTAATATGTCGGGAAAATATTCTGGTTTGCAAGCAAGATTAAAGGAGAAGTGCGAATTTCCTACCTTTGTACCTTGTGCAGCACATTCTCTTAACTTAGTAGGCCTTCATGCGGCTGGTCGTGTGCAGGAGGCAACAAGTTTCTTTCAAGTGGTTCAAAAAATATACAACTTTTTTTCTGCTTCTACCCATCGCTGGAATAAATTGATTGTATGTATGTTTAGGTTCACATAGAGTTCTTAAAAGCCTTTCTGAAACAAGATGGTCTGCATGAGCTGATGGAGTTAACGCGCTCCATCATGCATATTACTGAAGCCTTGACATCTATCTCTAGAGATCCAGAGCAAGCTCCAGGCACAAAAAACGAAGCGCTAAGCCTGTCTAAGAAAATTTCAAAACTGGAGTTCCTCATTTTAACAGAAATTTGGAGCACAATATTAGAAAGAATTCATTAAACCAGCAAGAGCCTTCTAAAAGAAAAAATAACGACTGACGTTGCTGCCAATTTGCTTTGTTCTTTCATAAATGATAATAAGGGAGAATTTTGATAAATTTGAAGCGTGTGCCAAAATTCAGAATCCGGATGCTAATAATAAAGACTTATTGCAACGAAAAATAGTACGAAGTTCGCGTGCCACATATTTTGATGGTCCTGCACCATCCGTTCAGCTAATTGTAAAAAAAAAGTTTAAAATATCAAATTTTTTTCCAATTATTGACACTATTACTTTGCAATTAAAAATACGATCCAATTGCTATCAAGAAATTAATGCATTGTTTGGCTTTTTTGTCGATTGCAATATTTGACTTCAGTGGAGTTGCAAAATTCTTGCGAACAGTTTTCAAAAAACCATAGAGATGTTAATGCAGAAGAACTTGAGGTAGAATGCTTGCACCTTGTACAGTATTTAAAAGAATTCAATAAAGATGTAAATGAAGATCTTTTTACAATATCAAAATTGTACAGTCTAATTACTACTACTACTACTGCCTGTAGAATTTTTTTATCTTTGATGGTTTCAAACTGCAGTGGAGAGCGTTCATTTTCGAAATTGAACCGGATAAAAAATGAATTTCGAGGCATAATGTTACAAGATAGACTAAACAGCTTGTCAATTTTATCAATTGAAAATGAATTACTGCAGGAAATTGAATTTGATTAATTAATTCATGATTTTGCAACTGATAAAGTCAGAAAAGTATGCCTTCAATAATATTTGATTGTATACTTAAACTTACATTTATGTACATATAACTAAAAAAAAAAATCAAATCAAAACAAATATAAAGAAATAAACTTACATAAAATTAAAAAAAATATATAAAAACATTGGAAATCAATCAAAAAAACAAGAAAAATTATCAAATATCAACTATAAAGAAAAATGTTCAACTATTGAAGATAAATTAAAAAAAATATAAAAGTATAAAAAAATATCTGTTTTATGTTTTTTTAGTTCTTTTTAAAAAGTAAAAATATGTAAAAAAACACAAATTAATTTTAAAATGACTTTTTTAACCTAAAGAATTAAAAAAAATATATTATACCTACTTTTTTTGGCCCCTACATCGTATTGGGCCCAGGGCCCCCAAAAGTCTAAAGACGCCCCTGCTTGTTTGGAAAAAATGTATTTTAAGTCTCATAAAAAAAAACGCCTAACTCGAATCGGCTTAGAACCTTAGTTTTCAAGCTTGAACTCAATCGACCCAATGATTTGGGCTGTAGGAGCATGGATAGGCATTAAGACAGACAGACGGAGGGAATCGGGGGACCCACATATTTGATTGAAATCTTGAGTTCGAAATTTTTTACGATATGGTTCCTATATGTCGCAAGTAAAAGACACAACGACAAAATCAAAATTGTCACTAACTTATTATCGGCAAATTATCCAACTGCTAAATTTTCGATCAATATTTATGTTGATTTGCTTAGTTGACATTCATAAATCATTCGAATAAACAAAAATATAATAATATGTTGTACATATTTAAAAGATCCTTTAATAAAACTCGATCATTTCTTTAAATAAATTTTATTGAAAATATTATTTTTTTTATTTTTTCTTTAAATTAGGAAGGATAAATACAATTTCATTTTACCCTTAGTTAGGTAGAGATATAACATACATTTTGCTTTATACAAGCTACTATGTATAGTATAAATACACATGTGTCTGAATACAAAATAAAAAAAAGAATAAAATAATTATGTGAAAATCTTTAAAAGCAATTTAATAAAATTTTCGAATAGATTTATTTTTAAAATTTATTCCTACAAGGCCAATTTAATTTATAATATTCATTGCAAATGCCAACACTAATTATTCATTAAGTAGATAGTATATTATATTATATTATTTTAACACTCATCAACACATTATTTATTCACACAGATTTATTAAAAGCAATTAGTTTTAAATAAATTTTAAATCGCAATTATATATACTTAATAGAAATTTTAAAAATGTCTTCTTTTTTAATTGATTGGTGGGATGAATTTTTGTGTGGACGTTTTTTGTTTTTAAAAAGCTCTTATTTTAAGAGTATTTGATGCATGAGAAGAAATGTGTAATGTTCAAAAATAAAACAAAGGACAAATGGGGCACTTTCTTGCCACCAATATCTTTTAAGCTTTTATAATATTGCAATTGCCTCATCGACTGCTTTAAATTTTGAAGAACGCAATATTTAATCTTACAAATGCATTTTAAGAAAAAAACTGTTATATTTTAAATAGAATCAGTGTTTTTAAAGGTGAATGTTATACACATGTACCTATCTGCATTTCTTGAAGCTGCACATTGAAGCCTTGTAAGCCACATTGTGGCTGATGAACCGTCCTACAAATCTTAATAACTTTTTAAAAGTATTAAAATTGGGATAAGGAAAGTCGCTTCTGGAATGTGTGCTGCTTTCACGAACTAGCGTCAGTAGTTCGTGTCCAAAGAGAGAAAATAAACGCTGGTTCAACAGCTTTCCGATCGTGGGACAGTTGAACGAAAGAGTAACCATCGAAATCCTTCCGTTCGGACACCAGAAATAATTTCTGCAGTAGCTAATGCTATAAACATGACTCCAAGTGTTTTCACAAGAAATTCGTTTGCACGTTTGTGTATCAGCAGATAAACGTTGGAAACAATAATGCATAATGATTTGGACCTGTTTCCCTACAAGATTCAAATCACAAACAAACTTAACAACGCAGACTTCCCGGTATGAAGAATGAGGGCCAACTTATGTTTAATTGCCTTTTTATGTGTGATGAAGTCCACTTCGACTTAAATGGTAATGTCAATAAGCGAAACTAAAACAACAAACCCCTCATAAAACGCACCGTTATGGTAAATGGTGACCGTTAGTAGTTAAAAATGTTAAGGGATTTTTTTGTACTTTGAACTCCGCTAGAAGAGAATTCCTTTCAATTCGGCCTGCTTTCAACAGGAGAACCGTTATGGTAAATGGTGACCGTTAGTAGTTAAAAATGGTAAGGGATTTTTTTGTTTACTTTGAACTCCGCTAGAAGAGAATTCCTTTCAATTCGGCCTGCTTTCAACAGGAGAAGCAAATTCGAATGTCACCAGACCTAACAAAATTATTTGACATCACAGCCACCCCTCCTGTCACCAGACCTCATAGCACCGGATTTTTAGTTGTGGGTCATGGTCATGGATGACTTTCTAAAAAGATGCCGCTTATGTGTGAACGAGCTTGGGGGCCATTTAAAATTGAATCATTTTTAAGAACGTTTGAATATATTTAATACAATTTAATAATTTTTCCAACTATAGGAACAGTCCGTTAAGAAGTAGGACCTAGTGACTTACGGTTTTATGCCGTATCTGAACGGATAATTTGAGAAAACACTTCTCATGAAGTGGAGTTACAGGGGCGAACGCAGAAAAAAATTTCGGCGGGGTTTCAAAAAATATATATTATATTATTTTTTTATTTTAAATGTCGTGTTTTTTTTTTTCTTTTTTGGCACTATTTTATATAGGTACTAAGAAACATGTATGAATAAAAAGTACATACATACACATATGACTTTTACGATTGACAAAACAGTTTGACTTTGACTTCAAAGATAAAACTTAATTTTTATATGCATTATGCATGCATAAGTTTGTATGCCTTATTTCCTAGTTGCCGTTGTCGATCCCATCATTCTTAGGCTGAACTCACACATGAATAAATGTGAGTTAAAGAAACAAAGAGACGAGGTGAGATTTTTCTATTTTCACAGTTTTCTTTTGTTTGTTTTCGCATATTCATATTTACCATAGATGACTGGATTGAATTTTGAAATTGTCAAACACGTTTTTCTTAAATTCACCATGAAAATACTAGAAGTAATGATTTTGAATTTGAATGCGTTCCGAACCTTTAGACCGAAGACATAGGGTCATATTCATAATTCCTTGATAAGTTTTTATTTTGTCTTTAATTCATGTAATTCTCAGACAATTTAAACCTATTTTAAAACGATAATCTGGAGTCTAAAAATAAACACGACGGAACCTATGTTTAAGCTGTTTCTAAATCTATTAAACCCCAAAAATAAACAAACTGATTGAGAAAATTAAGTTACGAGACATTTTATTTGCAAATTTAAAAACAAAAATTATGTCAAAAGACTTTAGCATATATCAATATTTTGATATTTTGCTGGATGCTGGAATGCTACCAACTAACAGAAAACGAAAGCTCTGCTTAACCCGATTGGACCCCTTTGAAATAGATGAAGACGATTTGTATGAAAGGTATCGATTCGAGAAAAAACTGTCAAGTTTATGATTGACCTTCTAAATATTATAGATCGAAATTCAATGAAATGTTTGCTAATATCTGCGTGCTTCCAAGGCTTAAAACCAACAGCCCGACTTCATAAAATTTCTCAACTAACAGCAAACAAAATAATTCAAAGGGTTTCAAAGATTTTGGCTCTCCAGCTAATGCAATTTATTTTGTTCCCCTCTACAAGCCATTTTGTGTAGGTTTCAATGAAATTTTTCAGAATTTTAGTAAAATATGCCTTAAACCTGTTTCTAACTAAACAGAGCTGGAAAATTCTTTATGAATAGTAGCTGTGTCTAACTCTAACCTATATGTTAAATTTAGACTCCAGTTCAAATAATAATAAATTAATTGGGTGGCGCAACAGTCCGTTGAGAACTAGGGCCTAGTGACTTACAACTCTCAACCATTCCTGTATGCGAGTAGTGTTGTCAAGGATTGAGGGGACCTACAGTTTTAAGCCGATTCCGAACGGCTAATTTGAGAAATCACTTTTTATGACAAGAATTACTCTTGGAGAATTTGTCAATTCCTCGCAAGAGCCAGTACCCGTGGAAAAAACTTTTAGATGGCATGGACGGGGATCGAACCCAAGAACCTCTAGCATGACAGTCCAACGCACTAACCATCATGCCACGGGTACTACCCAGTAGAAATAGACTCTGGTTTAAAATATGACTATGAATATGTCCCATATTGTTTTGTGTCTTACATTAAGGTATGTTTAAATGCAGAAACGCATTCAAATGTTTAAAAATATTGAATTTAGTAGACATCACGTACCTTTTATTATTATTTTGATTCTTGTTCTTGAAAAATAGGGAAAAAACAGGGTTGCTGTTTTTGTTTTAAAATATTCTCTTGTGTTAACTTAAAAGATTTTTTTTTAATTTACAGTTAAAACTAACACAAATGAACCGAAAAATTTGTCAGTGTTTTGATATTTAATTTTTTTTAAATGTGTCATAAGTGGCCGTGAGATCGTTTCAAAAACGAGTACAACAAGGTAATTTTCTGTTTTCAATTTTTCATTTTTAGCCATAGGAAACATGGCGAAAGAGAGCATCTCTGTGTTAATAATAACACTTAGCTTCATACAAAAAGTTAAAAACCATTCATCTTTTACCTCAGTGTTGGAAAATAAAAATATTAAACATTTTAATTGTTATTATGAATGAAAACAAGAAAAATATTTTTCTTTCTTTACCAAAAAAATTCAGAAATTTATTGTTCTGATTTAGCCTGTTTGTGTTTTGTGCCCAATTTCTATCACCGCAGCAAATTTATTAAAATTTTTCGTTTAACATAGTTTGAGAATTTGAGTTGGAAATTAATAAACCATTTATGTTTTTTCTGATATTTCGGGGGGGGGGGGGGGTAGAACCCCTAAAACCCCTACCTGCGTTCGCCCCTGAGTGGAGAATTGGTCAATTCCTCGCAAGAGGCAGTACCCGTGAGAAAAACTTTAAATGGAACAGGCAGGGATTGAACCAAACACCTCTGGCATGTCAGTCCTACGCACTAACCATCACGCCACGGGTACTACAAACATTTTCTAAAAAAGTTGTTCGAGGTTCTCAATGTAGCAATATCATCAGCCAATCTCTTCCTCTTAAATTGAAAGTGCTTTGTGCTATAGTTACAATTTCAACATAACATAAGAATATAACCCTTATAATCGCAATATTTGCATCCAATGATACAAAACTTAAACCCCCCTTTTAGGTTTAAACAATCATACATTTAATGTTATTAAGACAATCGTCTTACATCATGGAAATTTGGGGAGAAAATTGTCAGCCCTATCACGAATTCCATCATAATCGGAAACTTTTACGAATCTCAAAAAAACTATTCCCAAATACGTTCGTCGTGAAACATCTGATACTATTTAAATGACGAACGGATTTCGTGATACGATTTTTCGGAATTCGTAAAAGATTCCAACCATGATGGAATTCGTGATCAGCCTTAATGTTTCTGCGCGTTATGAGATTGCAAGTGGTGTTGATACTTTGTAGAAGTTCAAACGTTTAAACGAAGCTATTGTTCTACGTTCTAAAAGGTAAGGTTGTTCTCTGAAAGTTCAGCTCTTAAAACTAGCAAACGAAAATGCTGTATTTGTTTTAAAAATGCATCCAACTTCGTACTTCCGTCTCCTGAGCATAACCATTGCTATGCCTCACCATGTTAGAAATATTATATTAATGCGATTTGAAGAGTTATGAGAAAGTACGGATGTGCTTACGCTTGTTCGGTGTGAGCGTGATAATCGGAAGAAATAATTACTCAATGATACATCTTCTATCAAATAACAACCTATCGTGTAGTCATATGTGTATTGAATTCTCTTTTAATTTGGAGAACTGTTGACATTAAAAGGTGCGCGACGAGCGACGCCGCGGTAAAAATTAACAAAGTCTTAAATGTTCAATGTACAACTTTAAAAACTCTTTATCGAAAGAGGTTTAAACATTAATTTATAATAAGGCTTTATCAAAGGCCCAGCCAAAAGAACTTGTTTCTGGAAAATTTCAATACTACCTACATAATTTTTAAAAAAGTACGAGACACCCTTATCAATAAATTAGTTTCAAAAACGAAGAAAGGCAAAAGATAGGTTGTGTTAACTACAATAGTACAATAATTATTCTATATTATTTGAAAAAATTAATAATTTGATTACAAATCGAAGCAGGTTTTTATTTTGTAGTATTAAACGATTAATCATTTTATTATTATAAGATTTTTGTACATCTTTTTTTTCAATCTATTTTTATTTTCTTAAAACAAAAATCTAAGCAAAATTTTATTTTGTATTACAAATTCTATTTATACTTTTATATTTTCATTTAATTTTATAATTATGTTAGTTAAAATGTATTTCTTTTTTTACTTATTTGTTTGTAATAATTAATCGGCAGTTTTATTGTTGATTTGTTAGTTTTGTAATGATAAAATGCATTTTAAGTGTATTAAACAAATTAGTAAGCATTCATATCGGCATACGTTGAATCCAATTCTTGTGCAATTGTCTTGTACTCTTCTTTGCCTTTACTAACTTCGTCTGTAAAAATAAATGCATTAAAAATTTTATATTTCTTACACATTCTACATTCGACTACTATTTCCAAATAAAAAAAAAATACTACAAAACTTTTTACTATCAACAAAGATTTTTACTTTATTCAAATCTAAACTAAAATATGTAATTAAAAAATTATAAATTTCTAAATAAAACAAAATTTCTAAGGATTATTATTTTTGTTGTTTGCGTAAATTTATTTGTTTTTGGTTTTTTGAGTTAAACATTTCTTTTTTTTGTTCAAGAATCACTGGAAATAAAAATATTGATAAATATTGCTAAATAAGCCATAGTTGGATATTTTTTGTTGTTGTTGTTGTTGTTGTTGCCATTGCAGATGATGAGCAGTAGCACTTTATTCCTTGAGGATAAGTTCGACGAAAGCGGTATCCAAATCGTCTCCAATATCCTTGTACCTTTCCTTCTCCAAGACAAGGTCGTCTATAATTATTTGTTGATTGTTGAGAATAAAATAAAAAAAAAAGAAAAACAATAAATTTAAGAAAATAAAAAAAGTAATCAACATAAACATTTTTGAAAAAGTCTACTCCTGACGAAACGGAACTTAAGTCAAATAGCCAGAATATGCAAAACCAACAAATTAAGCAATCTTGTTGCGAAATTTTGATCAAAAGATATTTGAGTATATTTTAATTTAAAATCTGGCAAATTGAAATAAGTTAAAATAAATAAATAAATAAAAAGCAAACAAAAATTACCTTGCGAAAAGCTGTTAGATTTTTTAAAAATTTGATTGCTTTGGCAACGCACTTTCTGTATTCGTGGAAGGCGTTCATTTTGATCTAGTTATTTTGTTTAAGCTTTTTTGAGTTAAAATTAATGTTAAAAGTATTAATTAAAAAAAAATATAATAAAAACGCTAAATTTTTTTAATGCTTCAACAAAAATTGAAATAAAAACTTTTTTTTTTATATTTTCCAAATATTTGCATTGATTTTATAAGATTAAATGACGTTGAAAAGCTGATTCATGCAAGCTAATGAAAACTGCAAGTAATGGTTGTTGTATTTAAGCAGGGGCGGGTTCGGCAGCAGGTGCTGGTTCAGCTGGTGCCGCTTCGGCAGGTGCTGGTGGTGCTTCGGCAGGTGCTGCCGGTGTTTCGGCAGGTGCTGGAGGTGCTTCGGCTGCAGCAGGTGCTGGAGGAGCAGCAGCTTCAGGAGCTGGAGCTGCACCGTCAGCTGCGGGAGCAGTCGCTGGTGGAGCTCCTTCAGCTGGAGCTGCAGCAGCTGGGGCTGCTTCTGCTGGTGGCGCAGCTGGAGCACCCTCTGCTGGCGGAGCGGCGCCCTCAACTGCTGGAGCTGCGCCTTCTGCTGGCGGTGGCACTTCCGAACCCGGTGGGGGAGGTACATAATTCTTAACATATGGTACTTCAGCGCCTTCTGGTGGCAAATCAATAGCATATTCGAATGGTGGTGGCGGTGGTGGTGGTGGTGTTGGTTCTTTAGGAATCGCCGCAAGAGCCGCTGCTTCTTCTGCCTCACGGGCCGCTCTCTCTGCTTCTTCAGCTGCTGCTGCTGCTTCGGCTTCTGCTTTAGCTGCAGCTTCAGCAGCCGCTGCAGCTGCTTCTGCGGCAGCTGCTTCAGCAGCAGCAATTTCTTCGGCAGTGGGTGTTGGCTCTTTGGGTGTGGGTGGTTTTGGATTTCGTGGCGTATAGAATGGTTCAAGTCCGGGTATCAAATCGAGGAATGCCAACTCTAAGCTGTCTCCAATAAGTGCGAATTTCTCCACTTCGACAATTGTATCATCTTTCATTTGAACGTTTTAATTATTGGTGGTGCATATAAATGATTTCATCGAAATAGTGAAGCGAAAGCGAAAATAAAAAGCGTTAGGCAAGCAAATAAAATAAAAGTAAGCTAAATAAAGTAAAAGAAATAAATATAAATGAATTAAAGTGTAAAAGAAAAAAGATAGTTTAACAAAAACAAAGACAGATCCATTTTCAAAAACGTCCCCCAAACACTCAAAGGGCGAGAGTATCTTGTGGAAACGTTTTTGAAAACATCCTTATACTGTTAACAATAAGAAGTTTGTTATTAAGAAGAAGGAAATGTTAGTCATAGAGTTTCGAAGAAAGATTCGATGTGAAGTTTTTGAGTTCATGAGATAGTCGCAGTAGATGAAAATCTGATGAATCGATTTTTCAGCAGTCTAATTATTGTTTTTTTTGGATTTTATCCTTTATTTGAAAAAAAAAAAAAAATAAACTTGATAATTGATGAGCACAGTGTCTTTTTGATGAGCGCTTTGGTGAACTTATAATTAAGGAGTAACTACAGTTAAAAAAATATATGTATATATAGTTGATAAATAGTTTAGAAATTTGTTTAAGATTCCGGTGCTGGCGGTGCTGCTTCTGGTGCTGGAGGCGCTTCTGCTGGTGGAGCTGCCTCAGCTGGTGCTGTTGCTGATTCTGCGGGCGCCGCAGCAGCTTCAGCTGGAGCACCTTCTGCTGGTGGAGCACCTTCTGCTGGTGCGGCACCATCTGCTGGTGGGGCGCCTTCTGTTGGTGGAGCGCCTTCTGTTGGTGGGGCTGCAGCCGCAGCTTCAGCTGCTGCTTTGGCTGCCTCTTCTGCTGCAACAGCAGCAGCTGCTTCGGCTTCAGCTGCAGCGGCAGCTGCTGCCTCAGCGGCTGCGGCTGCTGCAGCATCAAAGTTCTTAACATATGGTACTTCAGCACCCTCTGGAGGCAAGTCAATAGCATACTCGAATGGTGGTGGCGGTGGTGGTGGTGGTGTTGGTTCTTTGGGCACTTCTGGCTCAGCTGCTGCTGCTGCTTCTGCCTCTTTAGCAGCTGCATCGGCTGCTTCAGCTTGTGCTTGTTCATCGGATTCTGCTGCAGCTTCTGTGGCTGCTGTAGCAGCTGCTTCAGCAGCTGCAATTTGTTCAGCTGTAGGTGAGGGTTCTTTTGGAGTTGGTGGTTTAGGATTGCGCTCATTGTAATTTGGCTGAACTCCGGGTACAAGATCGACGAATGCAAGATCTAAACTATCTCCGATGATTGCATATTTCTCCTTTTCAATAATTAATTCATCTAAGGGTTTTTTATTTTTATTTTTGTTTTTGTTTGTTTGATTGTTAAAGGGTTTTGTGGAGCAGGGTGGTTGGATTGTTGGCAAATAAAACATAAAGCAGCATATTTAAGCAGTTAGGTAGTAGTAGAGGTAAGCCATTTTTTTTAAATAAATATAAAACAAAAATAAAGGAAAGTTTAAGTAAATAATTATAATATATAAAAATCATATTAATTACTATAAATTTATTTAAAAGTGTAGTTTTCTGTTTTTAATTTTTGAAGGGAAATTTGGTTAGCCAACAAAATAAAACACAAAACAATTATATTTTTTTTGTTTATTCATAGAACTTGTCCTTTAATGTCTTCATCATGCTTAATGCGCTCTAAAATAAATTCTCTTTAAGAAAAATTATCTTATATAGTTTTGTTTATGCTTTTTAAAGTTCCGCTGTCTTGCCTTTTAATTTTAATTTTTTTAAATGAAGTAAAAAATACTAAGGCACTTTATGAATAAAGAAATTCTTTAAACATTAATCAAATTTGTTTTTTTTTTTTTTTTTAATTGAAAGTTATTTTTATACGTATAATGCACTATTAAGTGGGCAGTATAATTTGTTTAGTTTTTGTGTTTTTGTTTAGTTTTATTAAAGTGTAGAATAAATATTCTACATTTTTTAGAGAATAAAAAAAAGAAGAAGCACAAGATAAAAAATAAAACTTTTTTGTGTAAGTATTGCTATGCTTAGTTACTAGGAAATTGTCTTTTATTACTTATTTGTTTTTGTTTGTTTTGTTTAAATAAAATTTCTAAAATACTTTCAAGCATAGGTTTTTGTTTCTTTTTTTAAGTAAAACAAAAAAAATAATATAAAATAAAGAACACACAATTCTTTCACCTTGATTTCTTTTTATGTTTATAATGTAAATAGCTTTTTCTTTCTTTTTTTTAAAATAAAATGATGTATATAAATAAAACATTTATCTTTTTTTTTTTAATTCTATACAAAAAATGCACAGCGGAATTTAAAAGTCAATTGGAATGAATTGATACGTTTACTATAATTAAATAAAAATTGGAATATCTTCGTTTGTTTTGTTTTGTTTTGTTTTGTTTTTTTTTGTTTGTGTTTTGTTGTCATTATAAATGTCATAAATATTTTAAAGAAATAACTAACAAATACACAATAATTATTACAATCAAAAGAAAAAAGTACAGATGTTACAACGAAAGTGAAATTAAAAATGCATAACACACTAATAGCTAGCAAAGAATTTAAATTTATGATTTAACGAATATTATGTTGTAATGTCGTCTCTTATAGTTTATATATTATTTAGTCATTCGTCATCTAATATTTGTTTTTTTTTGTTGTTATATCTAAAGAA
Organism: Eupeodes latifasciatus; assembly: GCA_920104205.1. Lineage (NCBI taxonomy): Eukaryota > Metazoa > Arthropoda > Insecta > Diptera > Syrphidae > Eupeodes > Eupeodes latifasciatus. The sequence continues at coordinate 188,638,584 of OV049924.1, forward strand.
TATTAAATTGTTTTATGCGTTGTTGTAGATAAAATTAAATTGAAAATAGTCAGGATTCTCCGTCTTGTGTTGGTTTTAAGAGCTATGATTGGTGTAGCATTTTATCTTCTCTGGATGACTGAGTGTTTTTCATATTAATTTTGATTTGATTTTTATATGTTTTTTAAACTAAGGATGTTCACATGTTTTGAATATCATGCAAAGTGGCTTCCATTTCTTCTGACAGCAATTTATTTTTCTCACGCTCGTTCATTAAATCGTCTGGATATATATTTTGCAGTGAGGTGAGGTGTAAGGGGGGCATTTATAAGATTTTTTTTAAAGCGCAGCATCATTTTTATTTTATTTTATAAGCACACAACAAAGTGAGTTATTTTTATTTTTTGTTTTGTTTAAATCGCAAACAACAAATGCAAATCCACACAAAATTATAACATAAAAGTAAACAAAAAAATCAAATTAAATAAATTAGTATAAAGAAACAAACAAAAAAACAACAGGAATAAAATAATTAATATTATTGTTAAGGCATTAATAATATAATTATTTGTAAACTCGTATAATAAAAATAATAATAATAATAAAAATAAAATGACTGTTGTGATTATTTTCGTTTTTAAATTCTAGACAGATTTCAAAGTAAATTTAAAAGTTAGTCCATAGAACTCTAATGGAGAGGAACGACCGAAGCGACATCTAGGTAGTCATCAAGGAACTTTTGATGGTAGAGTTGAGATCACCAGCGACACTAGCACATCAGTTAATGTACTGAAATTGAGCTAAATACCTCAAAGTGTAAAATATTTAGAGCCTTTTGTTCATCACTTAAGGTGCAATTCAGTTACTGTCTTGGTTATGAAAATCTTTCAGTGGTAAGCAAAATAAAATACCCAGGTGTCATTTTTGAAAAAAAAATTGTGTTTCGGAAATCATAATTTCTAAAGCTAGTTCATTGTTAGGTTTTTTTAAAGCGCAACACAGTTGTATTCAAGTAAAGTTATACTTTGAAACCGTTTTACATATCTTCCCGATATTGAAAAATCGGCAGCGTTGTTTGGTTAACTTTTTATCAAAATTAATCTAACATGATTGAAAATGTTCAATAAAGATTCACGTGTTTTGCTTTGAGAAACTTAGGATGGTCGGAAGGTTTACCCAGCTATAGTACTAGATGCTCGCATTAGTAGATTTGAAGTCTCTAAAAAAGTCGATGAGAATACTTAATTCTTCTTTTTATAAAGGACATTCTAAATGGCAGAATGTTCCTGAGAGGAATCTAAGAAAAAGGGACGTTCTCTTTTCGATTCCTTATCACAAGACTATGGACAAAATAACTCATTCTTCATGAAGTCGACCTTCGATGGGTAGAAATATATTTAAGAACATTGTTTATTCAATTTTATATAATTGTAAAATTACTATTTATTAATTAAAAAATATAGTAACATTGAAAAATGTACTTTAAATGTATCTTTAAATAGATAAAAAGTTGTGATCTATTGAACTTGTATAAAGGACTTTAACTCAGTTGACCTATAATTATAGGCTTTTGTTTCATATTAAAAGAAACATTAATTTGTGTATTACGTTATTACAGTCTTTGGAATTCTTGATTTTCAGTGCAATGTTCCTCACGATAACTAAGTTAAGTGAAATCAACGAAATTTTTTTTCGAAAACGTATTTTTTGTAAGCCTATGACATTTCCAACAAAAAGGCTTAACTTATGTTAACTTATATATTAAAATCACACTTAAAAACAAAAACATTTCACAACAATAAAAAACAAAAAAAACACATTAATAACTCTAGCAAAATAATACAATTTTTCCCTTTTCATAATAATAATTTAACAAATATAATGTATATTTTATAATATAAAAAAACTATATAATAATTATTAATAATCTTATAAAATTAGTTTGAGAATAAAACTCAAAGACATACCTTCGAGCCTGTCGACTTCCTTCTGCAATTTTTGAACAGAACGTTCGGCAAATTCAGCACGGGCTTCAGCCTAAATTTTTCATTTTAATAAAAATAAAAAACAAATTAATTAAATTGTGTTCTTTTATAAAAGGTTAAAATATAGAAATTAAAGCATGACAATATGATGATGTAAAAGGTCAACATATTTATGTGTATTTGTTTAAACATGTAGGCATATAATATTTATTAACCTTGTACAACATCACGACAACAGTTGGATTGAGAAAAGCTACTACTAAACCCAGCGTTAAGTTGCTTCCAAAATAAATAATTTTTTAAACCAAGCATGAACATTTTTGTTATTAATAAATTGACATGAAAATGATGATAACAGTTTTTAAAATATATAAAATGAGATGAGTCTTAAATTACTAACAGATATAAATACAGACAAAACACAGATATTAATAATAATAAAATGTACCCAATTTCATAGACAGAAATAAATATATAAATTATTACAATTATTTGTGGACATATACAAAAAAGCAAACTAAAGTACACATTATTGTTATTTAGTTGCGTCATAACTAAAATTTTCTACTATTATTTTTGTTTTGTTTTGTTGCTTTGTTTTTGTTTTATAAAACTTTAATCGTCTATCATGGAAATAATATAAACTTACTGTTGATACAATTTTTTTATATTCTATGGCATGTTGTTCAGCTTCTTTGCGAAATGCACAGGCCTAAACAACAACAACACACATATGCGATTAAATTAAATTAATTTACATATTTTTGTAATTAATTCAAATTTTACGAAATTAATTGGATTGTATACCGTTTTTGCAAACAATAAAATGTCTACCGAAGAAACTAAATACAATATTTTCAATAAAATTAAAAATGTAAAAATTATTGAAAATTAAGAAACAATATTATTTAACTAATGTGCAAATTAGATTTTTAAATTATTTTGGAAGAAGGAACAAAATGAAAATAATGGAGGCTATAATGAATAAAGTGCCCCATGGGATTTTACCCAGCTTCAAAAATGGGAAACGTGAATAATGTCAAACTTATTTTATGAAATTTGTTAATAACAAAAATTCAGTTTCTGGGGATTTGCGTGTTTTAATGTGTTTTTGAATGAAGCTTACGTCTAGACTAGAAAATCATGAGCATTTACAAATTTCGGAGATGGGAAAAAATACGGTAGAAAATTTATTCCCGATAGCCCCTAATAGCACAAAAAGCTTTTTTCAATTTTATTAATTCAATGTGATTATTTTTTAAACAAATATAATTTGTGTTGTTTAGGCCTATTTAAGTAATTTACATAAAATTAATGAAAATTGTACTTTCAACAGCATCTAATAAATAGATAATAATTTAAAAAATTGAGAAGAACAATTTGTGCAAATATTTCTATACAAAGCAGTATTATTATTTTTCTAGGAAATTAATTGAGGAGTAAATGTAGACTTTATGGACTCAATGATTTTTATTTTTATCATGCTAACTAAGGTCCTAGGTCATAAAACAACTTGATGGAACTAAAAGCTTAACTTAAAGCAAGTTAAGAGACATCTCTTCATGAAAGATTGTCTGTAATTTTTTGTCAAGTACTTAATAGAACAAGGAGTAGTTCTCGTGATGCGATGGTCATGACAGAGGTCTTGGGTTCAATCCTTGCTTTTGCCATTCCTCTTACGAGGAATTGAAAAATTCTCAAAGAGTAATTCTTGTCATTCCGTTCGGATTCGGCATAAAAACTGTAGGTCCCCTCCATTGCTGAGAAGAGTCACTAGGCAGCCCTGGTACTCTACGGACTGTTGCGCCAGTTGTTGCGCTTGTTGTGTTAAATTAAAGAATGCAACTATAAAATCCTACACTGAGGATCAAAACTTTTCTCAAATTAAAAACACAGAAATAGTTACAACACTTTGAGAGTACATTCTTGCTGTCTTTACTGTTTTCCTGATATTTAATATGATGTTTAATACTTGTAAGTTACTAAGAAATCTGTAACACTGCTTTTCACAAACACCTTCAGTTTGGTCTATAATTTAACCATGGATTGTCTTATAAACAAACAACGCTTGCAAATTATTGAATTTTATTATAAAAATGCGTGCTCTTCCAGTTTAATTGACCTACTGAGGCGGCTATTCAGGCTATTGTGACTACATTTTGCACCAAATTTACATTGTTGGACTTAGATAGAACCACCAACACGTTTACGTAGAGTGCGAACTGAGGTAAAAATCGTAGCTGTATCGGCCGGTGTTAATGATAACACTAAGTTATTGATTCGGTGTCGGCGTCGGCTTTCGCAGCATTTGGGCCTTTGTTATTCCATTGCTTGGAAAATTGTGAAGGATTTAGGTGTGAAGTCTCAAAATACAGCTGGTGCAAGAATTGAAGCCGAACGACCGCGACGGCTTACCACAATGCCGTATTTTTGGTGTCTCCTGAAAAGTTGGCAGAAAAATTGTGTTCAGTGACGAAGCTCATTTCCGGTTGAGTGGCAAAACTGCCGTATTTGGAATGAGGATTAGTTCGCCACACGAAAGGAACTTGGTACTAAAATCTGTTGCTCTCTTTCACAAAACACACAAAAGAGCATTGCATCTTGACGACACGGGAATAAATGCGCAAGGAAAAAAAACAAATAAAGTCTACCTGCATGCAAGCTTAACACCTAAAAACCGATTTTTCCTCCAGCAAGCAATGCGTCTCAAACATTGCGGTGTTATCACTAAAGTGTATACACGCTCTGGTTCTGTTTACGTTAAAGAGAGCGAAGAAGGAGAGACAATACACATCAACAACGATACAACATTGAAAACCATACTCGCTGCCTCTGCTGTGACAGGCAGTCAAGAAGAAGAAGAATTTCACCAGCACTCAACATGATGAACCAATTTTTATTGTATGAAATATTATTACTTTTACTATTACTATTATTACTATTACCTTTCACTCTTTCTATTTTTCCTCTTATTATGCTCTATCTTATTTTCCTTTTTCACCAATGTATATTTATTACTGCTACCATATGGAAACCCTTTTGTAAAAGTTGTTGCTTTGTTCCCCACCATATTAGATGTATGTTACTTGGATCTCGCCTTATAACCACTCGTTTCAGAGTTGAGTGAACGAATGGTGGGCTCCATAGGATACACCGGTGATGTTATATTGCGAACTATGTTAAAAATTTTGAGTTGGCGACGTGACGGTTTCAAGGTTGTTCATATCAATGCTCAGAGTTTGATGAAAAAGATTGATGAATTCAGATTACTTTTTGAAGATTCGCATATCGACGCGATCTGTGTTTCAGAAACGTGGTTCTCTGCATATGTGAAGGATGCAACATACTCTCTTAGTGGATATAGGATCTTCCGATCTGATAGGTGCAACCGCGGAGGAGGTGTTGCTATATATGTTAAGGAAAACCTTATCTGTAAGAAGTTATACTATTCGTCACCCGGCTCTTCTTGCGAGTATTTGTTTTTGGAGGTTAAAGGCAGTGAAGGTAATCTTCTCCTGGGAACTATCTACAGACCTAATAGGTATATCGATTTGGAACAAATCTATAGAGTTATTGAAGAAATTACTGTTATCTCTTCAAACATTATTATATGCGGTGACTTTAACTGTGACCATTTAACTGACAAAAGGTTAATTGAAAACATGAGATCCTTCGACTTGCACTCAGTAAACAATACTCAACCTACTCACTTTTCCCAGTCATCCTGTACGCTACTAGATCATTACTATGTAAGTGAAAAAGATAGAGTACTGTTATATGATCAGCTTGAAACACCAGTTTTTTCTAGACATGATCTTATTTTTTTGACATATGATTTTAATTTAAGTGTAAACCAAGTGATTTCTAGAATTCAGTTTAGAGATTTTAAGAATATCAATAAAACACATCTTGAAAATGATATAAACACAATAGCATGGAGTGACATCTTTCTAATGACTTCACCAAATGACCAAGTCGAGTTTCTAAACACAAATATTAATACTTTATTTAATCGACACGTTCCATTGAAAACACAAACTAGAATCCGCGAAAATAAACAATGGTTTACTAGTAGGATTAAAGAACTTATAAATCAGCGTGATCTAGCATACCGACGCTGGAAACGTTTCCGTGTTAACGAGCTTTATGAGTTATATAAATCATTCCGAAATAAAGTAGTTCAAGAGGTAAGACGCTCAAAACTACAGTTCTACTCTAACCGTCTAGATCTAAAATCGGATAGTCGAAAAATATGGAACAACCTCCGCAAGCTAGGAATAGGCAAACAAAGAAATAATTTTCCAACTGAGTTGAATATTAATGAGCTTAACAATAAATTTGTTTCTACACCTTTAATAACTCTAAGAGACCATGTATCTCTTAATACCATACCTCCACCTTCTACAGACACTTTGTTCAATTTCGATTGTGTGAACACCTTAGACATAGTTGAAAGTGTCATAAGTATAAAATCCAATGCCACTGGTGCTGATGATTTGAATCCTATTTTCATTAAAGCTATTCTTCCTCTACTTCTACCCTATTTTACACATGTAATAAATTCAGTCCTTACCACTGGCATTTTCCCACATCAATGGAAAAAAGCAAAAATAATTCCCATCCCCAAAAACTCGCTTTGCAATGAATTTAGACCAATTTCAATACTTCCTTTTCTGTCTAAGGTCTGTGAAAGGATAATGCAAAAACAATTAAGCAACTTCATCAGTCGCAACAACCTTTTAGTCGAAGTTCAATCAGGTTTTCGTTCGCACCATAGCTGTATAACAGCACTAACTAAAATAATCGAAGACATAAGGACTGAACTCGATATTGATAATGTAACTTTTTTAGTCCTATTAGACTTTTCAAAAGCATTCGACATGGTGAATCATTCGAACCTTCTGAATAAACTGCGTCACAGTTTCAACATATCTTCAGAAGCTATTAAACTACTTTCTTCCTTTTTGAATAATAGACAGCAAGCCGTTTCCTTAAATGGAAATCTATCCGATTTTCTTCCGGTTCAACAAGGAGTTCCCCAAGGATCAATTTTATCCCCCCTTCTATTTTCATTATATGTGAATGAAATCGGTTTCATTATAAATGAAGTATCAAAACATTTTTATGCCGATGACATTCAAATTTACAAAAGCTGTCCTTTGGGTTTAATTGACGACTGCGCTTTCACTCTGAACCAGGAACTAGAGAAGATATCCTACTGGGCGTCGTGCAATGGGTTGGTTCTTAACGCAAGCAAATGCAAATGCCTGGTTATATCAAGAAAAGAATTAGACTTAACATACTTTCCTTCCATATTTCTAAACCAGAACCCATTAGAATTCGTAAATTCCAGTAAAAATCTAGGAGTAATCTTCAATAAAACATTGACCTGGAATGACCACATCAACCAATTAGTAGGTAAAACTTATGGAACGCTTAGAACGCTGTGGACAGCCCAAAACATCACTCCATTTAAAACCAGACTAATGCTGGCAAGGACCCTTGTAATACCTGTTCTCACACATGGATGCGAAATTTTTTACAACTGCGATGCCATCAGCAAAAATAAATTAAACATAGCATTCAATAGTATCATTCGATACATCTTTGGGTTAAGAAGGTACGACCATGTTTCACATTTGCAAGAGATTCTGCTTAGTATGCCTTTTAATGACTTCATGAAGCTTCGAACATTGATACTGTTTTTTAAAATCTTGAAAACACGTCAACCAGCTTATCTGTTTGAAAAAATCAGAATGTCTACATCGAACAGATCGACATCGGTAATTTTGCCACGTTTTTCGTGTTTGACCTCGGAAAGGCAATTTTTCATCGCTGCTTGTCGCCTCTGGAACTCACTTCCAACTCATTTGCGGGATATAAGTGATATGCATATTTTCCAACAAAGTATTAAAATCTTCTTTTCGAACCAAAGCAACTAACTTAGCTATCTTCTCTTCTTAACTTTAACTAACTTAACTATCTTTTCTCTTTCTTTTTCTTCTTCTATTTCTATCATTTCTATTTTAACGTCAATTAATATTCTATCGATAAATTATTGTTATTTTCTTTTTTTTTTTATTTAATTTTTATTTAATTTTATTTTATATTATTATTTTCTTATCGTATTTTCTTTTTTTAAATCTGAATTGTTATATAAAGTTAAGTCATAGGCTTTCACAAATTTATAAGATATCTATTATCTTACTGTGTAAGCTTTATAAATAAATAAATAAACTGAAACTGAAACTGAAACTGAACAGCGGATTATGGACTGGCGGAATCATTGAGACGTATTTCTTCAAAAATGAGGCAAATCGCAACGTTACTGTGAATGGTGAGCGCTATTGTCCGATGTTAACAAAATTGTTTTTGCCACATAGCACGCGTAACAGTGGACCAATTTAAAGGCGTGTTAGAAGAACAATTAATTTCACATTTGGTGCCGGTCAATTAGCTGTCTAGATCGAACAATTTAACTGCCTTACGACTATTTTCTGTTATGCTGTTTTAAGGCTCATTTCTATAGAGACAAGCCCACTTCGATTGACGCACTGAAAGCCAACATTGAACCATTTATTCGTTAGATAATGGACTAAGAAGATGGACCATTCGAGGCTCAGATGCGGCCTATATTTAGAAGAAACAAGCTTCAAACATTAAAAAAAAATTGTCCCTACTATCGATATATATTTATTATATTATATATTTTTTATATATATATATATTTATTATATATATATTTATTTTTAAATTCCCCATAGCTCTTAAAAATAACTCGTTAACAAAAATAGTTTATTTTTCTAAGGAATTCACAAAATTAATACAACCCTTAACCTCTATTAATAATCTCCGTAAATAATTTGCTATAAATTTAATTTATCAAATAAATGTATAGAATGTATGTACATAAATTCAAATATTACAAAAAAAAGCAAACAATAGAAGAGCGATAGAAATAATTTTATTTTAAATTAAAAATAGGAAAGTATTTTATGAAAGACAATAATTTAACATTCCTAAGAAACAATTTAAAAAAAAATAGAAGACGAAAGATTTCTGTTCCCAATACCAGTTTTAAGTTTTTTTTATCAGTAGGTTCAAATAAAAATACCTCTTTAAGTTGTTGATCCAATAATCTGATTTGACCTTCGAAAGTCTCTTCCTTTTGAGTGGCCTACCCATTTTTTTTTTAATTGTTATACATTTTGGAAATCCATTTTTTGTGTTTGTTTTTAATATGATTGTGTTTTGTTATTTAAACATTAATGCATATAATATGTATATTATTATTATTAAACAAAATCACACACAAAAAAAAACATCAATTAAAGCATAAGTGCAGGTATTATTGGTTTTTTAAAAAATGCAGCCAAAATATGAAAAAAAGAAAAAAATAAACATTAAAAATATAAATAAAAAATGTGATAAAAATAAATAAAATAAAAAATAAAATATATATCGGTAGATATTTTATTTGTTTAAAAATAAGCCTTATTTTGATGCATTTACATGTAAGGTTTTCAGTATTGTCACTTTAGCTAGGTTTACTTTAAAGATCTGAGTAAGTGGAAAACATGTAATTTTCTACTTTTGGAAGGTTAGGTTCCACTTATGGATTCACATTAGAAAAGTGCTTCAAATACTTCTGAGATTTTATAGTCATTTAGGAATCAATTATGAAAGTTAAAGTAAAAGTGTATGTCCGTGATGGAGTACGACACACTTAAGCCAGTTTATTGTCCCATTGTGATCAATTCTTTCAAATATATTTATATTTTATTTCGCCCAATGACATTCTAAAGGAAAGCTGGAGACAGTATTCACAATTGTAAGAATTGTTTTTAGGACTTAATAACCATATCAGATTCTTCAGTTTTAGAATCAGTATATCAGAAAATACGAATACATTGATCAGGTAGCGCGCACCGCACAAGTGGAAATTGACCTCACCCAACTTGGAGTGCGAAACTGGAGACATCTAGCTAGGGATCGAGCCTGATGGAGAAGTTTGTTAGGTGATACCCTAATTCACACAGGACTGTAGCGTCACCTTAAGTTAGTAATTAAGTAAGAATACATTTGACGATTCATGTGAACTTAATGATGGTCAAAATAAGGCTTTAAGATTTTTGTATGTGTATCTTTAAATAATCAATACTTAAATTTGAATGGTTAGTAATTCAAAACAAAATGATTAAATTTTATTTATAAAAACATTAGGGATAAATTCATAGACGTTAAATGTTCTCTTACTTTATTCAAATTTGTTGGTAAAATAAAATGTATTAAAACATTAACTAAAGCAGACATCTATAAATTTGATCCTTAATGTTTTCGTATAGGTATAATTTTTATACAAATTGAATATACGTTTTGTGGTAATAAACACTTTAACGTACGTCCTTAAAAATATATAAAGTACTTATATTTCAAAGTCAAGCCGTTTTGACTTCAGAAATTAAAATAATAAAACACAACAATCGCCTTTTCAAAAAGAACCAAAAGGAACACGACAGAAAGAGAGAGGAGAGAGGAAAATGTGTTTATATATAAAAAGAAAAAAACAACAAAACATTGGCAAATCAAAAGCACATCATCACACTGGTTTAGGTTTTTGTTCTTCAGCTGGAGCTTTGCTAAAATTGAGCTAAAATCTTTCTTATAACAAGAAATATAAAAATTCTGTTTATAAAAAATCCAACAGTCGTCATAATTGTCATCCTTTTTTTCTAGGTGATGATTTTTTTGTTTTTTTAAATACCTCCTTTAGACGAGTGTTCAAGGTCTTAATTTGGTTCTTGTATTCCTCTTCACGTTGGTTGGCCTATTTATATAGTATATAAAAATCATAAATAAGGAATTGAGTGCTTGGTTTTGATTTGCATATGGGGCGTTTTTGAGAGCGACATTATAATATTTATACAAAAAAATGTGTATAAATTGAATTTTATAGAATTATATTTTTATAATTAATCAAGTATGATATATTAAAAATTTAAGTAATATAAAGATACTGACCTTCTCTTCTGAGACTTCGAGGGATTTCAAGTTGTTACCCACAACGCGGAGTTCTTCTTCAAGTTCCACGATTTTGCTGTATGTATAGAAAAAAGTTTGTATTAGAATATATTACAAATAATGAGGTTTGTTTCAAAATGTTTAGTAAATAAAACAATACAATTTAAAAAAGCTGCAGTATAGGCATCGGATTAAAAATAACACTTTCATATCTATTTATGAAGTTAGATTTTGGGTAATTGGATGAGATTTCGGAAGCTCAAGATCTTGTTTTAGTCATGAATTGAACTCCAAAGCAAAGTTCCCATTATTGATATTGTACACTGACATCATTGTACATTTTGGAAATTTGAATTATTGAAGCTTAAGGCGATATTTTTTAGTTGGTGTAAGGATCTCATAGTTTGATGTTCAAATTGTTAATCTTTAGGAATTTAATACAGGGTCCGGCAGCGAGGCATGGAAGATTTGAATGGGGGCATCAAGCGATGTGGGGGAAACCATACTGTGTGGGTAGTATCGAACCGTTGAGAGGTACCATTCCAGTAACCATGGAGCTGTGACCGATTGCGCGTCGTGTGTTTGTTTACAACACGTTCATGGAAACGGGCATTTTAATATGGACTGTCACGGTTGTTGAGCCTTTGAAAACCCACAAGAACTTTATGAACGACATTTCCAAAGTCCTAAGTGAGACACAGTCACCCGAAACATTCAAGCAGCTTCAAGGCAAATGCTTCAAAGGAGTATGCAGAACTTCTCAGAACGTCTGCAGGAGTGCATTGACAAAAATGGGCAGCACTTTGGGTTTTTGATGAGAAAGTGAAAATTTTCAAATCATCCATACCTCGCTGCGGGACCCTGTATATTTATGTTAAAAGTATGAAACTCAGTATTTTTAGATTCTTTTTGAATGAGATGTCAAACACCCAATATGGTATTGTAATTCGGATTGTTTTTAAAATAAAAAATCAATTCACCGAAAATTGTTTGTTTACTTTTTATAAGGCCTTCTTATTGGTTTGTCCAAAGTTTGTTTATGGGAAAAATTACGAGGGCAATGTATTCGTCGTAAATGTCAAGAAGCATAAACAAGATGTCCAATATATGTATAAGACCATGGAGTTACATAAGTGAGGTAAGAACATGTGATGCTCGGATCCATTACCAGGAAATTGATCAGGAAACTGGATTGGCGAGAAAGTAGTAGTTGGAGTTTTAACGTTGGTGGTATCTCCTTGAACCATTCTGAATTATGTGACATTTTAAAGAATTAAGTGACAAAAAAGAGACCGCCTAGCTAGGCTGGGGACATTCACGAAGGAATTGAGGTGTAACTCCTTCGCCATTTCTTACACTCTCTATATAAACCACATAAGGTGATATGCCAATGCCTTGACATTTGGCAAAAAGGACTAAAGTCAGAAACTGGGCACACAGACTCAATGAAATAAAGACGTAATTATCAAAACAAATAGGAATTTGTCTGTCTTATTGTCTAAAGACCAAAATAATAGGGAATTTAACTGTTGATCTAGGCTCAAGTTTTTAGTATTAAACGAAAGAAACAAAAAAAAAAGCCATTAGCGCCAAATTTAACGGGTTCTCATTGAGTTGCGACCTGTCAAGGAACAAACCAAAAGGCGCAGTTGTGGCCTGCTGTATTTTCTTCTTTTAAATATCTGGTTAAAGAGTTATTTATCGGTGACTATATAGAGTTATCGGCTTTGGGTAATACAATAAAGCTTCCGAAATGAACAAGAGACGAGACAAGAATAATTTCTTTTAAGGATAAATGTGTTATTATAATCGAATATAAAAATATTGCAGCTCTCTTAAAATTAAACATGTTAACAAATTTAAAGTAGTTTTTGTTTTAATTATATTTATTTTAAATTAACACAACAAATTGTGCGATAGTTTTAAGTTAGTTGAAAAACAAAAAAATGCAATTAAACAAACGAACCTTTCGCCAAGCTCAGCTTTCTCCTCGGAACGTTCCAAATCCTGTTCCATGAGGACTAGTTTTCTTGCAACCTTTTATTTGGCATTTGCATGAATTCGTTGTTTTATTTATTGTTTAGTTAGCATATCAAACAACACAACAAACAAGCGCAAAATATTTTAGCAAACATTTTTTTTTGGTTTTGGGAAAGACAACAAAATGAATTTTATTAATTATTTATTTTTAATAGGGAAAAATATATATTTATATATATTGTTATAGCATGCGCTGAAAAAAAACTCTCTTGAAAACTATCTAGCTAAATCTTTGAATTTAAAATAATTGAATTAATTTTTGTGATATTAGTTAATATTAGAAAAATAAATAAATATATTTAAAATATGTGAATATATAAAACGCAGACACATATAATATTAAAACAGCATCATACAGATGAATTGTATTTTCAAAACATACTTTTCTCCCAACTCGGCACGTTCCTCTGCGCGCTCAAGATCAGCTTCAACCATGGCCAATTTACGGGCAACCTTTATTTTTGTGAATAATTATAAATTGTAAATATTAATTTTTTGATTTATTTTTTTCCTTCTTAATTGAATCCATTAGAAAAATCACACAAAAAAAAAAACAAGCAAACACACGCAAAATTAATCGCATTATAAAATTCGAAGCAGCGTTTTTGATGATAAATAGAAATTTTTATAAAGTTTTGAAAACCAATGATTTTTTTTTATAAAGAAAATTTTTTTTGTTTTTACCATTTTACACTATGAACATAATTTCAGCTTCTTCGATAATGGCGTATATACTGAGATCGTTGAATTCAGCTTGATGATTAAGTTGTTGATGTGATTGTGTAACACGACGGAATCTTGACAAAAATATATGATATCTTTTTTCTTGAGAGAAAAATTGGGCTAGACTAGGATTTTATGGTATACCTAAACATAAGCAACTGTACTCAGCTTCTATCTGATTAAATCAACGAAATAAAGTTATACATAAATTGATTCGACTTTTTATTAAAATCGAAGTTACCAGATATAACAGATTTTAAGACAATTTGTTGGGTTCAAAAATAAAGAATCCTACGTTCTTAATTTTTCGATAGGTAAGTAACTCTTTCTCGTACTACTTTTTATTTATTAATAATAATCTAAACTAACGATGTTTTGTTTAAATACTTTTAATTTACTATAATTGATTCTACCGATGAGCCTTAGCGGTATATAATTTTTAGCTAATTGGATTGAAGTTGTAATCTAGACGAAATTCCTTTTTTAACTTTCTTAATACCTTTTGGATCCTCAAATTTATTCGTCTATGATAGACCAGATCTTTTCATATCAAAAAGAAATCATATATCGAAATCTCATCAGTTCTAGAAACTAAAATATTGACATCACATCAACAAAGCACTAAGCTACAGTTCTATCAGCTTAAAACTGGTATAAAAATGTGTCAGTAAGAACAATAATGCTAGTTGGAGATTCCTTTTCAACAAAGGACCCTTAACGCGGCCTGAGCTTTATTGATCAAAGCAAAAGATAAGGCCAAAATATCAAAACCTTGGAATACACTTTCCAGACTAAGATAGGTTAAACTGTTAGTAAAGAATTAGAAGCATACAAGATCGATAGAATATAAGAATAATAAGAGGTTATGTGTAGGTGAATAGCTCCCTTAACATTCTATTCTTGGGGACCAGTGCTATTTGTAGGTTCTATAATGAGTATGAGCTTAGGTTAGGTTAGCTTGATGGGCTGCCGATTGATGACATTATCGCCACAATTAGATCAATGTAGATCCATTGTGATACCCTGGAGTATTGAAGTTCCCTAAAAGAGTTATTAAACATATGATATTATGGGATGTATAGTTCTAGGCATTTAGAGGCTTGGGTGAAGCCTAATAGGCTGCATATTGAATTTTCTTCAAGTTCTTCAAAACAATTGAAGATATGTTAAACTAAGATATTATTTGTGTGGCAGAGTGGAGTGTATTGTTTTTCCTCATAATTGCATCCTTTGCACATGTCATCGTTAGCAAGGTGCATTTTCTCTTTATGGTGCATAATCGAGCGGTATTTTGTTTTGTCGAAATTAGGCCATAGACAGGTTTCAAGGCTGGTTTCTTGGAGTATCTTGCTCATCGGCTTTCTCATTCCCAGGTTCACCGCTGTGACCCGGTAAACCAGCAGAAACTAATGGTTTGCTGTACGCTAAGACCCGTAGGTTCTTGGTGACTGTTTGAGTATGAGGAGACAGCTGTATTAGATAAATTAAATAACATCATTCACCAAATACATATATGTACATATCTAGGATCAGAACGGCTAACTTGAGAAAGCACTTTTATAACTCTTGGAGGATTTTCCAATACAACACAAGAGGCAGTTCCCGTGAAAAAACCTTTAGGTATTGTACCCAAGACCTCTGGCATGACAGTCCTACGCTATGCTTTAAGAGTAATGCCATTTCAAGAACATATTAATAATAGGGGATAATTATGTTGAATAGTTTTAAAAACGCAAACAAACCATTAAAAGTTTACCTACCTACAATTTGCCACACTTCTGGTTGCAAAAGCTCAAGCTCGTGCGTAAACGAACGAATTAATATGAGGGTAAAAGATGTTCATATGCCTCATTATTCTATGAAATGATGTTACAAGTAGACCTACTCGTCATACACAAGACGACAAGAAATTATTTTATTAAGAACACGGACTAAGTTTTCTATGTTTGTAGACTGAATAGAGAACAGCTTTTTAAAAATCACATGATGTTTCTATAAACGTTGATAATATACTTGTCACGTTCAGGTAAATATCTGGATTGGTTTATGTTGCTTTAAGCACTGGGAAAAAAAATAGCTAAATTAAGAAACATAATCTCAAGCTATTTAAAAGTTTAAAAACAGCTGACGCAAAACTAGTGGGCCAAGTCCAAGTCTAACTGAACCGAAGTCTAAATTTAAGTCATAGGGTATACACTGGTACTACTCATATAGAATTCGTTAGCTCTATTAAGTTAGAAACGACAAAAAAAAAAACTGAAAAATTGACAGCTAAATTAGTTACAAAGAATACTTTGTTATTGGACAGATTCAGACGACATAATGGACCTGAAGGTAAGGCAAGTTTCTAGTATCTGATTGGCCAGCTGGCAAACAATTGCCTTCAATTAACCAACTTCATCGGAAAGTTGAGTGGAAAGTTAGTCAAGGAAAAACTTCCTATTAATTAAGTCAAGTCCATTTATGTCAAAATGACAGTTGATCATGTTTTTTTTAATTGCAGATGAATGAAAAGGAAGATTTAAAAAGACTAAGGGAACAAAATTTGTCTGTATCTCAAAAACAAAATCTACTGGAATTGGTTGGGTGAAATTTAATATTTGTCAAACATAAAAGAAATAACTTTGGCATGCTAAAAGAGCTTCTGATTACAAAAAGGGAATCCCGAAACTAAAAAACCAGTGGCATCGCCTGAAAAACGCTGCTCGTAAAGGCGTAGTGGCAAGCCTATATTTAATCGTTGATTTTCAATACTTATGAAATCAATAAGAACTATTCCTGTTTCAAATCAATAACTCACATAAAATCATGGTCGTTGATATCAAAGCTATCGATGCGCTTCAGACAAAGAAAACGAATTTCTATCAATATCCAGCAGAATATCTTCCATCAATATTCAAATTCAAATTGTTGACATTAAAATCGAATGATATTTTTGTTTGTTTAATTCGTACAAAAAAATTCGTTTTATAGAGTTTAAAATAGCTCTGTCGTGTTTATAGTTAGACTCCACGGTATCGTTTAAGAGGCCTTTTATGGCTATCATTGGTTTTCATCATTGAAACCAATAATTGGATTTTTTTTGGCGGATTGGTTATAGCTTTTATTGAAAATTTCTGACATTAGACACATATTGTCAAAAATTTCACAAAATTTTCAATGATGAAAACCAATGACAGCTATAAATGGTTCCTAAAAATGGATTTAATTTTGTCTATGATTAACATAAACTCGACTTTAGTTTATTAAAGAAATATAAATATGCCCAATAAAAGATTTAATTTGGTGTACAAAAACACAGAATTCTAGATTAAAACTTGTATAATTTTCCTCCCTTGTTAGATTTTCTATGGAACAATCGTTACTAATAGTTATAACTTTTTAAGATTCTTTTATATACTTTTACTACATAGTAACCAAGTCTTATATTAAGCTTTAAACTAAATTCCCATAGAGAAATGGCCAAATGTGTTCAATTACTGATTTGTAGGTATAATAGCGAATTGATTGGTGCTCCACCCAGTTAAGTTCTTCTAATAACCTATAAGTGTCTCCTTCCAATATGCCCTTAAAAAATATTTGTCATATGTAAATCCAATTAAAATTTTATAAGTCAGGTCAACTATAAAAATATAATGTGCTCGTATCTAATTTGTAAGTGATATATAATTATTAATAACCAACCACAAAAATAAAAAACCAATGCCATTGCTTCCAAACTAATTTAAAAATCTATTGTCATTAAATTTATCGAGCTGGGCAAAAACTCTAAAACGACCTTCCTCTGAACATCCGGTGGGTGTTTAAAAAACCTATACTATATATGCTGTACTCCCTGTACGTGTCCAGAAAGAGAAGGGTAATAAATATCAGAAATTTACCAGAGCATAAAACGTTTGATTAAACAACATTTGAGTTGTCGTCATTTTTATGTGTGCTTCTAGAATATCTAATTAATATCATCACCATTCGTCGCCATATACAGACAAATTGTTTCGCTTTCATTACATAATTTGATTAAAGTTTTTGATGAGTCAAAACTACAATATGCATGTGCCCTTAAGAACAAAAATTACTGCACATGAATCTAAATATGTAACCAATACATATTTTAAAAGAGTGATGTTGTGTTACATACTCATGGCGCCTTATTTGCTTTAAATTCATTTAATTCTTAAATTAAATTTAATTTATTTAAGGCATTTCTAAATGAGACAACAGAGTTATGTTCTTATTTTTATCTTGCATAATAAATTAATTCTATTAAGACTTTTTGTATTAAATTAAAAAAAAAACAAATACGGATAGAACTGCTTATATAGTTGAAATGTCTGTCTGTCTGTGCTTGACAATTTGTTTGGTTTGGTCACGCCCACACAATAATTAAATAGATACAAATACCTACTATCTATTTTTCTGATTATAAAATACAAAATAGTAAAAATGGAAATAGAGTTTGCAGTAGTTTGTTCTATTATATCGGACAATTGTGTAATACTTTGGAAAATTTAATCGAAATGCGTACCAATTGTCAATATAATGTGAGTACTACAGACTTATAGATATATAATATACACCTAATAAGGAAGTTGTACATAGGTATATTAATACATCACAAATAAGGTAAAATAAAAAAAAACACCTGTGATAAAAGAAGGAAATTTGCAAATGAAGCAGACGTTTTCAGCTGTTGCAGAGCTTTTTTCGATTGTTTTCATTAAAATTTAAGAGCTTTTTAGTATCAATATTTTCTTATCAAATAGACACATACGTAGGCCTGTTAAGGGGTTTTGCTTCCTGAAGAACAAATTTATGTACTCTTCAAAAAAAAATGCTACTAAAATTTTTAAGTATCTAAGTTTCAATTCTTAAACACTTTTAAAGTCGGGAGATAGTCAATAATTCATTAAGATAATAAATGTCTACGAAGCAAATGAGTTAGATATTTTTTTTTCTGTCTGAATTGTTTCAAACGTTCAATTATTTTGCTTTTTATTTTATATTGCTTTTAAAAAATGTACATTATACTCTTACGCCTAGTTTCTTCACAGAGTTCTAACGTTAGGACAGGTAGTAGTCCTAGAATTAGTATTCAAATCGGTTGCAACTCATTTCTTCACACAAGTACAATATTCCCTAGTCCTATATCAATTTGGAATCGAGTATTTGCTAGGAATCGCTCCTAAGTGACACTTCAAACAAGCTATGACCTGGTTACTATATCAGTTGTTGTTGCTCAAATAGGGACCAATATTGATTTATGTATTTACAGAAGTACTAAGCTATACTTCTGTCAAATAGATACCGAGTTATAATTAGAACTCGATATTTTCTGGTACTGCAAAATTGATAGTCTAATGTCTTGATACTGGAATCATACCTTTTTCGAGGTTTTAAGTTATAAAAACTACACCTTTTCAATTTGTTCTTTATTTGGTAATGAATGAAATACAACATCAGCAGATGTTACTTAGGTTAGGTTAGATTAAGTTGGCTGTTGACGGGAAAACCAACAAACTTAGACCAATAGTTGGCCCGTTGTAATACCACACATGATCTGAAGATCTATGTATCTTACTCGTTGAACCAGTTAGAGACAATAGATATCAGAATTTCTTAGATCACTATGATCATTTTAGTAAAAGCCTCCAAGGTGGAGTCTTCGTTTTTGTGATAGGGCAGGACATGAACATAGAATGTAAGACACTGTCTGCCTCCTATTTTTCTTCAAACATGCAGCTATGCAAAAATCGTTTGCAGGAGCTCCAAGTCGAAAAGCATGCCTACCCATTTAGCAGTGTCCTGTGAGGTTGCTTAGAGCCTTAAGCATCAAGTATTGACCAAATTAGTTTATTTGCTTTTTTTATGGTATCATGCTTTAGCATAAGTTTACAAGTAGCTAGAGGTATACCGATGTTGGATTTGTTGCCTATCAAAGGTAAAGTTGTTCCATTTTTTTTTTTCAAGTTGTAAGTTAAAATTTGAACAAATGTTAGAACAAGTCTGTTGCCATGGCGCTTCTTTAAAATAAAAAATAAAGAGCAAAAGCAAATCAATATTGCAAAAATATGCTGCCAAGAAACAACGCCTTAATTTTTGTTTCGCAAAATTTAAATTTGTTTGTATTGATTTTTACATCAATAAATATAAATTATATTTGAAATCCCAATTCAGTGTAAAATAAGACCAGTTTTAAACTTATAGATGTATTAATTTCTAGGACTCGTTTGTGAAATTAGATCGGATACTATTGATGTGCAGGAATGTAGGGGTGCTAATTTTTGTTTGCTGGTCTAGCTAGATTGGGTACTAGGACAGCGTAAGACTAATGTAAAGAAATTTGGCTCAAAAGTCTATTAACAACTCAGATAGTGTACTTGCAAGTCTCCAATCATGACTAAAGGAATCGCAGTGATATTTGATATAATTTTTAAGCATACAAAACAGCATACAACTCTATTTTGAATTGAAAAATATTTTAACGTTTTTAGAAATCATAGGTAGTTCTAAACGCACTTATAGTATTGAATGTATTATTTGGCTTCTAACTTAGAGCTATGTATGTAGACAAAATTATTTTTTAAATTTTAATGCACTGAGCAACAAAAATCCTACTTTTATTTTTATTTCATTATAACTAGTACCTCGCACATCAGGACGCATTACAAAAAAGAATTAAGTCCTAAACAGACAAATTTGTCACTTTTGTTGTCACATTGCTTAGGCTCAACAAACTTTTAAATGTTAAAAAATTAAACGGCTTAGGAAGTTGGCAAACTCTTTGTTTTTAATTTTAATTTTTTATACCTAGGCCTAAGAAAACTGGCGATTTTTAATTTTTTTTAAATTCAACTAACATCCACGGCCCTATTTTGTCCTCCACAAAGCTTGCAGCAAAATATTAAAACTTATTCGGTCTACTTTTTGATATTATTCAAATATTAATTTCTTTAATTTTTTTTTATAATTTCAATACTGATCTTACTCGTACATATATTTGGTAATACATGTACAATTACTCTCAAAATTGAAATGAAAATAAGTAATTCGTTACTTTTAATATTTAAGATGCAAGGTTTTTGACAAATAGAAATTGGGCCTCATCACTATTTATTCGGATTGAAAATGACATAATTAATTAAAAGAATAAACCTCACTCTTTGTTAGCAGTATAAAAAAATTGAAGCTTCATTGTGGCATAAAATATTTCTGATTTTATTGTTTGTCTTCCTTTCTTTGTTTTAAATATGATTGCTTCCTTTTTTGTGAATAATTAAACTTTTATAATATCTGCGTTCATACAAAATGAAATCTTTTCTATTACTCCTATACACGCACTATCATCATGGCTTTGTCTAGAAATATAGATAAAACCTAGAAAAACTCTCATCATGAAGGAAGGGCATATCCATTTGATTTTGAATTCAGATTTTATTTTATTATTAGATTTTTGAATAGGTTTTACTTTCTAACCTAAACACGCACATGTGAATGGTTTGAGCTGCAAATTACTAATTTAAGAATTCAAACAATTGTTGTCAAAAGTGCGTTGATTATTGACAAGTTCGTTCCCCTAATCAAATAAAAATTCTTGTTAAGATCAACTGTATGAATTTTAAAATGTATTATGTTCTATTTTTGTTGTCTCCTTCTACTTCCATTAAGAATTTTAATCAAAATTCACTTAATACAGTGGTCGACATGTTTTTGCAAACGGGTATTTTTGAAATGATAGCAGATAGTTAAAATCAAAGTTCGGATTCGAAATTAGCACTAAAAATTAACTCCAAAACGTATTTTTCAAAACTATGGAAAAAATAAATTTAAAATTCATATACATAAGTCAAAAAACTAATGAGAATTTCCAGAAACTAAGTAAGATACTAAAGGATTTAAAATGTATCTATAACACAAAGATGTGTACTTTGAAAAATCATCATAAAATTTATTGTTATTGTTATTGTTTTTAGCATTTTTAAAGTTGCATACTTTAAAAACCTGTCGAAGAATTTAATTCAACATTCGAATTCACGACAACTAAACCCTTTACAAAAGTTTTCTTTTGTTTGTGCTACAGAAAAACAATTTAATTTTGTTAACATAAAAAAATGAACATCATTTGATTGGCCTAATTTCTTTGTTATGATTTATGTTTTGTTATGCTACAATGTTAAAATAAGATTTTTGTTTTGGTTTTTATTTTAATCAGTTCTAACGGTGTCCTTAAATATTAAATTTTTCATTCAAAAAATGTTGTTAATAAGTTTTCTGATCTGTTAAGCTTAGGTAAATAATTTCTCAGATATAAAAAGCTGAATTTAATACAAGTTCAATATTGTTTTCGACTTCAATTGGACAATGACTTTAAAAAGGATCCTTGCAATAAAAGTGACCTAAAAACATGTTTTATGTTTGTGTCCGTAGTAAAAGTATACCTACAATATTTTCAATATTTTTTTCATAATATATGTTCTAGATAAAGTAATTTTTGAAAATTTGTGATTTGTATATGTACAAAATGGTTCACTAAAGCTCATGTTCGACCAAAAGATAGGGAACGGCGATTTGTCTATTTATATATTTCCATTAATAGTTGTCGTGTTTATTCTTCTGTGTATCATGTGTGTACTATAAAAAGACGTTGGTTTTTTTTCGATGTTCTTAATAAATACTATTTGTTTATTCAAAAGGCCATTCATAGCTATCATTGGTTTTCATACGAGTAGTTAAAACGATCATTGAAAAAAATGTTCCTTATTTAATTACACTGGAGAATTTTTGACAGAAATCTGCAATAAAA
The DNA here is from genome assembly GCA_920104205.1 of Eupeodes latifasciatus. Lineage (NCBI taxonomy): Eukaryota > Metazoa > Arthropoda > Insecta > Diptera > Syrphidae > Eupeodes > Eupeodes latifasciatus. Next base: position 188,661,132 of record OV049924.1, read on the forward strand.
ATCGTATAAAATTGGACAGGTTCAAACTACTTAAGCGACTTAAAGGTAAGGCAAGTTTGTAGTATCTGATTCGCCAGATGCCAACAATTGCTTCCCAATTAAGTAACTGTTAGTCAAGAAAAATCTCCCTTACAATCAAGTCAAGTCTACTTATGTATGTAGTCAAAATGTAAGCTGATCATGTTTTTTTCTTTATTTAACTGAAAGCTGGACTTTATTACTTTGGGATTTATTTATTAAGTGCACAATTTTATTTAAAGTTTAGTATAAAAGGGTTTCTTGTCATGTTGTAAGGAGTTTTTCGTTAAAATACCACACAAAACTTATGATTGACTTGAACTTGACTTTAAGGATTTTTTGTTTTTTGTTGAAATTAATGTTGTGATACTTTCTGAACGACATACTAAAGGTTATAAATTAATTACAACTGAAAAATTAACTATTTGCCTTGGCCTTATTTCGCCTTCAAAGGATGATGTCAATTGAAATCCATATCAGTTTAACGATTCGATTAATTTTTTGACTGTTCATGATAATAAATTTCTGTCAGAAAAATAGAAAAATAAGTTTTTAGCAATTAAAAATCTTTAAGTGATTTCAAATTGGACAGAATATACATAATTTGCATATCTGATCAAAAGGAAAAATAATATCAATTCAAACATTTTACCGGGTTGATTTAAATGCTACCTATAACATGCCTCTAAAGACCTCTAAATGCATTGGAACTCAAATTTTAAAAGTTCGTAAAGAATAGGACTCTAAATGAACATAATAGTCAGAACAATACAAAGCATTAGAGTTTACGAAAGTGGTATGATTACTTTATTTGTGACATCTTCAAGTTGTTTTTAGAAACTTTAAAAAAAATTCATCAATAAAGAATGAAGTAATGATCTTCTGGGCTAAAATATATGATATAATTTAAGCCCATCAGGAATTCTATCGTAATCGAAAACTTTTAAGAATTCCGAAAAACCGTATCACGAAATCTGTTCGTAATGTAAAATTGTAGATTTTTCAATACGTACATACGTATTTAGAAATAGTTTTTTTCGGGATGCGTACAAATTTCCGATTACGATGGAATTCGTGATAGGGCTGAATAATTCAGAAATCAACATCATCCTGTTGGGGTGGTTTCTAGGGTCTAATCGGAATCGGCTAAGGCGATAGTTAATAGTATTTTTAATTATAGCTCTCTCTACATTTCTCTATAAATATGATAGACACAACTATTGTTAAAATTATTATGTCTTTATAAGGAACGATAATTTTTGTTGTTTGCTATTCGTACTGCTCATAACGTTAAAATCGAGAATTTTTCCAATCATCATTTCATGTCCTAAGTGAAGGAAGTATTGTGTTTTTTGCTAATTTATTATGACTACAAGAACAAAAATTTTCTTCCAAGCAATTCCTTAATTTGAAATCCTGTAAATTACTCAAAAAAATATCCAAAATTTGTCAAGAATAATTCCAAAACTTGTTATCACCATCACATCAAATCTGAAATTCAAAAAAATCCTACTTTCCAACGAAACGATTAACGACGACGTAAAACCCTTAACTTGTGAACAGAAAATATATCTTTATTTGCAAATATTATTTCATTGTTTTGTTTGTATAATTAATTTACTTAAGATTCGTCATAATATAAGTTAAATACTATTCTAACATAAAAAAAAGAAACAAATTAAATAAAAGATTAACGTGAGTGTGAGAATAGTTTACATTTATAGTTTTTAGTTTTCTAAATAACAAATCTTTTACAAAACAAAATAAAATATAAGAATTTAAAATCTGATTTTTAAGAATTTTATTTTAAACAAAATTTAAGACACTTGGTTTATGACAAATTTTTTGATATGAACGAAAAATAATAAAAATTGATTGATTTTACTTTTTTTTTAAATTAACACCAATTGCATTTTTATTTTTAAATTTTATTTTTATAATAGAAAAAAAGGCAACTTGACAATATTTTAAAATAGATTTAATTTAGTTTTTTGTTTTTGATAAACTTAAAAAACGAGTTATTTCGCTTGATGTATTTTTTTTATGTTTAAAGATGCAGTTGACTCATCCAATCTCAGTATATCACGAAGGAAATTATGTTCTCAGTGTTTTCTTTTTTCAGTGTTTCCAACGATGCTTTTTAAAAAAAAGATTTTCTTTTTGATTTGGATTTTTTAGTTGAAAAATCTCATTTTTTTTCTTGACTAATTTTTATGCGATTTTAAAAAATCATCATCATCATCAATTTGTTAGTATAAATAACTGTGTACATATATATACATATATGTATATGTGATGGTTCTGTTGAATACATATATCATCTATACGTAGTAAGTCCATCATTTGGTGTTTTTGTAAATAACACAATAAATGTGTGTGCTGTTTTTGTTTTTGTGAATTAATATATAGATTTCTTGAGGTTTTCAAAATATGAAATATTCAATATTGAAATTGTTAAGATTTGTTTTTTTAATGATTTTGATTGTTGATTGCTTTGTAAAGGTATAGTTCAATTATTTTTCTTTACAGGAACGCGCAAAACTTTAGTTAGTAGTTTCAGCAGCAAACAGTATTTTTGTAAAACATTTAAAAAAACGACACATCAAGTTATTTTAGAAGGAAGTAGCACCTCATCGTATTTCTTGTCGGCTTCTTCAGCAAGGAAACGAGCTTCTTTAAGTTGGTTCTCGAGGGCATCCATACGCTCTTCATCGGCAAGTGAGCGGTTCTCAAGGACCTTACGGGCACTGTTGTTGTTTCATCATGGTCATCATAATCCATCCATTCATCAAAAATGAAGTCGTCGTCGTCATCATCATCATCATCATCATCATCATCATCAAGTAGAATTTTGAGAATTATGTTTCACATCATCCACACGTAAGTAGGAGTTTAGTGTAAAGGTTTTTATTGTTGTTGTTTTTGGTTTATTTGAAAGAAAATATTTGTTTCTTAGTTATTTTGTTCATAATAACTTTTGTTTTTTAAATAAATCTATATAATGTAATATATGGTTGTGGTTTTCTTTTTATTGTTGTTATAATGAAGTCCAGTTTGTGTTGAAGCTGAAAAAAACAATTTCCTAACAATCCTAAACCTACAAATAAGCCCTATTAACCCTATAAACCCTAATTCTACCTAATTCTCAGCACAATATTATATTGTATTGTTTTGTTGTTGTTGTTTTATACCTCTTCGTATTTTTTGTCAGCTTCCTCGGCAATTAATTTTGCTTGAGATAATTGTGCTTCCAATATAGCTACTCTGTCATCTTCCATATTTGTACGATTTTCAAGGGCCTTTCGTATCCTATATGGTTATTATTTTTGTTTGGTAATAAATAAAACAAAAAAAAAACATTATTTTATCCTAATTTAAAACGAAAAAAAAACCCTTTCCCCCTTTAAACCTTTCTTTTTTTTCTTTAAAACCTTTAAAAAATAGGATTGAACATAAACATAGAAAAATAAAAAAATAAACCTTCAAAACCATTTGTTTATGAAGGGCTACTAACCGTTCACTTTCATCAGCAGCTTGTGATGCTTCCGAAAGTTTAGCTGTGGCAGATCCAAGACGTTCCTCAGAACGTTCCAAGTCTTCTTCGAGCAACTGAATGCGACGATTTAATGCAGCAACTTCAGATTCAGCCTATTTATGAAAATATAAAATAAAAAGTCCAAGATATAACACAAAGTTGTTCTCCCAATATATAATTTATGCATTTTTTCTTCTTTTTTTTTTGTAAGAACTCAAAGATCTTTTGCTCGTTTAGTTTTGTTCATTTTCTAGAAATTCTATCTGTTTTCCTAAATATTTTAAAAATCTAATCTATTTTAAAAATTATGCCCTTTCTTTGTCTATCTAATTAATCCTAAGCCCATATTTTCGTCCCATAATTTTTATCTCCGTTGCGGTCTTCCAGTGATGTGCTGTATTCCACCTGTTTAAAAATGAATAAATTCTGAAGAGTTTTGCTCAACAGATAAGTTGGACAAAATTAAGGGAGAACTATAATAGGGAGCTTGATACACAATCCTATCAACGACAAAGTTGAAGTTTTTTTTAATGAATTGAAATTATTCTTCGAAAATGATTCAGTGATCATGCGACTATTATAGTTCGACCCCTTTCAAAATAAAAGTGGAGATATTGGATTTATGGAAGGAATATGATTCAGTTTAGGAAAAAGGAAAGTTGTAAACAAAACTATTAAAGAATGGATATATAAGATTATACGGGGTGATGCATCCGTGTAAAGGCTGAGAAACATCTCATGAGGTTCACTTTGGATCCATTTAATGGATTAAATGTTAAGAACTTGCATATACGTTAAATATCAGAAAAGCCTCATTCTGATATAGTTTTCGTAACAAAAAAATCGGGCAGGTTCAGATGACATATGGAACTTGAAAGTTAGGGGCAAGTTTCTAGTACCTATATGATTAGTCAAGAAAAATTTCCTTAAATTTCAAGAAGTAAAGTTCGGAATTTCAAATTCATGACACTTGAAAAACTTATTAGTTGCCTTGGTCAAAATGTACGTTCAGATAATAAAGTTGACTGCGAAGGAACTCCCTTATGTTGTCTGAACCTTGCCATTCTCAATCGAATGGAAGAGGATATCATGGAATAGAATAGAAAACAGTAAGAACAATGACTTCCCATTTGCTTATTAGCTTGGAACTAACATCCAAATGTTAAAACCTTATATTTTATATCTTGTTAAATAAACAAAATGGCAACCGGCCAATGGAATAGTACTTCCCTTTATGTGATGAAGGTCAATTCCGGAGAATACCGAATCGAAGCTGATATTGTGACAAAAATAATTAAGCTCGGTAAACTCCGGTGGGCTGGACACCTATAGCTCATATGAGTGAAGAGGAACCAGCTCGGAATCAGCTTTGTAGTAAATTTTATGATAGGCGACAGCATGGCGTTGACCAGAACTCCTGAAGCATTGGGTTGCGCAACTGGTATTAATGAAGAAACTTCTTGTATGAAGCGAAGTGAAAATGCAAAACCTCGGAATCCCCTAACTATCTACAAAGGTATACAAAAAAAACCTAATTATTAAAAACAAACTTACTAAGCACACTAAGTTAAATCACCTAAAGCCTAAGTTATTTTTCTTGAACCAAAAAGAAAAAACAAGAGTTTACATTCGCAATCAAGTTAAAGAATACATCAATAACAAAAAACCAGTAATTTTGTGCCAATGTCCCATATGCATTTCAATTTGTTGGAAGGAAAGCAAAACCAAAAAATTCACACTCAAATGGAATTTAAGATAAGACATACGTGAACTATGAATCACCATCATCATATTATACAAATGACTCAAGCTTTTAGCTTTAAGAGACAAAAAACAAGATTGTATAAGTGACCACTATAATATGACAAAACAACATAAATACCTAAGGTAGGTACATGTATGTATGTAACTTGTTTCAAAAGCTAACTGCAATGTAAATAAAGCAATGGGTTTGGGGTTTGTATTACCAAATACCTATCTATTTGTGATTCAAATTAGATTAGCAATTTTTGGTAATCAAAAATTCGCTTGAATAATTTTTGGTCATTTATTTTTCTAACTAAAACCAGAACCGATCCCAAAAATCCTCATCATAAAACTTTTTTATGAATGAAAACTTCTTTAGTCTGAAAAAATATTTACTGCAATTTAAGTGAAATTTATAGAAATGATAAGCCTTTTAATAATTCTACATTATCTTGAAATAATATTTGTTTACTCTCTCTCTAACAAGGATTTTATCTTTACCCAGAAAGGGGGGATTTTATTTTTTTGAATACCAAATATTAGCTTCCGGAGTGACTGTTTTCGGTTTCTTTTTGTATGATTAAATTTAACACTATGTAAGATTGGCACTATGGTTCTTTTTCAATATACCTAGAGACATTTGATAGAATGAAACCCTTCAAGAAAAATAATTTTTAAAACTTTCCAAATGAAGGAACCATAGGTTTGAAGAAAATATGAAAACAAAGAGACCTGTTGTTAATGTTAAGCACGAATGGACAAACCTTTAACTCTACTACAGAATTACCCTCTATTCAATTTAATGAAACATTTTATAAATATATGTACCCACATAACATAACGTGGCATAAGTACTAAACGATGACAAATTACGTCATCACAGAGGAGTTTTATTAAAGAAAACACCCCAAAATATTGTTCGTTGTTGTTATGTGATATGTAAGTAGGTAGGTAGGTAGTTAGGTATACATTGAGTGTGCGTTCTCTACCTCTCATAAGTGTTCTGTTTTCTGGGGAGGCTTTGAAAAACATGGACTTGGCTTCTGTGTACTAGACACTTTTTATATAGATATATAAAAAAGTTATAACAACTTTTCTATCTAGCAACTTGCCGGCTACATAAAATACAACATCGCGCTCATTCTGCCTGTGCTTGTAAGCACCTTTTTTGGAACATGCCATGGTTAAATAAATGAAAGAAAGATTAAATAAATACAAACACAAATTCGATAGCGATAGGGGGGGGGGGGTTAGGGGGAAGGAGTAATGATAATAGAATTGGAAGGTTGACGGACGGCTTAATGTTCAGTGACCATGAACGCTAGAAATGCATTTTTTATTTGTTTCTGTTGTTCTTGCGTATACGATGATTATGGAAATGATGACGGTGGAGGATGGCGGGGTCGCTGTCGGTAGCAACATCAACAATCAAGTGAAGCGAAAATACAAGTGGAAAATGATAGCAAGTCAATTAACAAGGAATAATAACAGAAACACAAGATGAAAAAAAAAGATTTTTTTTTATTATTTTTGTTTTGCAGTGAGAATTTTTAACAATTGAAGGTTATTTTCGCTAAAGCCTTTTTTAGTCATAAAAATTGGAGTCATTTTATAGGAATATTTGATATCTAACAGTGTACAGGCCTATCACCAATTTTACGAAACTTTTACAAATTCCAAAAAACTGTATCATGAAATCCGTTCCTAATGCAAAAACGAAATTTTTCGGTAAGTTTTTTTTTCGGTTTTTCTGATTACGATTGAATTTATGACAGGGCTGATAGATTAGGTTACTTAACTTGAAGCATAATATTTGACACATCATAATTATTGATGATCCAAGAAAGCAAAAAGGACGTGAATGAGTGAGTACTGATTACATTTTTCATACTAAATACGTCTGATGCATTTTGCAAACAACACTTCAAAATATCAATTAATACAAACAATTTTAATAAAAACGAAATAAAACTTATCTGGCTCTTCAAGTCGATAAGAAATAAATTGTCGAGACTATGCGCCAACTCAAGCGACTTTTCGCAAATGTTTTAAAGTTGATTTTATTTTTAAAATAAATAAATTATGTGCATTCTTATCAGAAACCTTTAAAAACTGTATGTATTTGAAATCCTTAATTATATCATTAAAGAAGTGAAGAGCTTAGTTTTAACTTAAAAAATAAACTGAAAAATAGATAATAAGAGCTTTCTTAGGTAAGTAGATATCAGGGTACCAATAAATCATCATTCTTTTCAAAGCGTCTCTCCTCATTGCAATAATTCGTTAATTTATGCTCTTATTGTGTAAAATTTAATCAAATTTATAAAACTTTTCTGATGAAGTTCTAAATTAAAATAAAAACTCGATCTAGGTATCAATTCTCGGTTTATTTATGGAACGCCATTTTAAACATATTTAGAACTCGAGCATTCGTTCACATCTAATCATGTCTGTAGAACTCGGGTTCAAAATAATTTTTGAGTTCTATGAATTTTAGATCTCGGTTGAATGGAACTAACTTTCTTTTGTTTGATAAATTTGTAGTACCACGTAGGTAGATAGTTCTGACTCGAAATTCTGACATTTTACGAACAAAATTTAAAAAATCTGTCAGTTTTCGATGAAGCGGACATTTATTTTAGGGCTTGGTTTTGATATTCTTACTTTTTTTCGCAAAAAGATTATTGTCGAGACGAAAAAAGCAACAATATTGCAAAAAGTTTAGTATTTTTTAAATATTCAGATGCACATAATGTCAAAACGGGCGTCTTGTCTTCTATAAACACATTTATCTACATTTTTACACTGGCTATGTTGTCCTTGGTAATATTGATTATTTTAGATTGGACGTTATTTCTCGACATAATTTTAATAGCTCTTATCTCAATAGTTATGGTGTTTATAAATGCTAATTTGTATAATGTCCTCCCACCGTTTGTGGTAATAAATATTTAAAACTTAAATGAAGCGCACGAAAAGTAAATAGTTTAATGGGTTTAAATGCTTAGTGTAAATTTTACACTTTATGAAACTGTCAGCGACCAAAACATTTTACATTATGCAGCTTCTTTGCCAAACCGTCCATGTAAATGTACCTATTTCTTAAAAATATTTTATTATTACACACAAAATGTTCATGTGGTCTAAAATTGAATCAAAAACCGGTATGAATCTAAAAATTAGGTTTTTGGAAGAAGTAAATAAATATATTGCTAAATCGAGTTCAAATATCCTAGACCCACAAAATTTGAGGGTCTAATAAATCGAAGTTCTGTCTTAAACAGAGATTTAAATCGGAGTTCTAATGCTTGAGAACTTGATAAAGAAATGATTTAAAGCTTAATCGAGTTCTAATTTATCAATAAACCGAGTTTTAGGGTCTAAAACTTTGTTAAGAAATTAAACCGTTAGAAAAATAGACAGAGGTACTAAAAAAACATTAAATGAAAGTAACAAGAAAAGTAAAGTTCAGTCCACCTTCCTCACGTTTTTTTTGTATATCAAGTACCTACCTATCAGAAGAAAAATCTTTAAAACCATGAACTGGGATATTTGAACTTATTTTTCAAATCAAAATGAAAATGAATAAATAAGCTCAAAATCTAAGTTAGAAGCAACAAAACCTTAATTTGATTATTCTTCGAAAATGTATAGCTTAATAATTCGCTACAAAAATAACTTATTTCTAGTCGTTAAAAATGAATGCTTTTATTTTGCAACAATTTATTTAAAAGATAAGAAACATTATCTACTGCGGACACTGGTTGACCGAAAAAAAAAAAAAACAAACAAAACACAAGCAAAAATGAATTAACTGCCATAACCGCAGAATTCATAACAATTATTGATACAATTTTTGTCATATGAGAATTTTGAGTGTGAATAATTTTTGTCCTTCTTGCGAAATTCTCAAAATGTCAAAACAACAACTTGTCTATTTCTTTTCCTAGGGCAGGCACAAGATTTCACCGATAAACTTGAATTTCTGTTTTTAAAATGTTTAAAAAGAAGAAAATGTAAAGAACAAAATAACACAAGAAAAAAGTAACTAAAAATTAGCATAATTCTAAACAAGTGGCAGAGAGTTAAGTTAAGAATGAACGAAATAGTAGGTTGGGTAGGGTAGGTACATACTTCGTCGCCGTCGTCGAAGTTTGTGTACTACACTATGTAGATATAGATTGTTTTTTTTTTTTTTTGTCGAAGAGTAGCAGGTAAGGTAAAGTCTAGAGCTCACTGGTTGCTTTATTTGAGATGAATATACCGACACAGAACATAGATACCGACCTAAACCAAACCAATGAGAACGAAAGACCACAACTGATCACATTTATATGATCACTTAAGCTTGATTTTTGTTTTAGGTTTGTTGACCCTTTCACCAATAATATATGATAATATGTATATTTATGCAGAAAGAATTTCTCAAGTTTTTAACTGATGTGATATAGTTTGGGAGGTTAGAAAAAAGAAATGTGTGCAAAATGTGAATCTTATCGGTTTCTTTCTTTTTTAGTTGTTTTGTTTGTTTGTACATCTTGTGCCTGCATGGCATAAAGAAATAAAGCTCTATTTTCATACCTACATAGAATAAAAAATAAAAATTAAAGAGAAAAATCGATCACACAGCAAAAGTAAAGGAGGAGACCGCCGCGCCGTCACAGAGTCATAAAATACCTAGTTATCTTTTTTGAAGCCACCATCAATATTCTCAATTGGATTTTTTCGTTCTAGTTATATTTAATATCGTTTCTTTTTGTATTGAAATCAATTAATTAAGACATTGTCTGTCTGTTTGTCCCTGACTGAATTCAATTCCCCCAAAAAATTGTAAGCTTTTTCTTTGAGTGAATAGTGAAGTTTTTTTTTAAGGATGAAAAGAACTAACTTACTTCTTCACGCCGCACAACTTCAAGTTGTAACCTTTTATGATATTCCTCGCATTCATCTTTATACTTTTCCATTTCTTCTTTGGTCTGACGCATTTTCTTCTTAAGTACATCCAAAAGTGTACCTTGTGGAATGTTGGTGGTCATTTTTATAAATATTTTTTGACAGGTGGTGTTGAATTTATAATAAAAATAGCACAATTATTGTGAATTTAACAAAAATATATTAATATAGAGCACACTAAAGAAAACCACTTCTTAGGAAGATTGGATGACGGCGAATTTAAAAAAAAAAACCGAAAGATGACGACAGAGATACAATTAAAAAAATATATAATAAAACGAAACGAAGGAAGGAGAACGAGCCAGCCACGAATAGAGCTCTAGAGCAAACGAAACTGGAATTTGGAATGTAAAATATGTATAAAACGACGACGATGGTTTGGATTTGGACACGGACGACACACCACAAGAGAAATGTGAAATTCACCGGGTTTTTTTTTCTTCCTTCTTCTATTCTTCTTTGCTTTTTTACAAGAATTAAATAACTTTAATCAATATTTTTTTTTAAATCAGATAATTATTTAATTTTTACACTGATGTGATATAAAAATTTTATTGATTTTAAATTTGCACAGAATACGACAAGACGACGTTCTTTCGATTTTTCGACGAGCTAGAGACACACAAGGCAGAATAAAAAGCACAGGCACACGCAACGGGCAGTTAGTGGAAAATGTATGTTTTAGTTTTATTTCTTATTATTTTAATAAACTTCTCGAAAAATGGATGGGTTTTCTGAGCTGCGAATGCGAACGCCAAGTTGAATCGTGTTCGTGAATCTTAATCGTGTATGCTGTTGCTGTAGCTGTTTGCTTTTGCTTGCTGTAGCTGTAGCTGTGCTGACAACCAAAAATGGGGCCTCGCCTTAAAATTTATAGTTTGTTCTCTTTCTTGGAAGGTTTTTGGTGGATAGTCGTTGAGAAAACAACTTAACTACTACACTGCTATCTCTGTTATGCACATAATATCTTATTTGGATGACATTTGTTAAGTGGTTTTTGAAATATAAATTTGTCTCTGTCTCTTATGTGAGAAGGTCGGTTGGATTATTGTAGTCGTCGTTGTCGTTGACGATTACTGGAATTGGATGATGATGATTTCATAGAATTCATTATCAAATCAAAAATTCATTCATTAATATTTTTTTTTTTTATAAATATGGTCAATTTTCATTTGAAAATTTAATACCAAATTAGGAATGAAAACCATTTAGCCATTTAAAAGGAGAAAAACAGATATAGATTTGTTCAAATACAACAAAAAGATGGCAAGGTGATATTTTTGTTTGGTTTTGTATTAATTTGATTTAAAATGGCGGCATTTGGAAATTTTTATTGGTATTTGTAAAATGAATCATACATTTATTTTCTTCATGGAATATTTAGATAAAGACAGTAGATTTTATTGGATATTATGCAAAGAAGGTAAGCGAGATAAATGTAGAGTTTGCATTTTTAACCATCATTCTTGCTTGGCTGTTTGTCTGTCGTCATCGGCTAAAAATTGCAACCAATTCAACTTCACTTAACTTTGAATTTAAATGACATGACAGGATTAATTTAATTTGATTTTGTTTTTGTAATATTTTAAATTTAATATGAATGCGAGGAAAAAACATACAGAATTTAAAAAGGTTGACAAATTTGAAAAGAAGCGGTTATAAAGAAAAGAACTTAGTTAATTTGGATTCTTCCACCCCCTGCCCCCACCCATCAGATGATTCAGAAATGTTTGCGGAAGGATATAACATTTAAAGATGGACAAATAACTAACAAGCAAATTTAAAAGTTTCAACAAGTCACTAGATATGGGAAGCCTTTAAATAGATGTACCTACTCAAGACACTTCGTTTTATGAAAGAGAAGAAATTAAAGTATTCAAGATCTAGAAAAAAGATCACACAATTAGCAGCTACTTTCAAATTGCAGAATACCCATTCTTCGGCCAGATTCAGGGAAACACTTAAATATTAAAATTTTACCTATAGGTCTTCAAATTTAATTAAATTTCCCTAGAAAATTATATAATTTACAGCATAATGTAGTGTCGATAGCCATCGACTAAAAGTGTGTGTCTTAGAAAACTACAGCAGATAAGGCCAACTGTCGAAGCTCGACGAAACGCATTGGACTAAAAATCGCAAAATACCTTCCCATTTCTTTTTCGAATCAACGACTTTTAGTGACAAGTAACAGGAACATTTATTAATGGAAGTTGCATATTTTGCAATGATGCTAGAAAATTATATAATTAACAGCATTACATAGTGTCGATAGCCATCGACTAAAAGTGTGTCTTAGAAACCTACGGCAGCATCTAACTAATGAGCATAACTGTCTTAGCTGGGCGAATCGCATTGAACAATTCTCAAAATACCTGCGCATTTCTTTTTTGAATCAACGACTTTTAGAGACATTTATGAGGAACTTTGTCTTAGTTTATGTCTGAAGATTTATTCAGGTAGGTACATACATATTTTGATAAAGTAAATTCAAAAATATCAAAAACAGAATTGCCTGCCATTAAATAGGTAGGTGTCGATAAATTTACAAAAAAGTATTAATTTGCTTAGAGTAGGTGCATTGTCTCAAGAAGTTTCAATTGAATGTCCTTCCTTCCTTCAAAAGCCAAGTACCTAGTGTTTATATAAAAAGATGCGATAGCTAACTAAAAAAATGTTTAAGAAAAAAAAGCCTGCTTTTAAATATCAACAAATGTACGAAAAAGTATTCATTTGTTTAGAGCATAATGCCTCAAGAAGTTCCAACTAACTTTCCTATCAAAGGCCAATTAGTTTATTTGAAAATATTTGATAGTTTTAAAAAAGTGATATTTAGGGTTAGATAACGTAGGACAAGTAACAGGAATTTTATCTTAGTTTACGTGTCTGAAGATTCAATCAGAAAGTTTTTTTTTTTATTCAAAAAATTATCAACAACAAGAAATGTTTGAAAAAGTATTCATTTGTTTAGAGTACAATTTCTCAAGAAGTTCCAACTAAATGTCTTTTCAAAAGCCAAATAAAGTTTATTTGAAAAGGTTCGATAGTTTTAAGGAGATAAAGTTAAGGATAAGATTACCTTAAACATTAATTTTTACCTTTCAAATAATTGTAATGCGCAACGAGTTCATATCCAACAATAAAAAGAAAAGTGTTAATTTCGTTCGAAGATTATAGTGAATTGAGAATTTTACGGCGAGGCTATATAAGAATCTCCTAAAATGGTCTTGTTTCAATTTTCTCATGACGACCTGTAAATGTGTATTTCAGTCATGTAGACAACATACAAAGCTTTAAAGTCCACTTAATGTAAACTTTGATCAAACAAATAATAATAATTCAATCAATGAATCTTACAAACACTTTTGCCTATAAAATTAATTTGTATTAGCTACATAATTCGAATTGAATTTAAATAGAAGCAAACTCCATAAACCACAAGCAGAAGTAATTCATGCGTCACGTACCAAGTACAATATTAATAAATAGCTATATGATTATAGATAAATACATATATCTATAAATTATTATTCCATTTCTTTTTCGTTCCAGTATGATTAATAAGTTTATTTTTACTTTCTTTCAAAAGCAACTAAATACTAAATAGTTGTTGAAGTGCATCATAGAATTATGGAATCAAAGCACACCTTGATTTTGCATGCGTAAACAAATGCGCAAAGATGAAATACAAAGAAAAAATAAAACTGCCAAAATAGGTAATAGGCAGGCAGGTTTTAGGCAAGGCATTTGTTAAAACAGATTTCAATTCAATTGAAAAACAATTAAAGAAAAAATAAATAAAAAAAACGAAAGGAAACAAAATAATCGCAAGTGCTGTCTGGATAAGGAATCAAGATTCACTTTTCAATAAGCTTTGCTTCTTGTTGTTTCTTTGAATGTTTTGATTTTGCAAATAAAGAAAAAAGAAACATATCTTTTGTTGGTTCTCGACTGTTCAAGTCATTGCGTTGAAGATATTCAAAGAATTAACAAATACCAACCACAACAACACTATAAATTTAGCACAACTAATTAGAGAATCTCTATTAATAGCTGGAAAATGTCTTATCGACGAAAAGAAAAAATACAAATGAACCTTTACAAAAAAAAGTCCCAAAATGTTTTGTGCGGAATTAAAAAAAGAATACATAGGTATAACGAACAATTTACAAAAATGAAGACGAACGAAAAAATTAGGTAGCTTTGTATAAAAATTGAGGTCAGCACACTGAGAATTCGAATGTACTGTGTACTGTTATAGTTCGTTTCTTTCTTCCCATCGATGCTTTCTCTCTTTTGGTTTTGTTTTTTTTTTTTTGGCTTTAAAGTACGAAAAGAAATAAATTATTGAATTTAAGAATAATAATTTAACTATTTCATTGTGTGTATAAATGTGTGTTTACCCGTTTCAATTGTGTATTCATAATGTTATGCAGTTCATTGCGAATTATATTGAATTTCATCATTGTGTCCGAGCTAAATATCGATCTGCCGAATGCTAATCCTGGATAATCGGCACAACGTCCTTTGTGTCGGCGTATTTCACGTTCGGCAACAACTTCAGTCCGCTCGCTGGTGCATCGCAATTTTGCCCACTCACACGAATCATCTTCAAGAATGTTATTGCTGTCGGGTGAGTTGTTCTCATTGTTGGTGCCGGCTGCGGCGCCGTCAGCTTCAGCACGTTCTTGAAATGATAATGGCGATGTGCCATCGCCTCCTGCAAATTCTGTGGAATTCTTTGTTTTGGACTTTTTTTTCTTCTTCTGCTCGGAACGTAGCTTTTCCTTTTTGGGGGAACGCTGTTGTTTGGAACTACTACTGCTGCTGGGTGTTTTAGCGACATCGTCCAAGAGGCTACTCTCGTCCGTTGGCGTGGGACTGCTATTGGCAGTTGTTGGGATTGAAACCTCGGCAGATTGTTGCAGCAAAGGCAAGTCTAGGGACGTTTTTTTAATATTTACATCATTTAAATAGTCATCGGAGTTTCTATTTAACTCTTTGAGGATTGTTGTTGTTGATTCAGTGTGGTTGTTGTTGTCATATGAAGGAAGGTCAGTTGGGGATAAGCATCTACCTACATCATCTGCGTCTACATCTTCATCTGCATCTCCATCCCCTAAATTACTAAAAGTGTCCAATGTTGAGGTGGATCCTGTATTTAATGACGTCACTGTCGAATCAGCTGTTGTAGCTGTTGATGCTGTGGATGATAAATTTGACAGTTCACCAACACTATCGCCGCGACGTAGAGCAGCTAAAATTTCTTCAACTGGAACATTGGAACGTCTCTGGCCAGCAAATCTAGGATGGTGCTGATGGCCACGACGCTTCATTGGCATTTGCCCACTGCCACTATGATCACTCATTATGTTGTTGTCGTCCACCAAGTTCTCCTCGTCCTCGTCGTCGTCGTATCTGTAACATTCGCTGCTAAAGCTGATTGTTGAATAATTATCGTCTTCAAACTCATCACAATATAAAAGTTTATCTAATAAATTTAAACGTTCCTCAATCGAACACCATTGGGAAGATATCACTGAAACAATTGTTGCCGAATCATCGCATTCACTTAATCGATTATTATTCCAATTATTTGTGTTTTTATTACTGCGAGGTTGATTTTGATTAATTGAAGTTGTTGAGGAGGAAGATTTGTAGTTGCGATTTGGATGACTGTTGTTCGGCTGCTGCTGGCGCAGCTGCTGTTCGTTTTGTTGCTGGTGTGGATTATGGTGCTGGTGCTGGTGGTGCGGACGGTGATGACTGCTTCCACTTCTACTACCAGTAACAGCTCCGCTGTCACTTTTTCGTTTCGTCTTTTTCTTTTTTTGACGTTTGGTGCAATTAGTATTTTGTTGTTGTGATGTTGGTAGTACTGGATTTGTTGTTGTTGGTGGTGGTTTTGGTGCAACACCACTACTTGTTAATAGATGGCGGTGAGCACGTTTAATTTGACGTATTTCCTGTTGGTTACGCCGGCGACGAGAATTATTTAAATTTACATTACAATTATTATTGTTATTACTATTATTTAATTTATTTGTTGGCTTTGTCACACTTGATATATTATTATTATTCAATGACCATACATTATTTCGAATGTTGTTCGAATCGACTTGCGAATTATGCCGGTTGCAGCTACTGTCAAAATTCGATTTAAAACTTAAATTAGAATGTTTTATTTCTGGTTTTTGTTGTTGTTGTTGTTGTTGTTGTTGGTTTAATTTATTATTTAAACTATTTGAATTTGTATTAAAAGTTTTATTGTTTGTTACATTATTAACATCATCAATATCGATTTGAAGTTTTATAGTTTTTTCAATCATATTATTGTGATAAATTTGATGATGACACTTTGTATCCACACAACGGTGAATTTATTTTTTCAAAATTACTTTTTTTAAACACTGTTTTGACAGCTATCTTAGGGATCATTGATTTGTGTGATTTTATTTAATCAAAAAATAATAAAATAAGTGTGTAATTTTTGTAAAGAGTAAGAAATATTGAAAAAGCCAAAAGAAAAAAAGAAAATCAAAAACTCGACTCGCCGACTTCAATGTTCTAGATAAATGAGAGTCCACAACAAATTTTCTATTTCTTCATTTTTTTATTTTTCATGAGAGTGGTAATGAATATACATACATATGTATGTATATACACTCACATCATTTTATTTTAGATCATTCGAAGAAGAATTAAGGTATTTGCTTCCCTCTCGCACATATTAAGGGGTTGATAGTTTTTCCTGTCGATCTCTTTTTTCTTTATTTGTGAATTATATACATTTTCTCTATAAGAGTTTTGTGATCATATGAAATTAGCTAATGCTCAAAAAGAAGTCAGCACTAACGTCACCCTTCATCACTTATATTGGCCATGGTTTTTTGATTACTCATTCGTCATGACATCTATTTTGATTTCGAGAATAATTTTTATATTTTGTTGTCTGAAACACACGCATTTTAGTTCTTTGATAGGGCAGCGGAAGTCGACACGCGATCGTTAAGTTCCAGACAAATACATTCCACAAAACAAGGTGTTCCACACAATTAATTTTAAAAACAAATCACAGTGTATTTGATGTCTTTGATTTGAAATTTTTTAACGATCTTTCAAAAAACTGACAGTTTTATATCAAAATATATTCGAAAAGTAATTTTCGAAATATTTTTATTTACGCAGTTTCTTGTTTAGCGGTGGTGGTGTATAGAAAAATGTTTGTATCTGAAATATACTTTGTGGAATGTTTGCCCCTGGCCTGCGATGTACATCATCATCATCACCATTCCTGGCTAGAATCGCATGCGCAAAGAATTTTCCAAATCTTTTGGGTATCATATTTAAAGTGAGCCAAAAGAAGATTGCAGTATACATAATGTGAATATATCTTCGTTGTTGTTGTTGTAGCAGAGTATTTGTTTGTGTGTTCTCAGACGTATTTGGCGATGATCAAGCTTCTTCTAGCTCATTTACATCTCTTTAAGTTTTTGAAAACTAGGAAGGTATTTTATTCCTCTTATTCTCTCGCTCGTGCTTTGATAAAAATAGAATTCATTCGCATATTCGTCGTAGTTAGACAAATAGAAGATTGGTTTTTCTGTTCCTTTCATTTCTATTTACTGTGGCCGCGCTGGGCGTTTTCCTTGAAGATTCTTTGTATACATAGTTTTTTTCTTTTTTTGTTTAAATTGAATTTTCGTTCTTGTTAATTAAAGATGAGATAATGGTTTTCTTCATCGTCGGATAACAAGAATGGATTATGTATGTACCTTTTTCTTATGTGTACATACATATATGAAATACGTTATATACAGCAGCTATACTGATGAGTTTTCGAAATTCAATATATCGCAATTTTTTGAAAAATATGTACTATCTATATTTTTTCGCATATTTCAGAAACGGAAATGTGGGTTTTTTGTTTATTGTGTTTTTGGAGAAAATTATATAGGTATTATCATGATTTTATGCCAAAAGTGAAAAATACCTGAATTTTTATATGTATATTTATAGAAAATTTTCTTTAATTGATTAAGCTCAAGAATTTGGGTCAGTGTTAACAAGAGATATACAAAATTGTTTCTTTTATTTTTTTAAAGTATTTACATACATTATTTTGAATGACCTAGCTGACCATGGGTATAGATAAATAGAATACCTAGTGCTTTTTTTGAGATAAAAAGATACGTTTTTTGAATGTGTTTTACAGCGCGTGATATGTTATACAATTTTTTTATTTATATACATAATATTGAAAGTTACTCGAGACAACAAAGACTTTATTCAAAAATTGGAGGTGAAACATATTTACTTCATTGTTTTTTGATATGAAACTGGCAATTTTTAAAATCAAAAATGCACATATTCCTTATTTTCTGTAACTTTGGAGAAATATTAGATATTTTTGGTGAGGTTTTTCTCGATTGTTGTTTCAAGAAAGCTAAAAAGGCTAAAAACTAATTTCCTCTCGTGTATTTATAAATGTCAAATTGGTGACA
Organism: Eupeodes latifasciatus; assembly: GCA_920104205.1. Lineage (NCBI taxonomy): Eukaryota > Metazoa > Arthropoda > Insecta > Diptera > Syrphidae > Eupeodes > Eupeodes latifasciatus. The sequence goes on from OV049924.1 coordinate 188,679,888, forward strand.
TTGGATAGATAGCATCATCATTTACATTTTTTCAGCATTCTTTTTGTGCTTTAACATTTTTTGACGCTGTCATAAACTAGCTCAATTGTCACTGAATATGGTGAAATATCAGATCTTTCTTGTGTGGTTTTTGCCGATACTTCTCTTAAGAAAGCTCCAAAGATTAATAACTAATTTCCCTTGGTGCATTTATAAATGTCAAATTCGTGACTTTGGAGATATGTCAACATCTATCTTGTAGCTTTACGTTTTGTTGATGCTTGTCTAAAACTAGCTCAATTTTTGAGTGTGTTTAAATTAAATCATATACCTCCTGGTTTTTTAACATGTAAATATAGGCTGTTTTCATAAACGTCAAAAGTCTGCATTAATGAAAACACTAATTCTGCAGAACGTATGCAGGTCTGTTTGAGTACAATTTTAAGTAGTCACTAAATGTTTCTAAACGTCAGACTAAAATCAGAAATGGCCGCTTATAGAGGTTTTTTTTGATATTCAAGATCAACTTTCTAAGTTTCAAAGGACACTATCTATAAGAATGATTTTTTTCGGAATTGAATTAGTTTTTCATGGGAATTCTTTTTCCACTTAAATACTTTTCTCATGTGAATTATTTTTCAATTCAATTTTATTAGCCGGAGATTCCATTCCGCAGCCTTTTCTTCCCTTAGCAAAACAAACATTTTTTAAAGACAAGATATATGTAAGTAAAAAATTACCAATAAAAACTTAAATTTTTGGCACTTCATATTTTACTTTTATCTCTCTTGTCATTTATTACGTATATGAACATCTGTCTTTCATCTGCGTGTGTGTGATTGCAAATCTTACTTTATGAACATGAAGCAAGTCAGCTAATGTCCGAAAATGACTTCAATCTATTAATATGACCCTTGGCAGAAGTTAAGCGGCTTTGACAAGTTTATATGGATTCTAAGAGCAAAATGTGAAAATTTAACCTTATCAATACGATAATTACTTTGTTCAAATTTCCTTTCATTGGTTAACTTAAACAATCTTCAAAAAAAGAAAAAAACAAAAAAACAGTTTTATAGCCACCCTAATAAATTAAGTTTTATCTTATATTTATTGTGTTTAAAACACAAATTTTATATGAGTGATCCATGATCTTAAAGTAACAAATAAATATAGGCATTGAATTAACACGCTTCTTTGTTTAAACAGCTTTTTTGTTTTACTGTTAATTTTTTTTGTTTTCTTGAAAAAGAAAACTCGCTATTTCTCATTCAAATATTTATTGTGGGGTAATAGAAAAGGCTTAATGTTTTATCTTAAAATATAAACATATAATTGAATGCATTAATTATCGGGCTTACGAGTTAATAGACTCGTTTAAGGCCCAGTTTGTTCACACTTGATCATCTTTAATGAAAGAGCACTTCAGTTAGTAATCTTAATATGCCTTTGTTCTCTAAAATTTAAACAAAGTAATCGAAAACTCGAGCAGTTAATCCCCTTGTAAGGATTTAAATGTCTAAATTTAGCATTTGACAAGATAGTTGCTTTTGAGTCATAAGAACTTTAAAACATGAAAATCAAATAAGTTTAAATCATTAATTTTAAAATCTTGTATGTGGCTATTTTTGACATTTAGTAAAATAATTTAAAAACTGTTATTACGATGGTCCTTATTTCTCTAATAATAGGGTTTTTCATTGGTAAAACAAATCAATTTAATTTTGATCTAGATCTTTCAAAACATAAATTTTCCTGTTTATGCATTCTATAAGGCAAAAAAAAATTGATTTATTTTTGGTTATACATGCCATAAGGCAGAATAAATTGATCTATTTTTGATTTAAAAACAAGTCTGTAAATCTGGATTTTTCGACAGATTAACCCTTCTTTGAAGTAATACTAATAATACAATTTAAAAAAAAAGTTTTGCCGGAAATTTGACAGCTCTATCGCACTCGTTAGCATGTATACAAAGCTACACTAAAACAATGACTAAAAAACAATTTCAATCGTGTTTAATGCGCCACGAATCAATTTTTGACAGAAATCTGAATCTTTCAATGAAAAACACCAAGAGTTTTAACAAACCAAACTGGACAATGTTAATTTTTTTTGGAAAAGCCACTCTTCGTATAACTCTTTAATGCGATTTACATACATATATTTTATGTCAAGAAATCTCTTCAGCTGTTGAGATGGTCACTTCGCTTTCTACCTATTCTTCTTGCTTTTCTTTTAAATTTAAATAATTTGTAATCAACAAAATTGTATCGTGTGAAACTGTTCTACTTCATTAAAATAAGTAAATACTGCTAAAGTATGCAACGGATTTTCAAAACAACTTTTTTGAAACAAATTAATTTGTATCGAATTTATTTATAAATATAACGTAATTTTTTAATTATTGCGCACATAAAAGAACATGTGTAAAAGATTTTATAGTTTTCATATTTTCAAAACTATTTTTGTTGAATCCCTTTATTTCATAGTTTTTGATGCAACAGCTTGTCAAAATATATAATGGAAAAATGCCAAAATTGACCGATTTACTGACGTTGGTTTTAATTTAAATACGCCTACATACATACATATATGTACATATGTAGCACAAACCTGATTTATTTTAGCTCAAATATTTTAATATTTTTTTTGAGAATTCTTGTCACAACTGACATTTAATAAATAATATTAAAAATACTTCTAGATTCTATTCCAGAATCTAACCCAAAAGCCTCAATAATTTTAAGAAAAACAGAAAAACAATTCAAGTTCAGTCAACTGGTGATTGATTTTGACAAAAACGACAATTAACGACAGTTATATATTGTTCATTTAAATTTAATTTAAAGAAGAACGACTAGATACCTATCGGACGAAGTGAAAAAGACAGAACCATCTATAGAAAAAAGGAGAAATATATGGTTTCTATAGATGTAGAATGAGACTACTTTTGCGCAGATTACAGAAAACTTAACGAAACTGAGCAATAAACAAACTTTATCGAAAATACAATTAAAAAACATACTATGTACTGTACATATGTACAATAGTTTTAAAACGTGACATAGTGAAACATTTCGAACATGAATCAGTCCAATGGTAAATGCTTTGACGTTTGGTAAAACATAAGCGCGATCTAACGGGTGTTTTTTTAGACGTGTGGTTCTCAATTTGACATATTTTTGTCTGAGTTGGTTTTTTTGATAGTTGTCACTTGATTTATGCTCAATTTGGTTTGGCATTTCATAATGAATGAACTTACTCCTGAACAACGTTTGCAAATCGGACGAAGTTATTACGAAAATAATGGTTTGATTCGCGCGACCCAACGAAACAATCAATTTATTGAAGGAAACTTTTGTTGACCGCATTATCTCGCGTCATGGGCCTGTGGTGTGGCTTCCAAGATTATTTCTAAATTAAAACCTCTCTAATAAAATAGAAATAATAAATATGGGTTGGGTTCGAAATCCTGTATGGCTCATAATACTGTATTTAAAATACTGTATCTCAAAATACTGTATTTCAAAATACTGTATGTACAAAATACTGTATGATCAAAATACTGTAGCTCAAAATTCTGTATCTTAAAATTCTGTATACCAAAATTCTGTATTTCAAAATGCTGTAAATAGGCTGACAAATAAAAATCGTTTTGATAATGTAAAAAAGTGCGCACTTTTTTACATTATCGAAACGATTTGTATTTGTCAGCCTATTTACAGCATGTTGAAATACAGAATTTTAAAAACAGATTACTTTTATAAAGAATACATCATAATATTTTTTCATTGGCATAATGTTCTAATATACTTCCCTTGAACAATAACATATGATAATTCGTCTTTGAATTAATTAAAAAAAAAAAAACAAATAAATGGTATCTTCGTCTTATTTTCTCTTCCCATTTTCTTCTCATTAATTGTTATTTCTCTCACAGTTGTATATGAATTGTTGTTACCACAATCAACAATTCCATAAACAATTACACAGAACTTATTGATCTCTCAAAACTTCCACGTGTTCGTTCATTTCGTTGATATTTAAAACCTAATGCAAATTTAAGAATTAAGTGAAATTTGGAGTTGCAATAAATGATATAATGTAGGTACATTATGTACATACATAAATCGAGTTCTGCTTTTGTTATTCTCTATAATGGAAGCTTAAGAGCGGAATCTTGCAAAAATACAGTATTTTTAGATAATGTTTTGCTCATACAGCATTTTGAGAAGAAGAATTTTGAGATACAGTATTATCAGATACAGTATTTTGATAACACAGCATTTTGAGATACAGTATATTAACCATACAATATTATGAATATACAGTATCATACAGTATGATACAGAATTTTAACCATACAGTATTTTAAAATACAGCATTTCGAGCCGCTCCCAATAAAGGGTTGGGTTCGAAATCCTGTATGGCTCATAATACTGTATTTAAAATACTGTATCTCAAAATACTGTATTTCAAAATACTGTATGTACAAAATACTGTATGATCAAAATACTGTAGCTCAAAATTCTGTATCTTAAAATTCTGTATACCAAAATTCTGTATTTCAAAATGCTGTAAATAGGCTGACAAATAAAAATCGTTTTGATAATGTAAAAAAGTGCGCACTTTTTTACATTATCGAAACGATTTGTATTTGTCAGCCTATTTACAGCATGTTGAAATACAGAATTTTAAAAACAGATTACTTTTATAAAGAATACATCATAATATTTTTTCATTGGCATAATGTTCTAATATACTTCCCTTGAACAATAACATATGATAATTCGTCTTTGAATTAATTAAAAAAAAAAAAACAAATAAATGGTATCTTCGTCTTATTTTCTCTTCCCATTTTCTTCTCATTAATTGTTATTTCTCTCACAGTTGTATATGAATTGTTGTTACCACAATCAACAATTCCATAAACAATTACACAGAACTTATTGATCTCTCAAAACTTCCACGTGTTCGTTCATTTCGTTGATATTTAAAACCTAATGCAAATTTAAGAATTAAGTGAAATTTGGAGTTGCAATAAATGATATAATGTAGGTACATTATGTACATACATAAATCGAGTTCTGCTTTTGTTATTCTCTATAATGGAAGCTTAAGAGCGGAATCTTGCAAAAATACAGTATTTTTAGATAATGTTTTGCTCATACAGCATTTTGAGAAGAAGAATTTTGAGATACAGTATTATCAGATACAGTATTTTGATAACACAGCATTTTGAGATACAGTATATTAACCATACAATATTATGAATATACAGTATCATACAGTATGATACAGAATTTTAACCATACAGTATTTTAAAATACAGCATTTCGAGCCGCTCCCAATAAAGGGTTGGGTTCGAAATCCTGTATGGCTCATAATACTGTATTTAAAATACTGTATCTCAAAATACTGTATTTCAAAATACTGTATGTACAAAATACTGTATGATCAAAATACTGTAGCTCAAAATTCTGTATCTTAAAATTCTGTATACCAAAATTCTGTATTTCAAAATGCTGTAAATAGGCTGACAAATAAAAATCGTTTTGATAATGTAAAAAAGTGCGCACTTTTTTACATTATCGAAACGATTTGTATTTGTCAGCCTATTTACAGCATGTTGAAATACAGAATTTTAAAAACAGATTACTTTTATAAAGAATACATCATAATATTTTTTCATTGGCATAATGTTCTAATATACTTCCCTTGAACAATAACATATGATAATTCGTCTTTGAATTAATTAAAAAAAAAAAAACAAATAAATGGTATCTTCGTCTTATTTTCTCTTCCCATTTTCTTCTCATTAATTGTTATTTCTCTCACAGTTGTATATGAATTGTTGTTACCACAATCAACAATTCCATAAACAATTACACAGAACTTATTGATCTCTCAAAACTTCCACGTGTTCGTTCATTTCGTTGATATTTAAAACCTAATGCAAATTTAAGAATTAAGTGAAATTTGGAGTTGCAATAAATGATATAATGTAGGTACATTATGTACATACATAAATCGAGTTCTGCTTTTGTTATTCTCTATAATGGAAGCTTAAGAGCGGAATCTTGCAAAAATACAGTATTTTTAGATAATGTTTTGCTCATACAGCATTTTGAGAAGAAGAATTTTGAGATACAGTATTATCAGATACAGTATTTTGATAACACAGCATTTTGAGATACAGTATATTAACCATACAATATTATGAATATACAGTATCATACAGTATGATACAGAATTTTAACCATACAGTATTTTAAAATACAGCATTTCGAGCCGCTCCCAATAAATATTCTTTTTCACTAAACGAGTATAACTATCTTTGAGTTCTTTAAAAAAAAAACGTAATAATATTATTTTAAATAAGAAATTTTGTACTTACATTCTGCAAAGCCTTGTTCTTTTCTTCCAATTTGCCTGTGACTTGCATCAAGGCTTCTTGTGTTTGATCCAATTCATTTTCAACTGTTTGGATTTTCTTTTGGAGTTGGCGAGCTTCCTCTTCGGCCTGTTTTTTATAAGTTAAAAACAATTTAATTAGCACTTAAACAGTAATGTTGTGCAGTGTAATTTACCTTTTCGGCACGAGTGTTGGCATCGCGTGCTTGTTGTTCACAAACTAAGGCACGTTCCAATGCTCCATCTTTGTCGATTTTCATCGCTTGCATCTTCTTCTTAATGGCATCCATGTCTGCTGTTTTTTGTTATGCACTGGTTATTCGAAGAAACTACAATAAAAAAAAAAACATAAAGATATTAATTAATTAATTAGTTGGAATTAATTAATTGATGCATCATAGATAATTTTTAGGATTTGTAGGTAATTTGAATTCAAGTTCTTCATGCGAATGCTTGGACATAGACTATAGTGTGGTTACTTTCGTGATCGTTTCTATTTACTTTTACTTTACACATTTTTAAGCTTTGTTTGTTAAAATTGTGTACTATGGTAAAAAAGTAGATTATGTTTTCCTTTGATTTATTGACTGGATATTAAAAAGCAGTCTAATATTCAACCATGCAGATGAAAAGCAAAAGTTATGCCCACTTAAAAACTATGGATGGCTATTATCTTAATCAGAATTCTCAGTCTGACGCCTTATCAGTAAAAAATAACGTTATTATTTTAACCTTAGCTTAAATTGCCAGTTAGGAAAAAACTGCAACAGTCCTGACATATAACTGCAAGAATACATTTTAACAGTGTTCAGTTGAATTTAGATTAAATAATATTAGAATTGTAACAATGCGAACATGACATACTCTGGAGTAACTTTCCCCTGTGTCTTATTGAATTTTGATTTCTTGACAAATCAAATCTGAATACCATACGTTTTGGACATTCACATATGTGAAATATACAACTTAATGTGAAAAGTGTCAGCGAACCCTTTGACATTTTTCTAAAGTTGCTGGTTTGACATTTTAAATTGCACTCGAGGGAATGACCCTGTTTCGCCCAGTTTACAATGGGGAGGTTCATAAGGAACTTGAAGTTAAGACAAGTTTCTAGTATCTGATTGGCCAGTTGCCAAAAAATGTTCCTTCAATTAAAGCAACTTTATTGGAAAGTTGTCTGGAATGTTAGTTCAGAAAAATCTCCGTAACTCTCAAGTCAAGTTCACTTATGTCAATATGACAACTGATCATGTTTTTGCATTCAGCTAAAAACTGAAGTTTATTACTTTGTTATTTATTTATTTTCTGCACAATTCTATTAAGTGTTTTGTGTAAAAGGGTTCCTTGTCAAATTGAAAAAGAATTGAGTAATATTTCTTTACAATACAAAATACAAGTCGAAAAAAGACAATTACATCAAAGCCATTTAGAAAAAAAACTACTTTTACGATTAGAAAAAAAGATTACAATGTAAAGGTTGTTTTTTTTTTGTCTGTGAGAACTAGATTCAAACATTAAAATTAGCAATGCAATTTATTTTTGAGAGGGTGCTGATATTTTAAACTTCTTGACTTCCATACAACACAGGCAAATTAATTACTAACAATTTTTGAACGGCCAATCACATTTCAAATAATTTGTTTGGAATCTGAACAAAAACGAAAAGAAACAAACACAAAAAAAAAACATAAAATAATACATTTCAGTGTGTCGCTTGCTTTTGACAAATGCATGGCTACATTATGTGACTTGCTTTAAAATTATTGATAATTCAATTGAAGGTAAAATAATGTCTACTTGTGATTGGAGACAAAAAAGTAAATTCTTGAATTAAATTGTTATTCTATGTGTATACAAATGACAGAAGTGAGTTGATAACCATATATGCGAGTGTAAGCGGCTTCGCAAATCGCATAGTGACACACTGAGAAAAGAGATTCATATTTTTGTTTGCATATCATAAAATGATTGACAAATCATTTAAGTAGATATATTTAGATAGATACAAAAATGCAAATTAAAAGTTTGAGTTGTCGAAACTCAGTTCACAAATTATTATATTCTATATCCTTTGTTTGTAAGAGGTGTGTTCTCAACTTGATTTGTTTTAGGGATGACGTATGACAACGCTGATTTTTTACTGTTAGAGTGTATATTGCATCTCTTTTTGATTTAAGAATGGGCAGGTTCAGACGACATAAGGGACTTGAAAGTAAGGCAAGTTTCTAGCATCTGATTGGCCAGCTGCCAAAAAATTGCCTTCCAATTAAGGCAACTTAATTGGAAAGTTGACTGGAAAGTTAGTCAAGAAAAATCTCCCTTACTATCAAGTCAAGTCAACTTATGTCAAAATGACAATTAATCATGTTTTTTCATTCAACTGAAAGCTGAACTTTTTTACTCTATGATTTATTTATTTTCTGCACAACTTCATTTAATGCTTTCTGTAAAAAGCTTCCTTGTAAATTTGGAAAAGAAATAAGTAATATTTCTTTACAATACAAAATACAAATCGTGATGGACTTGTAGCTTGCCTGAGGAGTGTTTTGTAGAAAATAGTGATTTTGGTAGTTTTTGTACTATGAACTTGAAGTAGAGGTTTGTGAAGAAAAGTTCTGAATTTGAAATTCATGAAATTTGAAGAACTAACTAGTTGCCTTGCTCAAAATTTACGTTCAAACACTGAAGTTGACTGCAAATGAAGTCCCTTATGTTGTCTGAACCTGCCCAATGTCAATTATAGGCAAGCGAAAACTCTGACTCATTTTGACATATGGTTACATTTTTTGACACAAGCCATTTTGTCGCTATTTTTTCAATGTCGAACGTCAACAAATGAACAAAATCAAAACTTTACTGCCAACTTTTTTGACTGCTCGGCCGAATTCTTCAGAATAATATATTTTCAATTTCACAATTCAAACACGGATTTATTTAAAGTCTCAGGTGTCAATACTCCCTATTAGATATTTGGTGAGTGCTTAAATAAATTTGCTAACAAAATTGACATACATGTAAAATAATAATAAATTATTACCTTATTCAAAGAAGTACGAGTATGATCTATAAAGTACATGACAATTATTTAAATAGTGTATGTATGTATTTTAAAAATAGTATTCATTGTCTTAAAGTAGCTATTTACATTAACAAGGCACGATGACAGCCGCTGAGAATAATTATTAAGAATGATTAGAATTGTAAGTTTGTTAAGCCATTGATGCCTTAAGCTGATACTTTTACCTACATTTTTTTATTTATACATATTTCAAAGTTTTATCTCTATTCGCACGTAGCTTCATGCATAGTTTGACATTTTCCCTTACAAAAATAAACCTCTAATCAATTTGTCAAAACGAAACTACGACAGTTGTTTTTATCGTTACTTGTATATGTGCCAAAAATCAATCACTGATTCATTCGAATAAAATTTCGCTTTTGCCATGTGCGTCTCGTAAAATGAAATAGAAATATCGGAAAAATTTGACTGCCAATATTATTTGTCAATAAGTGAATACAGTTCAAACATATACTCACATTCTCTAATTGTCAAAATGTCAAAAACTTTAGACTATTCTTTAGTGTGCTTTTTGTCGTGTGCAAAGATAAAAAGTAAAATTTCGGTCAATATACTCTATTTTAAGTGAAAGTGTTTTTAATTTTAAATACGCACATGCATTTTACTTATACTTGAAGAAGCACGTTTTAAATTAAACGAATATATAACGTAAATAAGAAAACCAATACTAAAACTTTAATTTAAGGTTGTTGGTTATATCTAATCGCATCTTTAAAAAAGTTAAGTTAAGGTGAAACAAGTTGCGAATGGGACATAATATATATATGTATGTATAATTTGTGACAATGAGTTCAGTTCAAAAATACGAACGAACAATTGTCAGAATCATTGTAAAAACAAACTAAAACGTAAGTATATTTACCTTAAGACATATTTTAATTCACCTAAATTCAGAGCCATTTCAATGGCTAAAGAAACTGAGTTGAAAATCTGAGTATATTTTATGGTTGGATGAATTAAACTCATGTTAATCAAATAAGGGTCGTCATTTTTGACGTTTTATAATTGGTGGTTTGTAATGGAAGAATATTGTTTTATGTAAGAAAAACATCAACCTCAGTTTTAAGACTGTCATAAATTGGATGTCAATAGAGTTTGACACTCCTGTCAAAATGTATGCACACGGGATTATATTTGGTCAGTTTATATTTTTAAGATCTCCGAAATTTCGCTATTCTCAAAATTATTATTCTCTTTTGCTGTCAGAAATCTGAGAATAGAATTTTTATGATTTGGTTTCTTACCAATTTTCTATCGCACAATTCAAAAAGGAAGAAAATAATTGCAAATCTTATTTGATTGCTAGGTGACAATAAATAGTGAATTGTGTTTATATTTAATTCTCCTGCTTTGTTAATCTGGTTGAGAAACCTTAGAAATATGAAATGGCCAATTTTGTCTTCAGGATAATAACATTTTATGTATGTATTTATCCAAAATACTGTGTTTTTAAATTAACTCTCCATAACTGAGTAAAATTAAATTCACCCACACAAAATTTACGAAAATAATTTCCGTTTAATTTAGGCGCGTTCGAAATAATTGCACAAAAAATTGAGTTCGGTTACCTAATACTATTTGTTTCTCTAATAAGAAGTTGGCTAAGGTATGTTTCTTTTAAAAATGACATTTGAGAGATCCGAAGAATGTTCGCTTCCGAAAAATACCAATACATTTAGTCAAGGAATTACTAAAAATTCTTAAGTGTAAAACAGTTAAAAATATTTACTTTTAACAACTTGATTAGATTGGATTAAGCTTATAGGCAAAGAAAAAAGTTGATACTTCCCAAAACTTCGGATAGAGATTCGAACCAAGTTTGATATAATTATGGATATAGTAAAGGTAAATTATCGGGCCCGGATGATTTGGATTTCGATTATTTCATTAATAAGCATCAAGAAAGTTGTTTGAAAGGTCCTGGAAAGGCAGGCCGTGACAAAAAAGAACCGTTCCTTCTCTCCAATTAAATCTGAACTAAAATATTTACTTTTTACGTAGAAATTTAGACAGACGCTACTATTTTCTTGTCTTTTTTTGTATTGTTGTGTTTATCTCCTCCTGGCTTTGAGTGAATCACTATTTGTTATGTCAAACAAAATGTTCAAGTGTCATTGTTACGAATTGTTGGAATTTGTTCGAATCGTTTTGGAACGACTATTGTTAGTAATTACTAATTGTTGGTCTCGCAACCCAATACAAACATTTCTACAACTTTAAATCATTTAATGAATAGTAATACAAAATTGTAATTGGCACAAAATTTTAAAAACCTATTGATAAAGGTTTAACAATTTACTAGTTAGCAATTTCCTAAATATTCAGCAATTTACTAAGGGAGTCCAAAATTTTAAACCTTTGCCACCTATTTAATTGCCTTTAATTAAAAAATGAGCATCCAAACATTTCTAAAAAGTGACACTTCTGGAAAATAAATAAAGCAACTACGCTTAAACGGACCCATTAATTGGAATTCTCAACTGTTGACTAGACCATTCCATTTTCCATCCATTGCTCTTTTAAGAATAATTGTACAGATGTCATATGGATTTAGCAAATTGCTAAAAGTTTGAGTAGCGATTCCGTGATTTTAACTTTAGCAAACTGTTAGCTAAATAACCTTTTTGGCCTAGTAAATTGCTAAAAATATATTTAACAATTTACTAAATCGTCATTATGTTTATAAAAATATTTAGTCTTTTTTTTAACAAAGGGTTCATCAACAAAAAGCATTGGTTCATTGCATAATGAAAATTTGGAAGACGAATTACTTTAAAATTCAAAGCAAATCATTAACTTTGACAGTTTAACACTTTTAATTTAGCTCATTTTCTAAGTTTTCAGTTGTTACAAACAGTTACCAGTTGACACTTCAATAATAAGCTTGGGAACGATGTGATAGTTAAAGTCATAAAAAAAATTAAGTTGGCTCAACAGTTCGTTGAGAATTAGGGCCTAGTAACTTACAACTTTAAACCATTCATGTGTGCAAGTTATGTTGTAAGGGATAGAGGGGACCTACAGTTTTAAGCCGAATTCGAACGAAAAGCACTTTTCATGACAAGAATTACTCTTGGAGGGTTTGTCAACACGTCACGAGAGTCAGTACCCGTGAAAAAAGCTTTAGATGGCACAGGCAGTGATTGAACCCAAGACCTCTGGCATGACAGTCCTACGCACTAACCATCACGCCACGGGTACTACTGACGTCATATTATTACAAATTGTAACAATCTTAACATTTAGGAATGACGATTGTTAACAATTATTATCAATAGTTAGAAGTAAAAATACACTTCTGAGTTTCTAAAATTTCAAATCAATGTTAGATCTATTCCGCAGTTTTATGTTTGTTTGCTAATTTTGTCTTCAAGTACTGTTACTGTTTGGATGTGTTCAGATGGTCCTGTTTGAATAAAAGCGAATTAGTATTTTTAGTATTTTGCTAGTTAGCATCGAATAGCTAGTAAAGTATAAAGAATTAAATAATTTCTAACTAGTAAAATGCTAAGGCAAGCTGACTTGGTCTCTTAACAGCTGTCACTTTTATTTATGCTCAGTTTGGTTTGCCATTTCATAATGAATAGACTTTATCCCTAAACAACGTTAGAAAATCGTGCAAATTTGTTACTTAAATAATGGTTCGGTTCATCGAAACAATCAATTTATTAAAAGAAACTTTTTATGAGTGCATTAACTCGCGTCGTCGGCCTTTGACATGGCCTAAGAAATTGTACGATTTAAAACGGCTGTCTGGAATATTTTATGAAGGGTTATGTGAAGTCATTTGTCTATGCAGATAAGCCCGAGACAAAAACTAGACTACATTCTTAATCTTAACTAACAAAATTCTTTTGCATTACGTAAAAAGGTCTTACATCAAAAATTGCATTTAAGGTTTTTGTTTTGGTGTCACAGTCTTTTTTGTCTTTTTCGTGACAAGTGACTTGAGTCAAAAACAACTGCTAAGTATCGTTTTAATTTAGTCTTTAGACAATACGACAACAAAATTCACATTTGTTTTGATATTAACGTCTTAAGTTCATTAAGTCCGTGTGACGTAAGTCCTTTCTGCCAAATGTCAAAAAATTAATTGTTGTCTCTTGGACATACATACATACATATGTATGTCATTATGGATAGATAAAAGCAATTAATATTAATTCAAATTCGCAATGCTACCATAAACTGCTATAAAATGTCTTCACACTGTATCCGATAAATTTGCTAAATTATGCACAATAAAACGCACCTCACATTTTATATAGTACTTCCGCAATCAAAAGTACGCTGTTTGTCATCTAAAAAAAAATGTCACATAACTTTAGGTAGGTATTAACCAAATGGTCTTCAAAAATCCTACAGATCAGCATTATTTTTATTTTAATTTCAATTTCCCTATACTCGCCACTCTCGATTTTTTTTTATCAGTTTTGTCATACAAATTCCTGCAGCGTAAGTCATTTCGTTAAAAGGTAGAGAGAGGTAGTCTGCAGTTCATCGGTAAAGAAAAAGACTAATTTGAATACTTTCATTCTCACAAAATATAATTCATCACATGTTTTGTAAATAAACTTGAAGAATGAATAAAATAAAATAAAAAAGACAAACAAAAAACAAAAAGAGTTAAAATAACAAAAACGATTAATAAGTGCCAAGTGTGAGTATCTTTTTCTTCGACTGTTATTTTGTTTTGTCAGCGATTTGAAATTTAAAAAAGAAGAAAATAAAACAGACAATAAAAACCCTCCACAATATAATATCTTGACCTACATGAGTGATATGAGGAGGGTTTAGTGATTATAAATCGATTCCAAACTTGGAATAACAAAAGTTCCTTCTTTCTCTCTGCTAGCGTATATACCTTCCCAAAACAATTATTAGATAATTTCAAATGCCGAGCAAATATTTAGAAAATCCAAATACAAAAATAATACGTATACGCCACAGATGCCTAAATTCCATTAAAAATACGCATGCGGATGGGATACGATCTATATGATCGCTACACCACCCCGAAGATCTAAAAATAAACCTCGAGCCGAAAAGTTTCTTCTTTGAATTTGAATTTTGTTTTTTCTTGATACACATTCGACACCCTCCCTGATGGTGGCAGTGGCGTTATAAGCAGAGGCAAGCCAAGAATAGCGATGAAATGAAAAGTGATCGCTTCCACTTCAGCGATTGTGGGTGGGTTGCTTAAATGCTCGTGTGGACGATAAGGACAAACATTGGTGAATTCTTATGAAAGATAAAAAAAAACCCACCACGATCAACATAAAGAATTTTCCTAATAGGGCAGTTTAAAAGTTATTGCATATACATTTATACCACCGAAGAAAATTTTACGAAAATTTTATATGTATTGGAGTATAGAGGTGCGATCAAATTTCCATGCAAACATTCGGTTTTATTCTTTTTTTTGAGTTTGCTCTTTTTTTAATTCAGAAAGTTTTCTTTTTCGAATTATTTTTAGATTTTCAGGTTCTAGAATTTTTGAAAGTGAAATATTTTCTTTTTTCACTTTTCTTTAGTTTTTGTTGATGTTGTTGTTGTTGTTGTTAGTTTTCGACGACGACAACGAAGACGATATTAGTGGTGACATTTTAAATGTCAAATGTTGTTCATAGATATTGCAAAAATAAACTTTAAAATTATGTCACCTGCTGCTGGCAGCCGTTAAGATGTAATGTAATATGTAATGTGTATTTTTACTTTCTGGGGTTTATGAACTGGTTTATATTTATAAAACTAATAGACTGTCTAGCGGCAAATGATTCTTTGTGGTTTTTGATTTGTTTAGATTTGGATTTAAACAAAAAAAAAATAAAAGAAGAAAACCACTCTCCACCAAGCGGCACAACGGTATAATAAAAGATCAAATGACAGTTGGTGTTGTTCATTTTGAATGCATATCTATACATTTGCATGATCTATGGTTTGTTCTTTTTCTTGTGACACAACATAGGAGGCATTATAATATAAATCTGCTTTAAGATAAAAGTCATATAATATTATTATTGTAGGTAGGTACATATTGTTAATATAGTCAGGATGGAGTTATATAATATGCATAAATGTTAAAGTTGCTGTTGGCAATTTGTCAAATATTTTCCCATAATATTCTTTGATATATCCGAACACATACACACACACACTCAGTCACAAATACACAAACATCACGTACACAAATTCAATTTAAAACCAGACAAAAAATATTTAAAACAGGAAGATATTTTGTGTTTCTGTAAAAAAAAATTATTTGCTTTTGACAGTTGTTGCAAAAGAGTATAACGGTTAAGAGTCATGAATCGCTGTCATCTTTTTTTTTTTTTGATGAAAATAACAATTTGAATTTGAATTTATTTTGTATTCAAATTAAATAAAAGAAGTTATTTCACATTCCACTCACTAACTTTGAATTTAAATTCGATTTAAACTTTAAGATGGTTATTTCTTTGTTAAAAGTAACTCCTTTTTGTTCAAAAAAATCAAACTTGAAAAAAAAGTTCTACCACTACTTACTATATCAAAAAAAAACTTTTTATTTCAGAGATATCCGCGACTTGAACGGATTGTGATGTTCAACTGAAACTTTTACGAAAACAGTTGAAGCGATTCGCTTTTTTCAGACGCTCTAGGTGTTTTTTGTTGTTGTTGTTTTTTGTATCTGTTGGATACGTATATTTGATGTATTTGGTGTATATTTGGTTGCCGCCAAAGATATTGGCGGTTTGTTAGTTAGAGGTTGCTTATGGTTGAGTTTTTCTTTTTTTTTTGGCTGAGAGAGACAGAGAGGAAGAACAGTGATTATTTGTTATTTATATATATTTTATATGATATGAGTTTGCGCGAGTATCTTATTCTTATTCGGATGTATCGCTTCGCGCTATATCTTTATTGAGATAAATAGACAAAATTATAGGTTTATGGGAGAGCGCAGCGCAATAATAATGTGAATTAAAAAATCAACAATTCAGTGTAAGCGCAGCCAAAAGGTGGTATTGTTGTTGTTGTTGTTTTTTTTTTTGGGTGGCGTATGGTCGTGTTATATTTATCAAGTCAAGAGGAGGCATTGGATGCGTTTATTCTCTCTCTCGATTTTGAGAGTGAATAAAGCAGAGGGGTATTTTGTTTTGGAATTTTTGTTAGAATTTCTTCGATTGAGTTTGTGTGAGTGCGATAAATTGAGGTGCAGGATTCTGTGAATAGTTCTCATCTTACCTGTTGGGGGGCAGTAGTTATATTTATTTTATAACTGTATTTTATAGTATGACACTATGAATAGAGATTTTCGAGGTAATGTGTGTGCGCTGATATCTTACAATCCTATTTTGGAGAGAGAGAAAGGAAATAAGTGAGTGAGAGGCAATAAAATTTCCCTGTTTTATTTGAGTTCCAGTTTCCCAGTATTAAAATTGCTTCATAATTTTTTTAAATTTCTTAATAATTTCGAAGATAAAATCTTTAATTCTTTAGGAAGCTAATTATAGATGTTGTTTTTGTTGGTTAATTTTTTGTTTGTTAATCATACCGATGTATCTGTACTCAAGTGGGTATAAATATATATGTCAATGTAGAGAAATGGGGAATGTGCTACAATTTTACGTATATCGAACTATATACATAATTATGTAAAAACAAAACATGAGAAAATATATTGAGTTAAAGATTTTATATTGCATGTAAGGGTGAGGGAAAATTGATGTCTAAAAATATTATGCGTTGAGGAAATAGGTACAAATGGGAATTAAAATAAGCACTTGCAGTGTAATCGATAACTTGTTGCTTATATAGTTTCTTATTTTTACATTAAAAAATATGTACATACATATTACAATATTACATTATGTGATGGATTTGTTTTGAAAACTCCAAGTTTAAATCAAAGACTTCTTAACACTATTTTTAACCGATAACAATTTTGTCCTTCAACATTTGACTTGCATCACGCATATGTAACTGTTACATAACACAATTAAAAATTAGTACCTAGCTCGCATATTTTTAAATGTCAGGTTTTGAATTACCTACCTAAAATGTACCTATGTGCGTCAATGTCTTAAGGTTGTTATGAAATCTATAGAAAGTTGATGTTTGCTTCTTACTTTTTAATTAGAAAGGACCTTTGTAGGTCATATAAGAGCTTAGGTTATGGGCTCGCATTAAATAAATTGTTTGGATAAATGTATGTACATAAGTTTAAATTCAAAATGTCTTCATATCTTACGGATGAAATTATAGTAACACTAGGTTACATAATAATAAATATCTATTGTAATAGAATTATTATATAACGGTTTTACCGATAGTTTTACACATCTTTACTTTATTTACTCCCTTTTAAGGAGATTTTGGAGTTTAAGCTCGAATTAGTTAAATAATCCGATCTTATAATTAGTCCAGTTTAAAAATTTAAATTAAATCGGAAAATTGAACCAAAATTCCCAATACATTAAACCAGATGCGGCCCGGAATTTAATAACCTTCTGCCTTACTTATTATTATCTCTTATTAGACTGGACCTCATTTAAGTGATTAACTTGCTCAATTTGTTGCCCTACGCAGGCTTTTGACTTTAAAGGCACGGGTACCAAGGTTATGTTTAGGATCATATCAAGTAAGGTTTTTGGACAAATGATCTGCTCAAAGAAAACTCATGGTTTGACTCGAGCTGTAAAGAGGTTATTATGATGAAAGTCCACTGAGGAAAACCAGAATAAGTTCAAACAAGCTGGAAATGATATATTTTCGACGTATTCAATTTTTGCATGACCATAAAATTAAGGCACAAAATACTACAATGCCTTAAAGGTAGTAAACATTTCTCGTCATTTGCACAAAATTTGCGCAACACTACTTTATCGTCGTTTCCTATGTTTGTTTTTAATGGCACTCCTCTTGTAAGCTCAGTTGCTAAAGTCAATTTGCTTACAGCACAGTTTGCTGTTAATTTAATGCTGCCAATGATTGACATGACTCCACCTGTACCTAAAAGCGTAAACGATTCTGGGACAAATATTTTTTCGCACTCGTATAGTTGCTAGAGTTCTTAAAGATCTTGACATTGACTAATCCGATAGTATCCCCGCTATTTTTCTGAAGAGGTCTTTTTCACTGCGTAAGCTTCTCCATCTGCCCTGTTCAGCAGGTCTCTTGCGGAGTGGATGGAAAGCAGTGTAAGTCTAGACTGTCCCTAGAAATGGCGAATCCTCTTCACCCTCTGACTATCGTCTAATTCCACCAATACGTCCGTCCCTTCATTTTAAGGGCATGGAAACTCAGATACATTTTCAGCTTAAAATACATACATCTTGAAGACGAAAGCTTCTTAATGACCGACAGTATGGCTTTCGTAGCAATTGCACCTAATGATCTCGTGGTTTATTCTACCGAAAAGTGGGACACATCTTTACATCGCATCGGTTTGAAAAAGTAAGATTATTGCACTTGATATTTTAAAGGATTTGATACAGTTTGGCATCAAGCTCTCTTATCGAAAATGCGTGCTTTTGGTATTAAGGAATCTCTTCTTTTACTTTTCGGACCGTTCAATTCAAGTGGTATTGGACGGGTTCAAATCTGATATCCACAAAATAAACGCTGGTGTGCCCCAGGTTTCCGTTTTCTAACCCACAGTATTAGGTATGAGCATCACAAACCACTTGTTGTGGCGTGATCACATATTCGACATCGCCAAAAATACTGCTAAGTGTTTTGGTTTTCTCCGGTGATCCAAGAAGTTTTTTACCTTTTTTTAATCTGGCTATAATTCACAAAGCTTTTATTCGTCCAAAACTCGAGTATGATTCTAATATTTGGGGTTGTGCCCCAATAACGTGCCCCAATAACGTACAGTCTTTTGGATAAAATTGAAAAAAAGACCTTCGAAAATGAAAGGCGATTGTTCTATTACTGAGACTTAGAGGAATGCCTATCATTGTTTTATTGATATTTTCACAAACAATGCTCTAGTGAAATAGCCAGTTGTATTCTCTCACTCAAACAATTTAACCGTAATATTCGTACTTCTAGAAATTCTCATCAGTTTACCCTTGGGCCCAACTTCGGATGTATTGTTAAGTATAGGAATTCTTTCTTTAGCCACACTACAAAAATGTGGAACGCTTTACCAAGCTCAATATTTCCCACTCATTACAATGTACAGACAGTCAAAACCAATGTGCATAAGTATATCCTTTCTAATTCTATACTCCTTTCCTAGGGTTGGGGTCGAAATACTGTATGGATCATAATACTGTATTTAAAATACTGTATCTCAAAATAATGTATTTCAAAATACTGTATGTACAAAATACTATATGATCAAAATACTGCATCTCAAAATTCTGTATTTCAAAATGCTGTAAATAAGGCTAAAAAATAAAAATCGTTTTGAAAGTGCAAAAAAGTTGCGCACTTTTTTATATTATCAAAACGATTTTTATTTTTAGCCTTATTTACAACATTTTGAAATACATATGTAATTTTGAAAACAGAATACTTTTTTTAAGAAAACATCATAATAATTTTTCATTAGCATAATGATCTTATATACTTTTCTTGAACAATAACATATGTAAGTACCTATGATAATTCTTGAGTCTTTTAAATATTAAAAACAAAAACAAAATAAATGGTATCTTCTTATAATCTTCTTCTTCTTAGTTATTTGTATCTCTCTCACATTTTTACATGAATTGTTCCTATCATAATCAACAATTGCAGCACCAAACTAATTGATCTGTAAAAACTTCCAGTATTATACAATATTATGAGACACAGTATTTTGACAATACAGCATTTTGAGACACTGTATTTTAAATTTACAGTATTTTGAAATACAGAATATTAACCATACAGTATTATGACCATACAGTGTCGTACAGTATCATAAAGAATATTGCCTATACAGTATTTTAAAATACAGCATTTCGACCCGCTCCCCCTTTCCTAATTGCTCGCACTGTGTTTAATCATTATAAGGGTATTACAAACCTCTTGAATACGCATACAATTTAAAAAATGCCACTTGATGCTTCACAATCTGGATATATCTTCTTTTGAAAGACACTGTAACTGCAGTAAATTGTATTTTTTCTTAATACACGCAAACTCTGGGGGATCTTTCACAGGGAAAAAGGGTTTAAATAAAGGTGTCAGAACTGATTGGTTTTAAATTCATGAATATTGCAATAACTGGGAAATACAGATTGTGCTAAAGCATTCCACATTCATGTAGTACGGCTAAAGAACGAATCTCTGTACTTGACAGTAGGACTGAAGTTGGTATTGAGGGTATACCGATAAGCATTCCTGTAATGAAATCCGATAAAATAACGGTAAAAAAGGGTGAGACAAGAAACTTTGCAACGGTGTTCAAGCAACGTAAATAATTCAACAATGAGTAAGTTGTATACTTTCGTTGAACTTTTTAAAATAAGACTATTAGAGAAGTTAAGATACTCTACTCAATCAATGGTTTAAACTTCCATATTTTAGTTTTCTTCATTACTTCTACAACCCCTTCATTCGTTTTTGGTCAGTATAAAATTAATTGATTTATCTTACAAGAATTTCATATCTTCTTAAAACAATCTGAAAACAATGGTTCAAAATAAATGTGAGATAAAATCCTTTAAAATTGTAAATGTTTACCTCGTTAGGCGCTATGTCATGTTAGGGACTGTCATGCGAGAGGTCTTGGGTTCGATCCCTGCCTGTGCCACCTAAAGTTTACGGGTCCTGCCTCTTGCAAGGAATTGAAAAATTCTCCAAGATTAATTCTTGTCATGAAAAAGTGCTTTCTCAAATTAGCCGTTCGGATTCGGCATATAAACTGTAGGTCCCCTCCATCCCTGCAATTACTCGAACACAGGAATGGTTGAAAGTTGTAAGTCACTAGGCTTTGGTTCTCTACGAACTGTTGCGCCACCTAATTTGTTTATTTATTTAGGCGCTATGAAACCCTCAGCTTTCAGAAAAGTAAGGAGATTGTTGCCTAAAAAGGTTTTGAAGGGGTGATATAGTAAAGCATTGTGCTGTATGGTAATGGCTAAAGTTTTTAAACAGGGAAAACTACTATAGAGTATTAACTTTTTGTTTTAAAGGGAGGCTCAAGAGGTTATTAAAATTAAAACCCATTCATTTGTATTCGCATCTTTTCAAATTCATTCAAATATTGAATCAATTCAGTACAAAATATTTATTTTTTAAGTTGAATATACAAAATCAAGGGTTTATTGCTTCTGTTTTCTTAACATCATAAAAAAATGTATGAAAAATACAATTAAATTCTGAAAACCATTTGTCTTAAATTAAACTCTGTTATAGTATTGTCAAATTTTATTACAGAAGTGGGCGAAATGTTTTCGTTTATTTAATCCCTTTTAAAATGACAAATGGAGAGTGCTGAAGCTCTAAGCTTTAACCAACCAGCCAGCGTTCTCCAGTCATACATATTAGCTGCTTCAGAAAGCTATTTTGACAGCTGTCACTTGATTTATTCTTAGTTTGGTTTGCCATTTCATAATGAATAGTCTTACTCCTGAACAACTTTTGCAAATCGTGAAAATTGGTTCCAACAAGACGGTGTACATGCCATGCAGCCAACCACACAATACATTTATTGAAGGAAACTTTTGGTGCACACATTATCTTGCGTCGTGGACCCATGGCGTTGGGCGGGGTTATGTGAAGTCGCTTGTCTACAATGATAATCCCGGGACAATTGATGCCCTGGAAGATAATATTTTTCTTGAAACCAACAACGTCTAAAAAAACACCCTTTATATGCTATCTAAGTTTAATTAAGCTAAGTCTTCTTTTACCCAAAAGAAATACCATTGTTGTCTTGGAGGTAGAATGAAAGATTTTCATAAAATACGCAAATATTTATTTTTGATAGTAAACTTCTTTATTTAATTCCATAAATAATACAAAATGATATCGGCCAAATGGCCGACGACGTTTACGGTAGCAATTCCATTTCATTTACATGAAATTTTCCTTGACCGATTCCCACATTTGCGGCTATATGTCCTTGATAAGTTCTTAAAGTCTAAAGGTGTTAAAACACATTATCTCGGTGGTTAACTGTGATGAGATAAAGTCCAATCTCAACAACAACCCAAAAAACGCACCAAACAGTGACACATTGAGGATGAAGAGGTCATCGATCATATTTTAACTTCCGCAACAAAATATGCTATAGTTCTTCTTTTTAACATATTAACATAGCGTCCGTGAACATAGATACGACGAAGTTGCTGGTGATCAACCGACTTGAGTTCTTGTGTTAACTTCACTTCAAAGCCTTATGTGTTATGTCCTAAGTAATCATGAAAAATGCGATGTAATGTCGTTTACAGAATTCTTAATTTAAAAATAGATAATCCAACAAAGTCAACACTACGGGCTACAGTAACAATATTCTTGTGCTCTTATGTTCTTGCGCGGCGCACAGGGTTTTCATTCTTCAAATCAGTAGCTTGTCAAAAAGCTTTTTCACCAGTTTCACGACCAAAACGTGGTTTAGTTTTTCGAATTGTGAAATTAAAAATCATTTTTGTAGTGAATGGTTTTATTTTTAGTTATGGTGTCGTTTTTACTTATCAAATATCAACAGAGTAATCAAAATGAAATTTCTAATCGAAAAATCCTTTACAATCCACTATTTTTCGTTTTCATTTCGAGTGAAAGTAGAATACAGAACCTACCTCTTAGCCTTCAACTTGTTCACCACACTTTGTTCATTTGGTTATATATCTCCTGGCACAGGCCAAACTTCAAACCGACTAAGTTGCCAACTTAATCTATGACTACGTATGTATATGTATTCTTAAAGTTCAGTAAACCAAATAAAACGTACATTCGTATTACGTACCACGCAGCCTTCAAAAAAATACAAAACGAATAAGGTGCAGTTCAAAAACTTTTATTGAAATCCAAATTAACACATAACATTAATAAATTATTAAATTCTAAATGCATAGTTCATTAAATAATTTTCATTTATTTTGCAATACGTTATATGACTTGCATATACAAACTCGAAACGTAACGTTAACGTCATGCTCATGATGATGAACTGCCAAATTTAATACGAAACAACCTTATGTCATATATGTAGGATCACCAAAGGAAAGGAAACAACACGTTCCAGAAAATATATCCATAATTAACCAAGATCCATTAACGTGTTTTTCATGTTCAAGCGCACAATGTTTAAAACTCTTTCACTCAAAAATAATTAAAAAAATAAAATGCATTTAAAAGCAAAGTACAGCATCTTTTTCCTTTCAATCCGTGATTTTCTGTCAATAAAATAGTTCAAGGTTCTGTCAAATTCATATAAGAAATACAAATTGAAATAAAATTACAAAAATTAGAAATTCAAAATATAGGAACAGACTTTTACACAATTTTAATGGAATGATAATATTTCACTAATTATTTTTTTAATACATAAATAAAGAAACTTTTCGCTGATTTTTTTCTGATGACCGTTTGGAATTTGCTTACATCGGACACGTCATTTTTAGCGAAAGTCGACGAAGATAATATACAGAATCACCTCCCGTCGCGTGTTTTGTCATCGTATATTGATTTGAAATCATCAAAACATTTGTATGCAAAAATCCAATCAGCTTAGTCATGGCGCGAAATAAGGGCAATACATTTCATATATGCATTGAACTATCATCATCGTGGTCAGTTTTTTTCTTTTTCTAAACGATATTTCACCTTATTTGGAATTTTTGGATTTGGATGATGCACGATTTTGTTTATCGAGTAAGGAATTCGGTTGCACTCTGTTGGATTTTTGTTGATGTTTCTCTTTTATTTGTCATCTTTTACCGGTTCACTGTCATAAATTTATTTGACTTGCGCCACCATCCAGTCCGTGAATGATATGCATATTATTAGCACCTGATGGGAAGAAACAAAAAAACTATATTTCGTTAAAATTCGAGTTGTTTTTTAAAATGAATACATACAAAATATTGCTATTAGGTAAATGCTTAGTAGAATTCAAGAAATGTTTCCTATACTCTTTAATTTTCTGTCAAAATTTAAAGACTCCCGAGTTCTCACCACTTAATATTAAGATGTCTAAAACAAAATAAATAAGGTGGCGCAACAGTTCGATGAGAACTAGGGCTTACAACTCTCAACACTTCCTGTGTGGGAGTAATGTTGTCGGGGATTAAGATGTCTATTTCATTTTAATGTCATTTGAAGACAAACAATTTCAATAGTTATTAGGAGACATGCAATCATAGAATAATTTGTCCATTATTTCTTAACCGAGAGGTTAAGATTGAAACAAATTCAACTATTTTAGTTGACATAAACACATATCTTTATAGATCAATCGTCTTTGTTTTACGCGGTACCCACTATTGTTTTGAAATTCATTATTATGTTTATTTATTTAACTTATCTCACAGGAATATTTGTTTTATTATTTTTAATTTAATAGAAATAGAAATTAAATTTAATAGGAATAGAAAATGAGCATGGGATTTTATTTTCTGTAAAATTTAAAAAGTGGAAAAAGTGTAGTACACGAATGTGTCATGTATGTATTTCCCTTGTTTCTTTATCCTTTTTTCAAAACGATTAAACTGACAGGACCAAACTTTACCTAATAATGAATTCTATCCAATAATTGTGAGCGAATCTGTGATGAAATTTATTACTTGTTAACTTCATAGCTCGCGGGAAGATACATATAAACCGTTTACTTCGCGAAAAATATTTGAAAATTAAAAATTTGTAAGTAGCTTATGGCACCATTCAATGTCACTCCAGAAGAATCCCACTCTATGTCAACTATTTTTAATAATTGTCAAGTTTACAAACCTTAATGTACATTAATTTGACAGATGGAATAGGATAATAAATTGGCAACGTGAACCTCAACACTGTAAATTTTAGCCAAATACATGACGATTAGCAATGAACTTGTTTAACCAATTTGTAAAGTGACCATTGTTTCAATTGTTATGCATTATTTTCTAGATCACTAGAATCACAGATCAAGGAATTTGATTTTGTAAACAGATCTAAAATGACCATGACATAATCTTCAAAATGTATTATTAACCTTAGCCTTCTTTTTTGTGCATCTACATATGTACATATAGCTAAAGCGTTTTTATGTATTTAAAGAACAAATATCATTGCTCTCTGAAAGTATAGTGCTTTCGAAACAAAAGTTTTTCATTTTATTTTTAAAATCACTAATTTAACCATTTTGCCTTGTTTTTGTTTAAGTTTTCTTGTCTTAATCAATGCATCACGGACACGCTTTGCATTAGTTAAGGTTGCTTATCATTTCTCTCCTCGTTTTCCTTCTTGTATTTATCTTATTTTATAGCAGATCAATATAGTTTTATAGCACTTTTATTTTTAGTTGTCACATGAACAATAATAAATTTAAAAACAAATTATATACTTCGGTAATGTAAGTATATTATATGAACAGAACATAGATATCGGTTCGTCTCTCTATTAATTATATCATGGGAAGTTTTAGTTTTTTAATTGCCTGCGCAAGTATATCCTTCATGTGTCAAGACGTGCACATTAATTTTTTTACCAAAATTGGTAACTGGTAGACAAGTTCAATTGATATTCATAACAATTTGTGGCAGCAGTGGCGCACATATCCAGTTAATCCCCTCTAGGCGTCCACCTTGACCGTTCATTATAGTCAAGTCATATATCGATATGATAGCGAAAATCCATAAACCCCTCTTGGCTGCAATTGCAACTGCAACTTTAAGCAGCCTGCCATAATTCTTTTTCAATTAATATCGTCGTCACAAAATGTCTGAAACTGAATGGAAAATAGGAGAAGAAAAACAAAAAAAAAACTATAATAACAATATAAGACAATTTTCAAACATTAACCTTTGCTATAAGACTCATTCATTCATCCGATACCACCACCTAGAATCACTTCATTAGAAGAATAATTACACCGCGGTGCATTTAGTTAGTCAAAATGTTTTAACTAACTTTTTCATATAATATGCGATAGAACTAGATAGTTCAATCAAACCAAAGACATTAATGTTAAAAAAGAATCCAAGTTCTGTTGTACCTATACAAAAACCTAAGTAATAAGTATTGAATGATTACTGGCTAAAATTGGATAGGTTTACCTGGCAAGTTCTCCGTTATTTTATTTGTATCAACATTTTAGTATTCTTAAACTATAGCTTTCTTATAAGCAATACAAATTACAAGAAAAGTGGGCGGATACTACGCCCCCTTGGTCTATAATATCATGCTTGCGTTTTTTGTATTTGTATATAAATCGATTCTTTCTACTCTGCTAAATTTCACAATTATTACAAGAAACAGGAGTATTTGTTGTAAATAGTAAAGAATATGTGAAAATACCACGTACCACGCCCCTCTGAGTTAATAACTGTTGTGCCTTGATTTGTTTTTTTGTGTACCTTCAACTCTACTGTATTCCTTTAATACTAAAGCACGTAGAAGAGAATACCACGCCCCTACAATCTGAGAATGTAGGAAGTGGTGCTAGAACTTGGCTGGGCACTACCGTGCTCTTTGATTGATGATATGCCGGCTAACTGTCATATCGTACTGAACGAATTCACTCCGAAAACCTATTAAAGTTTGTTTGACAGAAACGAGACACAAGACTTCATCAAATTAGTTTAAACTTTTTGTCAAAAACACTCTAGTAAAGATATAAATCCTCGGTAGCCATATTGGTTTGCCTCCAAGCTAAACCGGAAACTGGCCTCATAAAGTATTTCTTAGTGTGCGTGTATTTTCTCCTCTAATTTTTGAAATTTCCGCTAAAAACTCAGTAAATGTGTCTATGAATGCGATGAAAACACGTCAATTTTACTCGTTGAATTCTTCCACATTACAAATACAACAATGTAAACAAATGGGTTTTGAAGGGTAATACGAACGAAGGATTTATATCTTCATATAGAGTGTTTTTGCTTTTTGTAAGCATTTCTTAATTTGAAATTAGGCTATTTGGAAGGAAGAGGAGATTTAGATTTTTCTAAAAGAACCTGGGTTTTAATATTTCGAAAACACTAAAGAGAATATGACTACCCTTAACAGAAAAAACTACAATACATTTAAGAAGAAAAACCCAAATTCACATTGATTTTAAAATTCATTGCACATTCTTGATGTGCGTATAAAAAAGAATTTCTACGTCTGTCTTAATAGTGTCGGGTTCCCCAATAAGGAAATGACAACTTTGAATTTAATTTTGTGAACGCACCCTTTCACTAATCAACGAACTGTCATTGTCAATATTCAGTAATTGAATTGCTAATTCTACCATAATACGGAGTCGGTGACAGCAACTTTAAGAGCATTAACTTCAATTTTAGATCGTTTGATGGGTGTTTTATCTTAAGAAATGAGTTAGTCGATTGGCTGCCGCAAAATAGCGAACGGTGTTTCTGGTTTCTTCCGCAAGGCTTAGAACAATAATCTTTTGACAGTTTTTGATATAAAAACATAAAAACAACTTATAAAAACTCCTAAAAATCGTTAAAAGTTGATTTTCTAGGGAACAAAGAAAGATATTAACATCAAACTTATTTCGACTTAATACAAAATATTATTGTTGGCATTAAGCAATATTTTAAGAAAGGGGTGGACCAGTGGCTTGGTCTCCTTCGACCACTTGGCCAAAATCGTTTTTAAAATATAATGGCAAACCCTTATCTTTTTAATAAGGCAAAATACTTGGGCATTAAAAACCACAAATACCCTTTATAAACAAATGCCTAACCGCAAATTGTCTTTTGTTTTACTTCTATGCCATGCTCATGCAGAAATTATGCAGTTGTTTACATTTATGAACGCATTTTTGCAAAATGAAAGTTTAATCTTATTAACTCAAAGTTAGTTTGGTATCATATAAAAGTTCGTTTAAAAATGGCCCAAGTTCACATTAAATTCGGTAGTTCTGTTTCCTACTTTGAGCTTTTTACGCTTATTGGTATTTTTTACCGCGAATGTTCGTCTACGATTTTAAAACTAATAAATTAACTACAATTTGAGTTTGAAGTTAAGTCTGTTCTTGTAACGGTTTTCAGAAAAACGGCCTCACATCTTCGCTTCACAGAATCAACCAAAGCCTGACATCTCTCCAATGGGATACCTTTCTATCCAGCCTCAACTGTAATCCAAAGCTGAATATTGTAGGCGGGTTTTGAAGCTGCAACCATTTTTTTAACATCTGTCCAGATGTTCTCGGTCGAGTTGTGGTCAGGTGATTGAGGAAGCCAGTCCAGAACGGAAACATTATTGATCCGAAACCACTACTTAGCTTTTTTGCTTTGGGTCATTGTCTTGTTTAAAGACCATCCTAATTGGCATTTCCTCTAACGTAAGCGTGCTGAATTATACCATTTATTCGATATATGTATATGGGACCTATACAATAGTATAAGAAGGCGTGCATGTGCTGTTCAATCGTGCCTTGATGATTTGACATAAACAACTGAATAATAAACAAAAGATTTGACAGTTGTCACGAAAACAAAATGGCCGCCACGGGCACCAAAATCCATCCGCGGTAATTTAAAAACCCTATACTAGAACACATACCTATATTTTGACTGACACTGTATTGTATATAAAGGGTGGTTAAATTTTAAGAGACGATGTTCACAAATTAAATAAAGAAAGAAGTCCAACGGTGTCAAATCACATGATCTTGGCGGACAATTGACATCGCCACCACATGAGATAGCACGACTCTTGAAATCGCCCCGTAAAAGAACCATTCTTTCGTTAGCTGAGTGGCAAGTGGCGCAGTCCTGTTATGAAGCGAATATCGTCAACATCCATATTTTTACATTCTAGACCTATAAGTTGTAAAAAATACGACCCGATGATGTTGTCAGCCACCAGTCACTCCTTGTGGCTGCATTAATTTTTTGACAACCACTCTTTGATTACGAGCTGTAAGAGCGTGCACTGGTGTTTTCACATCTCCTAAAGACCCGGTTTGCTCAAGTTTTTGCACGATTGTACGCACAATTGGACGATTAAATTGACCGAAAAAACCACGAAGTGCGTTTTGATTTGAACGCCCATATTCATAATAAGTCTGAATTCAAATTGAGGTAGCCTGAAATTTGGAAATGTCAAATGAAATGACGTTTAGGTGTGATTCACATTTAAAATCGGTTTTACAAAAAGAACTCAGCCAAGATGTTCCCTATTTTTTAAAAACCCTGAAGTGCCAGAACTTGTGATTCTATACAAAACAAAATGTAAGTAAAAGAAGTAATATCCGAGTGCATTTATCCAAGTGAATTGCACTGTAAATATTTATGATATGAAGCTTTTACACTAACGACAACTTTGTGGATGATAACCCCTTTGCCTGCTTACTTCTTGCTGCGCCTGTACTTGTTGTCTGTCTTTAGAGAGAAGTCACAGCTTCTCATTGAGCCACATCGAACCTTATTGGAATTACGTTAATTTTCACCGTATATGGGAAGAGTTTTTCCAACCAGATTTGTGGTTTTATTACAGCGCAGTGTAGCGTTTATGACTTGGCCATATGCTTACGAGAATAATATCCCATATAGAGCAGGTAAGCCAGTAAGCTATTTAAGGAGGTTGTAGGTAATACGACGATGAACGATCGATTCTAGAACACACAGCTCAGCGTTTACCTTGGAAGCTTTTGTTGTTGTCTTTGAAAAATATTCTTCTTGGGCTTGAGTTGTTTATATCTACTTATGATAGATGATATTTTATTGGAATGACCTGTTATATATTGACCATGTGTGGCCAATTGGACGTCCTTGAAAGAAGACTTATACCAATAGCTCTGTCTTGAATCTTATTTTCTATGATAAATGAAATAATGTTTATTTATTTATGTAGATCGGGAATATTTTTCGACATAAAAAAAGTTTTTCGCTGAAATACTCGTATAGGCATACAACCTAGTTAGATATTTTTATTCCATTGGCGCGGCGCGGCCCGCAGCGTTGCATATACAATTTTAGCGTTTTGTGGGATATGTATGTTTTTTTGTATGGTGTTGAAAATAGCCAGCGCTAATTTATTCTTTTTACTTACGCTCACACAAATTTCTAAATATACATTTTTAAAATGAAATCAAGAAAATTATAAAAGTTTTTTCCAATTCGAAAGCACATAGATACAGTATCTTTTTGAATAGAGAAGCTTCGACGGAAACGGTTCTGAATATTTTCATAGATCTATAGATGTGTTCCTATTCTCTTAAGTAGTTGGTATGTGTGGATTTAAAATTTAAACAAAAAAGCATAAATGCTGATCTCGTTTTGAGAAATTAAGAAAGAATTTTTGAAGATATTTAATGAATTTAAATTTAATGACGAAGTCAACGTAGCTTAGCTGTCTATATGTACTTGTTTATGTATCTTTGAATAAAGAACCCTGAAGTCGTTCTCCTACATATTTCATAGTACTTATGTACATACATAGGTATAACGACAGTAGCAAAATACTTGAATTTGTCATGTAATAAGATCAATCAATGCCAAGTAGATATATTAATTACTGGTAGGTATAGGTATGTAGAATGTCCTTAGCGAATCAAAAGTGATTTAGAATTTTTAAGTGAATAGGTCAACGTACTTACAAGACTGTATATGCAAACTTATTTAGGTCGTTAAACGCGGAACGATCGGGGTTGACTATTTACGTAGTATACTTAGGTATACCTGTGAATTTGGCAAACGTTTAATTGGGCGGCCTTGGCAATGAAAATAGTATGGTATTTTTTTTTAAATAAGTTCAAAGTAGGTGACTAATATACTACATTATATTAATTGTTGTTACCGAGCAGTCTTTATCTAAAATCAACATTCAAAATACATTTTCATCAGTTAAAGACACGACAGCATTTTAAAATTCGTATTATTTTAAAAATACGCGTTTTATTTAAACTTAACCACCACTTTTTCCTCATCGTAGAATTTTACACACACTTTCATATATGATAACGGTTGATCGAAGTTGGTCTTTTTGACAGCTGTCATTTTATGAATGCTCTGTTTGGTTTGCCTTTATATGAGGTTTTCATTGGGTAGAATAAATCGATCTATGTTTGATCTAGGTTAGGTTAGGTTAAAGTGGCTGTCCGTAATGGAATAGGATACACTTAGGCCAGTTTAATGGCCCATTGTGATGGCACATGAATCTTGAGGCTTTCTTCTTAGCTCAATAAAACCAGTTTGAGTCCCTTACGAAACGTGAGAGACTGAGTTAATATGATTGAGACTGTTTAAATCGTTATAGAAGAATTCTCCTAGGTAATTCTTGAGTTTTTGAGCTAGATCAATTCATGTACAGAGGAGTTGAAGAACTGTTTCCTCATCCATACAGCTTCTGCAAAAGTCATTTGAGAATACGCCTAGCCGCGTGGCCTGCTTTCATATTAGATAGTGCCCGGTTATGGCACCGAGCTTTAATGCGATCTGCTTAGAGACAGCAAGCACCTTGATCGCTTTGAATCTAGTGCAGGCCAGCTGTTTTTTGTAACCTGACACGTGGTGATATTATTCCACCTGGTGTTTGCCTTCTTAATAATGTCTTGTATTAGCAATAGCTTACATGTAGCGATTGGTATGCCAGTATTTGCCAAACGTGGTAGAATGTGTTCTACTATACCATTTCTGCGAGTTCACCGCCTTACAATTTCCTAGAATATCTCTATGGTCCGGCACACAGTGATGAAAAAGCGGACAAAATCTATTTTTCTGAAAGTAGGACAACACGGCAATCAGCGTCGAATCGAATGAAGGAAACTTCATTCTAGCGTCGACGTACATGCCGTACGAGGAGGAGAGCCCACCATCAAAAACAGTCCGCGATCTGGTGGTCCATGCCACAGCAAGCGGTACACCTTTGGTGTTGGGAGGTGATGCCAACGCTCACCACACTCAATGGGGCTCTAAGGACATCAATAAAAGGGGTGAGTCAATTTTTGATTATATTCTCTGTTCTAATTTATCGATATGTAATAGGGCAATCACCATACCTTTCGAAACAAAAACAAGGAGGAAATCATAGACTTGACTCTTATTAGCAATAATAGTAAAATTTCGGTTGAGGACTGGAGAGTCTCACCTAAAGAATCTTTTTCGGATCACTTTAGGATACTCTTCTCTATAGACAGGAACTTTACTGAAAAGAAACCTTACAGGAACCCAACTAGAACGAATTGGACAGAGTACGAAAAATGTCTGAAATACAAGTCTAAGTACTTCAACCATTGACACTGTTGTCCATAACTTGTCTAGCAAAATGAAAATGTCTTTTGAAAAACACTGCCCTTTATCTCGTTCCAATAACTCCACTAAACCACCCTGGTGGAATGGTGTACTAAAGAAACGCAGAACAGAGGTCAGAAAACTTTTCAATAAAGCTAAACTGAGTAAATTAGAAGGGGATTTAAAGTGTTATAGAGCCGCACTTAACACTTACACCAAAGAGTTAAGGAAGGCCAAAAAGGATTCGTGGGCTAAACATTGTGAATCCATTGAAAAAACAAGCGAGGCGGCAAGGCTCCGTAGAACCCTGGCCCTTAATCCCACGATCCCGGGGTACATAAAACACCCTGATGGAACATGGTCGAACTCGAGCCTAGAGACGCTTGAACTCTTCATGGAAACTCATTTCCCCGGTTGTAAAAACCCAGAAAGTTCCGATTGCTTGCAATCGAACACGCTGGATTTTACTCACACGGAATCAAATTTAGAACTAAATCGGGTTATTACTGAGCAGAAGATTATCTGGGAAATAAACTCGTTCAAACCCTATAAATCAGCGGGACCGGACGAGATTTTCCCAGCTCTCCTTCAAAACGCTCTCAAAGTAATAACTCCGTGGCTTAGGGTAATCTTCATAAGTTGTATCAAACTTAGATACGTCCCTAATAGCTGGAAAAAGGTCAAGGTAGTCTTTATCCCAAAAGCAGGGAAACCGACTCACTCGACCGCTCAGGATTATAGACCAATAAGTCTCTCTTCGTTTCTCCTTAAGACACTAGAGAGGATAATTGATCTACATGTTAGAGAACTTCTCAACGAACACAACTTGTGCAACTACCAACACGCCTACCTTAAAGGTAAATCAGTGAAGACTGCCTTGCATGAAGTAGTTTCACATATTGAGAAAAGTCTTGAACATAAAGAATATACCCTGGCAGCATTTCTTGATATCGAGGGTGCGTTTAATAACGTTAAAACGGAGTCGATCAAGACTGCCTTAGTTGAAGTTGGGTTTGAATCTGTTATTGTCGATTGGATCTTCACCATGTTAAATGGCAGAATTATCAACTCTCAAATAGGAGTTAGCACTATTAAGAAAACAGTTACTAGAGGCACACCACAGGGAGGAGTCATCTCACCCCTGCTCTGGATCCTCGTAGTCAACAAAATTCTCACAAAGTTCAAGGATCAGGGCATTAAAATAGTTGCGTATGCAGATGACATAGTGGTTTTTTCTTAACATCATCGAAAACATTATGGAAAATGCATTAAAGGATTTATCTTCTTGGGCAACTAAGAACGGTCTCGGGGTCAACCCCACCAAGACAGCTAGTTTTGTTCACGAGGAAAAGGAAACTGGAGGGCTTCAACCCTCCCAAACTAAATGGCATTCCTCTAAAACCTTCTAAGGAAGCTAAATTTCTAGGAGTAATCCTTGACTCCAAGCTTACATGGAAGCGTAATACTGAGGAAAGAATGAAAAAAGCACTATGTGCATTCTACACATGCAAAAAGACCTTCGGTGTACGTTGGGGTATGCGACCGCAAGTCATCCAATGGATGTACACAGCGATTGTCAGACCCATTCTTACCTATGGCTCTATTGTACGGTGGAAGGCGGTGGAAAAATCAAGCTATCTCAAGAACCTGAATAAGGTACAGAGACTAGCCTGTATAGGAATTACAGGGGCTCAAAGATCCACACCACAAGCTGGATTGGAAATGATCTTGGACCTCCCGGCTCTGGATGAGTTCATAAAGTGCACGGCAGCCAAAACTGCAATTCGTTTAAGAGAACTGAGTTTTTGGAGGCATAGCACTTATGGCCACGGGTCAATCTTACAAAGATATGACACGATCCCAGGACTGAGAGAGACCACCGATTACATCCCCCCTTTACTAGATTTCGACAGGAAATATTCTATTTTCATACCAGAAAGACAGGGTTGGGATCCCAATTCACTTATAAGTAAACAGGGTATCCCTTTCTACACTGACGGTTCAAAAATGGAATCAGGAACAGGTGCTGGAGTGTTTTGCCAATCTCTCAACATCAGAGCGTCATATACACTTCCGGCTGACTGTAGTGTCTTTCAGGCCGAGGTCTTTGCCATTGGAAAAGCAGCTGAATTGGCACATCAAGAAAAGCTAAGCTCTTCGGAGATTACATTTTTCGTGGACAGCCAGGCTGCTATCAAAGCCTTAGCCAGTGAGACTATTAGATCAAAAGCAGTTTTAAACTGTAGGAAGGAATTAAACAAAATCTGCCACACTAACCAGGTAAAACTCTGCTGGGTTCCCGGACATAGCAATATAGAAGGGAATGATATAGTAGACGAACTAGCCAGGAAGGGGTCAAAAGCAGACACAAGTAGTAGCGACCATTCAGTTAGGGGACCACTCGTCCCGATTGGGGTACTCAAGAGGAAGATAGACCTTAAACTAAAAGAGAAAACCAATATCTCCTGGAAATCCAGGAACGATTGTGCAATCTCTAGAAGTTTATGGCCTAACACAAATGAAAAAGAAACTCGGTATATTCTATCGCTGAGTAAAAAGAACATTAAAATCTTGATTGGTGTACTAACAGGTCATTGCGCCATTGGCACAATGGCTAATAGAATAGGGGCATTTGCACCCGATTTTTGTAGGAGCTGTCAGGATGAGGAGGAAATGGAAACCATTAAACACCTGCTCTGCGACTGTCCAAACCTCCAAACCAGCCGACTCCGTCATTTCGGAAACAGGTTTGTTGGAGAACTGGATGATCTAGCACAGGTCTCAATGGCGAGCATGAGGAAATTTATAGATAGCACAGGCTGGTTCGTTAACGAGCCAGTCTACGCTAATCGACAGAGTTGAATTGAACTGAGAGTATCGATGCTAAATTTTTACTTTTACAGGGGATCACAATGGACCAATAGGCCCCCGTGTACGCAACAGCTTCTTGCTGTGCACACCCCTTACAACCTAACCTAACCTAACCTAGGATTTTTTTTAAACAGAATGTCTTTCTCATAGTTAATTTGTTGTAGAATCAGAAAATTAAAACCCTTTTAAAAAAAAAATTGTAGACCAGTAGATTTTCGCTCAAAGTTCACCAATATTTAATCAAAAATTGATTAAATATTGGTATTCCTCAAATGATCAGTATATTGTGAAATTTGAAAGTTTTAAACAATTTTTAATGCTAACATGATTGAAATAAATGGAAAAACAATACCGTATGTTATTTTATTGAAACAAATTGGATAAGGTATTTTTTGACGAGAGAACACCACCCTCAGCAGCGTAAGACACTCTCCTCCATCTGACACCCCTCGACATCTTCAGCAAACAAATGGAAGCGATTACAGCTATAAGACTCAACGCCTCATCTTAATGGACCAACAACAATGTGGGCAGGGCCGGCCCCAGCCAAACTAGCGCCCTGTGCAAGATTTGTAGAAAGCGCCCCTTTTTTATATTTTTACACACAAACTGATACACATGCATAAGCCTTTTCCACATTACCCAGGAGGTAGACTTTCAATGCGTTTTTTTATTGAGGTATCCCCGGTAGGCCTAATCCTCAGTAACAAACAAATATGTTTACATATATGATTGTATGTATCAAATGTAATTAAGATATTTACAAAAAAAATTGTAAATAAATTAAAAACAACATAAAATAAAAGTATATAGAAACATACATAATGTACATATATATATGCAACTACAAAATAAAAAATAAATAAAAACTTCAATTAAAAAAAAAAAATATTAATTAATTAAAAAACAAAATAATATTAAAGTATATACTTATACAAATAAACAAAATAGATAGGAACTTCAGTTAATTTTTTTTAAGAAAAAAAAGTAAAACCATAAACTAAACGCAGCGAAGAAATGAGCAGAGTGGAAACGTTTAAACTTGAAAGCTTACTTTTCTGGCCTTACACTTTGCAAATTCAGAAATAAGATCATCAAAGTCTAAAGCATTTAATAATTCCTTTTCAATGGACATTATTGATAAGCCTACCAATCTCTCTTGAGTCATGGTTGTCCTAAGATAATTTTTAATAATTTTAAGTTTAGAAAAACTACGTTCTCCTGAAGCTACCGTGACCGGGATTGTATTAAGAATTTGGAGAGCAATTACTAAATTCGGAGCAAAATCTTCAAGGCTTGAAATAAAAATAAAATTTAACACGTCTAAACTTGAGCTTTGTGGTGTGACAAGCGGGGATATAACGGTTAACTCTTGAAACAATTCTTCTCCATCTAAATCTTTAAAACTACCTAATGTTCAAACATTCTGCAAATTAAGGCATGAAGCACGTAACTCTTTGTTTTTTAAACATTCGCTAATGTTACCTTAAAATGAAAAATTGATACTATACGTGTCAAGCTGTTCAAACCTTTCTGTAATTGATTGAATGGCTTGATCAAGTATTTTGAAAAAAAAATCAACTTTAAACCTTTGTTTCGGGTCTAATATAGTTTCAGGGCATTCATCAGCATAAAGTCTTTTTCTCCGTCGAGATCGCAATGATGAAGCTTCAGGAAACATATTTGGTATTTCTAGGGAACTAGCAATACGCTCGGTTAATAGAACATACTCATTAAATTTTTCATCGGAACGCATTAAAATCAAACTGTTTTTTGTACTTTCTAAAATTTTTATGCCAGTTGACAGATTAACGGACGGACTTTGCAAATATTTACTTGTTTTATTTATATTTTCTAAAATATCAAACCAAATTAGCAGGGAGCAAATAAACGTAAAATCAAAAATTTTATTTCCTAACGATTCTGCGATGTTTTTTGCCTCTAGATTTCCTATTTCAGATATTTCTATAAGGGCTTCATATATTTCTTCTAAATTTGTTTTTAAAGGCCTCAATGCATCTAACCTGCTCTCCCATCTTGTCTCAGAAAGGGGTTTCAAAGTAAGACTTGGAATTTTTTTCTTATAAATATCCCACCTCGTTGTGGAATTTGAAAAAAAGTTATACAAACATTGAATTGTATCGAAAAATTTAACTGCATATAATGAGCACCGAGCAGCATCATTAACCACTAAATTTAAGGAATGCGAGCAACATGGAACAAAAAATGCTCTTGGTTCCAGGGTTCGAATTCGATTCTGAACACCCGCTTCTTTTCCTTTCATATTCGAACCATTATCATAACTTTGGCCTCGACAGTTACTTATTAAAATTCCATGTAATTCAAGTTTGTCTAAAATTAACTGAGTCAGTCCCATTCCGGTCTTGTCTTCCCCCTTCAAAAACTCTAAGAAATGCTCATTCACTGTAAAAGTTTTCTGATTCTTATGTACAAACCTAACGACAATAGTAACTTGTTCTACGCGACTTTTATCGGTTGTAGAGTCTACAATAATTGAAAAATATTTTGCTTCTTTAAGCATTGAAACAATTTTATTGCTAATGGCTGTGGCAAAAATACTTATAATCTCATTTTGTATGTTTTTGCTTAAATATTTATTTTGGGTTTCTTGATTCGTAATTCTCCTCATGTGCTCTCCTAAAACCAAATCAAATGAAGCTATTTCCTCTACGAGTTGTAAAAAATTACCATTGTTGAGCTCAAACAATTTATCTGAAGAACCGCGAAAAGCTAATGACTGGGAACCAAGAAATTTTACAACACTGAATAGTCTTTGTAAAACCGCCCTCCAATGCTTTGTTTCAGCTTCCATTGAACTTTCAAATATTGTGTCAATTGCTGTACCTGATGTCAAACCTTTTTCTAATAACTTCCATGATTTAAAATTTTCGAAGTGGAAAAAACTAACCTCGTGACTTTTTAAAATTGAACTTAAATGTGGCCAATCAGAACTACCTGCACTTGACAAAGTATTAGAATTTTTATTTTTTGCAAATAAAAAACAACAGAAACAATAAACACAATCCTTTGATTTTGAATAAATCAACCAAGCCCTCGGAACTACCTTGCCATTGGATAAAATTCGTTGATAACTGGAAATTGGAAACTTTCTTTTCTTTGTTATTGGAAACTGATGATTCTGAATTTGCATTGGACCCTTTAAAACTATTTTTTTAATTAGCTCATCAGATAAATTAGCCCATTTATTGGGGTCATCAAAAAGTTCATCCATTAAAAATACTTCTTCTCCTGGCCCCACTGAATTTCCTACTTGCACCTCATCGATTTTATTTCCTGCCTGTACCTCATCAATAGTATTATTAAGAATACTTACATTTTCCCCATCTGCTTGTTCTTCGCTGCGTTTTAAAAATTGTGAGATATTTCTACTCTGCTTTTTAATTTCGGCCTCAACAAGCCTTCTCCTTTTTCTAAACTCTGCCCCCGAAGGCTTTTTCCTATCCATATTGGAAACACGAAAAAAAGGTAACCAAACACTTTCACAAAATACGTCACTTCTATTAACTATTTAACTATAAGCTTTTTATTATAAATTAACCAACAAATCGAAAAAACAATTGCAACAATCTGCATTCTGCACCAGACTAAATACACATTAAAAGTAGCCGTTACAACAGTCAATAACTTTCAAAAAAAAACAAACAAAAAACAAACAAACTGCTCAAGAACGATTCGACTCCACATAGATTCATCCCTCTTTAATATTTTCACTCTATGCTCCTTCTCCATTCTAATAAAATTTTCATCTCCTGTAAACTCTTACACAGATATATAGTGTGTGCAATAAGAAAACCTGCACGCTCTGAACCATATGATTCCGTATGAATAAGTTTTTTTTTAAATATCTCCCATGTTAGTTTCGATATTCAGTGTGCAAAAAAGAAAACTTGCACATCCATTCACCATTTGTAGCAAAGACACCTACCTACCTAATTTCCAAATATATCACCCTGTTCATACAAGACAAAAAATCTCAACACAAAAAAGTTCCATGCTACCTCATATGTGCAAGATATATTTTATGCACACCGAGTCCCAAAATTAACATAGAGAGTATGACGAAGCAAAATACTTATTCATGTAGAATCGTATGGGCTAGAACGTGCAGGTTTTGTATCACGCACAGTACCCTGTATGTGAGACTC
Organism: Eupeodes latifasciatus; assembly: GCA_920104205.1. Classification (NCBI taxonomy): domain Eukaryota; kingdom Metazoa; phylum Arthropoda; class Insecta; order Diptera; family Syrphidae; genus Eupeodes; species Eupeodes latifasciatus. The sequence goes on from OV049924.1 coordinate 188,719,718, forward strand.
ACATGAGACATTGTGAGTTCTCTCCTACAAAGAAAACAACAAAAAAAATATATATGCTGTGTCTTTGATTTGTAGTAGAAGGTAGCACAGAATACAGAAAGAGAAACCTACCTGCTCTCTTCTTTCGGAGACATTTTTTTGTTGTTTTCTTTGTAGTGAGAACTCACATTCAGGAACGTGCGTGATACAAAACCTGCACGTACTAGCCCATACGATTCTACATGAATAAGTATTTTGCTTCGTCATACTCTCTATGTTAATTTTGGGACTCGGTGTGCATAAAATATATCTTGCACATATGAGGTGGCATGGAACTTTTTTGTGTTGAAATTTTTTCTTCTTTTCTCTTGCATGGAATTTTTTTGTGTTGAGATTTTTTTCTTTTTTTCTCTTGTACGAACAGGGTGAAATATTTGGAAATGAGGTAGGTAGAATTTTTAGTTCTGCGATATCTTGAGTTAAATTTTCATTGAATGCAACAATGAAAGTGATGTTAGTTAGTGCGCAAGAGATAACTTAGGACAGTTGTGATGGATGTTTTTTTGAGATTATTTTAAGAATGTTTGTGGTTAAAGAATAGCAAATATGTAGTAGTATATATTTGTTTGCAAGATCAGATTACATTTTCTTGCTCCTGGCAATGCGCCCCCAGAATTCTGCGCCCTGTGCATTTGCACATCTTGCACATATGCTTTGTCCGGCCCTGAATGTGGGACACTCCATCATTTGAACCTCTTTGGTTCTATACCAAAGTAAATAGACTACACTATTGCAAAATAAAATAAATAAATTGGGTGGCGCAACAGTCCGTTGAGAACTAGGGCCTAGTGACTTACAACTCTCAACCATTCCTGTGTGCGAGTACTGTTGTCAGGGATGGAGAGGACCTACAGTTTTAAGCCGAATCCGAACGGCAAATTTGAGAAAGCACTTTTCATGACAAGAAATACTCTTGGAGAATTTGTCAATTCCTCGCAAGAGGCAGTACCCGTGAAAAAAACTTTAGATGACATAGGCAGGGATCGAACCCAAGACCTCTCGCATGACAGTCCAACGCACTAACCATCATGCCACGGGTACTACTATTGCAAAATCCCAATGTGTAAAAAACTTCTAGGTATCCATTCCATCCAGAGATGAATGGGAAGACAAAAAACTCCTGAATGACAAAAGCATCCATTTTTATACAGATGGATCCAAGTTTGTCTTGAGGGAGTTGGCAGTGGTGTGTACTCAGAAAAGCTTAATCTAAGCATCTCATTCCGCCTCCCTAATCATTGTAGCGTCTTCCAAGCGGAAATTTTAGCGATCAAAGAGGTTCTCTCCTGGCTAAGAGAAAACGTGATATCAACTTTTGATATCCGCATCTTCTCTGACAGTCAGGCTGCTATTAAATCTCTTGACGGTGTCTCAACCAAATTTCAAACGGCCCTCGATTGTCGATCGTCTCTTATGGAGATGACGCAGCAATTTAACATTCACCTCTGTTGGGTGCCAGGCCACAGAGACATCACAGCAAATTGTAGAGCCGATGAACTCGCTAAAAATGGAACCGTCATACCTATTTCACCTGAAAGGGAGAAGATAGGTATACCGATAGCTATACATGTAAACTTCTGCTAAAAGAAACAGCTTTTACGATAACAAACTCTAGGTGGCACAATTTACCAACATGCGCAGCCACAAAACTCATATGGCCTTCACTGGACCTAAAGCGCTCTAAAGACTTGTTATTTCAAAGCAGACTTCATATTAGCTCCCTAATAGGTGTCCTTACGGGACACTGTCTTAATAGGCAGACACGCAATACGACCTGGTGTAGCCTCAAATGACTTCTGCAGGAGCTGTATGGACGAGGAAGAAGAGGAAACAATCTCTCACCTTCTCTGCACTTGCCCTGCTCTTTCACTAAGACGCAAACTTCATCTGGGAGACTACTCTTTTGATAATCCCAGTGAACTAGCTAAAAAGGATATCAAATATCTTCTTCGCTTTATAAAAAGCTCAAAATGGTTCGACTAGTAAGAAGTAATTCTCTAGATTCATGTGGTATCACAATGGGCCTTTTCTTTTGGCCTAAGTGTGTGGATTCTGAATCCGCAGCCACTTTAACCTTACCTAAGCTAACCTTTTTTTTGACGAAGAAACACTCTATTTCTGTGATTCTTTTAGTTCGCATAAGGTTTTAACTACTTCCTCTCTTTGCCTCTGTTGGCAAACTATTTTCAATAGATAGTGTCGGGTCTCAGCAACATTTTCCAGTAAAAATCTCGGTTCTTAGAGCAATTTTAAGTGAAAGTGTCTCGTAATAGGTTTTTACGGGACTAACAATATGGAGACATAGATCCAGGGCCGTCGAGAGGAATTCCGGGCCCGGGACGGAAAAATCTCGGGCCTCCCCCTAATTTACCATTTTTTTCAAAGTTCATGCCTACTGATATGGTACGTTCTAACTTTAATTACGAATAACATGAAATTGGTTGGAATTAACGGAAATAATAATTTTTCATTTGCAAAGTGAACCGAAAAAAGTGTTAATCATCAAATCAATCTCACGGGTATAGTCCAGTTTAGTTGAAATGGAAGATGGATAGAAAATAATTCTACATGCGAGTAGATCAGATTTCGAACAGAATCATAATCAATTGATTAACTATTTAAAAAAAAAATAGCATGAAGATCTATTACCTACTATGAAAATAAAATAGAGCGAAGTAAGAGTATTTGAAATTTGTCTTTAAAAAAAACTATGTATTTTAAAAGGTTTACATTAAATACTCTTTATTGTTTTTCTTTATATTAAAATATTATCACAATGTTTTCATTTGAGTTAGTTTGCATTCAATCTTTTCAATCTTTTTGAAAACGAGATCTTCTAGCTTTCTGAGCAGCAAAACAACTTATAATTACATCGAAATTCAATTTTATTGCCAAAGGTGCTTTGATACATAGTGTAGCAAGTCCAGAAACACGATCTTGTGATTAGCACGAACGATGAAAATTCTTTGATCTGGCAAAGACGCTAAATGAACGTTCGGCACTAGCTACGGTTACATGTATGGTGGAAAACACACGGAGAGCAACACAAATGTTGGGGAAAATCGTCTCCAAGTTTTGGGAATAAATAGCATTGAGCAAACTCAATGGCGGAAGTTCTGCTTCAAAATTGGCTTCATAAATGTGTTTCAGATGAATTATTTCTTCTTTCAACTCTTGAGACACATGCGAGTTATACTTTTGGATGAACCTTGTAGCGGAGTTTTTAATCTCAGTTTCGTCCATTGTTGAAAACTGCCATAAAAATGAAAATGTAGCATTCAAATTCTTCATCCTATCGAACCGACGAGAAATTCCACATATAATTGAATCAACTATAACGTAAAAGGTGTTTTTCTTGAAATTTATTTCTTCGTCTGTTTCAATTTGCTCTCCGGCTCCTCGATTTTCTCCAAAATGTCTCTTTAATTGCCTTTTTCGGTTCGATGGGAACGATTCTTGAAAATCCCCCAATCCAGTAGCAACTGCTTTGCATTCAGATAAATTTGATCCCATCCGTTTCCAAAAAAGTTCAAATCGGAGATCAAGTTGTCAAGATTTCGAATTTCAACGTCAATAGTCATGTTTCTGACTTGAAGAATGATACTTGTCCCTTCCTTCAAATTCAGAAATTCAAAACAACCGTTCTTTGTACACGCTGTTGCCCTGTGGAACTCCTTGCCTGCTAACCTGAGAGGGATACACAGCAGCACTCGTTTTGAGAACTCTTTAAAGAACTTATACAAATGCTGAAATTGTTTCCAAAATAAAAATCACTTTGTCTTAGAATTTAAAAATTTATGTTATTTAATTTTTTTTTCTCTTGTGTACATTGTATATATAAAGGATCATGTCATCATGACCATTTATCTAAAAACAACTTTTCTCTTAACTTCAAGCAAATTGTAAATTTAGCATACTAATTTGATTAAATTTAAATCTGAACATAATAAGTATTAAAAATAAGACTCTATGTTTTAAAATGCTTAATGATAATAAATAAATACAAATACTTCTTTCATTTATAGCGCTAAGAACTTTGCACCAAATCGAAGACATCAGGACGCATTCAAATTTGTGCATATATTTTAAAACGCCATTTATACATCTCTTCGAGCTTCAGCAATTAAATTAATATCACTTAAGGCTTCTAATGAGGTTCTAAGGTTTTTCAGATGGTTTCACTGCCTCAATTCTAACTGACCATCTTGTATCGAAAAGTTTATGAAGGGATCCGGGCACATTTTTCTTAAGAATTTCCCAACGTTGGGCACTGCTTCTAAACAAGTTGAAACACTTTTGAACAACTCCAAAAAATGTGATTGCGGCAGTACAACATTTCGCTGAATCGACTCCACACAAGTTAAGGCTGTGAGCTGCACATGGTGAATACACGGCATTCGGATTTTTGTTTAAAATATGACTTTGTGCACCATTATACTGTCCTTTCATATTGCTTCCATTGTCATAGCCTTGTGCACAACAGTCTTCTAAAGGGATTTCGTTCTTTGCCAATGTTTCGCAGATCAAATCAGCTATTGCGGTGACAGTTTTTTTTGTTGCAATCGACAAATTCAAAAAACCGTTCTTGGATGGTGAACACATTTTCTTCCAAGCGCAGATATCGCAAAATAAATGTGTTTTGTTCCACATGACTTGAATCGGGTGTTGCATCGACAATTATAGCAAAGTATTTGGCGTTTTCAATCTCCTTAAAAATAGCTGAAATCACATGTTGGGCACAAATTTTAATGAACTCATTTTGAATCTCAACGGAAAGGTAGTGTACTTGCAAACGTTTGTGTTCTTGTTGTGAAATTCTTACTTTTTCCAAGTGCTCCAGAAGTAAGCGGTCATAATGACTAATTAATTCCAAAATGCCCAAAAATTACCATTATTTGGCTCTCCAATAAAATTGCCATCGCCTCGTATTCCTAGTCCCCTGGTGGGATTTTCCGGTCCCCCGGAAAATAGTTCAGAATTGCCCAATTTTCCATTAAATATTAACAAAAATGTACGCCAATAATAATGAAGGCCCAGATCGGCAAGCTTGTGACTAATAGATTGGCAGATAACATGCAAACAGGGGCCCGATTGCGAAAGCATGAATGATTTTAAATTTTCGGGCCTCTAAAAATAAGTGGAAATAGGTATGGTGATAATAAATATAGAGTATATTCTCATTGCTTTCAATTTTACGGGCCCCTAGAAAATCCCGGGCCCGGAGGTCCCTTCTTTCCCCCCCCCCCTCTCGACAGGGCTGCATAGATCATCGGACAAAAATAAGACAATGTGTAAACAGAGTTTTATATACATACATCTCTTGACCAGAATACTAACTAATTTTTGGTTCATAAAAAAGTTCTTAATAGAAAGCAATATCGCGTGTTGTTTTTGTTTTGAAAATAATAAAACACGGCTAATATGTAGATACTTTAAAGTGTCTAATTCAAACCGTTATTTTTATCATACGCCATTAGCTTTGTTATTTGTGAAGAAGCAATAATTTGTTATTAAAACTTGCTATAAATTAACTGTTACCTCTCAAAACCTTCATAATGATTTCGAAGGTCAATCAACAGTCGGTTTGAATCAGCGCCAGCGTTGATAGCAAGTCCACGTAGTCACGATGTCCGGTTTTTTTCGATATCTCGTTTAGTTTTAGCTGATTTAATTTTGAAAAAAGAGGAATCCTTAGAAATGTTCCTAAATAAAAATATCCTAATTTATCGGAAACACAGGTTAATTCTATTGTGAAAGAATACCATACAAATTTTTTACCGAAATTCAATTCGCGATACCGTGATTCATTTTACAAAAAAAGTGTTTTCCTTGATAAGAATCGTGATTGGTTGGAAGGCTTATTTCAAGTAAAACAATCTAATCAAGACAATCATATCGAATCGCACGCCAGGCTTGGTGGGAGACCAGTTAAAGCATTTGAAGAATGCTGCAATCGCAGTAAGAGGCGCAAAATTCGTAAACTTCGGGATAATGTGCCTAAAGTTATAATAGAAGCTGCGGCTTCGACATCTTCACCAAAGATTTCAACTTTTGATGCTGATTCTGCTCTTGCCTTGAGCATTCAGGCAAAATTGACAAAAGAGCATAGTGAGATTCTTCGAAAAGCTACGAAAGAAATTGGGCACGATATATTCCCTTCGTATAAGAAAGTTACCGAAGCAAGAAAGAAGTGCTATACCCGGATAACTCGACTGCTAGTGAAACTTCTGCCTGTGTTCATTTGCAAGATCTATTAGATCACACGTATAAAAGAATTGTCCAAACATTTGAAAAAAATGACAACGGTGAGCCAAGAAAAATATCTTATCTTGCACACCAAATGGGGATGCGATGGTGCAAGTGGTCAAAGTCGCTATATGGAATGTGTTTCTGATGAACATTTATTTCTTACATCCCTAGTGCCTTTAAAACTTGTGAAAGAAGAAAATGAAGAATGCATATGGAAAAATTCACGACCACCCTCAACCCGTTATTGCCGAGCTCTTCGATTTTCCTTATCGAAAGAAACTCTGGAAGAAGTTAGAAAAGAAAAAAGAAAAAAAAAGACCGTGTAGAAGCTGAAATTTTGAATCTCCGAGAAATTAAGTGCAATGGATTCTTTATTAAAATAAAACATGCAATGTATTTCACAATGATAGATGAAAAAACCGCACAAATTGTTACAAATTCTACTTCTAGCAGTAATTGTACCATTTGCGGGGCAAAGCAATCGGAAATGAATGACATTGCAAAACTCCGCAATGTAAACCAACAGATGAAAACGCTCTAAAGTTGGGAATGTCATCTTTGCACGCAAGAATACGCTTCATGGAGTATATCCTATACTTATCATACAATTTAGCTTTCAAAGCCTGGAGAACGACCCACCTGACTGCGGAAATAAAGAAGGAAACTAAAACCCATATACAAAATCAGTTTCGAGAAAAATTGGGAATACTTGTTGACATTGTCAAACAAGGCGAACTGGGCCTACAAACTTTGGGAACACCTCAAGACTGCTGAAATAACCAAAATAGATAAAAACCTTATTAAGCGGTTGGCAACTATTTAGAGGTTATATGCTGCAACCATTATATCCCGGTAAGTTCCATGATTGCGGTTTACACTGCGAAAATGGCTATCGAATTGTACCTTATAACCTGGGTTGTGCTAGCGTGACCGTACGGTAACATTCAATATAGTTATGAAAAAAATCGTTTATTTAAATTTTTAACTGACAAAAATGATCAAAGTAGGCGGTTTTATATTCTTCATGAATGTGAACATGATATTCTTTTGCTTTTGTGTCAGTTGCTTCATATATTTCAAAAGAGTGAATTGTTTGAAATTCATATTTTTTTTCAGCCTACAAAAAAGTGCAATATTGCAGATAAGCAAAAGTAAGTTTGGAATTTTTAATACTATTCTGATGGGTATACCTGTCATATGTGCATCAATCGAAAGACAAAAACCTGTTCTTTCCTAAGTTAGTAAATTTTTTTTCGAAAAAAATAGTTTTTATTGTAGTTTTCAAGGTTTTATTGAAGGTGTAACCCTACAGTCACGCTGGCATTGCCAGGGTACGTGTTCACTCTATATAAGAATGTGACTGTACGGTTACGTTGGTACTTTTTTAAAAAGTTTTTTTTTTTTATATTTTTATAAATTTTGCTTAGTAAATTATCGTTGAAAGATGTAATGGACTACGTGGAGCAGATGATTGATGATGATAATACTTTTGATGATATGATAGAAGGTATTTTTATTGAACCACCCGGTGAAGAAGGTAATATAAGCAGTGAGGATGATGCTGCTGAAAATGAAGGCGGAACAATTGATGATCTCAACGGAAACCAATTGAGAGCTGGTTGTGAACTGGTTATGAAAAATGGCCAGCACATTGACGCTTTTCCACTTCAAGACCTATCTGTTTTTGACCAAGAAAATGAAAGTGTCCTTGCAAATGTTTTGGAGGAGTCTAAACTAAGTTTTTTTATTGATCAACCAGCTGAAGTTACCGAGGTGCAGAGAATAGAGGCGGGAAGTTCAACCGATGAAGAAAGGGGAAGCCATTTTATTGAACCTATAGCTAATCGACTAAGAAAAATTATACCCGTTCTCTCAGATGTTACTTTACCTTTATCCAATAAAGCAACAAAGTTTACATGGACAAACGACAAGTCAAGTTCTGGGATCCCAATATTTCCTGAGTCAAACTATGATGACTGCCGGGATTGTCAGCCTCACGAACAATTTGAGCGTTTTTTGATGACGAGTTATTGGAACACATCAGTGATTGTTCAGCAAGATATGCAGTAAAAAAAGATGGCAAGCCGATTCTAATGGTGACTGACTACAACTCAATTCCTAGCTATAAAGGATACTGGAGTGGTTCGGACGATCTTCGGAATGACTCGATGCGTCGCGCAAGATTTGAGGAAATCCTTCGCTGTCTTCATTTCGAACCGAACTTAGCTGCACCGGAAGAAAATAAAGACAAACTTTGGAAGTTGCGACCAATAACGGAACACCTAAAGGCGAATATGATAAAAAATTTTCACCCAACTCAACATTTATGGACGACATAGGTGGAAACAATTTATAAAAGGTAAGCCAATAAGATTTGGCTATAAAGTTTGGTCAATTTGTGCTCCATCCGGATATATAGTAAATTTTGAGATTTATCAAGGTAAAAATCCTCGATCTAACCAGAAGTATGAAGAACGGTTTGGTAAATGCTCTGCACCCCTCTTATCAATGATTAGATGACTTTCCTGAAGACATTCGAAGTCTTCCGTTTTCATTTTACTTTGATAACCTGTTAACCGGTTTTCCATTCCTCTCTTATTTGAAAGCAAGAGGTTATAATGGGACAGAAACCATAAGGGAAAATCGAATTCCATCAAGGTGCCCTTTAGAGCATAAAAACAAAATAAAAAAAAATGCCTCGTGGATCATAAAATCCAAAAAAATGCAAGAAACGGGTATACAAATTATAAAATGGGTTGACAACTCTGTTGTTTGCATTGCCTCGACATGTTATGGGCCTCTTCCATTTTCAACAGCATCTCGCTGTTCGAGAGAAGCTGGAAAAAAATCAGCATAGTTCGGCCGTGTGCAATAACGGAGTACAACAAATACATGTGTGGAGTTGATCGCCTAGATCAAAATGTAAATAACCATCGCATATCTTACCGTGAAAAAATGGTGGAGCTCTATTTTCACATGGCTAATCGATGTGGCAGTAAACAATGCCTGGCAGTTGCAAAGAGGAACTAAACCCTTATCGCAATTAGAGTTCAAAAGGTCCATTGCGGTTTACTACTGCGCGCACTACGGCGCGGCGAGCCCCCAAACCAACCTGGCCCAAAAAGAAAACGAAATGAAGATGGTATAATGATGAATATTCAGTTTGATAGAACCGATCATTTTGTAAGCCCACTTGAGAAGCGAAGACGCTGTGCAGGAGATAACTGCAAAAGTGTTATGAGCACATATTGTAAAAAATGCAATGTTGGCCTTTGTGTAAGGGGTTTTGCTGAGTACCACACTCGATCCTAAATGTTTCCTTTTATGCCTAATAAAAAATAATAACATTTATTTATCAACTTTTTATAGTTTTATTATGATTTCCTTAAAAAAAATCAATTTAAAAACAAAAAAATATATGGACCCTACTGGTGCTAGCGTGACCATGTGGTTACACTTCAAAGATGGTCTTAACTTTGTAACCTGGACAGGTTCAATTAAAAAATTGTTATATGTTTAGGCTCTAAAAACCCCAATGCACAATCCCTGAAAGTTTCATTACAAAACTCGAAAAAAATAATTGCAGCACTGCTCGGGATTATTATATTCGTAATAAACGTTAAATTTGGTAAACAAATTCATGTTTTCAGATATGTTTTCCGAAAAAAGCCATTTTCTCTTTTAGTGGGAGTGGAAATGGGCGGAATTTTCTGGTGTAGATTTGTCTTGCTATTGGATATTATCCCTGAAAACTTCATCAAAATCGGTTCATTGGTTTAGATTTTATAGAGTTTTGTCCGCTCTCCTATACAAGGTGCCCACTGTGCGGCACCCAACAAATGTGAATATTAAACTGTTGACTGTTGATCGACAGTTATGAATTGTTATAGAATTTGTAGAGACAGAGTCCAGAGATTTGATAGCGGCATGTAATCTGAGAAAATACGGATATCAGATGTCGATATCACGGTTTCTTTAAGCCAGGACAAGACTTCTTTTATCGCCAAAAATTCCGCTTTAACACGCTACAACGATTGGGAAGGCAGAATGAGAGACTTAATTTCAGTCATTCAGAGTACACACTTCCACCAATCCCTTCTGTTTGATCTAGATCTATCAAAAAAGAATTAATTTTTTGTTTTTAAATTCTATGGGGCAAAATAAATTGATTAAGTTTTGTTTTCAGATCAAATCTCCAGATCCGGATTTTTTGGTAGATTTACCACTCTTTGCACTAATACTAATACAATTATTGAAAAAAAAAACGCCCTCATGTGAATAGTCGTTTACTCCTGAATAGGCCTACACCGCTGGATTATTTTTGTATGGGGTTTTTTGATTTCGCCGGCCAACTTAGATAAGCTTGAAACGATTGACGCCTTGGAAGAGAATATTCGGTGGGTTATTGCTGACATACGGCAACAATTGCTGCAAAAAGTATTTGAAAATATATCCTCTCGAAGCATTTTATTTCTTTTAAAAAGCACACGTCTAAGAAAACACCACTTACTTTTCCTAAGAAACATGCTGATTTCCAATAAAATTTAAATTGGACTTGCAATAAGAACTTCCATTCACTCTGCTTAGGCAGCAGTTGTGACTTTTAAAGCTGTCATAATTTGACATCTGACAAGTAAAAACTAATCCATTACTAAAGATGTTAAATTTTTAAAAGTCACAATAAACATGATGAAAATCGGGCAGTATAAGTTCGATAAACTAAATTATTAACAGACCCTCCGCCATGAAGCATCTTCTCGGCCGGCAATAGCGAAGCTAGTTAAAAGTTAATTAACTTGTGGGTGGCGCTTAAGAACAACTGAGAATATTGCTTGAGTGTTGGCGAAAACCCAGACTTGTCACTTCGTTCGTCGATCTTCGGTAATAGGCCTTCTCCAAACGACACTGTCCCCTTTTTTACATAAAGACCTACATCTAAACTCTTTCAAGGTTCAGATTGATAACTGAAATCAATAACTCAGCCGGTTGATCATCAACAACTAGACAGAGATGAATTATCTGACAGAAGAATCGACGAAGTCAAAACCGATATCAGAATCTGTTTTAATGTTATCAACATTTTTTTGGTTTACCTCATATCTTCGCTGATTAGATCCTTGAAATGTATCAAAATGATCCGGATTTTCATAAAAAAATTTCCGTAATGGAGACCGTTTTCAGTTTGGATGCTGCTATAATAAGCCTTTTCATACTCAATGCATCACTGATTGGTGCGGTTTTTAGAATGCTGAACTGACCTTACTTTTTTGAAAATGATGCTGTTGCAACGGTAACGGCTAATGAAATCTTTGAATTGAAGAATAATCAAGTAGACGTAGTTGCTTCTGATTATCTCTTTAAAAACAACCAAAAGCCGGGTTTTTAGGGATACGTTAAAAATCAAAATATTTCTAACCAATTTTAATTTTGCAAAGTACAAATCTTTCTCTTCTAGATACAATTTTAATTATTTTAGTATCTTACTCAGTTCTCGTAATTTCTCATTACTCATAAAATGACTTATTTTTTTTAATTTTTCTTTTTTTTTACAAATGCAACATCTTATTTGCACATGATTTTTAAAAAGTGCTTCGAACAAACACCTAAATGACAAACTTACCATTTAATTCAGCAGAAACCAAACTCAATTTGTTGTAAATATTAATTAGGTGAACATGCTGAAAACAAGGTAGGTACATTACATCTTATTTTTTTTCTTTGCTTCGCATTTTTTTAAAAAAGAAGGTTACAGTTATGGTTTTAATTTCTTTTCCTTTTCCCTTTTTTCAAGGACTTAATAAATATTTTGTACTTCCAATTCCAAGACTTTACTAATACTGCAAGGAGATCAAAGAGTGAGAGTGGGCGTGGGCGTGGTTTGTTTAATCCTGCAGTAGTGTCTGCGATCGGTACTCGAATTAAATATCTATTTCTTGGTTTTGTTCCTTAAAAAATATGAGACAAAAGTATACCTGCTACGCATCATGGTCGCCTGGTGCAAAGATTCAAATTTAATTTCGCATGTAAAGAAAGGTGATCCGTAAAATTCAGATTTTGACATAATAGACATAACCTGTAGACATAACCTATACAAAAAGATACAAATCATGACTCAAACATACATAAATTAAAGAACAAATAGAATTTACCAAATCTTAGACAGACAGAAGGATAGGTAAGAAATAAGGAAAGGTAAGGAATATATTTTAAATAACTGTGAAGATTTTAAATTTATCTTTGAATCTAAAAATAAGGTTAGATTTATGTTTGGGCTTGCTTATTTGTAACCTATCGTTACCTATTTCGCTAAAGGGATTTAGTTTTTATTTTTGCTAAGACTTGCCTATTAGGGTTTTTGTTAGGAACTATTTTTTAACTCAACGTCCAACCTATAATGCCTTAGGACCTAGGTTGTTTTTACTTATTTTATTAACCTATTAATAATTAGGTTCCGCAACAGTCCATTGGGAACCAGGGCCTAGTGACTTACAACTCTCAACCAATCCTTTAAAATCTAGGGTAAAACGATCTCTTTGTACCTACATTTTTGCCTGAACTGCCTTATTGTCTAGGTTGGTTATATTAGGCAAATCAGCAATGTTGCATTAGTTTTCTAAGGCAAATTAGCCTTTTTCACGCTACCTAGGAGGTTCGTCTTGCCATAGTTGAAGGTAATATCATGATTGTCCAATTACATTCGGTCAAAAATGTGTTACCTATGTGTTAAGGCAAATAAGCCTACTGTACGTTACCTAAGACGTAAAACTTTGCCTTAGAACTAAGCAGAGTTATGTTTACATCCATAAAAAACCTTACCAAAGCGTTTAAAACGAACAAATAAATAGTTTAGTTTCATATAACAAATGTCTTTTTTTCTTGAGCATTACCAACTTGTATTAATACAATACAATATATGTAGTACTCGTGGCGTGAAAAATTAGTGCGTAGGACTGTCATGTTAGAGGTCTTGGGTTCAATTCCTGCCTGTGCCACCTAATGTTTATTTCACGGGTACTGCCTCTTGCGAGGAATTGACAAATCATCCAAGAGTTATTCTTGTCATGAAAAGTACTTTCTCCAATAAGCCGTTCACATTCGGCATAACACTGTAGGTCGCCTTCATATCGCACATGACTCGAACACAGAAATGGCTCAACAGTTGTAAGTCACTAGGCCCTAGTGTTTAACGGGCTGTTGCGTCATCTTATTTATTTCTATATTTAATTTATACAAAATGTCGAAAATAGTAAATAATTGCAAAATATTATTTCTAAACATAGTATTAGTTTCTAACGTTTGATAACGTTTTAAAATATAGCCATCAAACATTTTTTATGTTGGCAGCCAACAATTTAAAAAGTGCTTGCAGAATACCACTGAGTCTCTACGAACTCCTGCGTGAGTCTCGAAGACTTCTTCTGCTCCATTGCATCGCATCGCACCGCGGCTCCGTTGCGTTGTTTATAGAATTACAATAGATTCCCCAGGCGACCATAGTTTTTATTTGGTATTTGCTTTTGTTTGCTGTTTACTTTACATTCCTTTCCCCTCAACACACCTCATAAAACAAACGAAATTTTTGTACATACAAAAGTTAAAAACTTGAGTCTTTCCAATAGGCGGCCATATATTTTCTATTTTTTTTTTTGTGATCTCCATTCTGTTCTACATTTCTGCCAAAAAGAACAAAACTAAGTAGCGTTAGAATTAACCACGCCCACTCTCACTTGAAACTGTTTTGCAATTGTGTTGGGAGACAAAATAAATATATGTATAAATGCAAAAGGACAAATAAATAGGAAAACACAACTAGACCATTTTTATTAAAAAAAAATAGAAGCAAAAGAAAATTAACCTTCTTCTCAGCATGATCCCCTGGTACATCAAATTGAAAGCGGTTTGAAATAACCGGTTGAAGTTTGTGAACCACTTTTTAAAAATCATAAAAAAATCGGCTTCCAAATATGTAAAAACCAGAGTTGTAATAACTAAAGTCTTTTAAAGACTGCAGATAAGTGATGACTTCGCTTTTTTTTTTTAAGTATTTTGACTTCCAAAACAACTTTGAATTCTAATTCAAGTCAATTCAAGTGAATTCAATTTAAAAACGTTAGCAAAGTCAATTGGAATGCAGTGTCTTTGAGTTTATTAAGTTCTTAAATTCACTTAAAATGCAATTTTAATCGCAAGTTAATTTTTAAAGTCAGTAAGTCATTTCAATACAGTGATAAGGCTGATAGTTGTTTTTTCAAGAACCTGCATAAAAAAGCTTTTCCAAATGGTGATATTTATATTCGAATTTAGCTTTTTAATATTTTCTTCTAACTGTCAAATTTGACTTGCATTTAAATTTAACTTTTAAGTGACTTTAAAGAATTTATAGAGTCAAAGAGACTGCAGTCAAATTGACTTTAAATCGATTGACTTTTTAACTGACTTTAAGTCAAAGACATGAACATTTTTGTTTAACTTTATTTAAAAAGTCAAAGTGAAATCAGGAGTTTAAACTTTTAGTTATAAATTTTAGTTAATTGATTTTGACTTTACATGCTTCAGTCAGAAAAATAATTAAGTCTTTACAACTCTGTTAAAAACAAGTATTATAAGCTGAAGCTGCGTTCAAGTTGGGATTTATTCTTTTTATGTTTATGGATTTTTGGCAGAGGAACAAGTGAATCTGTTGAATCAAACCATTTAATATAATTTTTTCTTAGCTTAAACTACATACAATCTCATTGTTTGAATGAAGTATTTGAAAGCTGATCCTTTAGCAATATTGAAATAATAGCTTATTTCTCACAGTTCTGAATACAAAAGGGCTAACTTTAAATGTAGACCTGTAGTCTGTTCTTTTTTGAACAATTGTTAACTATTTTTGTTATATAAAGAAAAATTCTTCAAGTATCATTTTTGCAAATTGTTGGATCTTGTAGGAATCATTTTGGAACTACATACAGATACAAGTATTAGAAATAGTTGATCTGTCAATCTACCAATACTAAATTTAAATAAAAAATAATATTTTTATAACTTTAAATTTTAAAATGTAAAGCAAATCACGAAAGAACAATAAAAGCTGCTCTTTACTTTTTTTACCAAAAAAATGAAAAAAAAGAGAGGAAATGGCGAAAAATAGTCTTTTATTGTTTATTATGAAAAATATAAGTGGTTCTATTTATATGACGAATGGCAACAACGAGTTTAAAAAAGATGTGAATACGTCATTTTGACATTTCGTTACGATCTTAACATTTAAGAACGACAACTGTTAACGATTGTTAACAATAGTTAAAAAAAGAACAGACCTCTGATCATCTGAAAATGTTTTGTAAGAAATATTATCGAAATTCCTTGCACGTTTTAAAGAATTTTTGTATTTTTTGGAGTATGGCTTATTTACATCGTTGTAATGGTTTACATATTCAAAAACATTTTCAATCTTTTTAGGTTTTATTATTTTCTTATTTCTACCAATTTTTGTCACACGTTTTCAAAAGCAGTTCCATTCGCAAAGCTATGTTCATAAAGGATGATTTTTTAAAAGCTATAGGAAAGTTTTTCAAAAAAAAAAAACATACAATGCAGAAAAATTCATGAAATCTTTATTTGAATCGATAGTACGGTCCATATAATTTAATGTTTGAAGATTATTTCATGGAAATGTTGACCTAGACTGCGTCTCAAATGGTCCATCCGCTTAGTCCAATTTTGGCATACTCTTTCCAACATTTCGGCAGGTATTTCACGAATAAATGCTTCAATGTTGTCTTCCAATGCGTCAATTGGGCTTGTCTGTTTAGACATGAGCTTTAACATAGCCCCACACAAAATAGTCTAAAGGCGTTAAATCGCACGATCTAGGCTGCCAATTGACCGGTCCCGAACGTGAAATAAAATGTTCACCGAACTCGCCTCTCAATAAGTTCATTGTTGCGCGTGCTGTGTGGCATGTGGCACCGTCTTGTTAAAACCATATGTCATGCAAGTTAAGCTCTTGCATTTTGGGCAAAAAAAAAGTTGGATATCATCTCACGGTAGCGCTCACCATTCACAGTTACGTTACGACTCGCATTATGTTTGAAAAAGTACGGTCCAATGATGCCACCAGCCCATAAACCGCACCAAACTGTGACTTTTTCTGGATGCATTGGTAGCTCTTGCAATGCTTCTGGCTGATATTCACTCAAAACTCGACAATTCTACTTATTTACGTACCCATTGAGTCAAAAATGAGCTTCGTCGCTGAACACAATTTTTCGGTAAAAAAGTGGATCTTCGGCCAACCAAGAGCCCATCACCAAAAATTTTACGTTGCAGTAGGTTGTAGTACCCGTAGCGTGATGGTTAGTGCGTTGGACTGTCATGCAAGGGGTCTTGGGTTCAATCCCTGCCTGTGCCACCTAACTTTTTCACGGGTACTGCCTCTTGCGAGGAATTGACAAATCCTCCAAGAGTAATTCTTGTCATGAAAAGAGCTTTCTCAAATTAGCCGTTCGGATTCGGCATATAAACTGTAGGTCCCTTCCATCTCTGACAAGATTACTCGCACACAGGGATGGTTGAGAGTTGTAAGTCACTAGGCCCTGGTCCTTCATGGACTGTTGCGCCACCTAATTTATTTTATTTTAGTAGGTTGTTCGGCTTCAATTCTTGCACCAGCTGTATTTTGAAAGGCATCACACCTAAATCCTTCCGCAAAATTTTCCACGTTGTTGAGTAACAGATGCCCAATCGCTGCAAACGACGACGAATCGATAATTGATGGTCATCATTATCACTGGTCGATACAGCTGCGATATTTTCTTCTGTTCGCACTCTACGTAAGCGTGTTGGTGGTTTAATGTCCAACAATGTAAATTTGGTGCGAAATTTAGTCACAATAGCCCGAAATCCGAATATCCGCTTCAGTGGGTCGATTAAGCTGACCATAAAATGGAAGAAGCGCGCGATGAACTTTCTTAACAGAGCACGCATTTTGATAATAAAATTCAATAATTTGCAAGCGTTGTAGTACCCGTGGCATGATGGTTAGTGCGTTGGACTGTCATGCGAGAGGTCTTGGATTCGATCCCTGCCTGTGCCACCTAAAGTTTTGTTCACGGGTACTGCCTCTTGCGAGGAATTGACAAATGTTGTCATGAAAAAGTGCTTTCTCAAAATTAGCCGTTTGATTCGGCATATAAACTGTAGGTCCCCTCCATCCCTGCAATTACTCGCACA
This sequence comes from Eupeodes latifasciatus, assembly GCA_920104205.1. Taxonomy (NCBI): domain Eukaryota; kingdom Metazoa; phylum Arthropoda; class Insecta; order Diptera; family Syrphidae; genus Eupeodes; species Eupeodes latifasciatus. The sequence goes on from OV049924.1 coordinate 188,737,226, forward strand.
CAGGAATGGTTGAGAGTTATAAGTCACTAGGCCCTGGTTCTCTACGGACTGTTGGGCCACCTAATTTATTTATTTAATTGCGTTGTTCGTTTGTAAGACGATTCATGGTTAAATTATAGACCAAACTGAAGATGTTTGACAGTGAAACAAAACACGAAACGTGCGTAAGCTGTTTAAACCAATGTTGCGAAAAAGATAATAGCTAAAAAATCACCCTTTATATTCTAACCTGTTACCAAACAAATATTTTTTTGGAAAAAATTCCAATTAATGGTTTTTTTATAAATCAAAAAAACTGAAACAAAATTTTGTTGGTAAAAATTGATTTTCGACTTAAATGCATTTTCAAAACTTTGAAATATTGGCTTCAAACTAATTTTATCTTATAAGAAATATTGTTTTCAACATTCGATAAAATTTTGAGAAAAATCGAATTCACAGTTTTTTTTACAAAAAATAAAAACCTAAAAAACAACAATACTAAAACTTGGTAAAAATTTACTTTACTCAAATAGCTTTTCAAAAATTAAAAATATTGGCTTCAAACTTATTTTATCTCACAGAAAGAATCCAACAGTCCGTTTTTTCAAAAAATAAAAAAAAATCTACAAAAAATAGTACGCAAATTTGGTAAAAATTGATGTTCGGTTCTCGATATCTCCATATTAATGTCATTCATCCAATTTGTATTTGTTTATATAAGAAATAAAAACTTTTAAGAAATGCTACCAAAATTGGTAAAAATTGGTTTTCGACTAAAAATCTCGTTAGCAAAAACAGATTTTGAAATAAAACTATTTCATTATATGCACAATATTGTTGGTAATTTTGAAATTTTTAAGAATAATTCAACTGATAACTTTTTTAACACAACACGAAAAACTACAAACTTTTAAGCAAGACAAATCGACAGACGGGATGGGAAGTTATCAGTGTGGGTCGTATCTCATCCTCTTTTTTATTTTTTGGAGTATGGCTTATCGTTGTAATGGTTTTGATATTCAAAAAAAAATTTCAATCTTCTTAGGTTTTATAATTTTATGACTTTTAAAAATGATTTAACTTTTATGTTGAAATTCAGAGATATTTTTAGAAGTCAAAAGATTTAAAAAAAAAGTCAAAGTCACTATTGCCGATTGGAAGCCGATTTGATTATGATTTTCAAAAAGTGCTTTTTCAATTCTCCTAATTACAAACTTCGCAGAAACCACATTCAATCTAATGTACCAGGAGATCATGCTGAGAAGAAGGTTAATTTTGCTTCTCATTTTTTGTATAAAAATGGTTTAGTTTTGTTTTCCTATTTTTTTTGTCCCTTTTGCATTTATATACATATTTAATTTGTCTGCCAACATAATTGCAAAAAAGTTTCAGATGGGAGTGGGCGTGGTTAATCCTATATATACTTTGTTTTGTTCTCCTTTGCAGGAGAAATGTAAAATAGAATGCAGATCATAAAATAACAGTAGAAAATATAATAGGATACCTAATACACAAATGGTTGCCTATTGCGTAGAGTCAACAAAAGTTTTTTTTACATATATGTTGTCTGTGTATGCAATAATAAATTAATACTTTAGTTTGTTTAATGAGATGTCTTGAGGGGAAAGGAATGCAACATAAACATCAAGCAAAAGGAAATAACTACTGAAAAACATGGTCGCCTGGTAAATCTAAATCTGTGAACAACGGAGTAAAGTTACCGAGACAATCAATAGTTCTTTCTGCAAGCTCTTTTTAAATATAAGAAAGATTCTTGGTCAAAATGGCACCATCGACAGACGTAACTTTGAGGTAGTCAAGGACTTCGTCTACCTAGGCTCCGCTGTAAACGCAGAAAGCAACACCAGCGCTGAGATCAAACGAGGAATAACTTTTGCTAACCGCTGTTTCTTTGGACTAAGAAAGCAATTGAGTGGAAAAGACCTCTCTCCAAGGACCAAAGTGTCGCTATATAAGACCCTTATCATCCCCGTCCTGCTATACGGTGCAGAAGCATGGACTATGACAAAAGCGGATGAAAGCACCTTGGGTCGTTTCGAGAGAAAAGTTCTTCGTGTGATCTACGGTCCCGTATGCATCGAAGGAGAGTGGAGGAGAAGATGGAACGACGAGCTGTACGGGCTGTACAGCGACGTAGACTTAGCCAGAAGGGTAAAAGTCCAACGACTAAGATGGCTGGGTCACGTAGAGCGCATAGAAACCAATGCTCCGGCCCGGAAAGTCTTCGAATCCACACCCATAGCACAGCGCAGTAGAGGAAGGCCGCGGATCAGGTGGCGCGCACAAGTGGAAAGTGACCTCACCCAACTTGGAGCGCGAAACTGGAGACATCTAGCTAAGGACCGAGCTAGATGGAGAAGTTTGTTGGGTGAGGCCCGTTCACACAGGACTGTTGCGCCACCTTAAGTAAGTATACATATTTTAAAACGTGATCAGACCTTTTCAAAAAGTAAGAAACTAATACAATGGTTAATATTTTCATGTACTATTTTTAACATGTTGTATGTACAAAAGTTGGTAATACTCAAGGTAAAATATTTTCTATGGATGTTATTTTTCGAGCATAACCCCGCCTAGCGTAGTTCTAAGGAAAGTTATGCAGGCCCTATGTAACTTGAAATAAGCTAATTTGCCTTAAAAAAATGTGTTCATGGTTGTTATTTTTTTGTACATAATACTGACTAGTCATTAGGCAAAATATTACCTCCAATGTAACGGCTAATTTGCCTTAGACAACTAGGCAACATTCCTGCCTTATATGTATGTATGACCAATCTAGACAATTAAGTAATTCAGGCGCAACTTTAGATAAAAATAAGACCGTTTTACCTCACATTTTAATGTAAGTCAATTTACCGTTGCTACGGTAAAAATATAGGTAAAATCTGCTTTGCATAAAAGCTAAAGTGCCTCCGCATTGGTTAATAAAATAAGGAAAATCAACTTAGTCACTTCTAGCTCAGATGTTGAGAAAAATAAATTATTAGGAAAAAATAATAGGAATATTTTGACAATGGAAATAGGTTAGTTATGCTTAGTTCTAGGAAAGTTTTACTAAAGACCTTCATAAGTTCTTAGATTTCCCCTGTCTTACCTGTCTCGAAGAAACGCTTAACTGTTTATACTAAAACGGGTTTGAAAAAATAATAGGAATATTTTGACAATGGAAATAGGTTAGTTATGCTTAGTTCTAGGAAAGTTTTAGTAAAGACCTTCATAAGTTCTTAGATTTCCCCTGTCTTACCTGTCTCGAAGAAACGCTAAACTGTTTATACTAAAACGGGTTTGAACAAAGAAAAGCAAAACGGTTTAAAGAAAGTTTTGTTCTTGTAACGAATCTGTTGTCTTAACTATTGTATTATATTAAGTCTTTGAAATCATGTCAAAAATTAGCCTATTTTTCAAAGCTAAGGTTTGCTTAAAACATCATATAGAGTCAAATAAAAACTCATAACTACGTAACTAATAAGGATTTTCAGAAAGTAAGTAAGATTATAATGATTTAAATTGTATCTAGAAAAGAAAGATTTGTACTTTGGAAAATCATCATACAATTTATTGTTAAAAGGTCTAAGAACTTAGCCTTAAAAACACCGTTTTTAATTGTTTTTAGTATTTTTAAAAGGGAATATTTTAAAATAATAAATGTGATAGACAAATTTAAAGGTGAGATTCGAATTAAGGATCTCAATCCTTAAATAAAGTATTGTTTTACTTGTGTTCCCGGAAAAAAAAACCTAATTTTGTGGACCGACCAGTGTTATCGAAAAATGACTTTCACGCGTGCAATAAAAGAACCACGAGTCTCGAAGAATTCTTCTTCCATATCTGTTGTTTTTATTAATGATTTAACAGGCAACCATGCTTTCTAGTAGGTATTTGCTTTTGCTAGGTGCTTCTGTTTTAAAATTGGCATCTAGCTTATTCTCTTCTCTTTGCCTTAAAGACTTTTTCCACAATTTCTTAAAGTTCTCTTTCCTCGCACCTACGCATCACCATTATAGAGTATAACATAAGAAATTAAATTTGATTTTAGCACCAGGCGACCATGCTGCGTAGCAGGTGTACTTTTATCTTATTTCTTTCTTTTATTAATAAAACCAAGAAATAGATATGTATTTACTATTTACTTCGAGTAACTTAATCCCGATCGCCAACACTACTGCTACTGGATTATCCAAACCACGCCCACTCTCCCTCCTCGATCTCTTTGCAGTATTAGTAAAGTTTTAGAGGCGTAATATATATATACAAAATATTTATACGGTCGTTGAAGAAAGGGAAAAGTGGTAACTATTTCTTTAAGAAAGCAAAGAAAAAGAAAAAAAGGATACATACCTTCTTTTCAGCATGTTCGCCTAATACAACAAATTGAATTTGGTTTCTACGGAATTGAATGGTATTGTTATGATTTAGGGGTTTTCTTAGAAGCACTTTTTAAGAATAATGTGCTGATCAGATTTTGCATTAAAAAAACAAAAATTAGTAAACTCAATTTCCGACATGTTCCAGTTCCAATTGAGTTAAAAATAAATAAAATTGTACCTTGAAGAGAAAGATTTGTACTTTGCAAAATTATCATATAATTTATTTTTAAGAAATATTTTTAGCCTTAACTTATCCTTAAAAAAACCATTTTAGGTGTTTTTAGCCTTTTAAAAGGGCATATTTTAAAACCCTGATGTGATATTTTGTTTTATTTGTGCTCCCGAAGAAAAACGTAATTTTGTCGACCTTAACAAACTCAAACGCGAGCCTCGAATAATTTTCTCCTTTAATCGCATAACACCGCAATCCGCATCCGCTGCGGCCTCATCGCTAAAGGTGATTTTTCGACCAACATTGGGATCAACTTAATCGATCACGACGCAAAATTCGCCATGTTGTAGTCTGCGACAGGCCAAGTTCTTGTAAGTGACGCACGCCTAAATGGCTAGAACAAGAAAAGCCATACATATCAGAGGTTTAATAACTCACTTTTAGTGAAATTTAATACTTTAGGGTATCACAATGAATCAACATTAATCGCCCATAAACCTAACCAGTAATTCTTGTAATAATCTTGTTTTAAAAATGCTATTTGCAGCATTTTGAACTACAAAATTTTGATATTCAGGATTTTGACATACGGTATTTCAAATACAGTATTATGACCCATTCAATATTAAACCAAAATCCAAACGAAAACTTCTGAAAAATCACGGGCTAACGCCTTTCTAAAATTAAATCTTTATCACATCTGTAAAATAGCTTAACTTAACTTCACTTACAAGAACCTTTCATTAGATAAATATGTTGATATCTGTAAACTGTAACGCTTTCGCAACAAATTTCCGTGTTAATAGCCCTGAAGTAGTTTATGAAGTACTCACTTAATTAAATTGGCGCTACAGTCCGGGGCGGACCTGGGCCTCAACCAACATGCGTCTCCAGCCAGCTCGGTCCCCAGCTAGCTGTCTCCAGTTTCGCACGCCAAGTTGGTTGAGGTCTTCACCCACCTGCGTACGCCACTTGAGTCGCGGTCTTCCTCTACTGCGCCGTCCCTCGGGATTAGATTCGAAGACCTTCCGGACTGGAGCGTTGATGTCCATTCGCTCTATATGACATAGCCATTCGACTTTAGTTCTGTTAACCAGGTCAGTGTCGCTGTACAGCCCGTACAGCTCGTCGTTATATATTCTCCTCCATTCTCCATCTATGCGTACGGGACCAAAAATCACCCGAAGAATTTTTTTTGTCAAAGCATCCTAAGACGCTCTCATCTTTCTTTGACAGGGTCCAGGCCTCAGCGCCATAAATGATAACCGGGATGATGAGTGTCATATAGATGGTGATTTTAGATGCTCGAGAGAGGACTTTACTACTCAATTGCCTTCTAAGTCCAAAGAAGCAGCGATTTGCAAGAGTTATTCTTCGTTTTATTTCAGCGCTGGTGCTGGTGTCGTTGTCTGAAGTTTATGAAGTATGTTTTCATAATCTTAACTCCTTTTTGCAAACTAGCTGTAGTCATATCCCTATGCTACAGAGTACGGTCTTTGATCTTCTACTCGTGTTGAATGATGGCTGCTCAGTTGGTTCCGATGGTATTCCCCGATAGTATTAAAAAAGTGTAGAAATGCTTTAATTGAACCCCTTACGTTCATATTCAAACTTTCTCTAAAAACATAAAAATTTCCCAGTATATGGAAGAAGTCATTTCTTACATTAATACTCAAAAAACGTAACAAGGCGGATATAAAAAACTTCAGGCCCATTGCAAAACTTTCTTGTATTCCTAATTTTTTAGTTGAAAATCTTATTTCCGAACAGCAACATTCTAAAACATGTTCAAACGCTTAGGTTATGAAGTTGATTGTGTATACACTGACTTTTCTAATGCTTTTGACGAACTTAGCCACGGAAGTATTTTATTTCAACTTAAAGCTCTTGGTTTTCCATTATTTTTCTTACCTTTTATCAGATAGATCTTATGAGGTAAAATTTAGAAATTGTCATTTTGTTGTTCAATCTGGTGTTCCCCAGGGAAGCCATCTTGGCCCTTTTCTGTTTATCCTTTCTATTAACAACGTAACGTCATGTCTACACTCAAGTGAAGTTCTCATTTTTGCTGATGACATAAACATTCTTAAAATAATAAAGTCCACCCATAACCGTATTCTTTTACGAGCCGACATTGATAGTTTTACTTTTTTGTGTGGGAAAAATAGCCATTCTTACTTTACTTACTTAGATCCTCAGACCTGTTAAGTCAGTTGGGGACCCCTTAAGGGGCAAAGGGCCTCTGCTATGCCTATGCGCCATCGTGTGCAGTTTCTGGAGATATGTTTCAGCTACCTCCAACTCTTACCTAGTGACTCTGATTCCTCCTCGACTGTCCTGCGCCATGTGCTTCTCGGTCGTCCAGCTCTTCTTCCTTCATGTGCAAGCGGATTCCACTGCATTGCTTGGCCTACAATGCAGTCGTTACCTTTTCGAAGCATAATGTCCAAGCCATTGCCACTTGCGCCTTCGTATAATAGTCTATAGTTTCCTGACCTGTCCTTCCATGAAGGACCTCATTGGATATTCGGTTTGGCCAGAAAATCCTTAGGATGTTGCGAAGATATCTATCCACGAAAGTTTGCAGCTTCCTTGCAATGGCTGAAGTAACCTTCCAGGTGCTGCACCCATAAAGAAGCACATATTCGACATTTGTTCGAAACAGTCGTAGCTTTGTTCTTAAGCTGATACGAGTTATTCTTCCAAATTTTCGACAGCATACCGAACGCCACTTTTGCTTTGCCGATGCGGCAGATTAAGTCTTGTTCGATTCCGCCTTCGATGGAAACGATACTTCCAAGGTATTGAAAGCTCTCCACCTTCTCCACCGGTTGTGAGGAAATATTTATTTGAGAGGATGGTCGGGTTCCGAAGGTGATCATTTTTGTTTTGCCGGAATTAATTTTCAGACCCACGATTTCTGCTTCTCTTTCCACACTTGTTGTCTTTTGATGAAGATCCATTATCCTATGAGAGATTAAGCAAATGCTTTCAATAGGATGTCAAAGTCCATTGGATCCCTCCGTTACCTGACAAAGCTGCTATCAGTACATCGCTTATCACCAGCAAAAACAATATTGGCGACAGAATACAGCCCTGTCTGACTCCGCTTCGGTGAAATTGATGCACCTTATTTATTAACTTGTATGCATTTGAATTACCGAGGCGGCGATCATCACCGGCCTACATTTGATTGTATATACATATATTGACTTTCATTAGAACTAACTTTAGGATGAATAAAGCGTACAGAGTACAGAAAAATCTGCTGAGAAGCCCATTTGTCGAAATACTTTTGTCTAAAGTGAATTTTCATAGACCAGACTATTTTCAAAGAGTGTAAAGCAGAACTTGTAAAAATCGAAAATCAAATAAATCAATCTAAAATTAAATTTTAGTACACGAAGAAATTTTATTTAGTAAACTATAAGTTAAAGTATTAAAGATTAACATTTTTGTTTGCTTTAGTATATAAATCGTTTACAAGTTAAATTATGCCAACGCAGGTTTATACGTTTTGTTTGTTTTGTTTTTTTTTTAACTAACATCGTGTGTTAGCATGGGTTTAAATTTAAACAATTTCGAGCAGTACACTGTACATTATTACATATTTTTATTATTTAAATTCAAATTAAGATATAATTCTCTTTTTTTTTTTGTTTTGTATTGTTTTTATTTTTTTGCTTACATTCTTCTTCTTCTTTAAACTGACCTTTAAGAGATCAACTTTTATTTCCTAGTTTTCACTTGCCTTACAAAAATATCCATTCTTTCTTATTTCTTTTAACAGTTTTTCATCTGTTGCAATCTTGCTTCTTTTTTTACACATCTCATCTTAAATTCTTTAATTTGTCTCATTTAATAATTTTTATTTTTAATTTTTGTTTTTTACTTCATTTCTTGTATCACAAGTGTGAATTTATGTGTATTTTTCTTTGTGTTTTTGCGTGCACTAATATCCACATTTATTTATATTTGTTTTTCTTTATTATTTATTTACTTTAATTTCATTTATAACTAATTACTATGAAACGTTTAATAATATAATTTTGTTTTTTTTTCTCTTTAATTTGTTTTCTTTTGTTCTTATTTAATAAATCTTCTCTTACGCTTAAAATTAATTTCTCTTACTACTTAGATTTACAATTTTTATATTTTTATATTTTTGTTTATTTTAAAAAGAAATACATTAACATTAACTTGTGTTTTTATTTCTTTTTTGTTTTTGTTTTTATTTACGTGTTTTTTTTTGTTTGTTTTTTAATTTTAAGATTAAACAATTTATTGGTAAAAAATAAAACAATTATTTGTATTTATAAGAAAACAAGAAACTTCTTATAAAATAGATAATTGTGTTTTGTTTTTAAAATTTTTGTTTTTATTTACTTTTTTATTTTTAATGTATAATCTTTATTTACAATAATATATGTAGAAGTAACTTTTAAATAAATCAAAAAAAAAATTAAATAATTTAAAAGTTAATTTTTTTTTTAAATAAAAGAAAAATTAAAATTATTAATATTATTATAATTAAAGGATCGCGTGACAAATATTGTTTCTTTTGTTTGTTTTCGAGTTGGAAATTATTGGGAGACCGTGTTTTTTGTATTCCTTCTTTTTGACTTTTTTATTTAACTTTCTTAAGCAAATAAACAAAAAATAAAACAAATACTTTGTTACCTATAGCAAAAAAAACTAATGAAGATATTTATATAAATCCCTGAAATAAAATGTGAACATAATTAAAATAAAATGTTAAGAAAGGAAACTATCTTAAAAAAACAACGATGTCTTTTTTTTTAATATTGATGCTGACTCCTTTTTTGTTTTTGTTGTTGCTGTGATGTTGAATATTTGTATGAATATTTAATATATGACTTCGTAGACGGTTGCTTTTTTGTCTCCAGATCCAGTGACAATATATTTATCGTCAGTTGATATGTCGCAGCTAAGCACTGACGATGTTTCTTTGGACTAGAATAGGAAAAAATTAAGAAAACACGTTAGTTAAATTATTATTGGAAAGAATAAAACTAAAAAGGACGATTCATTTTTAATATTTTATTAAGGCAGCTATCAATTTTGAAGCTGTTAACTTTTTAAATATAAAAGTAAAAACTATTCCGTTACTAAAAATGAAACAACAGATGCTTCAACATCGCATTGAAATAATTGAAAATGGGCAGTTTCAGAAGACATAAGTGACTTAAAAGTAAGGCAAGTTTCTAGCATCTGATTGGCCAGTTGCCAAAAAATTGACTTCCAATTAAGGCAACTTTATTTGAAAGTTGACTGGGAAGTTAGTCAAGAAAAATCTTCCCAACTATCAAGTCAAGTCAACTTATGTCAAATGATCATGTTTTTTTATTCAACTGAAAGCTGAACTTTATTACTCAATGATTTATTTATTTTCTGCACAACTTCATTTAATGCTTTCTGTAAAAAGGTTCCTTGTAAATTTGGAAAAGAAATAAGAAATAAATATTTCTAATACAAATCGTGATGGAGTTGTAGCTTGCCTGAGGAGTGTTTTGTAGTCAATTTTGTTTTTTGGTAGTATTCATCACTCAAGGATGAAGGTTCCGCTTATTGACACTTAAGCAAAGAAACAATCTTAATTTTACAAGAAAAGTTTCCTGACCATGTTTCACCTTGATGTAGTGTGGGGGAGGGGTTTTCGCCTGACCGTCCAGCAATATAGCTGCAGCGTCAGGCAAACAAGAAAACCAAAAACAGAAATGTGAATCTAATAGAGCCAATATGGACTTTAAGGTCAACATTGATAGTAAAAGTCGAATAGGGATATACACTCAAGAGTCGGGAGCAGTCATGGCTGTCCTACCTCAATGGGTGCCTTATGGACTTTTTTGACTCTGACGATGGAGCTGTGGAAACTTGCGGGAGAATGATGTCATCGGATGAGGAGAATCTTATCCTGGAAAATGCCTATCAGTCCTTCCCTAGCTCAGCTCTAATGCAAATGTCACCGTGGCCAAAAACCTCGTTACAAGGCAGTCAAAAAGAAATCTTAGCGATTCTGCGGCCAAGGCCTCGAAAATGTCAGGTGCCAAGGTGATCTCGACTCCGAAAAAGACTGCTGAAAGAAAACCGACCACCGAACCGAGTCTACAAAGATGTAACAGGATGGAAGAAGATAGGATCTAAGCCCCAAAAGCATTCTGTGGGTTTACACAGTCATTGTAAGTCTAATATTGACACATGCATGTTTGGTATAGTGGTCAATCTTGAAGATTGGTAACCCATCTTGAAAATTGGAGAAAAATTCAGAACATGTATAGGTACTACAAGTGCCATGAGGACTACATCAACTGCAGCTCCTAACAGATACTCCTCTCTCTAGCCCGTCATGATATGTACGTGAAAGAACTTGCTGCCAAAAGCGCATTATGTTATATAGTGTTATAAGTGGAAAAAAGCTTCGATAACAGAAACATAAGGAACTCTATTGACATAAACATGGACACTCAAACAGGCTATTTCAAACATGGTCATACAAACAAATCATGTATCGGTCTTTACGGATGGTTCCAAAACGGGGGAGGCAGTAGGCTTTGGTATCTATTCATATAATCCTCCTCTAGAAATTTCAAAAAACCTACCAGACTACTGCAGTGTCTTTGAAGCCAAACTACTTGCGGTTTCTGAAGCTGCTAAAGATATTTTTTCCCACAATTTGGAAAACAAAAACATATTTATCGATAGCCAGCAGCAATCAGTGACATATCCACCACTGTCACAAGGAAAAGATTTAGCCAACACGGTTACCCTTCGTTGGGTCCCAGAGCACTGTGATATAGACCAAAATGAAAAAGCAGACAAATTGGCCCAAAAACAGATGAATGCTTTATCCGAGCCATATTGTATCAATGAGTTATAAGCCACTAGAGCAAGTTCATGGGCTTATCTGCCAAAGCCTCATTGAAATTGCAAACAACAGGAGGTTACCTCTTAAAACTTGCGGGGTTGGGCAATTTCCAAGAACCCACCTCCTGGGGACAAATATTTTGAAAGGTTAAACAAAATACATTTTGCAACTAGGCTGGGCAGGTCTCAATTGTCCTTGTTGGTAGACGAATAACAATATCGTTGTCACCTAATAACATTCTAGAATTTTCCTAAAAATCAGGATAGTTCACCCACAACTTTCCTATATCCTAACCAAACCTTTCCTTTCCTGGGAATCACAATGGATCTACAGAGATCCAAATGAGATCACCTCGTACAACCAAACTTCGAAGAAGTGATTTCGAAGAAGTGATAAAAATTGAACACCGAAATCATGTGATTTTACAGGGTCGAAATGCTGTATTTTAAAATACTGTATGGTCAAAATTCTCTATGATACTGTACGATACTGCATGGTCATAATACTGTATGTTTAATATTCTGTATTTCAAAATACTGCAAATTTAAAATACTGTGTCTCAAAATGCTGTATTATCAAAATACTGTATCTCATAATATTGTATAATACTGGAAGTTTTGACAGATCAATTAGTCTGGTGCAGTTGATAGGTGGGTCGATGCTCTGTATTATAATGAAAACTGCATCTTGTTTGGAGGCTTGTTTGAGGAAATAGACCAACCGAAAGATAATTTGTGATGGGCTGGGTCGAAATTCTGTAATTTTACTTTTTGACAAAGTTATTGTTCATAAATTATTATGTTTTCTTAAAAAAAAGCATTCTGTTTTCGAAATTCTGTATTTCAAAATGCTGTAAATAAGGTTATAAAAATCGTTTTTATAATGTAAAAAAGTGCGCACTTTTTTACATTGTCGAAATTATTTTTATTTTTTAACCTTATTTACAGCATTTTGAAATACAGAATTTTGATGTACAGAATTTTGAAACACAGAAGTATGCAGTATTTTGATCATACAGTATTTTGTACACACAGTATTTTCAAATACATTATTTTGAGATACAGTATTTTAAATACAGTATTATGATGTAAATAATACTGTATTTAAAATACTGTATCTCAAAATAATGTATTTCAAAATACTGTGTGTACAAAATACTGTATGATCAAAATACTGCATACTTCTGTATTTCAAAATTCTGTACATCAAAATTCTGTATTTCAAAATGCTGTAAATAAGGTTAAAAAATAAAAATAATTTCAACAATGTAAAAAAGTGCGCACTTTTTTACATTATCAAAACGATTTTTATTTTTTAACCTTATTTACAGCATCGATCCCAACCCGATTTTACACCTTTACACTATTTTCTTTGAGGCCACTTGAAAAATAAGTTCTATTCCAATGCTACACAATCCACAAAAGACCCAAAAGATTGTGCGAAATGGTCATTGATTTCTTTCAACAAAAATCCTTCTTTTGAATCTTTGAAATTCCAGGGTGACGATGTTTGGAGCTATTTGGAAACCAAATGAAAAACAAGTTTAGCAGCACCCTTACTTTTATACTTGTTCAGAGGAAAATTAAGTTGTTTAATAGAGGCCTGCGTGGCGAACAGAGTCGAATGCTTTTGTAAGATCTAATGCACAAACTACAAAGTGCACAGCTTGTTATTAAGGTTAATAAGATTTTTTCGAGAACTTTTCCGAGATTTGATTTGAGGAGGGAGATAGGACGAAAATTAGTTAAGACGTTAGATCAGGGATAAGTTTAGCTCTTTTCCAGGGAAGTAGCAGTTATTTATACAGTAAAGTTAACAACTTATGGTGCAAAGTGGATGGAAATTGTTATTTCAGTTTTTCTAAGTATGCAGTTTGAAATATAATAAGGACCCACTGACTTTTAATTGTTTAGAGACGAAATTATAGATTGAATTAAATCGGTAGAGGCGAAGAATTCAATATCTGCTTAGTTGGATGGAGAAAAGGTCAAATAATGGTTCCATAGGCCGAAAAAGCAGTTACTTCTAGTAGATTTTCACCATCTGCTGTAGGCGTTTTCAGGGAGTGAATATCAGAATAAAAGTCGGCAAAGACATTTACTTTATCGACTAGGGAGTTAAAGACTCTTTCTACCAGTATAATCTGATCAGTTGCCTTGAACACATTTGGCGAAGGCCAAGTTCTGACCTTATCCTTGATGATTTTGCTAAGACTAAGGATAATCCTATATTTTCTCGGTTCACATGATTACCAAGTCGAAGATTCTTTTTTTTTGTTGTATTATTATAAAAATTAAAATATGCTTACTTGGAATATGCTGGCTCCATATGGTGTCCTCCATGCATTCAGCAAATTATCCTTTCCAGTTGACACAAACCATTTGCCGCATGTGGCAAATCTTAATGAAAGAACACAACTTTCGTGAAGATGTAATTGGTATTTGTCTGGTTTCGATGCATGCAATACTTCTACGTGTGAATTTTCCATACCCACTGCCAACCATTCTCCTATTAACAAAAACAAATAAAAAAATCATTAAGTCAAAACTTTCTTATAAACAATTAATTTTATTTATTAGAATCTTACCCGTTGGACAATAACCTAGTGAGAATATCTGTGAACTGAAATCATGTTGTTGCAGTTGTCTGCCTTCTCTTAAGTCCCAAGATCTCACTGTATTGTCTAAACCACCAGTCCATAAACGTGAACCATCAGGACTAATGTCAATACACGAGGCACCGTCTGTGTGGCCTTGGAATTGTCGAACAAGCGACTCATTATGTAAATCCCAAACGGCAATGTTGCCATCGCTGCAGCAGGAAAAGCATACTTTGGAATCGGGACTAATCGCCAGAGCATAACACGCTGGTGCAGCCGATGTTAATTCAGCTTTAATTCTTGGTGTCGGACTAGCCAAATCCCATATTGATAAATTTGATGCTTCACCACCCACAATCAAAGTTCTTCCATCGGGCAGAAGTTTTACTGAGCGAATATAATTATCGCGTTGTAAACAGTCCAATTGACTGATTGGTGTCATGCTGCCTTGTCGCGCAATATCCCAAACTTTGACGCATCCCTTACCACCGGTATAAACGTATTTCGTTGGATTCGAGATCGTTACGGCGCACACAACTTCACCGTGGGAGAGTGTGCTCATTTGGCGTGCATGCCTTGGGATGCCCACACCCACTAGGGCATCCGGCGGAAAGGGCACCGGTTGTAAGGTGCCTTCGCCATTCATGTGAAATGAGTAGGCTCTGTAAAAAAAAATGTATTATTACAAATTTTCTCGAAGAGAATATTATCAATTCAAAAACTTACGGTTTTCCACCGGCCAATCCAGCAGAATGAGGGATACCATTAGCGCGTACATGAGCGTGTGGATCATACGCCATCGGAGGTCGACCATACGCAGGATCTGGTGGTGGTCTCTGATAGGGGTCTGCTGGCCGCTGATATGGGGAATTGGGATAGCCTGCTGGTGGAACCTGTGGAAGTACTTGCTTTGGATTTACCGGCATAGGTACATTCGGTGTTGGTGTTCTGGCCTTAGCACCCGGAGTTCCAGGTTTGTCGAGCTGTTCAAGAGAAAAAAAAAACAAGTTTAAAAATAGAAACAATTTAAAATGGATCTTTTTTCTTGGAAGCTTACATCTTTAGTTTTAAGGCTGGGTGTCGATCGTGATGAGCTTGAGCCCGATCGGGATGGTGGTCTGTCGCTGGTCTGTTTTGAATTACTACTACCGGGTTTATCGGATCGATCTCCGTTTAGGCCAATACTGTCACGATCACGATCGCGTGAATCTATCGAGATGTGATCGCCATTTGGTCGTGGGGATGGTGATTCCTATACAATAAAAATACAAGAAATTTAGAACAACTTTCTAATAATTTTTGATACTATTTCAATAAAACGTCTAAGAATATAAAGAAAAGTCAAAAATAGTTACATGAATGAATAAAAGTAGAGTTTGAGGAGCTCATAGCTCCAGGCCTAAGCAAGTGAAGTATGCGGACCGTGTTAATGGAATGGCATAGACCTAAGTGGCTCCCGGCACTTTAAACTATACACCATATCATAAGTACCTCATTATTGCAATGGGCAGAGGAAATAACGTTGACATGTCGCTATAGTGAACTTAATTGACTGTAAAGCGACGGTAATTAATCTGACACACCATACAGTTATTTTTGGCGGTTAAATGTTTCTTAAAGCTTATGAGAGTTTTTGTTTAAATTTAATTATTTGCTTTGTTGTTTTTTACTTTTTTTTAAATTAATAGTCATTGAGTAAGGGATGTGTTCACAGTGAATGGAAGTGTTTTCATAACTTATTATAATAATAAAGCCTACATTTGTTTGGACAATTTAGATTTTTGACATTAATGATGTGGATCTACATTTCATATACACACAAAACATGAAACATAAAAATTCAATTGTATGTCACTTTGATAAAAAATTTGATATTTAATTCTAGAAATGTAAACGTCATATGTTTAACAAAGATAAACTTTTTTTAGATACGATTAGTTCTTGTCCTAGACGATTTTAAGCTTAGAAAAGAGTTCTGAACACAGTCTGAGCATATCGAAAATGCTCTGAACAAAGTGTGTTGTGAACACTAAGAATTCATTTTGAAATACAACTGTCACTATTTGACATTTGTCAATTTACTTGTCTACAGAAGCAAGAAATAAGATTCCAAATTGGATTTAAAAGGAAAAACATAATTGTAATCTAACAAGCATTCAATTAATTTTTTGAACAATGTGAGTTAAGGAGTCTGATGTTTGTCTTCAGCATTCAGCTCAGTGCGCTCTGAAAAGGCTCAGGACACGTTCAGATTGAAAAAAGAAATACAAATTTGAAGCTCTGAACGTTCAGAGGCAAAAACTTTTGTATCTTGGAAAACTGGAGAACTGAACTGTCCAAAGTTTTAGAACTTGACACCTGTTTCTTTCATACCACACGAAACAAACCTAAAGTCACCCGTGCTTTGCTTTTTGTTATATTAGCTCTGTAATTGTTTGCAGAGCTCTTCTTTTTTGACATTATCGATAGTACTGAACTGTCAAATATATCAATATCACTTTGAAGAATTGACATTTAGACACTTTAAAATTATTTTGCAAAGTATATGTATATGTATGTACATACATAGATGAGATTTAATCATTTTTTGAAATTTAAGTTTGCGACAGACGCTTTCAGAAAAGAAATTACCAAGATTTGCGTAAATCAAAGATTCTAATAAATGATCACGGCAACTGTCAGTTCTAAAAAGTTTTTGATTTGTAAAGCAAAGAAATAAGTTATAAATATGTAAAATTTAACAAAACAATGCATTCAAACATCCATGTAAGATATTGGACATCCAAAAATAAACTTCTACAACAACAAACTACGAACATTATTGTTTATGCTTTTTCTTTTAAACTCAACTCACCATTTCATTTGACACATCTACGACTAAATCCTGATCGCTTTTCTCGCCATCGTCGTCCTGCAATATAAAAATAAATAAAAATAATTTTAAAACAAAAATTCGACATGGGTTTTTGGAATTTTTACTACTTCAACTAAATTTTATTAAAAATTATATGTTTTGTTTCGAAAAAATAAAAATCCAAAAAATATAAAGGATAAAGCTAAACCCTAGAATGGTGAGTTGAGTTTCTATATGTCACAAAAACAATCACACACTATTTAAGAGAGTTTGTTAAACTTTTTTTCAGCTGATATAGATAGTGTTGAAATTGGAAAAAGAGATAGAAAGATAGATAAAAACGATGAAATTTTAAAAATAAAACAAATTTAAAGTCAGTTTAAAGGAGAATTAGTATTGAAAAAATAAACTTTGGAAGACAAACATTTATGCACACAAAAATTTAAAAAACAATTACTGAAGTAAATGAAATGTTTTTAAAGAAATGGAAAAAGATGAGAGAAATCTCTATTTTTTGTTTTTGGTTTAAAAAATGAGTTTTGAAGTTTTGGGGTACTTACATGTGCCAGTTTGTCTTCTTTTCTTCGCTTGGCGTCATTCTCAATGTCAAGAGGTGACCGGGTACGATATTTCTCACGCTCCGCTGGTGATACAGAGTTTCTCTAAACGAAACAAAAATAAATTACAAATTAATTGCAATTAAAACTGTTTACTAATTGATGGCATGATTTATTATGAAAGTAGGTACCAACTTAATGGCTTAAATAGAACTATCATTGCATTTATGACAACTGTCAAAACAGATAGGAAAAATGACTAACACACAATGACATTACAATCAAAAAATGTAAACGTCAGTTTCTTTTGTCTATTTTCTATTTTTTAATTGGTCAGAAAATTAATGGAGTTCTAAAATTGATGAGTTGTGTCAGCGCCATATTATATTGACAGTTTGGAAAAATCAACTTTCAAAACGTGTATAAAAAAATGGCAATATATGTATGTACATATGTATACATTTCGTTAAATTTTAATAGAACCCTTATAAGCCGACGCGGCCGCGAGGGAGAGAAAGAAATGCAAAGCAGAAATTTAATTTTTTTTAATGAGTTGGAAAGAGATAAAAGATTGAAACGTCAGTCAAACTAAAAAAAGTTTGCGGTTATCAAACTAGTTATGTACATACTTTTATAGGAAACATTTGCGATGGGAAATTTCTTATTTTTTTTTCAAAAATGAAAACCAAATTATTAAAAAAATTGACAAAAACCAACATAAACCAAAAGTGGATGTTTATATTATTTATAAAGTAAAACAATAACTCACCAGTCTCTCTTCAGCAGACGGTCCATCTAAATTACTTTTCATATCTGGCCGATGATGATCTGGCGGTGCTTTTAACAGACTTTGTGGTGCATGTGGCAATCCCATTGGTCCACCTAAAGCTCCAAACGGTCCTGCTAACGCTCCAAGACTTGGCATCGGCTGTGGTGGTCCACCGGGCACTTGTTGCGCATGAATTTGTTGCTGCAAAAAAAATGTAAACAAAATAAGAAAATTAATAAACTATTTTCTTTTATTTCAGAGATAATTTTTTTTAAGGTTTTAACTTAAAAAAATATTTATAAGTTTTGCCAAAAATATCTTGGTTTATAATAAATTGCATTTAACATAAGCATAACAGTAAATAAATGATATTAAACAATACAAAAAAAAGACAAGTAGAAATAAAAGAAACCATAATTTTATAGCAGGTATGCCGTATGCTTCATATCATATCAATATTTGCAAAGACAATACATAGTTTATTTTTTCTATAAGTATTAAATAATATCAGTGCAATGTGAAGTGAGTTGCAGGAATATATGTAAGTATTGCACATTTTTGACACTTGAATAAAAATTGATACATCACAAAGGACGTTATTTCCTATAAAAGTTATGCATACACAAAAAAAGGAATTAGATATAATTAAGTCTCTACAATATGTAGTCGGTCAACACTCTATTCTCTTACTTCCTATAACTAAAACTGACAGTTTCTTTCATATTTAAGATCTGTCAGACTATACAAACACGTAAAAACATTTTTCGCAGATTTACATGTATTTGCATCTGTAACCGAATGATTAAGATTGACTCCACGAAAACGAATATGTTCGTCTTCATATCTGCGTTATGGCACTTCCTATAAACTGCATTTTTGGTCCATTCAACAATAACAATAAATGTAATATTTGTATAGGTTTGCTGATAATTTGGACTCATGCCAAAAAGTTTTAAATTCGTTTCATTTCTTTTTGTCAGGTTCGGATAGAATTTTAAAAAAATGTTTAGCTGGAAGTTTGGTAACGCTTTCAAATTACTCGTTAACATCCACACGAACGTTACACTGATAAAATGACGGAAAAAACAATTTCAATCGTGTTCCATGTGCCACGAAAAAAAAATCAATTTTTGACGGAAATCTAAAAAAAACATAGTTGAACAAAACGATTGAATGGCAACTCCGCTCTAAACGTCAAATAATATAATTTGAAAATAACGATCCCAGCTGTTTTATTTTATTTTTTATGATCTGGATTGGATCGATTCTCATCGCAATTTTTGATTGTTGATCATTAACTCAAGGTGAAATGTATATGATTTTCTTTGTAAATGGGATATTATACATATGTATGTATGTTCACAAAATACAGTAATTTGCCTATTTGTTTTAGAAATAAAGAGGAAAAACTTGAAAAATAACTCAGAAATGTCAAAAATGTGTGTTTTTGATGAAGCATATCTATTATTTTCCTCGAATATCCAAATATTGAATGTTGCTTAGTTTCTTCATAATTATTTTTAATTTGATTGAAAATTCTCTTTGAAATTTTTTGTGACATAACGAAACCATATCCAATCTCTTATCAAAATTATAAAAACAAACAAAAGAAATAAACTTAAAACTAGATCGAAATCCACTGATGCTATAGCAGTCACAGTGAAATATCAAAAATCCAATTGTTCAATGGACCTAACTTAACCAAACCATAACCAATATACCCACATGAACAGACACCAATGCCGCACACAAATTTTATGGTTTCACGATTTCGAAATGAAAATTTGCCCCAACAACAAATAAATCATAACAGAATTATAAGTCCTTCACGTTTTGAGTTTTTTTTTTTTGTGTGTTTCCTGTTCATTTTCCCCGAAATGTATACCAATATAGAACCCATCACGAACCCTGCTCGGTGAGAGTCGACACAAGTCACAGATGATGCAAATGGAGGGTGGGCAGTAGCTGTAGTAGCGTTGGTATTAACGGTGCGGCAATGGTTATGGTAGGTAAAATAGTGGAGGCAGTGGCAGCAGCTTTCACTGTCAACTTTCAACCTCCATTGGGGAATTCGATTCGATTCAGTTTTTGAATTTGCTTCGTGAAAAAAAACCATCACCATCGGAATGAACCGAACGGGACTCTAAAGCCACCATCGCTGCTGATGCCGCCAATGCGACTCCTGGTGCTCAATTTTATTCGATTATTCCGGCTCTTTGCATTCTGCGTTGGTCGGGCAGATAATTTTTCGTCGTCAGCATCCCCCCCTCAACTCATTTTTCTTTTATCATATTCCCACTAGGCACAGGGTTGGGCATCGGAAAATTTGATCAGAGATGACAGTATTCGAAACCTAATACCCCAAGCAAACTAGAGCTTTATTCCTGCCTCCCTCCTCCATCTCTTCCCATAATGCCTCTGTCATTGGCTACTAGTTTTTGGAAGTGCATCACTCTAACCACAGCGAATGCGGTAATTAACCGGCTGCACCAAGATAATTTTAATCAGCTGCAGGTATACCTACAGTACCTATAGCTTGTTATATGCTCGTTCGTACGTATCCACATGAATGTATAGAGGAGCACCGAAGTTTCCAACGACAACTGTGTCCGGCTGTGACTGCGCATTCCTTAACCATTCCGCCCCCTTTAGAACGGTCACTCGCTGCCGTACCATCATTACCGCGCCGCTCCTCGCCGCCACACTGGGCCTCAAAGCCTTGTTGACCTTCATTAAAGAATGATAAGACCACCACTTGCACATCATTTCCGAACGTTTCGAACATCAGGGGTGTTTTGGTTGTGCTTCCCAATGAAATGTAAAATAGCTATTTTGCCCCCTTCCATCACCCAACACCCTTTGCCAGTTTTCGTCCGTCTGATGTTCTGTTGGACAGTACCGATGACCGCAACCACGAAAAAGTGGTCGAATTTCAATACAGATTCACACTCCACATTGTCCACAGAGCGAGTTTTCGAGCTGATAGGAGGGGTATGAAGGCAAGAGTTAAAATGCATGCAGCGTGCATAGTGTGGTAAATATAGCCATTGAAAAGGTAGGAGTTAGGCAAAATAAAAAAAGGATGAGGTTGAAGTAGAAGTCTTTCGTCGATACACTGTGGGAAACAATTATGTTGATGTGAATTTATTTGCACTCATATACAGAGAACTATTGAATATGAGCCTTAAATGTCACTTGTATCTTCAATCTATATGTACTGTTAATACATATCTAGATAATTATGTTGGTAAAATTGCATCACAAATCCAATATGGTGGACAGATGACATTTACTCAATTTGACATAGAGGGAATTATTTAACGACAATGATCCATCCTTCAAAAATAAACAAAAAAATGGAACGCAGTTGACAGATCGATTATTTTGGCAATCACATTAAGACCTAGCGAATTCAAATCACCGCCAGTGAAACGATCACTTTTGACATTTGGAGATCAATTAACGCTCTTGTTTCTTTTTTTTCTTTTTTAGCTCAGAAAAGAATTCCGAACCAGTTTGAGTATATCGAGCATGCTCTGAACATTCTCTGAACAAAGTGTTCTGAGCAATCAGAATTATTTTTGAAACACATAAGAACACTTCACTGTCACTTTCACATTTGTCATTTTCTTTTACAAAAATAAAAAATTAATTAGATTCAAAACATAAATACAAATGGAAAACCAAATTTTAATGCAACAATCATCTGTCAAATGCCTGTATTTAGCATTCAACTTGGTCTGCTCAATTTTTTTATTTTGAACTCATCGAGCGCACTCTGAACAAACTTAGAACACGTTTAGAGAACGAAAAAAGAAACACAAATTTGAAGCCCTAAATGTTCAGAAGAAAAAAACAAAATTCCTTGTTTAACAATTGGGGCTCTGCTCTGAACTAAAAAAGAAAAAAAAAACGTTTAACCTCAGAATGATTGTTCCAAAAGAAACTCACCACACTAAGGTGAATTTTGTATTCGTTCTGAAATGCAATATATAGCATAACAATTTTGCGAAACACCGCTATTACAATGTAAATATAACACTATACTTCAGAAATTCACCACACTAAGGTGAATTTTGTATTCATTCTCAAATGTATTACAGTATAAATAATATATCCTTCATGAAAAATTCAGCCAGAAATGTTAGGTCGGCAATAGTTTGGAATTTTGTCATCGTTTTTGAGATTCACCATACTTTTTTTTGCATAAGGATGCGTTTGCAGTGAGAATTTGACAGATGTCTAGTTAAAAAAAAAATAGAGAATTCGTCAATCTAAAATAATAAGATTCAATTTCTGATTTGATATTCGATTAAGTTTAAGTCTCCTTCGCAGCGGCGGCGGTGAAAATATTATAATTAAATTAACATGTCCCAAAATTGTGTATACGCATAACTGCATAACGGCGCGGTGTATTACAACAAATTAACTAGCCTAATTTTAGAGATCCATTATAAATTTAAATTCAAATACGAAAGTAAACCTTGTTTTTTTTTGCATGGTCAGTAAAATTAGTTATTGACACACTATACTGCAACTTAACCGAACAAAAATAAAGAAATTAAAATTAAGTTACAATCAAATCGCAGTAATTTAACATTAATTACCACAAAAGTTGATTTTTCTGCTCACATTTGTGAAAAGCTAACCACTAGCCACACAAAACCTCACACTTTCTATATTATTGCCATCATCATTATCATCATCGTCATCGCTGAATTCCACATCATTCTGTTTTTTTTTTTTTTATCATGACAATTCAAAAATTAAATATAATCAGATAGTTTGTTGTTCATAAAGTAAGTCCTGTCTACTGAAAAACACTATAATTAGCCACATAATTAAAAGTACAATGTGGCGCCCTCTATACATATTACAAAAATATAAAACCCACCAACTACAATTTTGGGGGTGTTTCTATAACACTTGTGGTAATGTCATTCATATCGATTATAAAATAAAAAAAATCGAATAAAGTTTTAACAAAAATAATACATGAACCCTATAATATCGATATAGAAGAAATAATGTTGATGATGACACCAATTTCCAGGGATACGGCACTGGATATTACAATTATTTATTTTCATTCCACCCACTCGTGGTGCGAAACACACAAATTAATTTAACATTTATGTATATCACACATCTGAATTAAACCCAAAGAGTCATTCAATAAAATTACCACGATTTCAAATCCGCCCCCATCATCACAGTGTACTTTTTTTCACCAGATTTTGTGGAACTTTTAGTCCTGGAAATGGCAATCGCTCACTAATACTCACACAAAAAGTGGTTGAAGTAATAACATGTGTATGGTATATAGATTGTGTGTGTGTGTGTGTGTGTTTACATTCTTCTAAAAACCATGATTGCCATTGATGAGCAGCAGTGTTTTTTGTTTTGTTGAACTGTGTTTAAATAATGGGGTACCACAGGGATGAATTGTTAGGTCGATTTTATTTAATATGTTTTGTATTTGTTTTAGGAAATTCAAAACTAAGAACTGATCTTATTCAGTTTTATTTTTAGCAAATAATTCAGCTAAGCAGGAAAAAGGGACAAACATATTATGTATTTTTATATTTTAAGAACAAAGAAAAATGATGAATGACATTTAAATGACAGAACAAATAATGAATTATGTAAAAATGAACCAAACAGAGAAAACAAACAAAAAATGAACAAATATAAGCGTTTAAAGAATTGTTTAACCAAATAACAAAAATGAATTTAAAAAAAAATAACTTTAAATTAAACAAAAGACATACAACAAAAGAGATCAGAGAAATTATTTCTTCTTTTTGTTTTTTTTTTATATTCAAACTTACTAAAAGCTGTTGAATTCCCTGTTGTTGGTGGTTCTGCATTTTACGAATTAAATTTTTATTTTGTTTTAGTTTTTTTTGTTTAATTCAAAAAAATTTGTGAGGGAATAGAAATGAAATAAAAACAAAAATAATAAATATAAATAAAACATCAATAACAAATAAAATAAAGTAAAAGAAGTTTTTTTTTTTTCAATAATTTTAGTTTTTTGATCAAATATCAGAAATGTTTATTTTAGAAAAAAAAACTAAACGTTCTATACTGATATTGAATGTAATAAATTTATTCGCAGAACACCACAGTCATTGTCAAATTGCAACTTATATTAAATTGTCAATTTTGTTTTTTTAAACAATTTTAATTAAATTTTGAAACAAAAATATTCAGTATAGAACGAGTGAGAGGTAAATGTTTTATTGGGTCAAAAGATCCTCCGAAAAAATTGTTTTACACAAAAATATTTCTTTTAAATTATTTTCCGTCATTTTGGATTATTTTTTATTTTGCATTATATATTGTAGTATATTATTTGTGGTGCTCAAAATAATCGGACATTTTTATTGAACTGTTTATAAATATAAAGATAATATAAAATAATTAAAAAAATCAAATAAAACAAAATGATTAATGAAATAAAATAAGCTAAAATAAAGTTTATTTTTCCAATTAACGTCAAATATTAAAATGGTCGATATTAGGGCAGATGTCATCTTTTGACAATTTATATTTAAAATTTACGCCATGGCATATTTCGAAAAAATTCTTAGAATTGACCGCCGAGCTCTTGTCATTTAGTACTTGAATACAAATATTTCCAATAGAACGTAAAATTTTGAATAGCCCAATATTTGAACAGCTTCTTCTTCTATTTATAGTTCCTTTATGAACAATTTTCATGTTGATAAAGTTCATTTTTCTTAGGCATCGGGCTTGGGATAATTACGGACAACAAAAAATGTTTATGAGAGTAAGAACATTAATTTAGAAATAGATCGCCGGAACTTTATCTGTAGACTACAAATAGGCTTTAAGTACCAATTTATCTACATTTGACATATGTCAG